>CM041198.1:10359873-11559873 GCA_023078555.1 Ulva prolifera | reverse complement strand
TCCGTGTGGCTTGTTGCGTGGTGTGCGGTTCCCCTGGTTGTTGCTTGCGGTACAAACCTGCCTTGCTTCAAGCTGCTTTGTCCTTGTAACACACCGTGACGTGCACATGTGTACGGCATGCCGTGGCGAGGGTACCAGGAGCTGATACCACACGTGTGGAGCCGCGAGTAACCGTTCGGATTGACGATGTAAGAATTTATGTTAGGCCTGCAACGCCAGCTGCACATTAAGTGTAGGGTGTTGGTATATGCCTATGCTGGCACACAGATCGGCACATCTGCGGCACTCATACATCACACCCAAGGTCACTATTCTGGAACTGGAGATCACACAGCTCTGAAATCTAAATATGTTCATGCACCTATCTCAAGGACTATGGATGCCAATATCCAGCTGCACCTGCGGCACATTGCGTGCATGGAGATGGTCGTTGCTTGTGATGGCACACAATACGGCAAATTTGCAGATGTCATGCACAATGTTATGTGACACGTGTCATGGTCAAGCAACTAGGCAAAGTGGTGGCTAGCGGGGGTCAAGTGTCATCCCTTACGGTGACCCGGCATAAGCCGTGTCATCGGGTGTCACGCTTGTGGGCTGTGCGATGCGGGTCACAGCCAACGCGGACATTAGCTTTATATGCCCGCGTGTGCCATAAAGTACCGTTGCTTATTCTTGATTCTTTTTGCTATGTGTTACATTTGGTATCGGTGACTGTATCTTACCTATGCTGTCCTATATGATGGGTTCGTCGCGTTCCCGCTTCGAACATTTTCGATCAAAAAATGCCTCCCAAGGATTCCCACGCACTCTTGAAGCGTCTCCATTCCGAGGTGGATGCTTCGACGTCTCGACAAAACGACACGGACAAACTGCCCGAGTTGTCCGCCGGCGTCAAGGATCTTACCGCACAAGTGTCAAAACTCTTGAAGCGCTTCAAGAACATCAGATCGATGGAAGAGCGCATGGCTTTGCTTGAAGCTAACCTAGCTTCTACTCTTGAGGTTGTTGAGAAGCTCGTGACCGCCAAGGGTGAGGTTTGTTGTTCTCCTTTGCGGTCAATGGTTGCCACGGGCACACAAACCCATTCCAAAACAACGTATCGTGACGATGTTGTCAACAATGTGCATGCGCATTCGGGATGTGCCAATTCGAGCAATAGTGGCTCGCATGCTCGTTCGCCCGGTGCTCGGTCCCCGAGGCGTCGAGGCATATTAACTGCCAAAGAGTGCATGACATCTATCGACGTCTTTTATGGTAATTCGGATAAAAAGGCCGATGTTGTCGATGCATCCGAGCTCATTCGATTCAATGCTTGGTTCGATGCTGCACAATGGAAGCTGTCCGCAGCTTGCCTCTCCGAACGCCACTCTGTGTGCACAACCATGTATGCACACTGAATAGTCAAGATTACAGCGGGAGCTCCTCGCATGATCTGTTGAATGATCGGGTAGCGCAGGGAGCTGGGCACCCTAGCGAGCGTATAGAAACGACACGGGTAACAATGCAGCACACAATGGAATGACTGGAACATGAGCGCCCAAATCGACCAAAGGTAATTGTGTCGATCACAACAAAACACTTGGAATATATGTGCCCAGGCCCATTCCTGCTTTGTGCTGTCCTCGCTACTGATAGCTCTGTGGAAGTGTGGAATCGCGCTGCTCGTTGATCACTGTATGGATCAGGGTGCATCATCCCGCGAGATCTGGCGATCTTCTGCGGGCATTGGGATTTGGCATGTATCACCCTCCGTCAATCCAATGCAAGAAGATCGTGCTGCATGGATACGCAGACGTAGACTGGGTGGCATGGTCTTTGACGCTGCACCCTTGGCGTGCGCAAGCGCAGACTAGGGGTATGCATGCGCTGTCAGAAATGCTCTATCTTGTCAGTTCAGACGCGCACTCTTTAGTACAGGTCAGGGCAGGGCAGCCAGCGTTCCATACTTGCTGCGCACAGAGGTAGAACCGAGGAACGCTTTAAGGGAGTGCTAATACCGTGAGACAGTAAGAAGAAATGGTTACAGATCTCAGTGTGCACAAGCTTATATGCACACTGAACACTCAAGGTTACGGCGGGAAACCCTTGCGGGATCTCTCTCACTACATCGAGACAATCTCGGCTGGCGGCTTACCCCTGCACTGGATCCGCGGATCGTTCGTGCATGGGTGCACCTGTCACCACACTGCTGCCCGCAGGCTCATGCATTGTGACACTCCCCCATAAACCCTGCTACGTCTCCACTAGCTGGAGTTTATTACGAACTTCTAGCAAAGCAGGTCCGGGCAGCACTTTAGTAACCACATCCGCTAACTGATCAACAGTGCCTACCCATGCTACCTTAAGTTCATCCATCTGGACATATTCCCGCACTCGCAAGTGCCGCACACGAATGTGCTTGGATCTGTCAGTGGACACAGCATTAACAGCCAAAATGTTGGCACTCTTATTGTCACCCCACAGAGTCGGCTTATGTGGGACGAGTTTCAAATCGAGAAGCAACTGCTTCACCCACATCAACTCGTTGGTTGTTGCACTCATCGCAATGAGTTCAGCCTCTGTTGTGTCCCCAGCCACTATACTCTGTTTCTTCAAACGCCAGAGAACAGAGTTCCCGTACACTCGAATAATCATGCCAGATACGCTTTTCAGATCCGCAGAATTCGCAAAGTTTGTATCTGAAAAAGCCTCTAACGAACACCCGTGTCCCTTAGAGCCTACAAATTTTATTCCTAAGTTCTTTGTGGACTGCAGGTATCTCAGAACATGTTGCACGGCAGACCAATGTTCCTTCAACTACTAGACATGTGCCGGGCCAGGGCATGTGCCACATAGCTCAGGTCAGGTCGTGTCACTCCTGCAATATACTGGATGCTTCCTACAGCACTCATGAACCTGGAATGCTCGGCAGCACTGGCTTTCTCCAGGTCAGGATACTCTTTCACACTCCTTAGCTGTTGCCGCGGCACTAATGGAGTGGGAGATTTACGACAGTCAAACATGCTGTACTTTTCCAGCAGGTTCTGGATTTTGGTACGTTGTGTCATTGTGATTGTTTTGGCCTTCCGATCATGCGTGATCTCAGTGCCAAGTGCCCAGGACAGGTCACCTAGGTCTCTACCTTCGAATTTTGTGAGAATGACACTGATGATTTCTTGCAGCCCCGCAGAGCAACTAAAAATGAACAAATCATCTACCCACAAAAAAATAAAGCAGCGACTGGTTTTACTGACATACAGTCCGGGATCACTCTGTGCGCACACAAATCCCAGTTCAGCCAAGACCTTTACTAAAGCTTTGTGCCACTCGCGAGCGGCTTGCTTCAGGCCATACAGAGTCTTATGCATTTCCATACACGTGCTGTCCCGTCTGTAAAGTACGGGGGCTGTTCAACGAAAACCTCTTCCTCCAGGTCACCGTTCAAAAAAGCACTCTGTATATCTATATGCCTAATCTCCAAATCCTCCTGAGCAGCTATAGACAGCAACACACGCAGTGTCGCATAACTACCGACAGGGGACCAGGTCTCGAAGAAATCAACTCCTTCTACCTGAGAAAAACCACGAGCTACATATCGTGCCTTGTACCGCTGAATCTCACCAGCGGGTCCGCGCTTGATCTTGAACACCCACTTGCCCGAGATAGCTTTCTTACCCGCAGGCAGATAGCACAACATAAAAGTCCCGTGCTCACCCAGTGCTTCCACCTCCTCCTGCATGGCACGCAGCCATGAATCCCTGTCTGGACCCGCGAGTCCTTCCCTCATAGAAGGCAGATCAGGGTCGGAAGGCTTATGCTTCCTGGCGGCAGCTGCTCTGCGCGACCCAAGACGCTGAGCATTCCGCTGCTCACCAGACTCCACATGCTGAGGCTTCGGGCCTGCACAGGACACTCCACAGTCAGCCGCGGCTGATGTGTCTTGATTGCAAACTGAAACATCAATAGCAACTACAACTGTCTCACTACTAGCAATGTCAGAGCCCGCAGGCTCATGCATTTGTACAGCTGCTACATCCGCAGCCAATGGAACAAGGCGTCTGCGTACAAGAGGATTGATTTTAATACGAGGTAAGGCAGCTGGAATGGCCCTCACCTCGTCAGGCAAATCAACCCCAACTGCGGCTGAGGGGTCCGGATCCTCTCCCCCTAATTCGGACCCGGTCTCCACCTCATCTGGCTCATCCTCCCAGAAGGGCCTCGGCGCCTCAGCTCCTGGCAGGGGCTGAGCAACTGCCCCCGCGCCAGATGCTGAGGCCGTTGCCGAATTACTCCCGGAACGGACCCGCTCAGCCTCCAGATTCTGATGGGCCGCAGCCCGTTCATCATCTGAGACGGTGTAGTCCATGCGCTGCTCATCATCGTCGTCATAGATGCTAGGACTGTCGTCGTCCTCATCCATGTCGTCATCAGACGCACTGACAGACACTTGAACCGGGAACGCAACTTCTACACTAGGGTCGTGCAACACAGCATTGCGCGTGACAACATACTGCGCAGTGCGGGAGGGCGTGGCGACAGGGTGATGCACTTCGCCGCGCACACGAGGGGGGACAGGGACGTCAGGGTGAGCAGCAGCTCTGGATGTCGCACGCGTGCGATGCAAAGCTGATCTGGCTATCTGCGGCGTGGCCCGAGAAGGGTCCCGCCGGATTATCTCCGCAGAGGAGCCAGCTCCAAATCGCGGGGAGTACACAGCAGGACTAGGCTCAGGGTTATCCTACCGGAATGTCATTTCCATGACAGGGACCCTACCATGACCAAGGGGGGTGTGAAGCTGGTCACGCAGACGGCGCAACACTCCCCCGTCATACGTGTGTTCCGCCGCGAAAGGAGGGACATCAGCGTCAGTCACACGCTCACCCTCATCATCCCACTCGAAAGCAACCGTATAGGAGTTCGCAAACTCCTCAGGTTCCCTCTTGTCCACAACGGCGGACGCATCGTACTTTCGTACGTGGCGGATCATCTGATCCGCAGTGCACATGACCTGGCGCACAACGAAAACCCTACCCCCAGGAACATCCTAGGCGTACACACGCTGCATGCTCGGGCCCAGCCCAGCCCCGACCCAGTATGCAAGGACACCCCTTTGGGACAACTTCCGCAGCTTGTCATCCCTAGGGTTTGCATACACCTCAACCCCCCACGGACGCTGCTGCCGCAGCAGATCTTGGAACACCTCAACGGAGGTGTCTCTGAAAAAAGACATGTAAGGAATGATATCCTTATCACAAGACCGCACTAAAAACTCGTCTAATTCTGTTGTCGCAAGCAACTTGTACTTGCGTTTCTCCTCATCCCTCAACTTATCGCGTTCGGCCTTTTTCATGCGCTTTCCCTTTCCCAGGCTTTTCTCAGCTTCGGCAACATCCGCAGACGCGTTGACAGCATGCTGACCTTTCAGGCCCTTAAGGATGCTCGCCAACTTGTCATGGTACAATGCCGACGACGGCGTGAGATTGTGACCATGGACAACACTGGCGAGGCATTCAATCCACAGAAACAGAGGCAGGCCGCTCGCGAGCAGCACAGCACGGAGTGACTCAAAGGCCACTCCGATCCTCCTCTCGATCATGCCGTTACAACGATGAGCGGCTGTGGGGG
Source organism: Ulva prolifera (assembly GCA_023078555.1). NCBI lineage: Eukaryota > Viridiplantae > Chlorophyta > Ulvophyceae > Ulvales > Ulvaceae > Ulva > Ulva prolifera. The sequence goes on along the minus strand of CM041198.1, from coordinate 11,554,266 downwards.
TCAAACGGTGAGTGATGCCACGACGCTGGAGGTAGAGTTTTAAGGCCGCGACCATGAACTCTCCCCCTTTGTCGGTGTGTAGGATGCGCACACCCGGTTCACCTAGCTTCACCACATTCACCCGAATGGTTCAATAATGTAAGAGATCATGGCCGCAGCCTCACTCTTTTTGCGCAGACTGACCACGAAAGTATAACGGGTAAAGGCACACATCACAAACAAAACATATTTCACACCACCAATCCCTACTGGAGAGACAGGACCAGCTAAATCGGCGTGCAGTTGCTCACCAGGCCACTTGGCCTGACCCATCAGCTCACGATCATTGGCAAAGAAGTTACCCGCAGGCACTTTGCCAATTCTGCAACCGTGACACCGATTTCCCAGTGGCTCAGAATCGACGTCCAAATTTAAATGACCATAAAATTCACTGTTGGATTGCATGCGCTTGAGAACCCAATTCGACTGATGAAAAGACAAGTGTGCAAGAAAAGCAGGTTCTTGCAAGTATGCATCATGCGGGACCTCAGCTCCACCAGCATTGGGTCGCTGCAGGTCAATGGCCGCGACCGCCACATGATGCCACTGCTGTTGATCCTCAATCACTGAGGTCGGACTGCTCTGGTTAGACCAGACTACCCCCCTATTGACAGGCGCACCGACGAGAATTGGTTTGGTCTCTACTGCCATTTTGAACGCAAAGACAGGGTGACCATCCACATCAAGTTCCTGGCATTTGACGTCATCCTCTACGTCGGTAGCCATATCACCCAGACCAGGAATATACAACACATTTCTACGCGTATCCAGGAACATCTGCTCATGTCTAAGACCCATTGTGCTGAGCAGGTTGTACGGACATTCAGGCGCATAGTAAACACCAGGGATTTCCACATCCAGCGGATGCTTGTTCCCATGCTTGTCCACATAAGTACCCAGGTTCACCTGAATGGTTCCCCTGCCCATGATAGAAAGCTGCCCTGGTCCCGCGAGATTGGCAACTTTCTGACACGGACCGTACTCAGTGAACATCTCACGATGTCCTACTATATGCATGTCCGACCCACTATCGACAATAATGTTCCATGGCAGAGACGCGTCCGGTTGCGGATACTTGGCAGGCATCTCTATAGCGCAAACATCCTTGGCCGCAGCCTGTTTGCGTTGGGGGCAGTTCGCACGTAAGTGTCCCTTCTTCTTGCAGAAGAAACGGGTCCTGGTCTCCTCGCGAGGAGCCTGGCCGGCCGCGAGAGCGGCGACCACAGGACCATCACCACGGTGCTGCTTGCGCCAGCCATGGCCTGGTTTGCCCGCGGGCGCCCCAGACCTAGCCTGCAGCTGTCGCTGTGATTTGAGCAAGTCAGCATGCTCAGTCAAACGTGATATGATCACATGAGGGGAGGAGTGTTGGACTTCGCCGCGCACAGCGTTGAACTCCTCCCCCACTTCTAACAATTTCAAACGAAGCCATCGCTGGCCCACATCGGCACCTAGTGCCTCCAGTTGAGTGTAAACACTCATTACATCACCACAATATGTCGCGACATTTTTATTGTGTTGTGATAGAGAATTGAACCGACTCCACAATCTGTGGATTTCGGCTTCAGTGCTAGGTCTGTACTTTGCAGTCAGGTTAGACCATGCTTCACACAGGTGTGACATGCGATAGACAGTCGTCCTATCCGCGTCAGGCAAAGACATCAGGACCTGTGTCCTCGCCCTAGCATGAACACGCTGTTCGTCCGCAGACGGTGCGTGCTGCAACAGATGATCTAACTCAAATTGGCCTATCCACAAAAAGACTTTCTGTTCGTACGCAACGAAACTTTCAGTCTTAAAATTCCATTCAGGGAGTTTTCCTTTAGTCAAATCAGGTTCGCTACGTCCCCGAGATGCACGCAGCGCCTCGGTCAACGTTTCGAGTGATATGAGAGACTCAGTGTGACCAGGATCGTTCACAGCATGAGAGGAAAAGGGCACCTGCTGGCTGCTCTGCCCAGTATGCGAAGAGGGTCGTGGCCGGACAATTCGACCGCCCCGGAGCAATATACCCGCGGGCTGTTCTCCGTCCGGGAGCTGCTGGTCAGCGTCCCTGTCGACGAGAGGCTGCTGGTCAGCATCGTCACGACTCTCCTCGCGAGGAGAGTTGGCGTTGGAGTTGGCGTTGGAAAGAGACATCCTGCAGTAGGAACAGACGGTTGTTTGTTGCGCGCAGCAACTAACCGATGGGATTGCTCGCAAGCAGACATGTTGAGAAAAATAAGCGAACGCGTTCGCTTTTCTCAGCGCTGATCATTAAAACAAGCTTCTCGAATTGTGTCTTACAACAATATACTACGAGATAGCTAAATGATGCCTGCGCTTTTGACCGCAGTCTGAGCGCCGGCAGAACAGTGGAATGCCCGCCGTGTCTGCGCACAGACATTGGCCGACGGCTTCCTGAACAAGACCATAAACAGACATAACGCTAACATTCACCGATACCATGTCAGAAATGCTCTATCTTGTCAGGTCAGACGCGCAGTCTTTAGTACAGGTCAGGTCAGGGCAGCCAGCGTTCCATACCTGCTGCGCACAGAGGTAGAACCGAGGAACGCTTTAAGGGAGTGCTAATACCGTGAGACAGTAAGAAGAAATGGTTACAGATCTCAGTGTGCACAAGCTTAAATGCACACTGAACACTCAGGTTACGGCGGGAAACCCTTTGTCAAGACGCGTGTTAGTCTCATCGAGTGTGCACAGGGGTTAATGCGCATGCCTGAGCTTGTAGGCATGTTGATTGTGCATGACGACGTGGAGAGGAGCGTACCTTGCCATCGCGTAAAGTCGCGCGGCAGAAATGAAAGTAAGGATTGAACTCTTGACCTCATGAGTACACACTACATGCTCTACCACTGGGGCTCACCTGAAGCAACGAGTCCTTTGTTAGATGACTCCTCCCTTGATTATGTCATCTATATTCTTGGATCCCCAGATGTGGATATCCCACAACACCCTTGCGGGATCTCTCTCACTACATCGAGACAATCTCGGCTGGCGGCTTACCCCTGCACTGGATCCGCGGATCGTTCGTGCATGGGTGCACCTGTCACCACACTGCTGCCCGCAGGCTCATGCATTGTGACATGCGCCGCATGCATGACGTGTCATTTATTGAGCTGGCACTTCGCACTACCAAAAGGCTATGGCATAAGGTGGCATGATACATGGGATTGGTATGCGAGATTATACATGTTGAGAAATGCTAATGGCACTTTTGGGAATGTGGAATTACGCACATGTAGCTGTATGCATGCAGCTCATGTGCACAGCTGTGACATGGTACAAGCTGGCATTCTGAGGTATTCTTTGGTATACTTTCGGCTGGCTCAAGTTTGCAAGGCACTAGCCTGAGATACATACACATGTATCCACAATTGGTGCCTGCATATCTGGAATAGGTGTGCTTCTGAGTAGACAGATTTGGCCATTACAACATGATCTCCCTCGCTACTCCGGGACATTCCCGCTAGCGGCTTACCCCCTGCACTGGATCCGCAGATCGATCGTGCATGGGTGCACCTGTCACCACACTGCTGCCCGTAGACGCATGCATTGTGGCAACCACCACTTTGCCTAGCTTGCTTGACCACGGCACGTGTCACTTGACACTGTGCATGACGGAGTTCCCCCCGGGATGTCTGTCTCGAGCATACCGTCCATTTCAAGAATGATACGTAGGCCTTGCCCATATCGCACAATACGTTCATGGGTTGAACAACGAATGTGGTCGCCTCACTTGAAGGGGATTTCATGCGGACACGCAATGCCCTTGCTTCGCCAAAACTCGAGACAACGCTCTGGAGAATTGGTGAGAGTTTTTATACTCTCCCAAGTGCACTCATTGTAGCCGTGCCAATGCACCAGATACTCCCTTGACTTGCCTTACTTTACTTAAAAACACATTCCACATCATGCTCTAGTAGGCCATCAATCAACCACCATGCTGTAAAACGTAAAAAGAGAAAAAGCTGTTGCTTGCGCTTCATGAAAAGTGTTGATTCAAAATTCAATGTTGGCAGCGGAGGAGGAGTATAATGTAGTACATTTAAAGAACCGTTGTGAGCCCCGCGGGGACAATCTATGAACTTCATTTTCATTTATTATGGTGGTCATCGTTTCGGTGGCGACAGGGACCGACAGGCGATTAGTCGTTCAGATGTTCGTCAACATCGTGCTTGTGGAGACGGGACACGTGGGTTCCTTTGTTTATTCACTCGTCACGGCGGCGTGAGATGTCACAATGTATGAGCCTGCGGGCATCATTGTGGTGACAGGTGCACCCATGCAAGGATCGATCCGCGGATCGAGTGCAGGGGTTAGCCGCCAGCGGGATTGTCCCGGAGTAGTAAGGGAGATCCTCGTATGGATCTCTCGCCGTGATCTTGACTGTCGGTGTGCATATATCGAGATGCACACTATGATCCGTAACCATTGTTTGTGCTGTTTCACGGTACCAACTCTCCTCTTTAGTATTCCCCGGTTCTACCTTTGTGCGCAGCAGGTATGGAGTACTGGCTACCCGACCTGAACATAGACTACGCGTCTGACGTTCATAAGAAGGTGCTTTGACGTGAGATTGCATGTGAACTTTATGTTGAGCATAGTGTGTGAGCGTAATCAGTATTAGCTAATCATCTGGTTGCATTGACGTGACGGCAGACGACGCGCCAGCTAGGAAGATGCCAAAGTGTTGATCGCTTCCTAAGTACATGGGACTTGCAGTTTCCTATGTATTGCCGCACCACTCTCCATAGGGACATAACATTTACCAATATCTTGTAGCTTGTCCCCTTTTGAACCGTTGCCCTACCAATCATGACAGGGACAGGACAAGTACCGCGGCATCATTGTTTTGAGATTCGTCGTTATAATCATTCGTCGTTATAATCAAGGATCTAGATGCGCAACATTCATCACGCTAGCTTGTGGACTTGCAGAGCCGTAACCCAAAGGAGCACTCATATCATTTGTCGGCTATGCAAATATCAAGGGATGTACTGTAATGCAATGAGGTAATACATGAACCACGTAAGACTGTGAGAGAATCGTTACAATAGACTTGGAGGCACATGACTACATGCGTGGAGCTAGCTTACGGCACAAACCGGATTGGATCTGGTGAGGTCTTTGAGTCGCCGGGACGGAACGGACCTACGGTGCTGCGCGAGGACAGCAAAATAAATGGGCTAAACGCCGCAGCACGAAGGCTGTATAGGCAGACATAAATAGAACAAACAGATGCGAAAAGAGGCAAGAAGTCAATACAGATGTGATGCACGGATGGGTGGCGCCCCAACCAGATCACTGTAAATCGTGTCTGGTCCCAGCAAGTGCTCGATATAAATACCGATGGTGTGTGCGCCCAGGTCAATCCCCCTGTCAAAGCTGGCCTCGCCGGATCGCGCAGAGCACAGACCCAAGATCCCGAGCAACTGCGGGAGAAAGTAAACATGTGGCGTTCGGAGCCTGAAGGCTGATCGCACACTCATTTCGTGTTCGATGTGGGTGCCGTGCCCGCTAACAGCGGGCATGCATGCGAAGCCCCAAGGCTGCCGCGTAACATGCATGAGTTCGCAAATAAACATGGGAGGTCTGCATGCGACCCGGTCTATAAGATACCAGTCTAGCTTGGGTAGGACATGACCGCTAATGCGCTGGTCCAAGTAATCCGATATAATACAGTGCCAACTAAGCATGGTTACGTAAGCTGGCCGAGTTGGTGCACTCGTAGCCACGTCTAGTAAGGTGTCTAGCATACACGTATCATTGTGATTCGAGTGTACAGGACGCTGTACATAAATTGCGTGCACATGTGTGCATAATACTAATGAACGTGATATAAAATGTATAAGGGGCGTTGTACAAACGCCAGTCCAACTACGAGGGTGCCTGCGGTGGTCTGCGCTGCAGCCTTAGGTGTCTACAGGTGTGCCGCGCCAGCATGCGCCTAGTGAGATGTATCTCACAACACCTCCCCCCTTAACAGTGGAGCGAAGCTCCATAAGCGAAGGACAGAAATGCTGGCGAGACCACATATGAAGGAGGCATCATGACAGGTGGCAAGCGAACATAAAATAACACTAAGGACAAAGCCTGCGGAGCGGACATAAAATCACACTAAGGACAAAGCCTGCGGACGACGTCGGGGCTTTGTAACAAGTGCCGGCGCCTTGATCACGTCGCCGGCGCCGTGATCACAGTCGACTGCCTTGCAAATAAGTTATATCATGTCCGAGAAGGCCACGATCAAGTCATGTAAGTAGTGGCCCAAAACATGGCCATGAGAATGCGAGGCAAATTCGATAAAGTCATGAAGTGTGCGCTCACGAATGCGAGCAGCCATCACCACCGTGCGCTCGGCACTAACAATGCCGCAAAGACGGCGCTTAAATTTGTCGATGCTGCCGGCCGCCGCGGAAATATGGAGGTCGTCCTTCATAAATCTGTCAATGTTGATCAGGAGCCTCTTAAGCCTGCCATCCGCCAGCGCGGTTTCTCCAAGTAAGTCTGGCAAGGAAGCCATTGCACAACATCATAAGTGAGCGATGAGATGCCACAATATAGGCGGTCCGAGGCAATTGCGCACCGAGCAAGAACACCCAGATGCAGCGCCAAATGAAGTAAACAATCCCATAAAGATTAGTAGAGAAAATAAAAATAATGGTACACTTAAGGCAAGTAAGATGCGAGTCGCTGCCGTGCTGGGGCTCCACCCAGTGAATGTCCGTGCCTAGAATGACGAGTGCTGTGGGGGTGGCAGTGTTGGTTCCTATGTGATCATGCACATGGACCTAAGACCGACAAGTGTCGGCTGAGCGGGCAAGATACGGTCAAGCAATACCTGCGTCGATCCCAACTCATGATGACCGTGTGAATGCCCTGTAAGTGCTATCATGAATCCAGGCGTCCCCTTCAACACATAGCGGGCGCAGCGGAGACCTAGTACAGGCATGCAGCGCAGCAAGAGCAATAACGCTGGCGTAATGTGGCTGCTTTAAGCGCCGGTTCGGCGTCTACCGGGTGTCGAGAGAGGTGGAAGCCTCCGGGGTGCTGACGAGCACCTGGATCTAACTTGGTGTATATGGTCGGGCCTTACGTTGTAGTGCGAAGACTATGATCGATTATGAGATACGACAGATTGTAACAGGATGTGTGAAAGACAACAATGTGATACAACAGAATGGAAATAGGTTTCCCCAATTCGAACTCTGAAACCAGAAGAACGAATCCCAGCAAGTGCACGGTATAAATACCGTTTGGAATGCACCCAGGACACCCCTGCTAAGGCTCGCCACGCTCAAGTGCTACACAAAAGTGGAGCACACTGAATGGAATCCCTAATAATCGCGGGATATCTAACATGATTGGCTGACAAGCGCTGGACACCGGACTCGGTGCCAGCGTTATGGTGTGACGAGTATGATTGTGCTCACTGACATATGCATGTAACTTCCGGTGCGATAACAGCGCGTCTCAGAGTATAACGTGCATGTCGGAGTTTAACCCCAAATGTGCCTTTATGACAATTTCGTGTAGTACTCTAGCGTGGCCACCGCGTAGCGGGTTCGGGGCTCAGGTGACTTAGTGCCTCCGAATGGCTTGCGCACAGTTGACTGTGTGCATGCTGAGTATGACTGATGACGTGTGACTATGAATGTGTCATAATGCATGTCCCACGACCAGTGACATAGCTAACTATTGATATGTTGTGTCGTTTGATGTGATCTAAGTTGTCTTCGTGCGCATGTCTAAATGCACGATGACCTCAGTCATTAATAATGAGATATATGAAGATGTTAGTGAAGAGTGATATGACTGGTGCGCGACGCCCTCGTAGCCACATGGTGAGCATTGTGCGACTGATGCCCATGACGTTAAAAGGCCAAATAATGTGTCGCTGTCCGGGCATTCGACAACGCGAAATAACAAATGATTATAATCTGATGACTATGTGATGATGCAATATGCGGACCGTGTTATATTATTTGGTCATGTACGTGCTTGAGAGGAGGTGGAGGTCATGATGCATGTGTGCATCTACCAGCCTGCGCCGGAGGTGAGATGGACATCTCACAACACCGGGCGCGCTGAGCGACGCCTGGTCCTAGGCGTTAAGCGTGGCGGGCGCGCCATAATGGTTGGTGCAGTGTCGATCCCACGTCGGGTCGACTGTTGAGCACGTTGCAGCAGGTGCGCTATTTTAGCACGGGCCGTGCGCGGAAACTGTTGGATCATAATGTCGCGCTTTGTGGAAGACGCATTCTGGAACATATAATCGGCCACTTTGTCCAAACAGTTCTCCAGCTCATTAACAGGGAGCCAGAAGTTGTGTTGTGGTGACTACCCTTTCCAGCTAATCAAGTAGTGAGGGCCTTTCATGGGGCCTCTCTTTGGACTAGACAGCGGGTGTATGCGTGCGTCTATAATCAAGGATAGCATCCACTTCGAACACCTTATTTGTTGTAATGGCCAAATCTGTCCGCTCAGAAGCACACCTATTCCAGATATGCAGGCACCAATTGTGGATACGTGGATACATGTGTATGTATCTCAGGCTAGTGCCTTGCAAACTTGAGCCAGCCGAAAGTATACCAAAGAATTCCTCAGAATGCCAGCATGTACCACGACACAGCTGTGCACATGAGCTGCATGCATACAGCTACATGTGCGTAATTCCACATGCCCAACAGTGCCACTAGCATTTCTCAACATGTATAATCTCGCATACCAATCCCATGTATCATGCCACCTTATGCCACAGCCTTTTGGCAGTGCAAAGTGGCAGCTCAGAACATGACACGTCATGCATGCGGCGCATGCGTACCCCTGGTATGCGCTTGCGCACGCCAAGGGTGCAGCGTCAAAGACCATGCCAGTCAGTCTACGTCTGCGTATCCATGCAGCACGATGTTGCTGCATTGGATTGACGGAGGATGATAAATGCCAAATCCCAATGCCCGCAGAAGATCGCCAGATCTCGCGGGATGCTGCATCCTGATCCGTACAGAGATCAACAAGCAGCGCGATTCCACAGTTCCACAGAGCTATCAGTAGCGAGGACAGCACAAAGCAGGGATGGGCCTGGGCACATATATTCCAAGTGTTTGGCTGTGATCGACACAATTACCTTTGGTCGATTGGGGCGCTGCTGTTCCAGTCATTCCATCTGTGTTGCATTGTTACCCCTGTCTTTCTCTCCTGTCGTTTCTGTACGCTCGCTAGGGTGCCAGCTCCCTGCGCTACCCGGCTAGTCAACAAGTATCGGTGAGACTTCTCTGCCATGGCCGATCCTAGCGAGTATAGTAAGTTTTATGCGTCTGTCGTTCAGCCTCCAGATGACGATGGCGTACCTCCCGACCTCATCCAACTGTCAGGCTTCGACGCTTTGCAAGCAGCAGAGCGCAAGGCAATCCGCCTGGCCATATCCCTCCTGTTGACGCTTACGAAGGCTTTCTTCGAAGCGACTCGGCGCTCGCCTGTCGAGGTGCTGAAGTCGTACGGCCAGGCTTCCCGCACAGGGCTCTACAAGCCGGTTTTTCTTTTTCGAGGTAAACCGAAGCCATACCCAACTTTTGTCGGGCTAGCCCCCAAAAGCACCCTGCTGGATATCGGGTTGCCCGCCGACCTCCTCAGGTTCTATCGGGGGTGTCAAAAACAATTTTCAGATGCCCTTGGCTGCCATGAACGCCACGACGATGAGCAAACGCGCGCTTGAATCAAGATTAATTTTGTAGCGCTCATACATTGCATTATCACGAGCCTTTTCGAGCCCAGCGGCAAGGATCTGTGCTTCGGCTGCGCGCGTGTGATTGTGTGAGTTCTGATGCTTCCTGAAGTCGTTCCCGTCCTTGAACCTGTGTAGTTTCCCTTTGGAGCTTCCCGTACAAGACTCACAAATAGAACAGGTCTAACAGTGAGCTTTATTGACCGGGCCTTGATACACACTCCATGGATACTCAAGCTGGCGTTCGCGAATTTTCTGTTCAGACAATCGTGGCATATCGCCTGAGCGTTCCGCAGCCATCTTCTTCGAACAACTGGCGTCGTTGCTGCCCAGGTCGGCTGATGCAGAAGTTTCGGCCGTGCGCCTACGCTTCGGCCCTTGACCAGTGAACCCGAACGAAAGCAAGGTCATTGTCGCAATGCGCAAGCAGCAAGCAACCTGACTGCGACTCACCTGATGCATGCTCTGTCATTGCAATGTACATCCGGTGCCTTCAGGCCCGACAGGATTTCGGGATCCCGACAAGCTGTCGGCATTGGTCGGGGTATCCCGAAAAGCACCGTTGGCGGCCGTCGGGCACCCCCGCCGGCCCCCCCCCTGGCTTCTCGGGGGAAACCGAGACTCGCTTCGCTCGCCGTCGGTTTTTTTTGCCTTTTCCCAACTTCTCGTCGGGAAACCGATCGGGATGTAGAGCCCTGTTCCCGCACCCTGCTCCAGATGCTCGTCCAAAGCACCACCGACCAGACGCCCCCTCCGTTCGAAGCTCTTCGACGAAGGTCCCACCTGAATGGCGATCAAGTGCGTGAGCAGCTGCGAGCAGCCACTGCGACAACCTGCGCCTCCAACTGGGGTCCACCTGTGGGCTGCGTGTGCGATCTTCTCTCCGTCAGCGCGATGGCCTTCTACACCTGGACTGGCGGCGCCCTCGCTGCCACCATTCTGGACTTCTTATATTCCTTCTCTACAGATGCTGCTGCCTGGGCAACCGTATGGCTACAGTGTCCTGTGGACCACTCCCACCTGGACTTCCCTGCCCTCGCCCTGCGCGTCACGTCGCATCGCGCACGAAGCACCAGCTCCAGCCCCGCGGCCATGGTGTCGCAGCTTGCCACCCTCGCCGTCAGCGCCATTGAGTCGATCGTACGGTCCATGTACACATCAGCGTCTATCCTACCTGGGACTACAACGAACTACTTCGAGGAGCAGCTGTTCCGCGCGACATCCGCGCAGGTGGCAGCAGCGCCCGCGCTGCAGTACGCTGGCATCGTGTGATCGAACCTGGTACTGTCATCCCTGCCTCACGTGTCGACCCTGCCATTGTACACCCCGAACTTCATAGACGACTCGAGTGCAACCTGGTTTAGGTCTGCTGATTATTTCTTCGCATCCATACATTTTCGTTTGTCCGACGCGGTTCGTGGCGATGCATCCGCTGAGCGAAAGTGGCATCACTACGTGTGCGAAGTTTTGAACAACCGCGTCTTATGCATGAAACTATCTGAGGCCCAGGTGATCAAACATTTGTCCAAGGGTTTCACTCGTGATGCCATGCACTACCAGGTTGCCACAGAAAAAGCCATGTCTCCTGAGTGCACCGTTCGTGAATGGTTGGATGCCATACGTGACTTTTTCTTTACCAACGGGCAATTCAGAATGCATATCGAGGGGGCCTGGAGCAAATACCGTGCTGGAAAAGCCTCCAGCTTCAATGACTTGGTGCATTATGTCCGCATATATTACCAATTGATCTTTCTCGATTATGTGGACTTGCCTGGCAAAATGTCCCTGCAAGATTTTGCATGGAACTTGTTTGACAAGTTGCAGCACCTCATGTCCCCCGAGTGCACCTCAGAGTTGTCAGCCACAGTCAAAATGTTCATGCCATTACCAGACCTGCTGCAAAAATTGACCACACATCTGGAGAACAGCCACACATGGCCGACCGAGCGCGCAAATTCACATGCCATAGCATTTGTCACATGGTGTGTGGACAAGCTGAACACAGCCAAGGAGACAGCCAACACAGCCAAGCGCTTTGCCACATTCTCTGCCAACCATTACCAGGGTGTAGATTTTGCATCCACCAGCGCCCATACCATCCCCACCCGTGAGATACCAGCCCACACATCAGCACCAAAACGAGGCCAGCGGCAGATTGCCATGGCATATACCAATACCCAAAGACCAGGCCAGAGTCGCAGACAATTTTCCAACAACCATTCAACATATGTGCAGCCATCTACGCCATCTTCCAGCGTCAACCGGGAGCGCTTACCAGGCCTCCGGGACGCCCGTAAGCTTCCATTCCAACAGAAGCAGGCCTGGCTTGATAATGCCATGGGCAGTCCCACCGTACCACAGTGGATTAAAGATGTATATGCGTTTGAAGTTGCCAACCACAACGCGCCATTCACCATCCACGGTCTTGCGGCAGCCTGCCGTAAAGAACTCCCTTACTACCTTCCATTCACACCCGTGGCCGTCGGGATATTCCTCTTGGACTTTCCACCACCCAACTTTCCACCACCGCAAGCGAGTTTGCGGCATCTGCCCCTCCTCCATGCCTGACGGCGACAGGTACCACCGCATCGCGGACTGCCCTACCGCGCGTTCCATTGCGCCGGAGGCACTCGCAACCTGGGCGCAACACCCTGACAACAAGAACAAGTGCCTGATGGCAGTGGAGCCCGCCGACGAGCTACCGCCGCCACCACCCCCGCCGCCGCAGCCGCAGAGCGCGGCAAACACTCCAAATTCCGCGGGCCCCCGCAATCGCAAACGGTATGATGATACCCCTCAGACTCCGAACAAACGAGCACGTGCCCCTGGCAACCATATCCGTTGAGAAACTGGCAAGCCGCCTCTTGGCTGCCCATCTTGGGCGGTGGAGCCTTTTGTACTAGCGGCTGACCACGCCTCAGGCCACGGCATTGTTTTTCCTTCCTCACTCAGCACAGCTGACAAGTCATTATTCGATATTTCCACGCTATCCTGCCCTATTGTTGTTACCTTGCCATACACTGATGAGGCACACGTAGCATTGAGACATTTACATGCCATCAACCTGAATGGGCACCATGTCACAGTAGCCATCCCTGGCCGCTTGTTTGATAGTGATGCATTCGTGCCGTACACTAGCAGACACAGCTACAGCACAGTAGACAAAGCCAATGCATTGTTGTCCTATACGGACGGCCGCCCAGTGCCAGGTCACCAGACGTTCCATGTTTTGCGATTGATGTCCAACCAGCAGAGCCTAAATACATCTGCTATTTCTTGTGCTAGTCAGAAAATTGACGCTGTCGATCTGATCTGCACAGTCCCCATCCACATCAAAGGCAGCCGCTTGAAGGCGCTTGTAGACACAGCCTCCAATCACAACATGATTACAATAGAATTCCTACAGGCCAATGCCATACCATATCACCAAAGCGCATCCACGTCGCATGGCATCTCTGGGAGTGCAGCACCCTGCCTCGGTACTGTCACATTATGCACAAGCATAGGCCGCCAGCGTCACGATGTCACGTACACTGTGGTAGCAAGTTTGCCGGCTGCAGAGTGGCATGCACCCAATAACGCGCTATTGGGTCTTGATGTGATTGCCGTCACGCACATGAAACTCGAGGTTGATGATCCGGACATTCGCATCATCGTGCCTGGCCGTAAGGCTGGCCCCCGAAAGCATTCTCGTGATTGGCAGCATGCCGTGCACATACCCAAACGCACACCTGCTTCACAGGGAACATTAGATGAGTATGCATGCACCAGCCGTAAGCTGAAATCTATGGTCAATCGTGCTAAATGTGGTAAGTCGCCTCTGTACGTGGTGCATGTACTAACTGAGGTAGAAAGTTCACTGGTTGATCGATGCTGTATTACATGAACGTCACGGACCGGCATAACATGTTTCGGCCTTGCCAAAGGGCCTCATCAGACGCCTACGTGAGTCAAGCAACCAACACGGAACCAGTTCGCAAGTTCCCTAATATTCAATCCTCTAGAGCGAGACCGACCGAGACTGGAAGAGACGTCCAGAGCCCAGAAAACCGACACGGGATAAGATAACGAGATAAGGCACATCACGCCGCCCGCAAATGCGGGCAATGCATGCAGAGGCACGCAAGTGGTGCATGTCAAACCAGCACATGCACGCGTCGAGCCTTCCAGCGATATGCATGTATGTGCGGCATCGAAAAAGAAAGGTTTTCTGTCCCAGCAGCAAGTACCAGCACCAGTACAGCAAGATGTAGCCACCATCCCACAGTGTGTTCAAGAGATAGTACACAAACATTCCAAGTCCGGAGGCACGCTCGGGCGTGCACCCCCAAATACCACAGCCTTAGGCTTTGAGATGAATATTGAGAATCTGCCTGGCACCAGACCACGTGCTGCCCGCCAGTACAGATTGACTCCACTGGAACACTCTGAACTGGAAAAGCAGGTACAACATTTGCTTGACATGGGCTGGATTCAGCCGTCCATCTCCCCTTGGGCAAGCAGCGTCCTTTTTGCTCCCAAACCCGGAGGTAAACTGAGACTGTGTGTCGACTACCGCTACCTAAATGAGAACACAGTAAAGAATACATACCCATTACCACGCATAGATGCCTTGCTTGATAAATTGCAAGGCCAGAGATACTTTTCTGCATTGGATCTTGCTTTTGGATATCACCAGATCAGACTAGCCCCGACATCCCACCCAAAAACTGCATTCCGCACCCCTGATGGCCTGTACGAATGGACGATGATGCCATTCGGTCTCACCAATGCACCGAGTGTCTTCCAACAAGCGATGCACGTTTGCGTGGACTGATTGGCAAGATTTGCCTCGCATACCTCGATGACATTATCATCATTTCCAGAACTGCTGAGGATCATGCCATCAATCTTGATCGTGTGTTGACTAGGCTGCATGAACACAACTTTTTCTGCAATGCTGTCAAATGACAATTTGCCATGCAAGAAGTCAAAAACTTGGGCCATATTGTTACAGCAGATACCGTGAAGCCAGACCCACACAAGGTTTCAGTGTTGCAACAACGGCCTGAGGCTGATTTAAAATCGTCAACCAATACCATCCGATCATTCTTGGGTCTTGCTGGCTATTTTCGCAGATTCATCCCGAAATTTCCCACCCTTGCTGCCCCACTGCTTGAGCGCATGAAAGCCAAAGGCAAGAGCGCATGGACTGAACAATGCACTCGAGCATTCAATGACATCAAATATGCTCTGATCAATGCCACAGGCCTGCACCATCCCAACCTCAACCAGCCCTTCCACGTATACACAGATGCCAGTGATTATGCCTATGGAGCTGTCTTGATGCAAGACCATGAAGCAGCTCTGCATCCCATTGCATGGGTAGGCCGAAAAATGAATTCCTCTGAGGTCCACCATGCCACTTTTGAAAAAGAGCTGGGCGCCATTGTTTTTGCTGCACGCCAATGGCGTTGCTATCTGGAAAATGTGTGTACGTCCACTCTGACCATAATCCACTGAGGTACTTGCAGACCCAGCAACGCTTGAATAACAAGCAAGCACGTTGGGTAGAGACGCTGTCCCGCATCAACTGGCACATCATGTACGTGCCTGGTGACAAGAACGTGGTGGCGGACGCAGTGTCCCGTGCCACACACCTGCCTTCCATGACAGTACAACTGCATGATGACCATCCCATTGCGTGTGCCTCTCGTGCGGGCAATGCCATTCCAGTGCAAGTTTCTTATGCGTTTCCGGCCGTAAGTCTGACCACGGCTATAGCACGCAGATGCCACTCTTCCCCATCCCCGGATCCAAGCGGATACGAGCTTCCAATCGCCAGCACTGGATCAACGGCCATATCATCTGGCCTGTCGCCGATGAATCAGGCCATCCCATACCACCAGACGTTGCCAACAATCTCTCCCCAGCCCTGCGACTACTCCCGGCTACGGGAGGAGTTCGGTTCACCCCCGCCCGGCCTGTCCCCGCCCATGCCAGACCTGCGTTCCCAGTCGCAATTTCCACCTCTGTCCCAGCCACAGGACCCACGGCGGCCCACGCAGCCGCCGCCATCAGTGATTTCCATCAGCTCGGGGTCCAGCCCCCGCATGGGCGAGCAGCTGGAGTCTCAGCGGTCCCCGGTGTTGATGCCAACGGGATCTCCGCCAGCGCTGCCACCGCCCCCATCCCCACTTCCCCGCCGGCCCATGCCAACGCCGACCCGCCTCCGTTCTCCGCGACCGCTCCTGGTTGCCTCCGCACCCCATCTCCAATGTCAGACATTGACTTCGCGCCTACAGCGGAGGAGGCCGAATTCCTCGGCCTCACCCCTCCACCAACAGCCCGCGCGTGAAGACGACGTAGCGACCGCGCAGCCGGATGCTTCCGCGGTGGACTGGGTCGACCAGGAGGACCTGGTGTGTGACGGCCGCGCAGTCGACGCACAGCGTGTGGGTACGCACTCACAAGCAGAGCTGCTTCTGAAACAATCCAACAGATACTTGACTCTAGATCTGCACGCGGACGACTTCTGGCAGCGATTGCGTAGTGGCTATGCACATGATTCTGATTTTGCCGAGCCACCTGCATCATACCATTACGACCCTAAGCACCAGATTTATCTGCACAAGAAAATATTGTTGTCCCTGATCATGATCACTTGCGCCGGCAAATTCTGTTGTGGCACCACGTACACCCCTAGGGCAGCTGGCATGCACACATGGGTGTCTCTCGCACAGCATCATTGATCACAGACTCATTTTACTGGCCAGATGTACACAAAGATGTCAAGAAATTTGTGTCGCAATGCCATAGCTGTCAGTGTCATAAATGAGGTCCATCCTGGGACACAATGCATGACGTGCAAGTACGCACATGAGTGTGGTGGCCACGGGCCCAACTCCTGTTATGTTAGGACATATGCATGATCATATGCATGAGCATAATCCAGCACAATCCATGTGAGGATTGTGTGCGGTCACTGTGATTATGACCGCTGTAGACTTGGCTGATCGGTGGCATATAGTCATGTGCCTCCAAGTCTACTGTAACCATTCTCTTACAGTCTTACGTGGTTCCTGTATTGCCTCACTGCATTACAATACATCCCTTGATCTGTGCATTGCCGACGTACGACCTGAATGCTCCACAGGTAACGGCTCTGCAGCCCACTAGCTAGCTTGATGTATGCTGCGCATAGGTTCTTGCTTATAACAGTCAGACCATGAAGTCCCCGTCGGAGCGGGAGGCAGTCATGTCCCCACTACCTGTACCTTCTGCATGCTGGCGTGTCGTGAGTGTAGACATGATCACGCAGCTGCCCAACTCCACGTCCGGTCACAATTGCATTGTTGTATTTGTTGATCAATTCAGCAAGATGGTAAGATTGATCCCCACAGTGTCTACTCTGAATGGTCCCGGATTCGCTGCATTGTTTTTTCAGCACATATACCCCCATTATGGCTTGCCACTTGGCATTTGTAGTGACCGCGGTACGCAGTGGAACAATAAATTTTTCACATCCCTTTGTGATCACCTAGGCATTGCATTGCAGCTGACAGTCTCCTACCATCCCAGAGCCAATGGGCAAGTTGAGCGGTACAATCGCGTTGTGGAAGAAGCTGTTCGGCATTTCATCGGTCCTGCACATGATGATTGGGATGCATTCCTGCCACATATCGAGTTCAGCATGAATAGCTCCAAGTCGGCAGCCACGGGCTGCACGCCGTTCTCATTGAACCGTATCACTCCGCCACTGTCGCCCACAGCCCTTGCGTTCAAATTGCCACAGCATCAGCAACCAGCTCCAGCCGTGATGCACCGCATGTACTACTTCCTGGCAAAGCAAGCTCTGGTAGAGGCCAAGCAGTCAATGTGGTCGGATTTCAACAGGATATCTGCTTGGCCAACCTTTTCTGTGGGTGACTTGGTCCTGCTATCTATACGTAAGGTTGCTCTGCATCATCCATCTCTCCGAAAGAAGTTTACTCCACGTTGGTTGGGTCCCTGTAAAATTCTGGAAGTAGTGGGCCGGGCCGCTGCCCGTATATCATTGCCGACCACGCTGCAGCGCCTAGGTCTACATGATGTCTTTCACTTCTCTGTGCTCAAACCTTACAATGAGTCCTTCGATGCTGCATGCGCCACCAACCCTGAACCTGCCAAGTCATCGGCCACTGTGGACACGACCACTGATGAAGTTGAATGTATAGTCAATTACATGCCGTCGCGGCATCGCGATGACGACATCTCCATCGCGTGCCCTCACTACCTGGTGCGCTGGGTTGGCTACGATGCATCTCATGACTCTTGGTTACCGGTTGATGAGTTGTCCGGATGCCTGGAGAAAGTTGCCGATTATCTGTTCCACAATGCCTCCAGTACTCAGAGAGCGCACATGATTCATGAGTTTCCGCGGGAAGCGCGGCTACAATTGTCCCATATAGCAGCCAAGGCTGAATCCACCAGGCGTCCCGTCGCTGGGGGGAAGGTGCCCGCGGGTGGCAGCAACATCGACGATCCCAAACGCAAACCGCGTAGACGTAGTTCTCGGTTGAGCGAATCCCATAAGGCAGCACTTTCCAGGGTCACCTACTGCAGTTATTGTGGTAGGATGCGGACTGAGTCCGCAAAGTGCATGTGCACTAATGCTGCCCCCCCGCTGTGATGCTGAAGGGGACGCCTGGATGTAAGCAGATTGCCTCTGTGAGGCCGGGGATTTCCAGGCCATAGGTGATGTGAGGAGGGGGCTCCTGGGAGCAAGGCCAATCCCTGCCTAAATCTGATCCGCTAGGTTGCATGTCGCGGGGCACCAACCTGTTTTTCCATCATGAGACTTCCATAAAACCCGACAGACCCAATTCCATCATCCCTGAACCCACCTATGTGTGCAGTAAGAAACTTGCCAGTCCCTGAGATCCCACAATATCCGACATCCCATTCCCTCGTCCAGCGTCGACGCTTTCTCCAGAACGTCCGCCAGTTGATGCTAGATGCCACTACAATGCCAGCGCTTGGAGACTACCACTCTCAGTACCTCACTGACCTCTGCCATGTCAGAAGAGTTACTCGCAGGCTGCATGATGCAGTCCTAGACCTAGATGAGGCCATGAGTGAAATGATAAACCGCTACTCAGGTCGACAATTGTTGCCAGAGTACTTCCACGACCTCTGCGATGAGTTCCCCAGCCAGCTCTAGGATTAGCCTTATTTCCAACAAGGTCACTCATCCGTATTCCAGATGAGTAGACTCTTCTCTGTAAATACCACAATGCCCCGGTCTTATGATGTACCCTACCATTCAAGTCAATGTGTTGTCTCCATTTATCTGCTTACCTGAGCTTCCAGACTTGCCCTGAGCTTGCAGAGCATACTCTTGTTTGCCCTGCTCCGCTCCCGTGTGTGGGGGGAGGTGTTGTAATGGCCAAATCTGTCTGCTCAGAAGCACACATATTCCAGATATGTAGGCACCAATTGTGGATACATGTGTATGTATCTCAGGCTAGTGCCTTGCAAACTTGAGCCAGGCGAAAGTATACCAAAGAATACCTCAGAATGCCAGCATGTACCACGTCACAGCTGTGCACATGAGCTGCATGCATACAGCTACATATGCGTAATTCCACATGCCCAAAAGTGCCACTAGCATTTCTCAACATGTATAATCTCGCATACCAATCCCATGTATCATGCCACCTTATGCCACAGCCTTTTGGCAGTGCGAAGGGCCAGCTCAGTACATGACACGTCATGCATGCGGCGCATGCATACCCCTGGTCTGCGCTTGCGCACGCCAAGGGTGCAGCGTCAAAGACCATGCCAGCCAATCTACGTCTGCGTATCCATGCAACACGATGTTGCTGCATTGGATTGACGAAAGATGATACATGCCAAACCCCAATGCCCGCAGAAGATCGCCAGATCTCGCGGGATGCTGCACCCTGATCCGTACAGAGATCAACGAGCAGCGCGATTCCACAGTTCCACAGAGCTATCAGTAGCGAGGACAGCACAAAGCAGGGATGGGCCTGGGCACATATATTCCAAGTGTTTTGCTGTGATCGACACAATTACCTTTGGTCGATTGGGGCGCTCCTGTTCCAGTCATTCCATCGTGTGCATTGTTACCCCCGTCTTTCTCTCCTGTCGTTTCTGTACGCTCGCTAGGGTGCCCAGCTCCCTGCGCTACCCGACCAGTCAACACTTGGGCGCTACGAGGCACTTAACAACATGATGGTACTCCATGGACACAGAAAGCATGATTCCGCCGCCCCGTAGCCCTTCCCATCCAGAGCCTACGCGTCGGGTGCACCAGATCACACCACGGCTATGTTGGCCGCGCCACAAGCACCCCAGATGTTGTGAGCTATCTCTCACACTAGCGTATGATGGCACAATCAACACTTTGTTTACATGCGCAGCGCCTTGTCCAGACCTGTGGACGCTTGCACACGCATAGCTCACGGACTACCGATCGAGTTGTACACATCGTGATCACACGTACACTCAGTGGGTTTACGTGCCTGAAATCGCCACGTGTGATTGCACGCGTTCACCAGCCTTACGTGCACACCGCATCAGCGCTGTGTAAAACGCGTTCACCCGGCACAATGTCACGTCGGAGGCCCATTGTAGCTTTATGTGGCTAGCCAAATTGTTAATACACATATTACGTCTTGCTGTGTGCATTACCGCCGTCACACAGGGTCTGCCCGGCGGGCTCCAGGGTTGGCATGCACGATAATATTTGTACTGCCACCCGAAGCTGCCCACAATTTACATGCGCAGCCTTGCTTACATTCATCTCAGGCTCTATGAGCCACAACTTAAGATCTCCCGCGCTGGTGCGGGATCTGGGATCGATGTGGCAAGTATGCGTCACGATTCGGCGAGGCCAACTTTGACACGGGGATTGACTTGGGCGCACACACCCCGGTATTGATACCGAGCGCTTGCTGGGACTAGGCACGCTTGATAGTAGTCTGGTTGGGGCGCCATCCATTCCGCATCGCCACGCTGCATGTGTGCCTATACAGCCCTCGTGCTGCGGCGTTGAACCCATCATTGCCTCCTGCTTGTGCCATCGAGGTCAGTTTCCCAAGACCAGGCCAATAGGTCTCAACACCAGGCTATGCATACACCACCCACGCCGCGTGTTGGACTAACCAAAGGTGAAGGGCGAAGGACAATCGCTCTTTCGTGGGCGAAGATCTCGAAAGCCGGCCCACTTCTCACATTGGATGGCCTTTGAGCGGCGAGATTCAGGCGGGTGTGACATGGCTTTGATTGCGTATGCACACATGATTCATGCCTGATGGATACTCAACACGGAACCAAGAAGGTAATGTGGGATCGGCCGTGTGGAGAAATATCCGGGCGGCAAGAACATCAATTGTCCATAAATGTTTTTCTTGGCAAAGTGATTCTGCCATTGGGGAATCGTGATTTAGCCTGCAAAGTTCAACATTACGCCGGATGCGATGCCGTTTCCTTTTATTGAAATCTCGACTGGATATGGCCTAGGATCCGCTGCAGTACCCCATCGAGGGGATGATACCCACATAGGGCTATCCCGTTGTATTGTTGTAGGATGGCTGGCAATCAAGATGTTGCTCGCTCCGTTCGCCTTATCAGCACATCCCGCTCGCTTCGCTCGCATGTTGCATGCAGGAGGAGGCCGGTAGGATTTAAGTGCCAACACTCGCTAACATGAGACGCCTGCACCGCCTGGTCTGAGAGCCCAATGTAAACGGTGAAACCCGTCAGCTCAAGCCGACCATAGTGGATTGTTCAGGGTCGCTCTTGAGAAAGGCCCATCTCATGAAGAATCCGGGCGGGGCGTACAGCATTAGCGCCCGTCTCTAGAGTCTAGACCATGCGTGTGGTCATGCATTGGGCCACCACGTGACCCTGACGGAAGATCATTTAGAGAGCACGCATTGGGTATTCCAGTTGTTCCGGCCAGGCGTGCATGTGTCTCGGCGGTCAGAAAATCGCTAATGGGGCCATTCGCTGTAGACCACACTGTATGTAGCATCCAAGGTGGGCTAAGCCTGCACAAGCGGCACACCAGCACGCACGATGTGCATGTGCACGTATGCATGGGAGACCGACAGGCATCTGTAGTGCACGGGAGCAGGCGCGGATGGCATTGTTGAGTAGAGGGCGTTTTTGTGAGGCTCACGATGCTCGCACAGGTCATATGGTGCACTGTGCGGGCCGGAATGGCGGGTTGACTGCCCTGAGAACAACCATTATCGCGCAGCCTGTGGCGGGTTCGCTGGCCAGATCTCGGATCCATGATAGCAATATGGTGCTGGATTAGTTTTCGAACGCCGCCGTGGACCTGGCGACTGTAGAGAGTCTGAAATGCCACCGGGCTGGTACGGAGTCTTGTACCGGCGAGAGTTTGTGGAGACATCAGGCAGTGGGTGATCTGTTGTCTGGGAAATTTTCAGAGATAAATCAGGCGATCTGTGTTGCTGGGGCTGATTGCGCTCTCAGTGGGCTTGG
Source organism: Ulva prolifera (assembly GCA_023078555.1). Lineage (NCBI taxonomy): Eukaryota > Viridiplantae > Chlorophyta > Ulvophyceae > Ulvales > Ulvaceae > Ulva > Ulva prolifera. The sequence goes on along the minus strand of CM041198.1, from coordinate 11,532,005 downwards.
CTGCCACCCGGGGGTGCAGCACCGCACCCATACACCGCTCTGACACCCCTGCCACACGGGCCACAGCTGCGCAACAATCCTGTCCTTTGGATGCAAACAGCACAATCTGCTCTAGAGTCTATGGGGCTTGACTGCTGTGCATTCCGCCAGGCAGTCTGCGGGTGGGCCTGATGATTCACAGAGTTGAATGGCCCCATTAGCTTTTCCTGACCGTCGGAACTTCTTGAAGACACACCGCAAGACAGATAGGTCGCGTTGGTTTCACGGGACTTCCATGCGCGGAAGCATTTCACAGGCAAGCCTTCTGAAGATGCAATCAGCTGAGCACATATGTATATGAAATTATTGATGATGGGCAACATGTGTTTGCCCCAGGCAGGACCGGCCGTGCTGGCAGCCCGCGGCGCGCTAGCGACGGATTTGTCGAGATTGTGTATCGCGCGACAACCGTCGAACACGACCCCATCAAGTCGGAGACGCATGCCTCATAGTCGCCATGACTGTCGCAAAGACGCATGAACGCGTAGCCATAGGCTGCCTCATAAGACCCGCTTGCTATCAATTCTGCGGTTGCAGAGCACATTAATCACGAAAAGGTGCTTTTTGCAGTGCCAAAGGACTTTCACAACAATGGCTGACTCGAAAGGTGGACTTATAGGCATAATTGCCGACGAGGTGCGTCTGCGTGCTTGTGATCGGATGTTACTGGTCTGCTATCGCAGGCAGCGCGATGGCTCTCTCTGCTTCAGGATACAGTGACGGGCTTCCTCCTAGCGGGTGTCGGAAATGTGGATATGCGGAAGAAATGCAACTACTTGATAGTGGATGCCAGTGCGTTGTCCTCCGCCTGTTCTTGCATGCCTGTTCTTGCATGAAAGTTCCTTTGCCAGGTCTAGGCAGCAAGCGGTTATCGTAAGCTATAAATGTTTGATGAAGAGACGACCACAAAGCATATTGAGTCTACTTTCAAGGACTTCACGCTCAGGGACGATATGGGAATCATCCTCATCAGTCAATACGTACGACCCACCAAGCTGGTCTCGCATGCTTCCTGAAGTTTTGCTCAGCGCACAAGCTCATGCCTTTGCAGGTGGCGAACATGATTCGTCCAGCTGTGACTGCATATGCGAAACCTGCTCCAGCAATTTTAGAGATTCCGTCCAAAGACTGTCCTTATGACCCCACGCAAGATTCAATCTTGTCTCGTGTACAGTTCATGTTCGGTGCATCGTGACACGCAACCGCGTCGTGTGGTGTTAGTTCGCAATGCAATTGTCCTTCCCATTTCCACTCGGCCGTATCTGCGTCGGCGTGAAGGGGCCAGTCAGGCTTTCCTCTCGTCATTCCTACGCAGCAGATCGTCACCGGGTGCAATATCTCCTCGACACATAGTATCTCCCCATCGCTGTAACAAAGACCGCGCAAAGGTCCTCAGAGCACGTGACCAAGGTCCATTATCCCACCGCACTTGTTCTGAAAGTGGACGTGATACTGCGTACATGTCCATAAACATGATTCACCTGGCATTATGCCAGCGACAACTGCGCATGTGCTCTGTGCACGCAGTGATACAGCTGTACTCGTGCTGCTTTGCGCAGTGGGCACGACATGTCTTTCACGAGGACGAAGGTGGTGCGGCAGGCTGCACCGCAGAATGTGAACAGCAATACAGTACAACCAAGCCATACCACAGCTGTCACCGAATGCAGAACAAATTCAAGGCACCGCGAAGATTCAAAACCATCCCCAAGCAGACAACCCTGCGCTCCGCAAGCACAAGCCCCAACACAACAAAAGGATACGGCTATGCAATCATACATACATACATACACTCGCATTTTTTTCTAATTGTGAAGACGCTTTTGTAGTTTCTCATGAGCAGTGCACTTGCCCGTAGTGGGCGTGCACGGAACTGGTGAATGAGTGGATTTGCGTGTGAATTCCTAGCAATGGCTCGATGCCCGGCATCTGTCCTTTGTAACTACATACACTCGCTCAGGCCGCCGATGCCGATGCTGGACACAGCGCCCATGTGGTGCAACCCGTGCCGGACGACGCGCAGGCTGCGGCGCCGATGGCGGTGTGGGGTGGCCGGGGTTTGGCAGGGCCTGGGGTGCAGGCCGCTGCTGCGCGGGCGGAGGGGCTGGAGGAGGTGCTCAGCACGTTAGCCCGAGAGAAGATGGGGGACATCATGTGTATGCCGCCGGATGACCCTTTTTGCATAGGGGATGTGTCGATTGTGATCCCCTGTGCTGATACCTATTGCGGCCGGGCGGCTCGGGAGGACGGGGGTGCTGCGGTGGTGCGGGACGTGCCGAAACACAATGCTTATCGTTTGTACGACCCTGATGCATGTAGTTTTGTGCCGTTGTCACATGAGACGCATGGTCGCTTGGGACAGCCTGCTATGGATCACCTGCATCGACTGGCAGAGGTTGTGTCTCGGTGTTGTGTGGTGGACCGTGGTGTGTTTGTGACGAATGCTTTGCGCCGGTTGAGTGTGGCGTTGTGCAGAGGGAATGCTCAAGTGCTCCGTGCGGAGCTTCAATCTTTCGCTGGAATTATCGGCAGGGCGGTGGTGCACGCTCATGTGCGGCCTAGTGCCATGAATGAGTGAGTGGATTTGCGAGTGGATTCCGGGAAACAGCTCGCTGCCCGTCCTCTGTCCTTTGTAGCTACATACATCCGCGGTGATATCTGCGATCGTGCCCGGCCTCTGTCCTTTGTGACTACATACATACACCCGCTTCCATACATGCAAACACCCGCTCGCCGTGTGTCCCAGCAGGTTCTCGCTGAATCGATTCCAAGCACTGCAGATCACCTGCTTCCGCTATCGAACGCCAACATGTAGCTGTGCAGAGACGTATAATGACTCCGACCCTCCCTGCTGCATAGCGCATGCGGAATGCCGATGCGATTACCTATCAGACATCATGTTGCCATGGCGAAATGAGCTCTGATGCTGGGGCCAGAGAGTAGACATGCCTCTGCTGTCCACAGCTGCATAACACCCTTACAGGAACTGTCGCACCGTAATGGCAATAGATTCACTGTGGTGAGGCGATCGAGATTTTTCTCAGAGGGTGTAACGTACGCTACACTTGTTGACATGCAACATGCTCTGTGTTCTAACACTCTCAGCCAGGCTATTTCGAACAGTGCTCACGTCGCGCTGACTCCTTGCTGCTGCTCATGCAGTGCTCCTTATTTGCCTACGATCACCTGTGCTCCAGTAGAGCCATTTTGATCACAACCGAGTCCAACCCCTGAGTACACCAAAACATCTCAGATGAAAAAAATATTAGGTGTAGCAGTAGGCATTAACTTCGGAAGAGCGACTACACAACACCGACGATTGAATAGTCTCAAGCATGGCAGTGAAAATGTTTGCCGCGCCAGAATCCCAGCATATGTTACATCCTGCCAGCATCAACGCTGAACATCAATAGATCAGGAACAGGCATGCAGAACACCAGCTTCGTGCTGATATAAGCAACAGATGCAAGTCTCGCAAGAAATGTTCGCCCAACCAGAGTTTCCGAGGTAGTGCTCCTGAACAAATGATCTCAGAGCCTGATTGTGTCCTTTCAGGAAGTAATTGTATGCTCACTTGATTCGACAATGGAATCCTCCCGCCTTGCAAACTTTGCGAACCCACTTCTCAACTGTGTATCCACTCTTCTCATGTATCTTGAGGTATAGAACCCGGAGCTGGGATGCAGAGAACATTGGCACATTGAAAGTTATTGAAACCGGTGGCCTGCAGTAACATTATACACTTGACCTGTGTCGCAGGCGAAGTCATCACCAAATGCACCATTTTCCTCGTACCTGTTCCAGGTTTTCTTTTCTCGTGTCGTGGATACCAAGACAACATCTGCACTAAGGGTATGCTGCTTCTGACCACTAAATTTGCTGATGTTCCAACGAATTACGCCAAGCGACCCATCATACTTTGCATCTCCTTTCGATTTCTTGATGTTGACTTTTGCAGTCTGAGGCGGGACGGGAACATTTATTTGCACAGAGTTGGCGCACAGACTGCGCTCAAACAGAGATTTCACAACAACGTCCACCTGCACACAAGACATATTGGCTCAAGTCCCTATTGGGTCACAACCAACACATGTACACAGCGTTTTAACATATGCAAGACGAAGAGTACATATTCAACATGCTCTTGAGTGTGTAGATGCATTCAGCGAAGACACACACACTGGTTCCCAAACAAGCGCTCGCTGACATGCGGAAACGAAACAAGTGTGACCTGCAGGCATTGCATGAATCTACAGATTGGAACGCACTGAACATCGCGTTCGGCCACTCTCAACTATGTTTGGAATGACCTTGAATGGCACTGAAATTTGATCAGATATTCGATAACGCATGATTTCAAATTCTGACTTGTTGCCATTATCTGGTGGGACAAAACTGATCGACTTTTTAGATTCCCAGTCATTTTGACGCACAATTGTGCTGAATGTACAATCTTCACCGGCCATGTTGAAGCCTAGACAGCATTCTGGCATGCCCGACAGGAAAGCCTTCATCAGCACACGCCCCTCGACGTCTGTTCTCAAAACACTGCCTGAAGCCATAGTCCTGCTGAGCTGTAACAGTTGGCGCAGGAGCACATGCTGGTACTTTCATAAGTGTGAGCCAATTGCAACGAATGTGATTGGCGTAGCTTTGAACAACCTAGCAAGTTCAACGGATGTGGTAGGAGAAACCTCACCATCCTTAGACATCAGAACGTTGATTGTTTCGACAATGTCCAGGTAAACTTCATTCTTCTTGTAGACAGTTGTGGGATTGCGATGGGCAACAGCCCCGGTGACTTGCAACGTCACGTTCTTTGTCGGATCATGTTTGTCTGTATGATACGTCAAAATCACTGTTGCAATAAGGAAAGTTATAATTGCAAATCTGTGTGGACAGTGCGGCCACACCTGTCTGATACTCCCCTTTCTGGAAGATGTATGCCTTCAATGTAAATGGGTCTGTGATCTGTGGGATACCATAGTCACAGACTTCATCCAGCAGCTCATATATAAGCACAAAGTTCTCCCGAATGTGTTTCTCTTTGACCTTGTGGAAGTAATGAGAGAACAGTTGGACAAGCTGCATTAACAGATCGTTCAGCACTTGTTGCAGCAGCCTGGCATCAGCATCACCAGGAGCAAGCCCCACAGGTAAGGGAGCATACCAAATCAAGCCACTTGAGGGCCATGACAACGTTAGCATTACTCTTGACAACCGCTACCAGGAACACGTCCTGACAAGCTATGTGTGCAAGCGTCAATGAGCCGCTCTGGCAAACGGGAGCTGACTGTGATGCTTGATAGTGCAGCACTCTTGTACGAAATATGTCACTGACAACCCTTAGGCTGCACATCCACAATTGACATGAAGGTTTTCTCCCGTTCACTGTTTTGTAATAACAATTGACATGAAGGTTTGTGGTTGTGAGGGATTCATGATGCCTACTCAAGTACAGGAACTTGAAACAAAGTATTTCACCTGTCAGTGAAAATCACCTGAGATTGTCTCTGTAGACGCGGTAGATGATTGGATCCCCTTTTGCATTGTAGATAAAGAATCCTTCCACACAAGCCATCGCCAACGCAAATCCCCCAAAGCAAGCCAAGCAGTAGATCAATGCTGCAGTGACTTTACGGTACGGAATTGAGATTATGCTGATGCGGTGTTTCGATTCTGACAGCTCAGGACATTGAAACCTGTAGGGACTGTGTTATGACCGTCGCAGCCCAGCAGATATCTCCGTTGAATTGCACGCAGCATGTACAGCAACATTGATACAAGCTCATTAGAACCATGCAACAATAACAATCCTGCGCATGACGCGTGTCAGCGGACTACAGACACTGAAAAGACTACCACCCTCAAACATTCAGCGATCATCAACACACCTAACGCACTGGAACCTCCACGGTTTACGTATCAACAAGTGTGGGTGTCGATCAGCAGGATGGGATACGGGGTCAGGGAATTCCGCTGTGCACCGGCAGAGCTGTCACCCATGCATGTTGCAGACTAAAGCATGTCAACATTCCTAGACTTTCGAAAGGCAGTCGTGCATCATGCACCTTGTGACTGGCGGTCTTCCACCAGGGATTGCGTTGTACCAAATGTTGCTCACTCATTGTACCCCTCTCGGCGTAGGCCTTGAAGCCAAGATTCGGTGCCCGAAGCCTCGCTGTAGAAGGGCACCAACGTCGGCGATGTTGCAACGCACCGCGGTCGGGCTCAAATGAGCACATCATGCTTCAGAGTGTAATGTGTTCCCACAGGCCCTGGGTGCTTTCTTTGCATGAGGTGCGTTGGTTTTTGTGCATGCCAGGGACATGCAGCAGTAAGTACTGATGCATATGATATGGCAGATATGATTGAACATTCCTCGAATCGTCTCTACACATCATAACAATACGGAATGGACAACGAATGCATCAAACTGCACCCGCATCTGCCGGCTCAACGATTTTTGACAGCCACAGAGAGGAGATCACATGTTTGCATTCGTCAGAATGATGCCACCTGTCCGCCGGTATGCTCTATGTCTCGCTCGGGGCCAGGCGACTGAGTATTTTGAGACAGTAGAATGCTTTCATGGCTGAGCTTGGTTGCCCAGACCTTGCAGCGGCCGTGGTCGCGGATGATTGTGTGGCAGTACCTGTTTTCTCAACAAAATTTTGGGCTGTCGAGATGCTGCCATTATATGTACTGAATGGTCGTAGAAACTTTTAATCCAGTCTACCGTTGCGCAGCGATGAGGCAACCCTGCTTTTCACTGCAGAAGGCCGAGGTTGTAAACAATCGCCAAGAACGTATGGCTTTACAGAGTGCAGAATGGGCTTCCATGGCATCGCTAGCGGGGAACGTGTTGCCTCTCCCCGACAGGGTGCCACAGGACATGCGATATGGCATCAATGCATCTATTCCAAAACATGCCACTGTTGTCGAGGCGTTGCAATTGCTGTCAGTCACGACAAAATATCTGATTGATCATTTTGTCCAGTCCTGCAAACGCTCTACACAGCGCACTCATCATGCTCTGCAGCAATCGCGCGAGAAGATGGTGAGAGCACTTGCGCGCTTCGACAGAACAACGCTGCACCTTCTCAGTGAAACAGACTTTGAACAGGTCCGCACTTGAAAGCGTCATCCATGTGTATGTCATCCAATCATGGTACCGTCATTCCGCATCCTGAACTTCTTCACCCATGACTGCTTTGTTTCAGGTCCGCAACGGCCTGTCCATGGAGATGACATCCCGAGTACAGGCTATCCAGGCTCTGGCACAGAACTCGCAAGCTGTATGGGGTGCCCTGCATCAGAGAATGTCAGCATTGGTTTCAGAACTTACTGCTCATCTACATGAGAGTGCCTTTCTGTCCATTGACGCAATGCAATGTGAAATTTCATCCCATTTGCTGAGGTTCAATAAAGCTGCGCTTGGAAACAAGCGGGCTATGGATGCTTTCATCACCAACATAAGCAAACTCAACATCAAGCTTGAAAAGAAAATTTCTCGAGAGTTGCAAGCAGCTCTGGAAGATTGGAGCTGCCTTGTTGCAAAGCATAAGATTCAAAATCTTGCTGATGAGATATGCCAGCCTGGGTTTATGCGGCATGTCGAGTTCATACCAACGGTGTTGCGGTTGCAGCAGAGACAACAAGAATTTGCTGCACAAGTTTTGCAAGGCATCACCGCTTCCTTGTTGCTGCCGTCTGCGATCCACACCGTGAAGCAAGCACAACAGTGAGTTTCCAAGGATTCTTTGTCTAAGGTGTCTGTTGTGTTGTATCCACTGAAATGTGTGTTGCATGCAGAGCGTACGTGTCGGTACAGGCTATCAGCCGTACCTGGAGGAATGAGATCGAAGTTGCGGTAGAAGGACTATGGCAGCAGCATGCATCCCAGGCGCTGTGTTGCCATCGTGCATGCGAATTGGTGCAGAAGTGGTGTACAACGTACAGCGGATTTGCTCCTACACAGATCTCGGATATGTTTGCAGCTAAATGCTGGCCTTTGTTGGAGGATGCTCAAGAGAGGCAGAAGCGCTTGATAAAGTATGTATGTATGGAATTGGGGGCTCAGCATCATAGATGGAACGGCACAATTTTGAACATCTGGGAAAAGCTGGCAAAAAGATGCGCCACAGCACTTGACCAACACGCACACAACTGTACAACAACTTTCGAAACAAGCCAATCCGCATTTTTAGAACTGCAAGCAAAGTGCGATGAAGACATTCAGTTGCAGGACCTGCATTACAAGGCACTTCTGCAGAAGATATCATGCGCTCCATCTGAAGATGCCGTAGAGCAACACCATATAGAGGCCTTATCGCACCTGCACCAAATGCTGGAGGGCTACCATTCCAGCCATTACCTATTGCTCGAGGTTTTGGAGCAGCAAGGCACCGTGCTGACCTCGATGCATGTCCACCATGAAGCTATTGTCTGTGATATTCTTGAAATCCTACCAACAACTACGAGGACTTCTGTTCCTGACGCAGAGTGCAATCAAGCTGGAAACGATGTCCAAGAAACGCATTCAACTGTCATGCACCACAATGGAGAAAGACTTGGCACTGGGCAGGCAGACGCTTGGTCCCCTGATACACAATTTCGAGAGTATGTCATATGCGATGTTCATTGCACTTGCAGGCAAGACTTGGTGTCCACACTGATCTCTGCGCCCATGAGCCGTTCAAATGGGGCTGTACATGATGCGGACGTTGAGGAATCTGGAAATATTGAAAAAACCGATACATGCATAGAAAGATGTACCATGGTTAATCAGCTTGATGCAGATGATCCTCGTGAGTCTGTCAAGGCAAGTGGAACATGGAACCTGATGGACGCTGAAACCCTGGTAATGCATCAAATGGCTGCTCATTGATTTGGCCTATCTCTTCTTGAGTGGTGTTTATTTGACTATCGGTGCTGTGCCAGGTTCAAAAACAAGCTGGGTGTGAATCGACCGCGTTGATGGATACTTTTTTGCAGGTCATACTGCATGGCTTTAACATGACATTTCCTGAGGCTACATTGCGCACAAGTGTAGATGCTCTCATTATTCAGGTCATGGAACACGTGATCAAACACCAGTCCCAAGCTGCAAGGTCAGTTGAGATCTGGAAGATTCAATCCGCCACATGCTTGACAGATAGACTTGATCGGTTGCTTCAGCATCATCGCCCCAGAGTTGGGGTACTGGAGGAAGATTGGTGCAAGAGCAGGAGGTCAAGATTAAGCGGACTAGATAGACAATTGGCGCATTTTTTGCAAAATCAGGCGTCCGACATTGCATCTCAAGTAAGCCCCGAGAGTATCTTGGACGCCCTGAACTCACGCAGAGCCATCTTTCTGGGAGTGTACTGCTTTCTCTGTACGCAACATAGGCATCAACGCTGAGATTCTGAAGGTCAGAGACTTTGACAAGCAACTTGAGCTGGCATTGGCTAGGTCAGAGGATATTCTTGTACGATTCAAGGTTATCGTTCGTGAGCTTCGGACTTCCTGCTCAGTCGCAGCTGTGGAGATATGCGAGAGGAAGATGAAGGCACATTTCAAACGCGCACAGCATGACATCGAAAGCTTTTTCCACAGCATTGAAGACAGATCTTTCCAAGTGCTTGATGACTTGATGGCCAGCTCGGAAGGGTGCATGCTTCTTACTTTTATGATGCAAATCCTGCAGTGATGAAAGCTCCCACCTGAAAGGGTGAGAGACAAGGCTACTCAAGCCAGCAAGCAGGGACACCACGATCTCTCCGGCACACGGCATGTGATCAGTCCACCCCTGCAGAACATGATTGGCAATGCTAGCACTCTCAGACGCAGAGTCTTGGCATTCACCGCCCCCGTCGGAGCAGCATACAGCTGCCAAAGGGCACTGTTGAATGCAGGAATTTATATATGCATTGATGTCAAATCAAATCACAGCGCCTCGATGCAAATCTGACTACAAACAAAATGGTGCACCTGAGCGTGCAGACATCGCCTGTAAATCATCCTTCCATGTTGTGTTGAGCCGTGGTCAATGAATCTCCACATGTTGCATTGCAGGTTCTTAAGGGATACAGAGCCTGTTTCAAGTACTTCACCTGTAGACAAGGAAAGGGCAGCCTCTGCTCCACAGAAAATCGAAGCCTTGCTATTCTCGATTCACGAGGTGAAGCGAAAACAGCGCAGGGTCATAGACGCCGCGTCGTCACGAATGCTAGCAGGTGCTTGCACAATGTACGAAGGGATGCAATCGTGCCTTCCAAGGTTCAGAGTCGATGCCGAATTTGTGGAACTCATTGAAAAAACAAAGGAGGAACTGCATAGGTGGGCAACATAGACTCGTCTACGCCATTTGTCCTGTGAAAATTCTGTATACCATCGGTGATTGGCCATTGCACACTCCATTTGGACAGCGTGAAGTCTGTTGATGCAAACTTCCAGTACAAGCATCGTACACAAACGAGGTTGTTATTGGCATAGGGAATTTGCCAACAATATACATGCAAGCACAAACTCCGGGAAGGAAGTTCAGAGGCTATTCAATAAGCTGCAGTGCTGCACCACCAGTCTGAAGCACAAGGAAACGGCGGATGCAGAAGCTTCAACTTTGTACAGTTCCTTACTAACTGCGGCGAATCGGCTCCGGCAGTCTCTAGTATTGCGCTGCACAGAACTCGAGGTCTTGAAGACCCCCAATGCCGTGAGTCACCCTGAGCCCAATGCATTCATGAGATTATTCATGTTGGTGTGATTTGGATCTATGATGCAGCAATTCGACTCGCCCACTGCCCTGCTTCTCAGTATTTCCAGCGACCCAGACAAGGTAGATCAAAGCAACCGCGAGATGATAACAGCGCCATGGAATTCAGAGTCCGGAACGCATCTGAAAATGCAAGTGCGAGCCAGGGCAAAAACTATCCTGGACGCTGCACGCACGTCGCTGGAAGCTGCAGCGGCGACGTACTACGCGCAAGTTGATGACACGGGACCCGACGGCAGGCCAGATATTCCTGCAGATCAACAGATGTTTATGGAGCAGCAAGAGGAGAACCTGCGACAGCTGTCACAGCAATGCGACCTTCATGTACAATTGGAGCAACGGACTCTTCGAGCACAGGCACGGGTCTATACCCGCATAGCTGTGCATAGAAACAGCTTGGACAGGTTGCAGCCTGCCAATGATGCGCACCAGAAACACTTCTGTGCCATGATACCTTGCTTGCAGGTCCTGTCAGTGTATTATGCCCTCCATGCACTACCAGAGACACTTTGCAGTGCACACATTTCTTTTGGTCTTGAATCAATCCACCGAAAGTTGGGACATGAGGAGTCCAGGTATAGAGACCTCAATTTGGATCTGGAATACACAAGAAAGACACATCAGCAGGAAATCTCAGAGTTGATGATGACGATGGAATCAACAGCACAGCTTCAAATCCTGATGCAGGTGTTCATACAACTCATGCAGGGTGGTGGCTACTTTGTGCACGTCAACGACTCCGAAGTGAGTAGATGTGTATGGCAATGTGATTGTGATGCTGATGGATTTGATGTGGATGCAGAAAGAGCGGGAACGGCAATTGTCCAGTCGCACACTGTGCGCTGAAACTATTTCAGCCATGTGGGGTTCGCTGGAGGCTTGCAGAAGTCAGACATTGGACAGCATAGCACAGATGAGCCTGACAGTCTCTGACATGCTAAGCTGCTGGGTGCTTCCAGCAGATCTGATCGCCGAGGAATGTGTCAATGATGGCAACGCTGCAGCGGTATGGCACGTGAAGCCACTGTGTCGCCCACAAAGACTCCTTCGTACTTGTGAAGTGCACAAGGCCTGGACGTGCATTTGATAAGTGCAGGCTTGCCCATTCGAATATCTTACGCTCCTAGAGTCAAAGATGGACGGCTCGAAGGTGCAAGCTCTTGACACCGATTCAGGACGCTGTATTGGTAAGATGATATGGAGAACTTCAACTTCACGACCATCTGCAGACACAAATAGCCAGATGTCCTTTGAAGCCGGAAGATCCGTGGCAGAACATGCTGAGGCGCAGGGTCTGGAAATCACATCACTCAACACGCCACTACACTGGTTGCTCATCTACGCGCAAGCAAAGGCATCAGAACAGCTAGTCGTATACGCCAAGTCCAAAGTGGCCACAGCTGTATCATGCATACTTCAAGAACAGAAGACAGAGCTTGTGTGGAAGGAACTGTGGGATCATATGGTTGCCGACGTGCGGGTGAGGAAGAATTATTGTCGTGGCCTAACTATGTAACTGAGCCCGGCTCGTTGCCATATTCTGCTCCAGCCCATGCAGCAACACGCAAATGCACTCGCGCTGCGTGCACATGCCTGCACATGCATGCATGCGATGCTGTGCTCGCGGTCGTGCCACCAGCTCCAATGCACGCTTATCTCTGCACTGTGTTGCTCAGTCTCTGAGCCTATAAGCCTTCTCATCATTGATGATGGTCGGCTTTTTAGTGGCTGGAACAATTGAGTGCGTACGCGATCGCGGTTCGTTGACCGGAGTTGAGATTCCTTCTGAATTGTGTGAACAGTCTTCGAACAAGTTTGGTGGAGCTACAAGAGACTGAGCGACACAGTGCAGAGACAAGCGTGCATTGGAGCTGGTGGCACGACCGAGTGCGTAGCATCGCATGCAGGCATGTGCACGCTGTTGTGGGATATCCATATCTGGGGATCCAAGAATATAGATGACATAATCAAGGGAGGAGTCATCTAACAAAGGACTCGTTGCTTCAGGTGAGCCCCAGTGGTAGAGCACGTAGTGTGTGTTCATGAGGTCAACGGTTCAATTCTTACTTTCAATTCTGCCGCGCGACTTTATGCGATGGCAAGGTACGCTCCCCTCCACGTCGTCATGCACAGTCAGCATGCTTACAAGCTCAGGCACGCGCATTAACCCCTGTGCACACTCGATGAGACTAACACGCGTCTTGACACACGCAGCGCGAGTGCATTTGCGTGTTGCTGCATGGGCTGGAGCAGAATATGGCAACGAGCCGGGCTCAGCTACATAGTTAGGCCACGACATTCATGTCATGATCTTACAAAGGCGCCGATGGGGCCAGCGAGCGCGAACTCGTGAGGTGCGCCGCCGCGTGATTGGGCCGTGGATGCATCGACATGCTTGCGGCGTGCAAGAGCTTCTCTAACACATCCGTCACAGTCGTGCATTGGGCCACACGTTCTACGCGTATTGGAAAGTGGTGCACTTCCTGACCTGGCACTTGGCGCGTTGCACGCGGAAAGCCTGATTTCCAGAAATGCTGTCGACAACGGGCCTATGACCGCTTTTTCTTGCCCAGACCGCGTTCTAGGACATAAGCAAGTTCTCCAGCTTGCAATTTCCTCCCCCTCCGTGTCACGTTGAGCTGGCCTCCGTGTATATCTTGTACCAGCTCCTGGTGTCAGTTGAGTGCCGGCCTTGTTGATTGTTGTGCAGAGAGCCTCGCGGCTGCCACCGTTCGTGATATAATCGCGAACGATCAAGCCCTTGGTCACGCGCTCCTGGTCACGGAACACGCCCGGTCCCAGTTGTTTGCTGCGCAAGGCACGTCCGTTGAGGACCAGTTGAACCACTACATACGGCAGATTCGTCTGCACGGCGGCGTCCAAAAGGCGCGAGATTGGGGGAATTTGTCTCGCAACCGTACATCGCTGCCACCACGGGAGTCAACGCTGCCGGAATTTTATACTGGGCGTTGTGGACCGCGCTGCCCCGCAACTTCGTCCGCTTCTCAGAGGGCTGGCAACAAACAATCCGGAACGAGCGCTTCGACTTATTCAATTGGGTGACGGAATTGCATGTCTGTTGTGGGATTTCCATATCTAGGGATTCAAGAATATAGGCGACTAAATCAAGGGAGGAGTCATCTAACGGACTCGTTGCTTCAGGTGAGCCCCAATTATTAGAGCGTCTCGTGTGTACTCATGAGGTCACCAGTTCAGTTCTTACTTTCATTTCAGCCACGCGAGCTTACTCGGCGGCAAGGTACGCTCCCCTCCACGTCATCATGTACAGTTAGCATGCGTACCAGCACAGGAACACGCATTAACCCGTGTGCACACTCGATGAGACTATTCCGCGTCTTGACACTGTCGGTTTCGGTGATTGGGGCCCACCTGCCCATCGCGACTACTTTTTAGTCTACCGTTCTAAATTAAGCCCATCGATATCGAGGCCAGCGTTATTGTGTACAAAATGTATTTGAGGCACGACAATTTTGCCACCGTTATGCGTTGTGACTGTTTTTTTTTCTTTTTGAGACTCGGTGCAACGGCTGAGCGGTACACATGACGAAGGCGCGTGCGCAGTGCGCGCGACCTACTGCACCTCAGCCGCAATTCTTCGTCATCGATGGGCGTGTCGTCTGCTGTCAGCTCGGTTCTATCATCTACAATCAACATGAACTGCAGCACGACCCATTGAAGCTTGCACAAAAGCCTCATCATCCCAGCAGCGTGTGTACCCGATCTGGTGCAACCCAGGTTGATGATTGAGCTTTCCGAGCTTCTCATATCTGTGATCGTACGTTTTTGCACCTTTCTAACAGGCTCGTCGTCAACTGTCATGTCAAAACAACCGGATGACTCGCTCATAGTGACTGCTCAATCGCGCTACTCAACAACAAAGATCGGTTACCTCGCGGCGGTGTAACGAGCGACCAACAAATGATTCCTTTTATCCCGTCATGCAGAGCATGCAGCTGACGAGCTGTCAGCAAACGATTTGACTGTCTATCCCTGTCGCCACCGAAACAACGGCTCCAAAATAGCTGGAAATGTTTTCCGCGTCCCGTCCCTGCGGGGCTGGCAACGACTCTTTACGTTTACTACGGTAAGTGCACGACCTTGTCACAATGCATGCGCCTGCGGGCAGCAGTGTGGTGACAGCTGCACCCAGGCACGATCGATCTGCGGATCTAGTGTAGGGGTAGGGAGCCAGCAGGATTGTCCCGGAGTAGTGAGGGAGATCCTGCGAGGATCTCCCGCCGTAATCTTGACTATTCAGTGTGCATATATGGCTGTGCTCACAGAGGGCTGTAACCATTCTTCTTACTGTTTCACGGTATTAGCATCTCCTCCTAGCATCTCCTCGGTTCTACCTCTGTGCGTAGAAGGTATGGAAATGCTGGCTACCTGACTTGACCTGCATAAGGACTGCGCGTCTGACCTGCATAGGATAGCGTTTCTGACAGACATTTTATAAGCTGACTTTGTGAAATTCAATAGAGTGTGTAACTATACAAGTGTGTGCGGCGCAGGCGCCACGTGTATGTATCTTGTGGGATTCTGACTTGGTGATCTTCGTGTAGCACGAGGATCTTAGTATATACAAGTGTACCTTGACATGTACATGTGTATGACTGTACATCATGACTCAATGCACGAGTCACATGCATTGTGACCACCGGCCTGCGCCAGCGTGAGGTGCTATCTCACGACAAGTACGGCCCATCTGGCCACCGTTATGCGATACAACGAGGTATTTCAACGACACTGTAGGCTTGCGTTATGCATTACGTGTTGATGGACTTAAATTAGTACGGTACAAGGACCACCCTCTGAAACCAAATGGCGGTGAAGGGTCAGGGGAGTCAGCCTGCTAGTCCTAAGTGTAACATAAATCACTCCTGTCACGGCCATGAATTGTCATGGCTGCCCTACCGGAAATGTCACGGCAAGTGTTGTTGCGTGCGGTCATACATCACTCACAAGCTCCACGCACTGAATTGACGCAGTCCATTCAGTCACTGTTGGCGCAGGCCACCACGCATACTGGCATGATTACTCGTTTGAGTGAACAGCAAGCCAGCATCAGGACTGCCCTTGAGCATAAGGAGGATAGGCACCGTGATTTGCACAATGAATTGCTCGAGGAGATTCGTGCTCTCCGCAATGACATAACCACTCTATTGCGTGTTGCAGCGGCAGAAACGACCACTCAAGGAGATTCCCGGCAGCGGTGTCCGCATGCGTTTGTTGTGAGACGAACATCTCACACTGGCACTCAGAAAATATCAGCCAAAAACATGTGTTGTCACTCGCTGACTCGGATGCATGCATGCTCGCTGACGCGACCCTTGCATGTCCAAGTACAACCCACAATATACACTCCAAATGCATGTCAGACAAATACATGAAGTTCGGGCAACACCGTTCGTCACAATACGTTTGGTCGCAACTCGAACACTGCACCAGGCTCAAAGCATTCGGGGCAACCTTGAACGCTGCGACATGAACAGTCACGCGGTTGACGCGTCTACAGCCAGTTCAGCGGCGCACACCACGTCCATCAGCACAATAATCACGGACGATGACACCTATCTGTCCTCCGACCGAGATGCTGCATAACCAGCACTCGCACCGAGCCATCAGCGCCCCACGCGCCTGCAACCATGCCACGCCACAGCGGGCTTAGGGTGCATCCTACATGGGCGCATGCATACACCGCTGCTCACACATCCAGCGCGGGCACTCCGTAATATCAACGCAGCGCCTGCTCTGATGAATATCAACCACAACATGCAGATTTCCCTCGCATATTCGGGATCTCTGGTGGGTGCTCGCAATTGCGCGGCATCTCGGCAAGGCCAGCCAAGCAGGGGGTCGTCCTGGGCGCGTCACGGGTATTTATACCTGCGCTTGCTGGGTCTGGACACACTTTTCTTCCGTCCAGATGGGGTGCCATCTATTTCTGCATACTGCTTACACGCTGTCGTAGCATATTGTGTATTTCCCGCTTGTTCCACTGTCGGCAAAGGTCTACGTACCGCGACGAAAGCCCATCACTTCGCTACATCCGGAGGTAACAAGCCCCCACGGAGCTCCGCTCCTAGACAGGTATCGATTTGCTAAAATTCTCCCGACCTGAACATACGAATTTCTGCAGATAGAACAGCGCTGGCACCACCATGGTCGAACCAGACATCCCGGTTGCACCCGAATGGGGGGCGGTGAATCAGTCCTTGTGTGATCCGAGGGATTCGAACATGTCTGTAGATCACGCCCAGGCACAGATTCCTGGCATTAGTATGCAGTCGCATGATAGTGTTGATAAGATTAGGCGCGCTGTAGCTGGCATGCGTTGGCTAGGCCATGTTCTCGCGGATGCCAGCCGCGGTACACGTGCGGTCGCGTCCACAGCATTCAAGGACGCGCGCCAGGTTCTTCTTCAGACCGAACTTCCAGAGGCGGAGCTCCCATTCCGTCCTCTGGAACCCAAGTCCAATGCACCTGAGCTGACGGCAGCTATTGCGTTGCCCGAGGGTGGACGTTGTGAAGTTGAGTGGGGCCCTAACCCCGGCGTGACCCGTAATCTCTTGTGCCCCACGAACATGGCTGTCATGTGCTGGTTGGGCCCCCGATTCGCAGCTCCGATGCTCGATCTGGCCTTTGCTTTTGCTACTGATTACACCTCGTTTATGCTGGCATGGCTGATGTGCCCGGCGACGGCGGACGCGCTCATGCATATGAGCGTTCAGACTCGCGCTGCGAAGCTGAAATCTTCACCAGCCATCACCAGCCCAGGTGCAGCCGTCGTGCACTTGGCTGATGCAGCGGACACTGTGCTGCTCCAAGTCATTCATGCCGTTTTCTTTGCGTTCAAATCTAGAGGATTTTGTTTCAACAGCATCAAGAGAGACGCCCAGATCGTCCATGTGGCCGATTTCGTGAAGTCGGAGGCTACTCAATACCGAGACTGTACCACGCCAGCTACAACACAGGTACAATCTGTCCTCCCCACGACGTCCTCCTTCCCCGACGTTGAGCCTAATTTTGAGGATGACAAATCTTCTATGTGGTTTAAAACAGCAGAGTACACATTTGACAACATTAAAATGCCCACAGGGGCTGCCTTGCGTGGCGACCAATCGGCGGAGTTGCGTTGGCACAAATACCAGAGCGACGCATTGCATGCATGTGCATCTTGCATGCGTCTTTCTGAGCGACAGATCATCCAACATATCATGTCGCGCTCATGTAAACAGTCTGATCAGCACTTCGCTGTGGCACAAGAGACAGCTCTGCGTCCAAATTGCACTCTTCGCCAATGGTTGGAATGCATCCGTGATTTTTATTTCACCAATGGCCAGTTCCGTCACAATGTTGAACGCGCATGGCAAAATTACAACATGACAGAAGCGTGCGACTTCAATGAGATCATACATCACATCAAATCTTATTATCATCTGATTTTCCTCGATTATGCACACATGCCAGGAAAGCAGACGCGTCTTGAGTTTGCATGCATTTTGTTCACGAAGCTGCAACATATCATGTCACCCTCGTGCCAATCGCAGGTCACATCCACACTTGTCATGTTCATGCCCTTGTCACAGCTGATGGATAAATTCCAAAATGAACTGACACCGGCCATGCTTGAGAACACAGAGAAAGCTGATTCAGTCGCAATGAATTTCGTGTCATGGGCGATCAAGCAGCTGCTTCAGGTTCGCGAGTCTGCCAACACTGTCAGAAGATTTTCAGCAGATACATCTGAAAGTCGGTTCGACTATGCCATGTTATATAACAAACGCAAAAACATGACTGACAAACCCACACAACAGGCCGCTGCAGCGAACATTCCACGACCCCCTCATAAAGGCCGACATGTGCGGACTCAACAGGACGCTCAACCAGTGGGACATATCCCGTTTCTCAAAGAAATGTGCAAGACTAATAGCGAAACCGACCTCCGCCGGTTTTGGCAGGAGCTGCAACATTTTCCTGGTGTCAAACTCACACCGGCGTTCATAGCAGCAGTGGAGAAGGAGTTCGCCGGCGGGCCCACCTCGCTCCGCGGCGCCCTCTCCCACGCAACAGGCCCCCTCCCGGGCACATTGACAGCCAACACCCTTGGCACGGTTCAGCTGTTGTGCAAGGTATACTTCATGTTCAAGTATAAACAGTGTGGCATGTGTCCCCCCAACCGCAGCAACCCGCAACAAGCAATGCACAAGTTGGGCGATTGCCCATGCTTCACCAACCTTGTGCCGCCAGCAGCTAAGGCAGCGTTCTTCGCGGACCCGTCCAACAGGGACAGGACGCTCACCCCGCTGCCAACCGGGTACCAGCTTCCACCACCAGCAGCCGATCAGCGGCATGACAGAGGCAAACGCAACCGGTATGACCCTAGCAACCGTAAGGGTTACCCCAAGCGGACACGGCATGACGCACCACATATACGCTGAGAAGCAGGCAAGCCGCCCTCCGCAGGCCCTCAATGGGCGGTAGAGCCACACATATTGGCTGCACGATTGTCCCCTGTTTCAGCACAACGCTTTGATTCACACCTAAAATCCCAACAAGGAACGTTATTTGATGTTCACAAGCTATCTACCAATATAGTGGTCACGCTGCCTTACACTGACGAAGCACAGGTTGCGTTGAGACACATACACACAATTGATATGAATGAACATACCATCACGATTGTTGTTCCCGCGCGAATCTTTGAGTCATCGGCATTTCTGCCATTCCTACGCCAACATTCACACACCACTGTGGATGTAGCATGTCATATTCTTGAATATACAGCTGGCTCAGCTGTACCCGGAAAGCAAAAGTACCATATCTGCACTTTTATCACGAATCAGCGTGCATCCATCCACCCTGACAAAAAAGCTGCCGTATCAATCACACATGCAGATTTCATGGATCTGCTGTGCACAATGCCCACGTCTATCCACGGCCATTTCACAAAGGCACTGGTTGATACCGCGGCCAACCATAGCATGATCACGCGCACCTTCCTCAACCGACATGACATTGCTTACACACCACAACACAGTGTCACTATTGGAATTTCCGCCACCGAGGCATCATGTCTTGGCACGGTCACCCTTGACACGCGAGTCGGCAGAAACATCATATCCGTCACGTACACAGTGGTGGATTCGCTACCATGTGCAGCTGCAGACTTTCAACCTAACGAAGCTCTATTTGCATTGGATGTGATATCTGCTGTGGACATGCATATCAAATTCAAACATCCCCACATTCTGATCACGGTCCCTCCTCCGAAGCCGAAGCGTGGCAAGAAGGGCAGGATATGGTTGCATGCAATACACAAAAGCACAAATAAGTTCACTACTGAAACTAGCACGATGGATGAATTTTTTGCATCTACCCGTGAACTCAAAGCCATGACTAGCTCCAAGCGCGCTACGAAATATCCCGTGTATGTCGCACACATCAAACCAACCATCGAGTCTATACGTACCAGTTGTGCTAGTGCGCGCAAGAAAGGATACTTGTCGCAACAAGTGGCTCCGGCGCACCAGCCACAAGCACCTGACACGATCCCAAAACAAATACAAGCCATCATTGACAAACATTCCCACGAAGGCGGCACGCCGGGGCCGGCACCGCCGAATACATCAGCATCTGGTTTTGAAATGGACATTGACTTGCTGCCGGGCACTCGCCCTAAGGCTGCCAGGCAATATAGGTTGACACCTATCGAACAACTAGAACTCGAGAAACAATTGCAGCATTTGATTGACATGGGGTGGGTTCAGCCATCCATCTCCCCGTGGGCGTCTTGCGTCCTTTTTGCACCAAAACCGGGTGGCAAGCTTAGACTATGCATAGACTATCGATATTTGAACGAGAACACCATCAAAAACACATACCCACTGCCACGCATTGACACGTTGCTTGACAACCTCAGGGGTCACAAGTTCTTTTCTGCGCTTGATTTGCAGTCCGGATACCACCAAATCAAATTGTCCGAATCAGCAGGCCCCAAAACAGCATTTCGCACCCCGGATGGTCTATATCAATGGACTGTCATGCCATTTGGACTTTCCAATGCACCATCAGTATTCCAACAAGCTGTCCACGTTGTCTTGAAAGGTCTCATATGAAAAATATGCTTAGCTTACCTTGACGACATCATAGTGCTAGCACCGTCCGAGAAGGATCACGCGAAAAATCTAGATGTTGTTTTGACGCGACTCTCTGAACACCGGTTCTTCTGCAACACCGCCAAGTCTCAATTTGCATTACAAGAGATCAAGTATCTGGGTCATGTAGTCACGGCCGACACGGTCAAGCCGGACCCCTATAAAGTCTCGGTCTTGAAGGATTGGCCCTTGGAAGACTTGCAAAAGTCACCAAACAATATCAGATCATTTCTTGGGTTAGCAGGGTACTTTCGACGATTCATTCCAAAGTTTCCCACCCTGGCGGGCCCGCTGCTCCAACGCATATGTGCTAAGGAGCAACATCCATGGACAGTGCATCACACACAATCCTTCGAAAACAATTAACGCGCGTTGATAAATGCCACAATCATGCGTCACCCCGATCCCAACCGGCCGTTCCACATGTACACTGATGCGTCCGACTACGCGTACGGAGCGGTGCTCACGCAAGAATATGAGGGTAAATTGGCTCCGATTGCCTGGGTGGGTCGCAAGCTCAACAAGTCGGAAGAGAATTATTACACCCTCGAGAAAGAACTCGGGGCCATAGTGTTCGCATACCGCCAATGGCGGTGTTACTTAGAAAACAATCAAACTGTGTTCATACATTCAGACCATAACCCTCTGCGGTTTTTGCAAACACAGAAAAAGCTGACAGGCAAACATGCCCGATGGCTTGAATCTCTTTCCCGTATTGATTGGAAAATAACATACATACCCGGAGACAAAAATGTGGTTGCTGACGCAGTCAGTAGAGCTACACATTTGCCCAATACAGAAGTGACCCTTCATGATGGCATGACATTGTGCGCGGAACATCCCCAGCAACCATATCGGGCACTTGCGCTTACCAATCTTCTAGTACGCAGACCACTTACACCCACGGATTTTCCACCCCTGCCAACATCGTCGGAATCATCAAGTGGGACATCCCGGGCGACCCACCGCCAGACTTCCCAACAGGCCTGTCAGTCAACCGGCACAATGGGCAGCATGCCTTTACATATGGTGGGTCAACCCGCACGGCCAACTCCCGCCGCCAGCGCCGACAACATCCTCCCGGCAATCTTCACATCGGGCAGGCGCTCAATACTCCCCCAAACCTTGGGGCTGCCGCCGGGTCTCCCGGAAGTACAGCCTCCACAGTCGTCACCGACGGCCCCGTCACACCCACCGTCGACGCCCCCGCCAGGGCTGCAGCTACCGCTGCGAAGTTCTCCGCCGACATCACAACCTCGGGCCCAGCACACGCAAACGCCGCCGCCGCCCGAGCTGCCGCAACAGCAGCAGCTTTCGCCAAAGCCCTCTTACCACCAACACACATTGCCCAAGGAAGTTCTACCCCCTCCCCCAACACACCCGGGAAAGAACCTTCAGCAACAGCCACAGCCACGGCAGCCGCCACAGCAGCTGCCGCCGCCGCCCTTGCCGCCACCTCCCTCGACGATTCGGAACGCCCCTCCAAAAGCCGCAACCTCGGCGCTCGAATCACTCCCGGCAGAAAAGTCTCCGCAGCTCTCCGAGGAGCCCACGCCCGAGCAGCCAGAGGGAATGGTCATTGACCAGGAAACTTTTGCAGAAATCGGTGCGAATCTCCACGACCAGCACAATACACACCTAACATTAGACACAGTGATAGATGATTTTTGGGATCGCCTCCGTACTGGATATGCACATGACCCGGCATTTCGGAACCCGTCCCCGAAATTTCGTTTTGACAAACATTTTCAAGCATACTTCCTTGACCACAAACTGGTTGTGCCCGACCACGATGCCTTGCGTAAACAAATCTTGTTGTGGCACCACGTACACCCATGGCACGCGCATCTGGGTATACACAGGACACAAGCACTCATCATGGACACATTCCATTGGGACCACATTAGTGATGACATTGCGGCATTTGTCACACAATGCCATTCTTGCCAACTGATGAAGTCTCCGGGATGCTCTGATAGCACGTTGTCACCGTTGCCTATACCCACCGCATGTTGGCGCGTTGTTAGTTTGGACATGATTACACAACTGCCGCGCACGATATCGGGGTTTGACTGCATCACCGTGTTTGTCGACCAATTTTCCAAGATGGTTCGCCTGATCCCCACTGTCAACACACTGGATGGGCCTGGTTTTGCTCAACTGTTTTTCACACACATATACCCCCACTACGGTTTGCCTTTGGGGATTTGTAGTGACAGAGGAGCGCAATGGAACAATAAATTCTTCAAAAGCATCTGTTCGCACATGGGCATCGACTTGCGTCTCACGTTTTCATATCACCCTCGTGCAAATGGTCAAGTTGAGCGCCTCAATAGAGTCATTGAGGAAGCTTTGCGCCATTTCGTCAGCCCGGCACACGACGATTGGGACACGTTCCTCCCCCACGTCGAGTTCAGCATCAATAGCGCAAAGAACGCGAGCACCGGATGCACACCATTTCAGCTCAATCGCATAACACCCCCGCTGTCCCCCACAGCACTAGCATTTTCCCTCCCGGAATCGCGTAAGTTGCATACATCTGTCTTGCACCGTATGTACTACCACTTGGCAAAACAAGCCTTGTCTGAAGCCAAACAGAGCATGTGGTCCGGCCCCCTCAACTCGAAACCGTCGCCACAATTTGCGGTGGGCAAACCGGTGTTGTTGTCAATATCTAAACTGGCACTGCATCATCCGTCGTTGCGCCGCAAGTTCACGGCACGGTGGGTCGGTCCATGCACAATTTTGGAATTGGTGGGCACACGTGCAGCCAAGCTGCAACTACCCGCCACTTTGCGTGCCCTGAAGATACACAATGTTTTTCACTTCTCTTGCCTGAAGCCGTACATAGACGCGCATTATCATGAATGTACCGCCGCGCCGCAACCTACCGCGAGTATGGATGCTGACAAGGTATTTGAAGTTGAATCGGTCATAGATTACAGACGGACACACCGCGCCACAGCGACAGCAGCACGCGCGGGGCCGCACTACCTCGTCCGTTGGAAAGGGTACTCTGCGCAACACGATATGTGGATCCCGGTCGGCGAATTGGGCAATTGTTTAGACAAAGTTGCCGGATACTTATTTCAACACGCGTCGTCCAAAGAACGCGACATCATGATAGACCAATTCCCGAAGCGTGCGCGCTTGCAGCTTACCCATTTGGTGCAGCGAGCACAACGCACAACACACCGCGATACCAACACGTGCGAGTCTCCGTCGCGACCACCTCGGCTGCACACGAAGACGCGCCGGAAGTCACAACGAATTTCCAATATGCCTCCAAAACATGCAGCCGTTGCTCGCTTTCGCTATTGTAGCGCATGTGCGGCATACTTGCATTGAGCTGCGCCCAGCGTCGATTGCGGTAGGGGACGCCTGAATGTAATTGTTACGCTAACATGGGCATAACAGGGTCGCTAGGAACGGGTATGACGCAGAACTTGCGACCGAGTTCTGCCCGCTCCGCCGAACAATTTTGTATCGGTTCATATGATGCGTCAGTGTTGTGGCACGGCATTTCCTCTCTTTTCACCGATCCTCATGCATTCGTCATGCACGGTTTAATAGACTGCCGCGATGCTCCCGCCAGCAGAAATAGGAGGTCAACACGTAGCACGTGTCAACACGCGTGTCGCATTTTTCAATGTGTGCACAGGCCGTGCACGCCCGTCGTGGTCCCCATGAGCTACCGCAATATGACGGTTTTGTGCAGTGGCAGCACTGCCTACATTCGACAATGGCCATGCGTCCGCAGACACGCGGCCCTTTGAGTTGTTGAAGAATATCAAGCATCTGCTTCAAGAAGTGGGCCAAATGCCCATGTTTGGCGTCTCAACATCAGAGTTTCGGCGCCTTTTGCTTGAGGTCATCGACGCCAATGACGCCGCCGACTCGGCCGCGGTTCGTAGGTCTACAGCTATTGCCAACCTGGTCAGCGTCACGGCCGCTTCAAAGGGCAGAGTCGTGGGAACATACCTTGAGGATATCATATTCGCATTTTATCAGACTTGATTTCCTGACAAATGTATCCTAACATCCTTGTAACCTGATTGCAAGGCAGACACGGCATTCGCTCCAGTTCCGTGGACCGGGTGCCGTCCCCACGTAGTGGGCCTTACCTTTGCGATCTGTTCAGGTGTACCCCTGTTGTGTCACTCACATGTGCTTTTCCTCCGCGCCAGTTTGTCTGTGCTTCGCAATATGGAGCTTCGCTCCTTTGTTAAAGGGGGAAGTGTTGTGAGACGAACATCTCACACTGGCACTCAGAAAATATCAGCCAAAAACATGTGTTGTCACTCGCTGACTCGGATGCATGCATGCTCGCTGACGCGACCCTTGCATGTCCAAGTACAACCCACAATATACACTCCAAATGCGTGTCGGACAAATACATGAAGTTCGGGCAACACCGTTCGTCACAATACGTTTGGTCGCAACTCGAACACTGCACCAGGCTCAAAGCATTCGGGGCAACCTTGAACGCTGCGACATGAACAGTCACGCGCTTGACGCGTCTACAGCCAGCTCAGCGGCGCACACCACGTCCATCAGCACAATAATCACGGACGATGACACCTATCTGTCCTCCGACCGAGATGCTGCATAACCAGCACTCGCACCGAGCCATCAGCGCCCCACGCGCCTGCAACCATGCCCCGCCACAGCGGGCTTAGGGTGCATCCTACATGGGCGCATGCATACACCGCTGCTCACACATCCAGCGCGGGCACTCCGTAATATCAACGCAGCGCCTGCTCTGATGAATATCAACCACAACATGCAGATTTCCCTCGCATATTCGGGATCTCTGGTGGGTGCTCGCGATTGCGCGGCATCTCGGCGAGGCCAGCCAAGCAGGGGGTCGTCCTGGGCGCGTCACGGGTATTTATACCTGCGCTTGCTGGGTCTGGACACACTTTTCTTCCGTCCAGATGGGGTGCCATCTATTTCTGCATACTGCTTACACGCTGTCGTAGCATATTGTGTATTTCCCGCTTGTTCCACTGTCGGCAAAGGTCTACGTACCGCGACGAAAGCCCATCACTTCGCTACATCCGGAGGTAACAAGCCCCCACGGAGCTCCGCTCCTAGACAGCGTTCAGGCACCGGCCAACGTCAGCACTGGTCCGTCCTCGTCGACGTCCGCACCGTATACATCCGGTAGCAGTCTTCCCTCTTTGGTGTTGTGAAAGTGCCTCGTAGCGCACAAGGCATGTGCACATGCGGATGCACACACGGGGTGACACGTGGCAGTCACCAGCCGACGAATGAGAAGACACATTCCAGCTCACTGTATAGGTCGAACAAGGACATGGTTCAAGTATCTGACTCAGATACCGATCATGCAGGTGTGATCCCAGATCTCAGGCGTCGTGTGCTAAGTACTCCGCACACATACTTAACATTTCGCCCAACTAAACTTACGGTATGACGCTTCCACTCGCGCTTGCATTCGAACATTTGGTCACAACCATTGATCTGCTTGATTTCACTTGCGGGTTGCCGCATGCAACGTCCGGCTTGCCTGCGCACCACCTTCCAGTGTCGGCGGTGATGCCACCGCGTGTGCCTTCGCACTCCTCGTGTGCGTCTCCGGCGCCTGCCGCGGCATCAAAGCCAACCGGCACCAGGTGCAGTTGCGATCGTCCACGCGGAATACACAGGCACACGGGCAAAGGCTAAAGCTTCTTGCTGCTGGTATCACCTCAGACGCCGCCGCCACAGAACTCATGACAATGCTCGACTCCACCGCTGATGAGCAAATCCCTACCAAACGCCTAGCTTTGGCCGAATTTTGGGGGCACACGTTAGTGGACAAGTCGTTGCAATTTGTGCATGGCGTCACGGACGTTGCTGACTAGCTGGCGCGCGCCCACGAGACTTCTGTGAAGGTTTGAGCGTTTGCTGCAAGGTTGCCGGGGGTGATTTCGGACAGGTCAATACATGATCGCTTGCTGGCCATGTTCCCTGTGGAATTCCACGTGCGCCTGAGTGGACCAGCGATGCAAATCGCACCCCGGACAACTTGCACCGTTTCGTGCGATCCAACTTCCAAGACAAGCATTCGGAGTTGTTGACAAGCCTCACCGTGCTTCCATACCGGCGCAAGCAACAGCCAGACAAGATGTTCACGCGTCACATAGATGATAATGTGCGCACGTACAGATTGCACAACGTGCGCGCCAAACTTACCCTGGCGATGTACATACCATTGTTTGGGGGCAGAGTTGCATTAGTACGTTTTGTGATAAAGTACGTTAAGCAAAAATATGCGTATGGTACGTTGGCTCCAATCTTGGGGGGTTGAAAAGTACGCTGTATAGGCTACATCACTGGCTTGGCGCCTTACGCGCCAAGCCAGTGATGGCCAGACTTGGTAGTGCCACGGTCACTGTCATCTATGCTCAGGCACACTATTGCAGAGAACAGTACAATATCCTAACAGTCAGTTAGTTTATCAGGTTACTCAGGTTCATCGTGCAATGCAAGGGATGTTAAAAACCTCCTTTGGCCTTGTGGCTAGAGGTGCACCACAGTGCAGAGCTCTAGGCTCTCTCAAAACGCGTAAGTCCGAAACGTACGCGCGTACTATACGCTGATAAAGTACGTTGTAATAAAATACGCGTATTAAACGTACCGAAATCGAAAGATACACGTATTAATGCTGTCACAATGCATGAGCCTGCGGGCAGCAGTGTGGTGACAGGTGCACCCATGCACGAACGATCCGCGGATCCAGTGTAGGGGTAAGCCGCCAGCTAGGATCGTCTCGATGTAGTGAGAGAGATCGTGCGAGGGTTTCCCGCCGTAACCTTGAGTGTTGAGTGTTCAGTGTGCATATAAGCATGTGCACACTGAGATCTGTAACCATTCTCTTTACTGTTTCACGGTACTAGCACTTCCCCTCAACATCTCTCGGTTCTACCTCTGTGCGCAGCAGGTATGAGATGTTGGCTGTCCTGACCTAACCTGAATGAGGACTGCGCGTCCGCCCTGCACAAAGATAGCTTTTCTGACATGGTATCGGTGAGGTTAGCGTTTATGTCTGTTTATGGTCTTGCTCAAGAAAGCCGTCGGCCAATGTCTGCGCGCAGACACGGCGGGCATTCCACTGTTCTGCCGGCGCTCAGACTGCGGTCAAAAGCGCAGGCATCATTTAGCTTTCTCGTAGCATATTGTTGATTAGACACAATTCGAGAAGCTTGTTCTAATGATCAGCGCTGAGAAAAGCGAACGCGTTCGCTTGTTCTCTCAACCTGTTTGCTCGCGAGCAATCCCACTGGTTAGTTGCTGCGCGCGACAAGCAACCATCTGTCCTGATGCAGGATGTCTCTTTCGAACGCCAACTCCAACGCCAACTCTCCTCGCGAGGAGAGGCGTGACGATGCTGACCAGCAGCCTCTCGTCGACAGGGACGCTGACCAGCAGCTCCCTGACGGAGAACAGCCTGCGGGTATGTTGCTCCGGGGCGGCCGAATTGTCTGGCCACGACCCTCTTCCCACACTGGGCAGAGCAGTCAGCAGGTGCCTTTTTCCTCTCATGTCGTGAACGATCCTGGTCACACTGAGTCACTCATATCACTCGAGACGTTAACCGAGGCGCTGCGCGCATCTCGGGGGCGTAGCGAACCTGATTTGACTAAAGGGAAACTGCCTGATTGGAATTACAAGACTGAAAGTTTCGTTGCGTACGAACAGAAAGTCTTTTTGTGGTTAGGACAGTTCGAATTAGATCATTTGTTGCAGCACGCACCGTCTGCGGACGAACAGCGTGTTCATGCTAGGGCGAGGACACAGGTCCTAATGTCTTTGCCTGACGCGGATAGGACGACTGTCTATCGCATGTCACATTTGTGTGAAGCATGGTCTTACTTGACTGCCAAGTACAGACCTAGCACTGAAGCCGAGATCCACAGACTGTGGAGTCGGTTTAATTCTTTGTCACAACACAATAAAGATGTCGCGACATATTGTGGTGAGGTGATGAGTGTTTACACTCAACTGGAGGCACTAGGTGCCGATGTGGGCCAGCGATGGCTGCGTTTGAAACTGTTAGAGGTGGGGGAGGAGTTCAACGCTGTGCGCGGCGAAGTTCAACACTCCTCCCCTCATGTGATAATATCTCGTTTAACTGAGCATGCTGATTTGCTCAAACAACAACGGTCGCTGCAGGCTAGGTCTGGGGCGCCCGCGGGCAAACCAGGCCATGGCTGGCGCAAACAGCACCGTGGTGACGGCCCTGTGGTCGCTGCTCTCGCAGCTGGCCAGGCTCCTCGCGAGGAGACCAGGACCTGTTTCTTCTGCAAGAAGAAGGGACATTTGCGTGCGAACTGCCCCCAACGCAAACAGGCTGCGGCCAGAGATGTTTGCACTATTGAAATGCCTGCCAAGTATCCACAGCCGGACGCGTCCATGCCGTGGAACATCATTGTTGATAGTGGGTCGGACATGCATATAGTAGGAAATCGGGAAATGTTCACTGAGTACGGCCCGTGTCAGAAAGTTGCCAATCTCGCGGGACCAGGGCAGCTTTCTATCATGGGTAGGGGAACCATTCAGGTGAACCTGGGTGCTTATGTGGACAAGCATGGGAACACGCACCCACTGGATGTGGAAATCCCTGGTGTTTACTATGCTCCTGAATGTCCGTACAACCTGCTCAGCACGATGGGTCTTAGATCAGAGCAGATGTTCCTAGACACGCGTAGGAATGTGTTATATGTCCCTGGTCTGGGTGATATGGCTACCGGCGTGGAAGATGACGTCAAGTATCAGGAACTAGATGTAGACGGTCATCCTGTTTTTGCTTTTAAAATGGCGGTAGATACGAAACCCATTCTCGTCGGTGCGCCTGTCAATAGGGGGGTAGTCTGGTCTAACCAGAGCAGTCCGACCTCAGTTATTGAGGATCAGCAGCAGTGGCATCATGTGGCGGTTGCGGCCATTGACCTGAAGCGACCCAATGCTGGGGGAGCTGAGGTCCCACATGATGCATACTTGCTGGAACCTGCTTTTCTAGCACACTTGTCTTTTCATCAGTCTAATTGGGTTCTGAAACGTATGCAATCTAACAGTGAATTTTATGGTCATTTGAATTTGGATGTCGATTCCGAGCCATTGGGGAATCGGTGTCACGGCTGCAGAATTGGCAAGGTGCCTGCGGGTAACTTCTCTGCCAATGATCGTGAGCTCATGGGTCAGGCCAAGTGGCCTGGTGAGCAACTGCATGCCGATTTAGCTGGTCCTGTCTCTCCGGTAGGAATTGGTGGTGTGAAATATGTTTTGTTTGTGATGTGTGCCTTTACCCGTTATACTTTCGTGGTAGGTCTGCGCAAAAAGAGTGAGGCTGCGGCCATGATCTCTTATATTATCGAACGCATTCGGGTGAATGTGGTGAAGCCAGGTGAACCGGGTGTGCGCATCCTACACACCGACAAAGGGGGAGAGTTTATGGTCGCGGCCCTAAAGCTCTACCTCCAGCGTCGTGGCATCACTCACCGTTTGACCCCCACAGCCGCTCATCGCTGTAATGGCATGATCGAGAGGAGGATCGGAGTGGCCTTTGAGTCACTCCGTGCTGTGCTGCTCGCGAGTGGCCTGCCTCTGTTCCTGTGGATAGAATGCCTCGCCAGCGTTGTCCATGGTCACAATCTCACGCCATCGTCGGCATTGTACCATGACAAAATGGCGAGCATCCTCAAGGGCCTGAAAGCTCAGCATGCTGTCAATGCGTCTGCGGACGTTGACGAAGCTGAAAAGAGCCTGGGGAAGGGTAAGCGCATGAAAAAGGCCGAGCGCGATAAGTTGAGGGATGAGGAGAAACGCAAGTACAAGTTGCTTGCGACGACAGAATTAGATGAGTTTTTAATGCGGTCTTGTGATAAGGATATCATTCCTTATATGGCCTTTTTCCGAGACACCTCCGTTGAGGTGTTCCAAGATCTGCTGCGGCAGCAGCGTCCATGGGGGGTTGAAGTGTATGCATACCCTAGGGATGACAAGCTGCGGAAGTTGTCCCCACGGGGTGTGCCTGCATACTGGGTCGGGGCTGGGTTAGGCCCCAGCATGCAGCGTGTGTACGCCCAGGACGTTCCTGGGGGTAGGGTTTTTGTTGTGCGTCAGGTGATGTGCACTGCGGATCAGATGATCCGGCACGTACGCAAGTACGATGCGTCCGCCGTTGTGGACAAGAGGGAACCTAAGGAGTTTGCGAACTCCTACACGGTTGCTTTCGAGGGGGACGATGAGGGTGAGCGTGTTACTGACGCTGATGTACCTCCATTCGCGGCAGAGCACACCTATGACGGGGGAGTGTTGCGCCGTCTGCGTGACCAGCTTCACACCCCCCCTGGTCATGGTAGGGTTCCTGTCATGGAAATGACTTTCCGGCAGGATAACCCTGAGCCTAGTGAGGCTGTGTATTCTCCACGATTTGGAGCTGGCTCCTCTGCGGAGATTATCCGGCGTGACCCTGCTAGGGCAACACCGGAAATAGCCAGAGCAGCTTTGCATCGCACGCGTGCAATGTCCAGAGCTGCTGCTCACCCTGCCGTCCCTGCTCCCCCTCGTGTTCACGGCGAAGTGTATCATCCTGTCGCCACGCCCTCTCGCACTGCGCGGTATGTTGTCACGCGCAATGCTGTGTTGCACGACCCTGGTGTAGAAGCTGCGTTCCCCATTCAAATGTCTGTCAGTGCGTCTGACGAGGACATGGATGAGGATGACGACGGTCCCGGCATCTATGATGACGATGACGAACAGCGCATGGACTACACCGTCTCAGATGATGAAAGAGCTGCGGCTCATCAGAATCTGGAGGCTCAGCGGGTCCGTTCTGGGAGTAATTCGGCAGCGGCCT
Organism: Ulva prolifera; assembly: GCA_023078555.1. Lineage (NCBI taxonomy): Eukaryota > Viridiplantae > Chlorophyta > Ulvophyceae > Ulvales > Ulvaceae > Ulva > Ulva prolifera. The sequence continues at coordinate 11,500,165 of CM041198.1, read as the reverse complement.
CAGCATCTGGCGCGGGGGCAGTTGCTCAGCCCTTGCGAGGAGCTGAGGCGCCGAGGCCCTTCTGGGAGGATGAGCCAGATGAGGTGGAGACCGGATCCGAATTAGGGGGAGAGGATCCGGACCCCTCAGCCGCAGTTGGGGTTGATTTGCCTGACGAGGTGAGGGCCATTCCAGCCGCCTTGCCTCGTATTAAAATCAATCCTCTTGTACGCAGACGCCTTGTTCCATTGGCTGCGGATGTAGCAGCTGTACAAATGCATGAGCCTGCGGGCTCTGACATTGCTAGTAGTGAAACAGTTGTAGCTGCTATTGATGTTTCAGCTTGCGATCAGGACACATCAGCCGCGGCTGACTGTGGAGTGTCCTGTGCAGGCCTGAAGCCTCAGCATGTGGAGTCTGGTGAGCAGCAGAGTGTTCAGCGTCGTGGGTCGCGCCGAGCAGCTGCCGCCAGGAAGCAGAAGGCCTCCTCCGACCCTGATATGCCTTCTATGAAGGAAGGACTTGCGGGTCCGGACAGGGATGCATGGCTGCGTGCCATGCAGGAGGAGGTAGATGCACTGGGTGAGCACGGAACCTTCGGGTTGTGCTATCTGCCTGCGGGCAAACGGGCTATCTCGGGCAAATGGGTGCTCAAGATCAAGCGTGGGCCTGCGGGGGAGATTCAGCGCTACAAGGCACGCTATGTAGCGCGGGGTTTTTCTCAGGTAGAGGGTGTAGACTTTTTTGAGACTTGGTCACCTGTTGGGAGCTATGCGACACTTCGTGTGTTGCTGTCAGTTGCTGCTCAGGCAGATTTAGAAATTAGACACATAGATATACAGTGTGCTTTTCTGAATGGTGAGCTGGAGGAGGAAGTGTTCGTTGAACAGCCCCCGTACTTCACTGACGGGACAGCACGTGTATGGAGATTGCATAAAACCCTGTATGGCCTGAAGCAAGCTGCTCGCGAGTGGCATAAAGCTTTAGTAAAGGTCTTAGCAGAGATGGGATTTGTGTGCGCACAAAGTGATCCCGGACTGTATGTTAGAACATCTGGTCTTTGTTTTATTTTTCTGTGGGTCGACGACTTGTTCATATTCAGCGGCACTGCGGGGCTGCAAGAACTTGTCGACATAATTCTCACAAAATTTGAAGGCAGAGACCTGGGTGAACTAGCATGGGCACTTGGCACTGAGATCATGCGTGATCGTAAGGCCAAGACAATCACCATGACACAGCGAAACAAAATCCATAGCCTGCTTGAAAAGTACAGTATGTCTGATTGTCGAAAGTCTCCCACCCTGTTAGTGCCGCGGCAACAACTGAGGAGTGTGAAAGAGCACCCGGACCTGGAGAAAGCCAGTGCTGCTGAGCATTCCAGGTTCATGAGTGCTGTAGGAAGCATCCAGTACATTGCAGGAGTGACACGACCTGACCTCAGCTACGTGGCACATGCCCTGGCCCGGCACATGTCCAGTAGTCTGAAGGAACATTGGTTGGCTGTGCAACACGTTCTGAGATACCTGCAGTCCACAAAGAACTTAGGAATAAAATTTGTAGGCTCTGAGGGACACGGGTGTTTGATAGAGGCTTATTCAGATGCAGATTTTGCGAACTCTGCTGATCTGAAAAGCGTGTCTGGTATGGTTATTCGGGTGTATGGGAACTGTGTTCTCTGGCGTTCGAAGAAGCAGAGTATAGTGGCTGGGGATACAACAGAGGCTGAACTCATCGCGATGAGTGCAACAGCCAACGAGTTAATGTGGGTGAAGCAGTTGCTTCTCGACCTAAAACTTGTCCCGTATAAGCCAACTCTGTGGGGTGACAATAAAAGTGCCAATATCTTGGCAGTGAATGCTGTGTCCTCTGACAGATCCAAGCACATTCGTGTGCGGCACTTGCGAGTGCGGGAATATGTCCAGATGGATGAACTTAAGGTAGCATGGGTTGGCACAGTCGATCAGTTAGCAGATGTGTTTACTAAAGTGCTGCCCGGACCTGCTTTGTTAGAAGTTCGTAATAAACTCCAGCTAGTGGAGACGTAGCAGGGTTTATGGGGGAGTGTCACAATGCATGAGCCTGCGGGCAGCAGTGTGGTGACAGGTGCACCCATGCACGAACGATCCGCGGATCCAGTGTAGGGGTAAGCCGCCAGCTAGGATCGTCTCGATGTAGTGAGAGAGATCGTGCGAGGGTTTCCCGCCGTAACCTTGAGTGTTGAGTGTTCAGTGTGCATATAAGCATGTGCACACTGAGATCTGTAACCATTCTCTTTACTGTTTCACGGTACTAGCACTTCCCCTCAACATCTCTCGGTTCTACCTCTGTGCGCAGCAGGTATGAGATGTTGGCTGTCCTGACCTAACCTGAATGAGGACTGCGCGTCCGCCCTGCACAAAGATAGCTTTTCTGACAAATGCAACTCTGTTTGGGGGGCACACATCGCACCTACACGCTCGGTCGCGTTTCCCATACCGTGGCTCGCAAACACTTGCTTGAGCAGAGCATCACGGAGCTATACAACGAGTATAACTTGAGGGATCTAGAGCCCATTCGCGCGTTGTGCCGTCTGCTTGATCGTGAGCAAGCCGAGCATTCAGCACAGCCCCGGCGTGCTACTTCGGCAACGGCTTTTGCGGCTGTCGCCGTGAGTGGTGCTGCTCCGACAGAGCGGGGCACTCCCACCGGGCGTGGCAGAGGCCGCGGCCGAGGCCGTGGCGGTGGTCGTGGTGATCGCGACCCTAGCCCGCGTTGGGACTAGCCAAACGCGGACCACCGATCCAGCAGGATTTCTCCCCAGACATGCTTATGGCGTCCGATCCGCACATGTCAGTCAACATCAATGCTCTGAGCGCACACACTGTCCACGCACACTGTCCACTGCGGTCGTGGCAGCGGTGAATTCGCATGCCCTCCAGCACGGCTGCTCCCTAGCCGTTGGACCAACCGTGTGGACGCTTAGAGACCATTGGGAATGGTTGGTAGCGAGCGCAGAGCCGGCGGTAAAGCCGGCCCATGCTTCGGTCACTGCCGCCACGCGCTCTTGCAGCACGGTTGAGTTCCAGCCTACTGCCCGCGAACGCTCGTATGATCCCGAGGAGCAGCCTCGTACCGTATGAACACAGCCTCTGGTGGAAGTGATGTTGAAGAGTCTGGACACCACGGCTCCCACGTGTTGTGAAAGTGCCTCGTAGCGCCCAAGGCAGGTGCACATGCGAATGCACGCACGGGGTGACACGTGGCAGTCACCAGCCCGCGAATGAGAAGACACATTCCAGCTCTGTATAGGTCGGTCAGACAGTCACTCATCTGCAGGTCAGACGCGCAGTCTCAGGTCAAGTCAGGCAACCAGCATTCCATACCTGCTGCGCACAGAGGTAGAACCGAGGAATGCGGGGAAGAATCAGGATACAACTAGCACCGTGAAACAGTGATAAGAATGGTTACAGATCTCAGTGTGCACATGCCTATATGCACACTGGACACTCAAGGTTACGGCGAGAAACCCTCACGGGATCTCTCTCACTACATCGAGACAATCTCGGCTGGCGGCTTACCCCTGCACTGGATCCGCGGATCGTCTGTGCGTGGGTGCACCTGTCACCACACTGCTGCCCGCAGGCTCATGCATTGTGACAAGGTCGAACAAGGTCATGGCTCAAGTATCTGACTCAGATACTGACCATGCAGGTGTGATCCCAGATCTCAGGCGTCATGTGCTAAGTACTCCGCACACATACTTAACATTTCGCCCAACTAAACTTACGGTATGACGCTTCCACTCGCGCTTGCATTCGAACACCACGCCTGTCATGGACGCGCCTTCGGCACTCCCGACTGCTACGAATGATATAGCGTCCGCTGCTCGTTCTGGCGCAAATGACCACGGGGGGGGGGGGGGGGGGGGGGGGGGGGGGGGGGGCAAAGGTTGACGTGACAAGCGCACAAAGACGCCCTCCCCTGCTAGCGCCAGCAGTTCGCACGGCGACAGTATTGATCCTCTTGCTCAGAATTCTCCGGATCGGGCCACTGTCATGCGGGTGCTAACGAAGTGCACCCAGACCGCTTGGCGCGGAAGGCATCGGAACGCCGACCCAATTTGCAGGCTGATTGCAGGGATGTGTGTGATAAGCAGGTATCCGACACAGTCGCCACGCGCCGAGCGCACCTCGATGAGTTCAGTCACGACATGATAGATCATAAAGTGCCCGCGCATGTGTACCGAGCGATTCTGCAGTCTACAGTCACCCTTGTTATAAATCAGTTTCTAGGTACACATGCAACGCATGACGCGCAAGTCTGCGCATGGGTATGGTGGCCAAGGGCGCAGCCCGTGTTATGTTAGGATAGTATGCAAGAGCATACTTGGGGCGCCCCGTGAGCGGCTCGCCCCGGGCCATTGTCATTAGGCCACGGTAGACATGCACGAACGGTCGCATATAGTTGTATGCGACCAAGTCCAAGATCTAACCTTTCTCTTACATCTTCCATAGGTTCCTGCACTGCCTTGCATCTAGTGCAGCATACTCCCTGACCTGTGTAGTGACCTTTCGTACGACCTGGCGGCTCTCCAGGTATAGGCACTGCTAACCTCCTAATGCACACATAATAATAGGTTCTCGCTTATAACAACCCTTTCTGTGACAGAGTCGGCTGCACTCGTTGTGCATGACCGACTTGTAACACTCCTCATTCAGCTTGCCGAGACGCTGCGTGAAGCGGACGATGCGCATATGCTCGACGGACCACGCAAACGCATTGATGATGTCTTGGCTGCCACACTCCGTCGAGATGTGGTTGCACATGCCAACTCCACTTCAAACACGATAAAAGTGTTGGCTAATGCCATTTCCACGTGCGCAGGCCCTGGCGCTGTCACCGCTCGGTGGTCCAAGATACTCTGTTCCAACGCAGAATGGACAAAAATGCCGGGCAAAACAGCCAACTTTTAGTTCCGTTCGCCGGGATGCGGAAGTGCGCAGAGTTCCTAACATCTCAAGTTGCCCGCGCCGGCGCACCAAATCACCCTCAGAGGGTTGCAAATCGCTTTCGATTGGGGCTGAGAACGGGGCTAAGAATACTATCCAGTACGTCAAGGTGAATTGCATCTATGTTGTGGTGTGCCGAGCAAACAGTGAAAACAGGCAGTGCTCCGAGTGGTGAGCATGCATGGAGAAGCAAAGGCGTCGGTGTGGAGCAGCGTTGAAAGGGAGTGCAAGATGGTGCTTTCAAACTAATCAAGATACAACATTCGAGTTCAGGTAGTACCAAGTCTAGATCAAGCAAGACCGGCGTTCTCATAGGTACTTTAGGGCATTGTATTAGCATTTATAACTGCATCAATTCGCATGGTGACAATTAGTTCAGCTTACTCCCTATTACTTGAGCTCATAAGCTTGTGTTGTCTAGGCCACTCACGTCCCTAGCTGCCTTGGAACCTTCCTGGTTCAGGGCCTTGGTAAGATCATGACATTGTTCATGAGGACTGCGATAATGTCTGGAATCAAACCAGTGAAAGACGAGTACGCTAAACTATCCGAAGTGACCATGCGGCTCCATATGGATTCTCAAGCTCTCAAGCCTGTTGAGCGCTCAGTATTGTGCATGGCTATGCAGTTCTTCATTCGACAGCAGGTATCGTGTTCACAATGAGGCATTTTAAGCCCGCCCCTGTCACGAACACTTGCATTAGCTGCCCACACGCACTTGATACATCATCGGAGCCAGTCAGCTGAACCAGTGCGCCCGTGGATGTCTCGAGTTGCACACACTGCATCAACAAGCAGCTAGGCCCATTAGAAGTAGGCGTGCTGCATACATGCAAAGATCGACGTGCAGCTGCTTTGCTGACAATCATTCAGGAAGCGGAACATCCAGGAAGCGTAACAGCAACACAAACGGGCAAATACAGTGATCAACAGAACTTTTTACTGGACTTGATCAAAACGATCCTATACAGGCCGTGTGACACAACTACCTTTCCAGCCATGCAATGTATTTGTGCTCACCATGATTAATCCACGCTCATCATATTGCCCATTCTTTCCTTCATGGCCAAGATGTGAATTTGAACACCTTCAGCACAATGTCCCACCTACATGTTGAGAGTTTTCAGGGATATGTGTAGGACCAAACAAAAAAATTAGTGTCCAGCATATCACGCAAATGCTATGCTGCTAAGATGCTGAAACATCTGAAGCATTACTACACAGCACTACTGGGACGTACCCTGTGGGGATCTGCCAGATGAACAAAGAGACATTGGCAGCATTCAGTGCAATGTGTGCGTTGCGAGCAGCCTCATTCCCCTTCTGCATTGCTGGGACCAGTGCGGCTGCTAGGGCCCACAGTGCCACAATGCTAGCCCCGGCGAAGAGGTGTGGTCCAGGAAAAAGTTTACCAGTGCGGGACCAAGTGTTCAGGCAGCCTTCAATTGCAATGATCACTCCACTTGCTAGCAATATTGAGCCCATGTTGAAGTGGCGGTCTTTGAACTTACCGTTGACAAGGCTCTTCCTTTTCTGCAGAAGCATGATGCGCTCAAAAACATTTTCAAAGCAGCCATAATACTTCTGGTAGATCTCTGCAGACAGTTTGACTGCACAGCGGACATGCTGCCTGCGGCATGAAAGCTGTGCGGCTCTCATGCAGCTACGATGCCGACCTGACAGAAATTCACCCCCAGGAACACGCAGCACAGTGCTCACGCATGCAGGCGCAGTGTTGGTACATGTACGCAGTCATCTAGGTGCACGGCGACACTGCATGCAGTGCTACTCTGCATCCAGCAACTCTGATCACGCCATTGCGGAGCTGACCTTCCCATCTCCCGTAGACATGGCTGTGCCGCAGGTGCCACATGAGCATTGTCAACACATGGCATATATTTTAGAGAGGAATGTTAATGTTCACGATGGCAACCCCGCCTGAACGGCTATCAGGTAGTGTTCATTGAGCCGGACGGCATGTGCGGTGGCACGACAGCAATCTCAGCTAATATCTGCTCTAGCTCTGCCTCAGGGGGTGGGGTGCGTCATTGCACTTACAGTCAAGTAGCCTTGCTTTTGATAGGCACAGGTGAGGGGCGCTTTGCTATTGACAGCACTGCACCAAATCCGGGCTGACAAAGCAACAATGCACGCCCATTGAAGTGGGCACTGTACCGTAATCACAAGGATCACCTGGACCCCTGCACATGCTATTCTGCATTGTATGTTCAGCATTGCAGCCAGGTTGCATACGTGATGATCACCAGGGCATGGAGATGTCCACAGAAAAAATTTCAACTGGCCACAGCTGAGGGGTGGGCGTGCCCCCTCAAGTAGCCATTCATATTTAAGTCAGTCATACAGGCCCGGCACTGCCGCGCTTCTACGCGACAGGAATACATAAACAGGAGTTCTGTTTACCGCACCACTGTCTCCATCACGCGGGCGTGTGAATGTTAAGAGTCAGAGAGGTGTCATGCGCTATGTGCTGCGGACAACATGCATGGTAGTCTGCGTGTGCGACATGCCCAGGACTATTTTCTGACTACGCATACGCAAAATCCACCTTGTAGTGTGATTCAAATGCGCATGATGTAGACATGTGCACAGATTTGGGGCCACTCAAGCCCAACCCTTGCGGTATCTACCATGAGCTGTAATCGAACATGCGTGTTGCGCACAGTCACCAGCGCCTGCGCCGGCTCAGCGCGAACACGCACACAGCGGCTTGCTGCTCTGCCGCTAGGCAAGTTTCAAGGGTTTCGTCGAACAGGCGGCACGTTTCGCTGCATGATGTACCTGCGGTGCTGGACATCAGTTTCGTTGGTGCCAACGACGCTTGTGTCTGCCAGCTGGCTTAGCTGGCTCAGTCTCGAGCGGTTCATCAATCATTGCAACTTTGCCTTCGTGTCGGGAGAATTCTTGCATGCCGCCTGAAGTGTCGTCGTACTCTGACACAGAACAAATCACATTCATCGTAACACGCGAGCACCTCGTGGCAATGCCAACAGTGAATCCCACGAATGATATCAACGACATATTTAGAGCGTTATTTTGAGCAACACGCTGTGTTAAAAGGTAGATATGCTTTATAACGCAGCTGCCCGTGGCATCTTGCATCGAACGTGCAGTGCAATCTGCGCCAGACGCTACACGTCGAAGGCCCGTGCAATGGAGCAACTCATGCAAAAACCAATCAGAATGTGTTTTGTGTCATGTTTTGGGCCATGTTGATGAGCCGCAGGAAAGGCCCGCAAGGTTGTGAAGAAGTGCGCGGCTATTGCCGTGTGCATGCAGCAATCAACTTGCCATAGGGCCCGTAACAGAGTAATCACAATTGCGTATGCATCGATATTTCTTGAAGCGGAACTATCCTGGAGTGAACACGCAGATATGCAGCTGAGACGGCACAGGCCACTGTCATGACACGCAGAAACGCAGCCGAAGCTGCAACTTCACAGCTTCTCGTATGGCCATTGCAGTCGTCTGCACATACAGCCACAGCACAGGTGCCACCAGCGGCTCTTTGCTTGCCGCTCTCTCCACGAAGTGAGGCTGACGACATGGTGATTCATATTTTGTGAGGGTGCAGGAGACAGTGGCCGCGATGGGTAGCTCATTCGACGGGGTATTGCTGTATACAGCTATAAGACCCAAGCCAATAACCAAAACAGACCAGTAAGGTAATGTCGAACCTCTTCAAGGGTGGCGATCTCTGTTCCAGCGGGGGAGGCTGGTATTTTGCCTTCCTCGTCCACAGCGGGCAGTTGTGCCTTCAGATCCTTAATTTGCGTGCCGATTGTCCGAGTCTCTCGCCACTGCATTGTGATGTGTCGCTGATTAAAATGTGTGTCACGTCGCGGCTTGGATTGTTTTTGCCTCTTAGACGCATAGAAATTATTGCGCACCTGCCATCCAAGCCAGCCTGTGTACAATGTGCTGCCGAACAGTGCTGCCATCACAATGGGGTGGAGCAGTGCGAAAGATCGTCCCTCAAGGATGCCATACTGCCCTCCAACCGCAAAGGCGGGGTCAGCGCAAAGCAAGGTGAATGCTGCAGCCGCGCCATAGATCCCCTGTCCTCTGGGTGCAGCGCCCTCGCAGGTAGGCTTGGCAGCACGGGCAGACACCGCGCGAGATGAAATTGGCCTTGCCCGAGAGAAGGGGGTGTTCCCAGCGAATCCAAAAGCAGTGCGGCACGACATTGCAGCGGAAGCAAGCTGTGCAACTACGCAACCAGATTGTATAATTTGTGTTGATGTTGCTTTGCAACGAGAAGTGAAACGCAGAATTTCGATCATTCAGGGTCTGTGTGATTCCGATTTGCAGTAGTTATAATAAAATGTCGATCGCATGACAGTCGAGTTGTGGCTATCGAGCGCGGACAAACGCCCGGTCAACAGCAAGCGCACGTGCCGCACTCGACAATACGGGGCCTGCTGCTTCGTCGTCTGTCAAGGACTCGATCGAGATGTACTTAGTTTGCTGCTGATGCTGTGGCCGAGTTTCTGTGTTGACATGACTTGGATTGTTTGTCCGGATGTGATCGGCTGACCTGATCTGGAAACTTTACTGCGCCAGGCTAGCCTGTACAGCTGCATCAGTGCTGTGATCTGCCAGTTATTGCTCTAGCTCGCCCTTGGAACCTTTACATTGGGTAGTCTCCGGTGTCAAAGTGGAGCAGCCGGCAGGATGGGGACTCTGTTGAGCCAGAACCAGAACGGTCAATGGTGATGCTGCAGACATGTCCGAATATTGGCCAATGCAAATGGAGCCGCGCAGATCGGTCGACATACAACGCACTACCACGTATTTGCTTGCGTGGTATGGCTTTAGATGTTTGCTTGACCGCGTACCTCCCATTGAGGTATTGTGGTGACACTTCATTTTACACAAATTGCCCATTCTGCACCGAGTTAGGATGCCACTGAAGCAAAGTTCTTGTGACTTCAGGCTTCATGCTGTCCGTCAACGTATTCAACGTAGATCAGTCGGGAATATACATTTTGGTGATCATTGAATGTCAACCATGCCATGGATTCCGAAATGGACAATGACACATTCATAGATGTCTGAAGATGTATATCTGATCACAAAACTACTGCAGGAAGTCTGGATCTGATGTGCGGTACGTCATCTCGCACTTGAAACCATCAGCTCAGAAAGAATGGGGGGGGGGGGGGGGGGACTCGGAGTGGAGCTTTTGATCATGCTAGATCCTGGCACGATCGACGTACTAGTGAATCCGGGCTCGTTTCGGAGAACCACCACAATCATCCGCATCTGTTGGCACTATGGCATATCTATCTGCCTCTGGCACGAACATGGCTTTGTTCCCCGTGGTTCCATGCCGAAGGTGGTCGATATCGATATTGTCTTTGCATAGAGACTGTACAGTGGTGGGGACACTCCTGTATGACATGCAAGTGTTGGAAGGTTGCTTGCATCTCACAAATGCCCACATATAGTTGCGTGCAGCAAACTACAGCACCAAACAAGACTTAGGCAACTACATTGATAGAAATCGTACACATCTCTGTCCGACGGAAATCCAAGTTGCCCATTTGTTGCTCTGCCCCAGGCGTAGACAGATCCCTGTTCCGTCACCACAAGCGAATGCCTCCACCCACATGCAATGGACGCGACTTTGGTGCCATTGCCACACAGTTCTTCCACCCTGGTGGGACAGAAAGCATCTTCTCGGACACCGAGACCAAGCTGGCCGAACTTGTTCCATCCACAGGTGTACAATGCGGTGGCAGTGGCCACAACCGTGTGCCTCCAGCCTCCGTCCACGAGAAGAACCTAAGAGCCAGAAATGATCACAAAACTTTTTGATAACAAAATCGTCTATAGGACAATAAAGAGGTGCATCGTACCGGTTCCTTGTGTGGCATGCATACAGGTACTGGAATAGACCTGGATTCTCCGTCCCCCAGCCCAAGTTGGCCGTACTTCCCCCAGCCAGCAGCAAACAGCTGCCCTTTGTCATCCACAACCATGCTATGGCGCCACCCACACGCAACGTGGACAGCATGAACATCTTCCAATCCGCGCATTCGCACAGGTAGGCACCTACAATTCAGTTGCTTTAATTGTGACGTTGATGTGGGTATGCACATGATACATGTAAGTCACAGTCTCTATGAGACATTAGTAGAGAGTAAGTCGAATCCTAGGGAATCGCACTCGTCCACATCTGTACCGATGCCTAGGTTACCATATCGACCCCATCCGAATGCGTAAACGCGTCCGCTGCCTGTGACCACAACAGAGTGCTCTGCTCCACATGCAGACCCAACAACAACTTCGTCACCGAGTCCTTGAACAGCAAGGGGTCCCAAGCTATCATTTAGTGATCCATTGCCAAGCTGCCCATTCTGATTCCGCCCGAACGCTAAAACCTTGCCATCCGTCAGCACAGCTAACGTGTGAGCATCACCACATGATATTGTTGTGACAGTGTACTGCGAAAGGGGCAGGATCGACCTGGGGAGAAACACATCTGCACCATCTGTGTGACCCAGTCGGCCGAAGTCACCCCTGCTCAGCGCTGACACGTTTTAGAATCATCGGTGATTCATGCGTGAGGACCTTCAAACAGCAGAACACAGATACGTGCATAAATTCACTGGACATGCCTGTGATGACCATTTACATGCAGGCGCAACACCGCTGTGGCAGGAGACTCACCAGCCCCAGCTGTACACTTGTCCGCCACAAATAGCAACGGTGTATTCAGCACCACATACGACTTGAGCGACTGCAACACCTTCAAGCGTTTCGACGATGCAAGGCGTATGTTGATCAAGGGCCACACCATGCCCCAGCTGCCCATCTTCTCCGCGGCCCCAGCTCAATAACTGGCAGTCATCTGAAATCATGTAAAGCGCTTTGCAAAATTTCGATGCAATGTGCATTTTGAAATGTCACGTCTGTTTTGCCACTATGCACACAGACTGACAAATGTGCACCAGCTCGTTGCGTTCCGTCTTGCCGCTGACTTCGTGGATCGAGAAAATATTGTGATACAGGAAGACGCGTATTGATCTGGTTGCTTTTGGCTGAGAACGGACGTGTGCCCCGTGGCACTGTTGTGCGCGGAGAGGAAACGTTGCAAGATCCTGGATCTTGCACGCTAGAATCTCTTACTTCAGAATCATACATATTGATCATGAATTAGTACAGCAACGTCTTCACATTGATGATTTCAAACAGGACTCGTCGAAGCACAGACAGAGAAACGCACAAAGCTGACTCGCCTGATCGTCCGGCAGCGATACCTGCTGTGACCATGTTTGACACCAACATGCTAGATTTTGGTGCATAATCCTATTCATAAAATTTTAAGAGAGATCGCCCGCAAGTACATAGATGGATGTGCACACACGTACATGCAGAGGCCCACCTCCTCTCCTGATTACTGCAACCGAGTGAGAAGATCCAGCACCGATGGCATCGACAGACCACGCTTCCTGTGTCGTCATCTTCACATGTGCAGATTTGCTGTCGAAATCCGCCACACGCGTTTCGTCAGGGTCAAGCAAATACGCTAGTCGTCGGGCTTATCCCGGGAAGGGTTCGGCCACAGTCAGTTTTCTTTATGGACTTGATGAATTTCTAGCAGCAGCCACGTCTCAAATGTATGACCTGTCTTCATTGTCAGCCAGCTGAGAAGTTGGGGCCCGTGCACGCCAAGGCAATGCTCAGCATTTATTCGCATTATCGGCACATTCAAGGTCGCCGATGTTTCATGGCGCCCATGCTTGCGCACAGAAAGCTGCATATTTGGCCTACTCTAACACACCAAATCCGTCATGCATGAACTCTAGCAGGTGTCCTGCAGCGGATGTATACATTTGTCACCACGCGGTCGGCATACGCGAAATAAAACTTGTTGTTGCACGGGCATCAGATCTTGCCTTGTTGACGCGTGTGATGGCTGGGATCGCGGCGTAAGTACAGCTGTGTACAGCGAAGCTCCTTGATCACCTGTCCATTTCGCGTCAACAGGTGATGCTCATTGCAAGCGCTGCTTCTACCCAGCTGTTTCAGGCATCTTCCACCTGCTAAGATGCGCCTTTGATTTCGAATGATCGTGTACAATCTTGTGTTTGCACAATCAGCATTCCCGTCTGGCCTGGCTTGCCGGTGTTGTTGAATTTTACTGCTAATGATGGAAGACTGCATGAGTCTCCCTTCGGCTTCAACTTCCCCTTGTTGGGCTCAACATCAAAGCAAGGGGATGTCTCAGGGGACACATAAGCAACAAAATCGACCGCGGTATCACCTGCACATCCCAAAACTCCACATTGTTTGGTTACAGTTTTATGCAAAACTAGAATGCCCTGATCTCAAAGAAAGTCATGCCATTGATCCGCTGATGTGCCGTCACGAGGCATACCTGGTGCAAACAGATGCACAGGTGTGCGGGTCTGGGTTCCGAAAGGAGCCCGGCACACAATTCTGCCCTGTGGCTTTGGTGCCGTGGCGACTAGTTCGAGCTTGACTGGAAAGCTGGCGCTTTGATCGCCAGTAACGTGCATGTCAAGCATGTGATGTACATGATGGATTGGCATCCAGTCAACATGCAGTCGCAATCGTCCAGCTTCGTCTAGGCTTCCAAGCTGTGCACCAAATTACATGGTCAGCCTTGCATTGCTTGTGGGTCTTCTCCGAAGCTCAGTGTACATTACATGAAGCACGTCAAGTGTCACATCAGAGATCAAGCAAGCCCACCTGTAGCTCTATCTCCCCAACCCCAACCGGCATTTGTCCCAAACATTGGCAATAGAAGTTTCGTGCTCGATCAAACTTCCACTGTCTCGGAAGTGTAAGTAGGAGCACTTGCTGTATCCTTGTGCGTGGCTGCGTTTGCAGGATGTACTGCTGGAGTGGCTGCAACCCTTCAATGCTTCCTGTCACCTTATATGAAAACTTGAGGTCCTCCTGATTCGTTGGACATGAGCATTCAATCGACATGTTAGCCAGGCTGCATGCTGGGCTGTTCATGTTCGGACTGTATGAGAGAATTATCTCGACGAGTTCACATGTGTCCAGCCAGAATTCTTTTATCTCTGAATGTGTATCCAGGCACCACTCACGATCTAGTTGAGTAGAAATCTGGACGGACGATCGATCCGGGAATGGATTTCGAAGCGATACTGTGTACTGATTGGTGCTCCCAACTGCTGCACACACCTCTGCGCGTGTTTCTGCTTGTGGCAAACAAGTCCCTTGTGCTGTATACTCCAACACTTTCGAATCCTGCGAATCACTAACACATGCTGTCTTGAGCGAGTGGGGCATCGGTCAATGGGTTTTCTCAAGATCGCACCCCACACTGAACCCATATACGAGATAAGTTTGCTGCCCCCACAGCTTTGGGGGTGTAGGCCACCGAAAATGTAGATCCTTGTGAGGTTTTCCTTGGAATACAGTCAGTTTGAAAGCAGGAATCACGCTGACAGTGGATCGTGCAGCCAGGGAGCGATGCAATCACTTCTGGCAGATGCACTTCCAAAGATTTTTCTTCTCCAAGTGTACATGCGAAGGGTGGAAGGCTGATGATCTTGTTTCCATATGGCGTAGTCTTACAGTCCTGAGTCTCATATTGTTCATCAATTGATGATGCATCAATGCGTGTTGCTGCCAGAGCTTTTAGAGCAAGTTCATACCTGCTTGGTGCACATGCCCATTCAAGTGATGCACAGAGTCTGTGGTGGCAATGATACAAGATGTAAGGTCGCACCAAAACTCTCCTACCCGTGGATTTGCCAGCATGAAGCGAGCTGTGCTGCCAGCAGCCTCGACAGGGCAGAAAAAGAACTTGATGTCTTTACTTTCATATGGTGCTAGAACGTAGTTCTTTGGACCCGTCAAGGCGGAACTATCATCATAGGTTGCATTCAGTGTGATGTGCTCGGAGCATGGGTTGTCCACATGCACTTTGATCTCTTTTGCTGTGCCGACGACCGCTTCCACCTCAAGATAGGCAAGCGCCTGTGGTTCCAGCACATTGAGAGCCACGGTGAACCATTCATAGTTACCGTTAGAGTTTGTGAACGTCACAGTTCCAGTATACGTGCCTGACATCATTGCCCACAAAGCCATGTCGTATTTTTTAGCACTGCTGGCCGGGACTGCCAGCGTTGGGTTACCTTGCACAACTGGCAGATCCGTAAAGACTTCATACACAATGTCTGCTTCACTATGATTCGGTACATCGATGCTCACTGCAGTCTTCACTCCAGATTGGCATGACATAGCGATGTGGTCGACTGCTGGAGGATCTCTTGCCTCTCCCTCAAGCAAGTAAGTCCATTTCTCCTCTGTTGCGGATGCAGTCAAAACCAGGCTGGCCTTGAACACTCCAGGAATTGGAGCAGTAAATGACAGAGCATAGTATCCCGCCACACCAGCAGGAACAATCAATTCTGGTGGCCCCGTGAAGATGTCAGTCACAGGGTTCGCTTCTTGTATAACCTGCAGCACACTGCATTCTGAGCAGCTTATTTGATCCTGAACAGTGCCCTCAAGCGGCCAAAACCTTGTCTGACGACATCAACATCATAATGTCTGCACGCATAATCATGACGCAGAGAATGATTCTGCACGATGCACCATGTCATAGTGCAGGATCCAGAACGGCAACATCTGAATTACTCCGAAAATGTGCTCGAGTTTGAGAGGAGAGGAACACGGACTTCTGCTGTGATGCATGCAGACTTCTCAGAGCTGTTGAACAATGGGATCTGCTGTACTACTCTCTGCCGAGCTTTGCAGCAGAATCCAAGTGTATATGTGTGCTCAAGCTCCTGGACACTGATCATGACATCAATGACACGGATCTCATGCTCATTTTTGAGCATGATTCTGTCCGGGTACAGTCCGATCCCCACAGGCTTGACCTCCAGCTGCAGACAGTTCCTTTCGCTCACACTCCCAGAGTTCCCTGGTTTCTCTGATATCAATATGCTCTTCGGACATTGCACAATGCTGCTGACGTGCTCAACTTCAAAGAAGGTCTCTTCCCCTGCACATGCACAACAGTATCAGTCAATTTCAATTTGGCACCCAGTTCTACTGCATCGGAGCAACGTACTCAGCTGCCTTGTCTTGATGAGCATGGCCATCTCTTTATTCTTTGCCAATGGATGCTGCTGGAGCCAGATTTTCTTTGCATTCTCTATTTGCTGATTGGTGGAGGAGATGGGAATCAGCATTGGCTGGGCTTTCACATCAACTCTAAATTCATGTTCAGAGTACACCGCTGGATTTAGCGCTTGCCCAACAAGCTCGTAGCAAAAGCAACCATGTTCCACGTCTGTGAACCACATCAAACAGCGGTGCAGCCCTACTCTGAACGGCAGGAACACTGCTCGAATCTTTTCCTCTGCACCCTTTGCCATGCGCATTAATTGTTTTGATACACCAAATGGAGGTGGATACATAGAATGAATGCCGCCATGTCTATCAGTATGCATCTTTGACTTTGGTTTGTCAAACTGGTCAATTTCTGCTGTAGCCATCTGCGGTTGCAGGGATAGTACAAACTCGCAGTCTGCAAGGAATGGATTTGCCACAGTGAATTCGAACTGTTTGAGTTCATATAATTGCTTGTCCGCCTTGATCACTTTCAGTGGAGACTGTGTTTGCACCTACACCTCGTGCAGCCATGTCACTTCATGTGCCTTCTTGAAGGCTAGCATGCATGCTCTGTCATATGTATCTGCCATACCTGTCAATGCCCAAATGGATATGGCTGTGTAATCATGCCTAACTACATAAATACATACATACCAATCACCGGCAGGGCTGTGGCACGCGCTCGTGCCCGGCCTAGTGCCATGAATGAGTGAGTGGATATGCGAGTGGATTCCGAAAAACGGCTTGATGCCCGGCCTCTGTCCTTTGTAACTACACACATACCTTGCTCTCCAGCGAGAATACAAGTGTTTTGGTGTTGGCGCTTCCATCTTTCTGTGATGACATGATCAAGTTTGCTGATCGACAGGACCCAGCGGTCGGGATGCACCGCACTGGGAGGGTAGCTTTGCCGTTTGGCTCAATATACAAGTGTGTGGCAGTGACGGAGAAGTCCTGGTGCCCGTGGAGCCGTAGAGAGTATGCTAAGGGTTTCGATGACGGATTCGTCAATTCCACATACTTCACCTCCTCAGCTTGCAGTTTTCCGTCAAATTGTAGCTTTTCATGTGGGAGGAGCTGTGGAAGCCAGTCATAAAGACAGGCGACCAGAAAGATTAAGTTGCAAGAGTCAGGGGTCTGGATGTCATCAATGGTGACCGGGAATGGGCAGTGAAGGGTTGATAGCATGGACACAAATAGTGTCATATTTGCCTCTGCATCTGCTTGCTGTATGGATTCCAGGATCATCTGTGACTGCAAGGCTCCTAATGCTGGCCAATGAGCAAGTAGAACAGAACACAGCGCCAAGCCATCCGCAAGATCGTGCTCAAGATTCGAGACCATCTTCTTTGAATGAGGTAAAACATGATCAACATGGTATTGAAGCCATGCAAGGAGGATGCACTCTGGCTGAGAGAGGACGTTGGAACTAGGCACCAAGGACCCCGATTGTGATGGTGACTCAAGTTTACCATTCAGTACCTTTCCGAGTGAAGACATGGACACAGCTTGAAGACAAAAGATCCTGATGCACTGCAGAAAGCAGTACACCCATGCATGCGCGTTGACAACATCCCATTCGTTTGCCTGGATGATTTTGGCCCTGCACACAATTATCTTATGTCCGTGCGCAACTTCAGCTCCCCTTGCTATGCATGAACAGCTCGGCATGAAGGCACGTTTCTGTCATACCATAATTGGCAGTGCCTTCGCACTGTTTCACATCGAGCACTCGAGGCAGTGATGTTCAAGTACCGTCGCAAAGTTTCTTCATCTAACAGAGCCTCAGGCCTGACAATATTCACAAGGCCACCAAACTTCTGCAAGTACGCGAGGATTGTTGTACATTGGCTATGGACCTGCCTTGAAGCTTGAGCTGCATCTAAACTGAAAGATGACAGCTTTCCCGTCACTGAACCACCCGAGAGTGTTTCAATCAAATCAATGAAGGTCTTCCCTTTAGAAGAATGGATGTGAGCTAACATGTCAAGAGGACAATCTTTTTGGGTCTTGTACATGACAAAATTTCTGGCAAGGGTTGGAAGCCTGGGCAATGAGATCTCAAGAAATTTGCTTTCATGAGGAAGAACCCAATCGCATTTCGGGTCAGCATTGATACCACTGTCAGTCTGGTGTGATTTCCAGCTGTTACAAGCGATGAAAGGTTGTAGAGTGCCTGTGAAACAATCGGTGCAGCCTGAAACAGGCAACACATACCTACAGCCTGCATGATCCAGCTCTCTGGTAAGGTATGCCACTGCGACAGGTTCACTGTCACAAACTGGACAACGCTCATACCATCGTCATCAAGAATCTCAATGTCGCAGGTAAAGCTAGTTGGACGTTCTGCACAGAATGACACAATGACAGGAACGGATGCCTTTGCCATGCCAATGATCGTTCCTTGTGGGAAGTCAAGCTGCAAGGGAAGGTGCTGCTCGTCAGCTGGTAGGCGATAGCTGAGATCAACATTGTCATATCCATCGTTGATGATTGTGAATTGAGCTTTGCTGACTATGCCAAGTGGAACAGCAGGCAGCATCACAAAAGGAGCATCGAACAGAATTGCCGGACTTCGACCACCACCAGTGAGTTCTATCGTCAGAATTGGTAGTGCAATTGTCTCATCCACCAGACGCGCAAACAGCTCTGTGCATGCTCTATACTGTATGCATTGGCATGGCCTGAAGAACACCTGCACCATGATTGCGTCTGGACCCACACATTGCTTTTGTGCTTATATACGAGTCGAAAGGCTCGCACCGGTATGCAACACCAAGCTCGCGGCTCAAGTATACCCTCGTTCTTCTCCAAACGGAACACATCATGATAGCTACTATTGTCATGGCAATGTATACCACCAAAACTCCATGCAATGGGTTTGTCCTGTTTATTTGTAATTGTGACATGTTTCTTCAATGGCGGCGGCGGAGTTCTGTTTCTTGCGAGGACAATACAGGGGCCAAAATCTATGGATGATGCTGATGCACTCAGCCGAGTCTCCAAGCTTACAGCTGACACAATGACACTGTGATCCAGTGTATGTGCTGGGTGTGTTCGTCCACACATCAGTCTGACTGGCAGATCCATTGTGATGGACTTGACTTCCAGGGCATGAAAGTGCAACACCAGGTGAAGACTGGAGCTGCCGGCAAGCTTTACATGGTACTTGTGCCCATGGGAAGCAAACTTTCCACTGCATGTGTAGGCCTTGAGACTGGAATTATAAGAGCGTATAAAACGGTCAAGCCTCCATCATGAGAACATACACTGAATGTTCATCAGAGGCTGAAAATTCTTCCAGTGGAGTATCAGCACCAGAAGATGGATCCCACTGGCCAGGCGCAAGCGAAAGTGTGAGCAAGTGCTCTGTTGACAGGTCGATCTCAAGTTCACACGACAAACATTCACGATTTGTCAGTGTAAGGGGCAATTTGTTTGAGGCACCTTGATATAGGGTGCCAAAATCTAAGACGTCTTCGATAAATCTTATGGCTCTTGGAATCCTTACATCTGCCATGATAGCCAACGACACAGAAGATCCACCTCGTTGCTCAAAATCGACGGAGGTTCTGAGAATGCCTACTTCACTGGGAGTGAAGCACACTTCTATGGCAACTGAAGCCGATGCTTCTATAACGGTTGAACTTGGATGGCAGGTCATTTCTGAGCTCATTGTGTGTGCGCGGAATGCTGTCGATGCTCCTCCGTAATTTGCAAGTTCGGCGTTCACTTTCACAGGCAAACCCAAGCAAATAGTATGAAGGTCAACTGCTTTAGGTATACACTGCAGCTTCATTTCCGGGACGTGTCCTTTTAGTCGAACACTGTTGGTTGTTGAGCCATTCACTTTCAACATGAGAGTGCACTGCTGCTGTGAGCCACCTGCGTGACAACATGGGATTGGATCTAGGAATTCTTCAGCGCAAAGTACATCTTGAATATCACTCATGAATTTTGACAAGAGACCTTGATGACTAGCCTCCGGTGGTGGTGCCCAACGGATCAGAGCTTCTGAAGATGAGTGTGGTGGTATACAGCCGTGCATCGGCGCGACGTTAAAAACTCCAGTCATAGGATTGCACCATTCATACGGACACGGCACAGCCTGAGTATTCTCCATCAAGATAAGCTTGTCACAATGATCAAGCCAATCCTGGGTCGACAGTGCAAAATCAATGTCTGTGTGGCTCAGTCTGACAGCTGGGTCAATGACATCTGCTTGCACTGTCAAGTGAAGAAAATGAACTCCGTTCACCACGACATCGACATTGTGATGAAATGTCCGGGATGATCCACTGAGCAGTGCAACTGGGAACACAGCAGTCTGCCCCGCTGGAATCACCTGCACGTATTCTCAGGACTTGCTGACCAACAACAGCAGTCTGTCGGCAGTAGAGGGAAATATGTCCTGGAGATATGTCGACTACGGTACACGAGAGGGCAGTCGAGCTAGCGAAGCCATCATATGAAAGCACAAGGCATAGACATTCCTGACTGCAGTGCTGAGATTGAGCAAGATGCTCATGTGCTTGTGCATCTATACAAACATGAATTGGTTCCAAAAGCGTGTTGGACACAAAGAATTGCTTTGTAATCTTCATCGCCGATGAGCATGTCCCAAAATTTAGCACAGATGGACCTGCAAGGATACGTCTCATTTTTTTGGTGTCAAGTGTGGCGCCGATTATTCTTGCTTCGTCTTGCGTCTCAGGCCATGGCTGCATGAGCACAGCTTCACTTTTCTAGAGTGCAAGTCACTCGCATGTTTGCTTTTAACATCCACTGTCACCACTGCACACCTTGAACGGCGTTAGGTTTACTTTTGGCCCGGTCATGCCAGAGATAGCTGTGAAAGCCGCCTGCATGTTGCGGCTCACTGTCCACAGGCGACTGCTTGCCTGTTTTGGCTTGCCGGGATCGCCTATACCAAGGCCCTTCCAAGTGTCCAGGCCCAAATTGAGCATATCATAGACATCTGTCCGGAATGACTCACGATGACCACTCGCCAGCAGTGCTCTCCTTGGAGCTGTGCTCAAATCTAATTGTCCAGCCATGGAGCTCCCGCAGGCCCCTGTCACTGCTACTGCATGTTCTTCTACGACCTTGCCATTTGGGGCCAGAACAGCTATGCTCAAACTTCCAGAATGCAAGCCAAGGGCTTTGGGGTGATACTTAACAGTAACGGTAGCAGCTGAACGTGGCTGCAGCAATGCCTGTATCTGGGATCCGTCAACTCTGAAGAATGCCGGAGATTTCCGTATGTGATAGCGGATAGTTGTGTCCATCGCATGATTCCAAATCGTCATCGACAGATCTTGTTGGCTATGGCCAGTGAAGTGCATGTGCTGTGGGGACACTGACGCGACTTGAAACTCGCATCGGCCTTTGAGAGGAATCTGGAAAGTACGATTACTTGCACCTTGCAAATCAATCTTTCCCATGAAGCTGTGAATAGCACATCCAGGCTCAACATTTGCTGTGAACCCGCTGTCAGGAACCTCCAATTTAGGTGCGTATGTTACTGTGATCACGGCTTTATCAAATGGAGGTACTTCACCACAAGATGGAGCTAATCGGAATGGCACATCATGCCGCCCTCTCATCTGAGCGCGTGTCCGTGCAGCATCAATGAATGATGAAACTCGGTTATGAGGCTCTTGCATATCTCTGTCCATGTCTACAGACTGGCCACAATTCGAAGATAAGCTCACCACCTCAACTGCATATTTTACCGGTACAGGCGAGCCATTCATGATCAGCACTCTCTTCTTATGCACATCATTATTCAACCTGGGCCCAAAATCCATCTGCATCCGGAATTCCATAAGCTGTGCACGCTTCAAACTGAGGTATACATCAAGACTGCGCTTTGTACCAAGCAGGTCAACAGGATGGGTTGATCGACAGTGACTGCCAACAAACGCGTCATTTGCATGATTCAACCGGCAGACTCTTACCTCGTGTAACGGCTGCCCCAGCTCGCCTTGGAGTTCCACAGTTCCCGTCACAGCTTGAAATCTGATAGTATATGCACGCATGACCGAGGTGTCTCCAGCTGACAGCAGCTGAAGATGCCCCACCCATTCCCCTGGGTCAATTTCAGGCACGGCCAGCGTCACCACCGCAGATGCACCAGCAGCTAATTCACCTTCAAAGTGATCTGCTTTCATCCTGCAGTCACTTTCGATGCGCAGAGACCATGCCCCGGTTGAGGTTCCACAGTTGAGTACTGACAGTTGCCTCAACAAGTCGGTCCCAGCACAAACCACTCCGAAGTCCAGCTCGCCTCGAAGCTCGAACTGGGCACATATGGATTTATAGATGACCGGAATTCTCATATAGCCACCTTCATGCTTGAGGACTATTTCCTGTTGCAGTTGTTTTGCCGTTTGGTCTGAACCACCTGTGTACGCTATGTCAACATGCACATGCATACCAGGGGCAAGGCGAAAATCGTGAACATGACGGAGAAGAGAGATGCTGCGAGGCGCCCTCACGTGCAGACTCAGACTCTTGTGCCCTATGTTCTGCAAGATCACCTGCCGATTTGCAAAATACAACTGATCGCAAAACGATGCTGTTCAAAGTGCTACAAGCACACTGAAATCAGCACCTGCACTCGCAGACGTGCATTATGAGAGCCATGCACAGGAAATTCGAGTCTTGAGGGAGAAACGTCCAGGACACTACGGCCGGTGCAATTCAAGGCGTCGGCAGTAACTTTCGTCCAGTCCATAGTGCGACTATCGGCAACGATATATATTCTGTAACATCCCAGCAGATAGTTTCGTGAACAGCGCGAACATTTGCAAGGCTCACAGAAGTACGTCAGACCCGACAATGCTGAATTGTAGTGCGTGTTGACACCGTGCGGCCCATCATCCAATTCGATGCATCCGACCACGGTGCAGTTCAACAAACCAGGCCTGACCCAATCGCACAGAATTCACGCCGTGTTGCACATGAGTGAAAGATGTGTGCCGTATTGCGCACAAGCAGATATCTACACGACTCATAAAAACAAGGATACGGCGCCAGATGGCACGAAAGGCATGAATTTTACAAGCATCTACCAGTGTCGTGTAGAAGCCCTGAGGCCTCATGAGGATGCGTGTTGTTGGCGACAAGATCATCCTGTGTGTCAGTCCATCGTTTACGCGTGGCACACATGCATTATGAATCATAGCATGTCAAAGTGCAGTACAGAGACTTTGCTTGTGTCAGGTGAACCAGAAGTCAAACCTTTGGGCATTGCAACTGGATTGAAAGTGGTCATGAACGGTCCAGCCCATGGTGGCATGATACAGGGTTTGGCTTGGCACCAACGAAGACACACACAACACTAAATGAGCCAGAGACAGACCAACTAAGCCAACATGCCGGTGACCTAATAACTGCTAGACATCAGTCCTGTGAATGAGTACCCAAATACCAAAGGTGTCACAGGTGGCTGTGTCACCTTACTCTAGCACAGGCCCGGCTGTGCTCAAATTGTCAATACAAGGGGTAGTCTCGAGTGTAACTCCGCTGATTTTGGCGGAGCAGACTCGCCATTCCCTTACACATAGAGATGGCCACACAGCAGAACGCGGAGTTGATTATGCATGTCTGTAGATGCATGGTGCAACAAAAGGCAGTGCAAAATGCAGCTCAGTGCATTGAGGTTCCAGGTGGTCCAACTTCAGGGCCAAACTGTGCAGGTACATAGCAGCGACCACTTTTTTAATTATTGCAGGCTGGACCTAGCTCGGGCTATATGCGTTGAACACCTGTTGTCCTCACCGGAGCCAAGATTTTTTGGAAAGCAGTGATGTACAAGCAGCTACTTCCCACGGTTTCAGAAGGCGCTTGACGACTCAGCCTTCACATATGCAAACTCATGGACCTTCTGCTCCATAACTATATGGTCCTAATTGGCTTGTCAGTATCCGCTGTAACAGGTGCTCCTTCTTACCTCTCGAAGACAAGCCCCGACTGCGACAGACGTCCTTCAGATCTGCTAGTGTCTTTTGTCCGAGAGCATCTGCTGTGAAGACCACCCGACCGTACGATACACAATCGCCAGGGGGTTCCTGTCGCGGTGCAACCGTGTGATGGAGACCATTTGGTGTGCTAGAAGTGCGCCTTCTTTTGTCTGACGATGCCCGCTCTTCTTTGATGCCAACCACTAATCTCTTTCTGCACCAGGACAACAACATACCAGCTGAACGATTCGTATCGATGCAAGTTGCTCACAAGGTACGACGACGTAAAAGGGTTGTCACAACATTTGAGACGCAGCTTTGCACCTCTGACTTTTTCCGGACGAGTCTTGTTGATGGCATGATAAGTCTGTCATCCGTCTTGCTCTGATTGCATGCAAAACGATCAGTCCATCAGTAGGTGGTAGGCTTTGCCGGACTGCAAGCGATGGGATTATTATGCAAGTCATATCTAAGTCATGACCAGGAAAGTTCGAAGCATGTGTGGCGGTGAAACTGTATGTGGCATACTTTTCTCTTGGCGTGCAACATGAAGCTTTGGAAGTGTGAAAAGCAGCGACGCTGACTTTCCTACATCGATAAAGCCTCTGCAAATCAGAGAGCTCGTTCACTCTTGCTCAGACAACAGGAAACTTGTTTGCGCGACTACCGCACCTGCTAGGAAATTCAAATTGCAAACCGGTGACCATGACTGGGTAGCAATAACAGAGCAAAGGGAAGAATTTGAGTGCGCCCACAATGCAGAACGAGGCTCCACCGTCGCCTAGTAAAACGAAGGAAAAATCTGCTTGCGCCAACACTGCAGAACGTGGCACCACCCCCGCCTCTGGCGTCGCAAATCCCGCGAATGAAATTCAGGATGAGAGCCGATGCAGCATGCCGCTTGTGGCTTAGTTCGAAGTATACAATTTGTGGCAAGACGCCGATGTCCATAAATAATGCGCATTATGTCACTGCCTATAACCGTCCGAATCAGCATGGCAAAGTTTGGCGTGGCACTTCGACGCAACGGCGCAGAAGTGGCGTCGGTGGTCCACAAAACATGACTGGCCCCTTGAATCTTCTTCACAATCAGTCGGGGATCCCCAACCTTCGTGTCCAATTTGATCCGAACTTCCACCATACTGCACAACGACGTTGAGCGGCGGCCGTACATCGGGTGTCATGGTCTTCCACTTGCGTAAGTGCATCCTTGTGTAGCATCTATTAGTGGGAGGAATTTATTCTACGTTGATGCTAGAGAGCGCATCGAGCTGCAGTACACATGTCACGGGATAGATCCGGCACATGTATCGCTCGTGCCTGCTCCTATGCGACAGTTGATGGCCAGCGAGGACCCATGTCCACGCAATCTGCTGAAGTGCATAACATTTCTCGTATCAACGTTGATGGTTGATGGTGTGACGTGGCCCACGGCGAAATGCACATATTTGAACAACACAGTTTCAAAAGCGAGTTCACAACCCAAGTAGATGTGAAGTGGATCCACGCGGCGCTGTCTGAAGGGGTGCGTTGTCAGTCATCAGTAGTCACTTTCCGTGTTGCTCGCATCACATCTGGTTTTCCGTTGCTGTCGTAAGGCTGACTGCATATGCATTGTTTTCCTGACAGATGTCGGCCATTTCAGTGCGATTCGCTGGATCGTCCCTGCCGAACTTATGCCCTATTTTTCCTGAATCGCACCTTGTCACCGCTGCCTGACAAATATAGGTGGCCAGTTGAACTGTTTATCTCGTCATACCTCAGAACCAGCGACATGCAAAAACTCTTGCACTGCCAGAGCAGAGTTGTGTGCGCCGAATCCACCTGGCACCTTCCACGTAGCCCGTCTGAACTTGTAGCGCTCGGGATCTCTTATTTACATGTGCTCTATGACAAGCACAGAAGTGCCAAGGCTGCTGCAGGTTGACACACACCACTATCATGCTCTCGCGGACCATGTGTTCAGTGAAACTCATATTGCAGTGCTCGATGAGTCATTGGCTGCATTTGCACTGCGATGCAGCCTGGTCATATGGCACTTGGTTGGCGATGGGGATACACCGCATGGCAGGCTCCTGCTCGCGCCGCAAATTAACCAGGGCTTAATCATTGAGCGACTCGAAGGAACTCAGATCACTGGTTTACAATGGATCTCGTCGTCAGTAACCAGCCATTTGTGCAAGCGCGCCCTGCCAGCGATGCTTCTGGTGCTCACAACGAATGGGTCCCGCTTGTTTGACATCTATGGGCAAGCCCTGTGTATGCAGCACCACCACTCTCATTTTCACCTGAGCCCTCAGGGTGCAGCACCTGTACTTAGTAACGGTGGTCTCTCAATGACAGCAGCGCACTCGATCGTTTCAATTCCAGCAGAAGAGTTTGCAGCTGCAGCAGTCAATTCTGCCTATGTCAGCGACACACAGGAGTCCGGTGGTGAGGGGCACAACCAAATTTACCTCTGCATGCACAAAACGGAAATGCCAAAGCGATTGAGGAATTGTAGCGGTGCCGTGTGTGTCAAGCCCATCCCTTCGGTCCTGGAGAACCTGATTGAGCCCGATGGACGAGATGAGCATGGAAGCATGAAAGTGATCAGCACTGGAGAGGGACCACCATTGGCATGGCTGTCTTGTGGACAGTGCAAGTCATCTGGGGTCTCAACGCATGATAGTGTCGTCAGGTTTACTCATCATGACAGGTGGTGGTTTGGCGTCACAGGTATTGCATGTCGCATCCGCAACATGGCCTTTGGAATCCGATCTGCGTGTACATCATTGCTTTGTCTGGTACCAACGACAGCAGATGTTGCGGGAATCATCGCAGGTCTGTGCTGCTCAATAATCTGACTTTGCTGGCATGCAAACACTGTGAGATATGCATGCCACAGTACATGAATGGATACTAGATGCAGATGATCGTGCAATCGGGTCACTTTGCACGTCGCCAGATTTGTCCTTAATAGCTTGTACCGATGACAAAGGTCGAGTTTTGATGATCGACACAGCTACCAATTGCATTGTCCGCATCTGGAAGGGACGGAGGGATGCTCAATTAGGATGGTTGGTTGCAAGAACAGGACGCGTCCAGACGACAAGACATCGCAGTGCCAATGTGAGCAGCAGTTACAACTTGGAAGAGGCTGTTTGTCAGAGGTATGCTGTGCACAGACATCGCTGCAGGTTCGGACCCCTTTCTCTTTTGTCACATTCCATTTATAGTCTACTGGTCTTTCACAGGGACTCAGGTCATGCTTCAGACGGACGCATACCTTCCACCATGTACTTGGTAATGTATGCGACCAAGCAAGGCATGCTTGAGATCTGGCCTCCACGAGTTGGGAAGCAAATCCGATCATTCAGATGTGGTACAACTTGCCGGCTGGTGCGAGTTGCAAACTTGCCAGGTACAAGAGAGGATCGCAACAGAAAACATAACATGCGACAGGACGTTGAGCTCAACGTTGAAACAGATTGCGTGCTCCTGGATCTGTCTTGCGGCATGATGACCCGGGTGTCAGTTTGTGTGTAAAAGCTTTCGTTTTGCAGCACGGCTACATCAGACCTTTAGACTGGCGTTTCGGAACAACATGAAAGCCAGTTATATAGGAGGTAGGATCCTGCAAGACGGCAACATCAGTCTCATTCAGAACAACAGATTGACTGCATATTTGTGTCACTCATGATGGTCGTGCGCAAGCCAGACACTGCATGCTACTTCCGAACACGATACTGTGAAAGGCTATACGATGTCGACGAAACACTTCATATCTGGTCTCTGCAACAGCCACCTGGTTCAAGTGGATGCAGAGCCACGAAAGAACGCATGGAGCCCGCGGCTGCATGATGACCTATCCTGGTACAGCTGCGTACAGCTTGAGCGAGCTAAAATCGCAGGCCGGCATAAGATTGTGTCAAGCATGATGTGAAGAATAATGGGTCTGTCGCGTGGTAAGCCTCCGAAGCTGCTATGCAAGCTCAGCGCGAACCAATCCATGCGTGGAGAGCCTTAGCAGGCGGAAAAGAGGCAGATATTGAGTAGAGTACTATCAAACATGTCGCACTGCGCATTCTTCCCTTTTGTACCAAGCTGGGCTGGCGATGATCGATCACTTTCGGTACTTGCCACTTCAATGGCTTCGTTGCTGCGCCTTCCCGATGCTGCTTTTGCAGATATACTGGTTTCAAAAAAATTTGGGAAGTTCCTGGATAGCTTCCTGAGATTTTCGTGGTGCGTTCCTGATAACGCACCACCAATTTGCACATGTGAACGCGGTCGCATTACTCCCTGTACACTCCTTTGTGCCTTGAGCAGATGAGCCGGCGGCCTACTGCACATTCACTGCCTTTGCAATGTACAGGCGTCCATATGATCACATCGGTGCTCCTCAAGCGGCAAGTGCTGTTGCAACATGGCTCCAACTGCGACAACATGTGATGGACATGCTGTGCCGTGCTCATACTGTTCAGAGCAGCAGCCACAGCACTTTGTTACACCAACTGCATTTATCTGCTGCATCTGCAATCGATATTTGTGCTATATACTCGCTTGATGCAAAGCAGGCGTGTTCAAGCATCTTGCGGGCTCTTCTTGCAGAAGAATCCTTTCAAGGTGAGAATGCCAGTCAAAGTGAAAATGCATCACCTGATCACCGAGTCCAGTCTAGTTCAAGTGACGGACAATGTTGTATGCATGCTGTTGTCGGAATTTTACTTTCATGCTCTGCAGTTGAACTTGGTGCGGCAATCACGGCTGCAGGGTCTCATCTTGAACAGCTTGGAAGCAGCCTTCGCCTGGGACATGTCAGGGGGGGCACAGCAGCAGCCGACGAAATCGTGAGATGCATGGAAGATGTATCCGCTTCACTGGTTGCCACACTTACCTCTGCACCACAAATCTCGAGGTTTCTGATCCTGAACACAGACAGGTCATTCTTGATGGCGATGAGCCACTGGCATGACACACTTCTACCCAAAGTTGGAAATCGACTGGAAGATGTAGAACAAGAATCACTGGCTGCATTGGCAGGGTCATGTGCGTGGCTCTCATGTCGCGTGATCGATCATGGTGTTCTGAAAGAGATATCTTCACAGAGAGCTATCCTGCCGGCTGGAATTTCCAAAGCGTTCATATCAGATGAGCTGCTGCCACTCCTCATGGACTTAAAATCTGTATGCCGCTCTCCGTGCATTGTTCAAGCAATGCTCTGTGCTATGTTGTGCAGATTGTCCTGCTCAGCTGCCCACACTTGACTTCAATATCATGGAATACTTCAGGTACAAGACCAGAATACGTCACACTGTTTATTATCTGCACTACCCAGGTATGGGCTGATGCAGTCAGTGGAAGAGCTGATTGACGACAAGGTTCTGGAGGCTGATGAAGATGAGTATGCGTACCTTTCGGCAATACTGGGTGGCGGCAAAGAGGATGGAAGCATCACCCAACATAGCCAGCGTACACCTTCTTCAGCATCGGCGATGCACATTCTTTCCCGCACAGGCCCTGCTGTTAAACCCACGAATGATTTACATGTAGCCAGACCGGATCTAGCAACCCAAAAACGAATGATCAGAGCAATCCATGACATTTTTCCTACATACAGTGCTGACTTCCTGGATGCATGCTTCCAGAACATTGGCTGGCAATTGGAGGCGGTGACTAATGCGTTGCTCAGTGACTCACTTCCAGATAGCCTTCAGCAGATGAAGGTAGACCGTGCTGAAAGCCTGCTGATTGCACCTCCAGCCCCTTCTGTAGCATTGATGGCAAGTTATGGTGCGTTTCATGTAGTTTGTGCATGTAAGTAATGGCACACGGGTCCCCCTACCAAGCTGCATCTAATATGTCCAGGTCGATGTCAGCTTGATCTCGACTCCAACAAGACCAAGAAAGACCTGGTGGAAAAGACGTTGAACCTGATCAGAGCCCAAGAACTTGAACATGAAGAATACAATGATGAATACGATGATTCATTTGATGCTTTAGCAGGCCATGGGAGATGGGATGGGGAGGCTGAAGCGGAGACATCAATTCACGGAGGTGCTGCGTGCACGGCGGACTTTTGTATTCTTGAAAGCCTCCTTGGCTTAACTGATTGTCCCGTATCTGGTGAGGCACCTTGTTTCAGCTGAGTACTACAATTCCGGAAATGATGTGCAGGGGGGCACATTGACGACAGTAGTACGCATGTTGAACACCAGCGGTCTGTTCCGCAGAACAATGGCTCAGCGAGACGAGATCATCGCGGGAGAGATAGTGCGAGTCGTTTTGGGAAAGCCGCCGGCCGCGGGATGCGCCGTCGTTCTGAAAACTGTGATGCCCAGGGTAAGAAACAACACCACAGATTTTTGGACCGCTGACGTGTAATACATGCGCCAATTGTTCATACGGCACATAAACTGCCTTGAAGTTTCTCGTTTCAATCGAGGTCGCAAAGTATTGTGCTAGTTTCTATGCAGCTAGACTGAGTGGCTGATTTTGTGGGACAGGGACCAGGAAAGAGATGGAATGAACATCACTCTTTGACTCACGATGGTGTCTGGGTGGACATACAAAGATGCTCAAACAGATTATGTCTACGCTTATGTGTTGACTTTCTTGTTGTAATATCCTGGGCAACTTCCTCCGCCTGGATCATATCTGTTGACAGAGCGTCCATACTGCACATGGAATCCCGCAACGAAAGCTTTTGCAATTTCAATTTTCCCTGTATAGTGCATGTCGTGGTGGGTTCGATGTACTCGTGATCCCGCACTAGCATATCGTGAACTCTTCTGATCAAGCCAACCTGCAGTGCCTGGATGCCGACGTTGAGCCGTTGATCTGCATCAGTTATGCAGTTCACTACACCGGGACAATCCCGCCGGCAGCTTATTGATCCGCGGATCGGCCATGCATGGGTGCACCTGTCACCACACTGCTGCCCGCAGGCTCAATCATTGTGACAAGACCTCCGACCATCCACAATGCCGGTCAGTTGAACATTCGAACACTGGTGACCACTCGATGGTCCCTGTGATAACGGGAGGGGGGGGGGGGGGGGGGGGGGGGGGGGGGGGGGGGGGGGGGGGCTTTGACGGGGTGATCGGCATGCGCACTAAAAGGTCGGTTAATGCTAGTACGTGATGAGGCTGCCCTGGCACCTCGGCTGACAGTGCGTTGCCATCATGCAGTATGAACTCTATGTTGGGCAGGTGGGTACCCCCAACGTTGCTCTGCTCTGTGCATCTACAATTGTATACGTTAACGTATTTCTTATCGCCCGGAATATAAGTTATCTTCCAATCAATGCGTGACGACGACTCGAGCCATCTAGCATGTTTGCCAGTGAGCTTCTTCTGAGTTTGTAAAAAGCGCAGTGTTGTGAGATGTCCATCTCTCCTTTGGCGCAGGCTGGTTGTCGTATGCATGCACGACTCAGGTGGTAACAGTCACAACCACCGCAGATGAAGCGGAAATCCGGCCATGGTGATGGCCATCACATAAGATTCACATTATTATTACTCAACCTTTTGATGTCATCAGATTTCCGCCCTACGTGCGGCATATACATATTGGCGTCACAAGCGGACGCCGATCAGCTCTAGCCATGTGGCTACGAGGGCGTCGCG
This sequence comes from Ulva prolifera, assembly GCA_023078555.1. Taxonomy (NCBI): domain Eukaryota; kingdom Viridiplantae; phylum Chlorophyta; class Ulvophyceae; order Ulvales; family Ulvaceae; genus Ulva; species Ulva prolifera. The sequence continues at coordinate 11,468,473 of CM041198.1, read as the reverse complement.
CACCAGTCATATCACTCTTCACTAAAAATGTCAGATATCTCAGTAATAAGTCCGGAGTTCGACGTGAATTTGAACGTGCACGCGAACACAACTTATATCACATCAACTGACACAGTGTATCAACAGTTAGATACATCACTAGTCCTAGGACATGCATTATGACACATTCATAGTCACACGTACGTCATCAGTGATACAGGCAAAATGGAAGCTAACCATCGAGATAAGAATTCGAGCTAGAGCAGATGCTCAGCAGAATATGCTTCGTCCATTCTAACAGCATTCAGTGACGATGTTGAGGTTGTGCTGTGATGTTCATGGCCTGTGGACTCACAAATGCGTGCAATGGGTGTCCGGCCCGAATTTGCAGCACGCATGAATGGCATCACATACTAGACATGTAGCAGCTCGGTGCTCGCAGCCCGGAATTGCCCAGCCTTTTGACAAATTGTCACACCTGCTCCTGTCTCTCCACTGTGATGCAGGTTCGTCTACTCGTGCAAGAATCACAGTAACACCAACATCGACAATCACAGCACTCAGCAATATTTTCACACAGTCAAGCGAGGCACTGCAGCGGCCGCGATCGCATCAGAATGCAGCAACACGCTATTCCTGCAATGTGCTGAAAGGGTAGCTACAGCCCAACATCTCATGCTCTACAAAGTTCTGTGAAATCGGGAGCCCGTTTTGCACTTCACTGTTCGTCCGCACCAGCCATCGCTGCGGATCAGGTGTGCCCTCGCAATTTTCACGCGGTGTTTACAAGTTCTCCCCTGCTCTGTGGTGGCTGGGGGTGCGCTGTGCACGTCTGCTGGCTGCTCTGCTGCTCATTTAGCCGCATGCTATGGGATCTCGATGGTTTGCTTCCATTTTGCCCGCATACTCAGCATGCACGCAGTTTACTGTGCACAGGCCATTCGGAGGCACTAAGTCACCTGAGCCCCGGACCCGCAACGCGATGGCCACGCTAGAGTACTACACGAAATTGTCATAAAGTCACATTTGGGGTTAAACTCCGACATGCACGTTATACTCCGAGACGTGTTGTTATTGCACCGGAAGTTACATGCATATGTCAGTGAGCACAATCATACTCGTCACACCATAACGTTGGCCCCGAGTCCGTTGTCCAGCGCTTGTCAGCCAATCATGTTAGATATCCCGCGATTATTAGGGATGCCGTTCAGTGTGCTCCAATTTTGTGTAGCACTTTAGCGTGGCCAGCCTTAGCAGGGGTGTCCTGGGTGCAGTCCAAACGGTATTAATAGGTTCCCCAATTCGAACTCTGAAAACAGAAGGACGAATCCTAGCAAGTGCACGGTATAAATTTATACCGTGCACTTGCTAGGATTCGTCCTTCTGTTTTCAGAGTTCAAATTGGGGAACCTATTACCGCTCTGTCGTAACACATTTTTGTCTGACACCCATTTTGTAGAACCTGTCGTATTCTATAGTGGACTACAGTCTCCGCACTGAAACGTAAGGCCCATCCATCCACGCCAAGTCAGATGCAGGTGCTCGTCAGCACCCCGGAGGCTTCCACCTCCCTCGACACACAGTGGGTTATGTGTAAGAAGAGTGACGAGTGTGTCACTACAGTTTACGGAGAGTGACAAGTGTTCTTGATTGTGTTCTCGTTGAGGTATCCTGAAGCAATACATGAACCATCGTCGGGCAGGGATATCATTCCCTATATGTCTTTCTTCCGGGACACTAGTCTAGAGGTTTTCCATGATATGATGGCGCAGCAGCGACCGTGGGGGGTTGAGATGTACGTGTACCCTCGGGATGACAAGTTGCGGAAATTATCCGCGCGGGGTATGGTTGCATACTGGTTTCGGGCTGGTTTGGAACCCGGCATGCAGCGTGTGTAAGCCGTAGATGTCCCTGGGGGTAGGGTTATGGTGGTAAGCCAAATTATGTGCACCACGGATCAGATGATCCGACACGTACGGAAGTACGATGCGTCTGCTGTGGTAGACAATCGGGAGTCAGCGGTGTGTGCAAACTCTTACATGGTTACCTTTTAGAAGGCCAATGAGGGCGTCCAGGTGTCTGACGCCGACATCCCTCCTTTCCTTGATGATGCCACGCATGATGGGGGAGTGCTGCGCCATCTGCATGACCAGTTGCATACACCCCCACGGCACGGCAAGGCTCTTGTGATGGACATGGCCTTCCGGCACGATGCGTTGTCTGACGAGGCTGTGTTCTCTCCTCGGTTTGGGCCGGGCTCCTCTGCGGAGATGATCTGGCGTGAACCTGCTAGAGACACACCGGAGGTGGCCAGGCACACCATGCACCGCTCGCGAGCGATTGCACGTGCTGCTACGCACCCTGACATTGAACGGGTGGCCAGCCAGGTGCATCAGTCTGAGGCCGGACCCGCTCGCACTGTGGAGTACATGGCAACGCGTGCCGCGCAACACCACGATCCTGGTCCCGAAGCTGCCTTCATTGTCCCGATGACGTCTAGCTCATCCGATGATGACATGGACAAAGATGATGACTGTCCAGGCATCTATGCTAACGATGAAGCAGCGATGGACTACAACATCAGCGATGATGAAGCGGCCCATCAGAATCGTGAGGCTCAGCGGGTCCACTCTGGGAGTAATTCAGCCGCGGCATCAGCATCTAATGCGGGAGCAGTAGCTAAGCCAATGGGAGGGGCTGAGGGGCTGATCCCCTCCTGGGAGGACGAGCCTGACGAAACTGAGGTGGAGTCTGGGTCCTAATTAGGGAGAGAGATGGGGCTGCCCCCTCTGCTGCTGTAGGGATTGACCTGCCAGAGGAGGTAAGAGATGTTCCAGCTCCTTTACCCGCTATCAAAATCAATCCCCTTGTGCGCAGACGCCTTGCTCGATTGGCTGTGAATGTAGCTGCTGTGCATGAGCCTGCGGGCTCTGACCTTGCTAGTAGTGAGACATTTATTGTAGATGCCGTTAAGTCTTCAGATTGCAATCAGGACACATCAGCCGCGGCTGACTGTGGAGTGTCCGGTGCAGGCCTGAAGCATTAGCATGTAGAGTCTGGTGAGCAGGAGAGTGTTCAGCGTCGTGGGTCGCACAAAGCAGCTGCCGCCAGAAAGCAGAAGACATCCGACCCTACTATGCTTTCTTCAAAGGAAGGACTCGTGGGTCCGGACAGGGATCCTTGGCTGCGTGCCATGCAGGTGTCACGATGCATGAGCCTGCGGGCAGCAGTGTGGTGACAGGTGCGCCCATGCACGATCGATCCACGGATCCAGTGCAGGGGTAAGCCGCCAGCGGGATTGTCCCGGTGTAGCGAGGGAGACCCTGCGAGGGTCTCCCGCCGTAACCTTGAGTGTTCAGTGTGCACATAAGGATGTGCACACTAAGAGCTGTAACCATTCTGCTTACTGTTTCACGGTACTAGCGGTACCCCTCTCATGAGCAGATGTTATTGGATACGCGTAGGAGTGTGCTGTATGTCCCTGGTCTAGGCGACATGACCACTGGTTAGGAGGATGTCGTTAAATACCAGGAGATTGACGAAGATGGTCACCCTGTATTTGCGTTCAAAATGAGTGTTGACACCAAACCTGTTCTTGTTGGTCAACCTGTCAATAGGGGGGTGATCTGGTCTAACCAGACCAGTCCGACCTCTGTGGTAGAGGACCAGCAGCATTGGCATCATGTGGCAGCTGCGGCTATTGACCTGAAGCGACCCAATGCTGGGGGAGATGAGGTCCCACATGACGCATACTTGCTAGAGACTGCTTTTCTAGCGCATTTGTCCTTTCACCAGTCCACGTGGGTTCTGCAGCGTATGCAAGCCAACGCTGATTTTTAATGTGATTTACGTCTAAGAGTCGATTCCGAGCCAATGCGGAATCGTTGTCACGGCTGCAGAATTGGCAAGGTGCCTGCGGGTAACTTTTCTGCCAATGATCGTGACCTCATGGGCCAGGCCAAGTATCCTGGCGAGCAACTGCATGCCGATTTAGCTGGTCCTGTTACTCCAGTAGGAATTGGTGGTGTGAAATATGTTTTGTTTGTGATGTGTGCCTTGCCCGATATACTTTTGTGGTCGGTCTGCGCAAAAAGAGTGAGGATGCGGACATGATTACTTATATTATTGAGCGCATTCGGGTGATTGTGGTCAAGCCAGGTGAACCGGGTGTGCGCATCCTACACACCGACAAAGGGGGAGAGTTCATGGTCGAGGCCTTGATGCTCTACCTCCGGCGTCGTGGCATCACTCACCGCACAACCCCCACAGCTGATCATCGCTGCAATGGCAAGTTCGAGCGGAGGATCGGAATCGCCTTTGAGGCACTCCGTGCTGTGCTGCTTGCGAGCTGCCTGGCTCTGTTCCTGTGGATTGAATGCCTTGCCAGTGTTGTCCATGGTCACAATCTCACGCCGTGCTCGGCGTTGTACCATGACAAACTGGCACGAATTCTCAAGTCCCAGAAAGCTCAGCATGCTCTCAACGCATCCGCGGATGTGGAGCAAGCTGAGAAGGGAAACAAGCGCATGAAAAAGGCCGAGCGCGATAAGCTGAGGGATGAGGAAAAACGAAAGTATCAGTTGCTTGCGACGACAGAGCTTGAAGAATTTTTGTTGAGGTCTTGTGACAGGGATATCATTCCCTATATGTCTTTTTTCAGAGACACCTCCGTTGAGGTGTTCCAAGATCTGCTGCGGCAGCAGCGTCCGTGGGGGGTTGAAGTGTATGCGTACCCTAGGGATGACAAGCTGCGAAAGCTGTCCCCGCGGGGTATTCTTGCACACTGGGTCGGGGCTGGGCTGGGCCCCAGCATGCAGCGTGTGCACGCCCAGGATGTTCCTGGGGGTAGGGATTTTGTAGTGCGCCAGGTCATGTGCACTGCGGATCGGATGATCCGCCACGTACGTAAGTACGATGCATCCGCTGTTGTGGACAAGAGGGAGCCTGCGGAGTTTGCGAACTCCGACACGGTTGCCTTCGAGGGGGATAATGAGGGTGAACGTGTGACTGATAGTGATGTGCCTCCTTTCATGGATGATCACACGTATGACGGGGGAGTGTTGCGCCGTCTGCGTGACCAGCTTCACACCCCCCCTGGTCATGGTAGGGTTCCTGTCATGGATATGACCTTCCGGCAGGACGACCCCCTGCCCAATCCTGACGTGTACTCTCCACGATTTGGAGCTGGCTCCTCTGCGGAGGTAATCCGGCGTGACCCTGCTCAGGCCACACCGGAGGTAGCCAGGGCAGCTTTGCATCGCACGCGTGCGACTTCCAGAGCTGCGGCTCACCCTAATGTCCCTGTCCCCCCTCGTGTGCGCGGCCAAGTGCATTACCCTGAGGCCGTGCCCTCACGCACTGTTAAGTATGTTGTCACTCGACATGCTGCTTTGCACGACCCTGGTGTAGAAGCTGCCTTCCCCGTTCAGCTGTCGGCCAGTGCTTCCAAATCCGGCATGGATGAGGATGATGCTGACAGTCCTGGCATCTATGATGATGACGATGAACAGAGGATGGACTACACTATGACAGATGACGAGGAGGCTGCGGCCCATCAGAATCTGGAGGCTCAGCGGGTCCGTTCCGGGAGTAATTCGGCCGCGGCCTCAGCGTCTAACGCGGGAGCACTTGCTCAGCCCCTGCGAGGAACTGAGGCGCCGAGCCCCTTCTGGGAGGATGAGCCTGATGAGGTGGAGACCGGGTACGAATTAGGGGGAGAGGTCCCGGACCCCTCAGCCGCTATCGGGGTTGATTTGCCTGATGAGGTGAGGGCCATTCCAGCTGCTTTACCTCGCATTAAAATCAATCCTCTTGTACGCATACGCCTTGTTCCATTGGCTGCGGATGTAGCAGCTGTACATATGCATGAGCCTGCGGGGTCTGACATTGCTAGTAGTGAAACAGTTGTAGCTGCTATTGGAGTTTCAGCTTGCAATCAGGACACATCAGCCGCGGCTGACTGTGGAGTGTCCTGTGCAGACCTGAAGCATGAGCATGTGGAGTCTGGCGAGCAGCAGGGTGCTCAGCGTCGTGGGTCGCGCAGAGCAGCTGCCGCCAGGAAGCAGAAGCCCTCTGACCCTGACATGCCTTCTTTGAAGGAAGCACTCGCGAGTGCAGACAGGGATGCATGGCTGCGTGCGATGCAGGAGGAGGTAGATGCACTGGGTGAGCACGGAATCTTCGGGTTGTGCTATCTGCCTGCAGGCTAACGGGCTATCTCGGGCAAATGGGTGCTTAAGTTTGAGCGTGGGCCTGCGGGTGAGATTCAGCGTTATAAGGCACGATATGTAGCTCGTGGTTTTTCTCAAATAGAAGGGATAGATTTCTTTGAGACTTGGTCCCCTGTCGGTAGGTATGCGACACTGCGTGTGTTGCTGTCCATTGCTGCTCAGGAGGATTTGGAGATTAGGCACATAGATATTCAGTGCGCTTTTCTGAATGGTGAGCTGGAGGAGGAAGTGTTTGTTGAACAGCCCCCGTTCTTCACAGGCGGGACAGCACATGTATGCAGGTTGCATAAAACCTTGTATGGCCTGAAGCAAGCTGCTCGCGAGTGGCATAAAGCTTTAGTAAAGGTCTTAGCTGAGATGGGATTCGTGTGCGCACAAAGTGATCCCGGACTGTATGTTAGAACATCTGGTTGGTGTTTCATTTTCTTGTGGGTTGATGACTTGTTCATTTTCAGCAGCTCTGCGGGGCTGCAGGATCTGGTCGATATCATTCTCACGAAATTCGAAGGCAGAGACCTGGGTGAACTTGCATGGGCACTCGGCACAGAGATCATGCGTGATCGCAAGGCCAAAACAATCATCATGACACAGCAAAACAAAATCCAGACCCTGCTTGAAAAATACAGTATGTCTGACTGTCGTAAATCTCCCACTCGCTTAGTGCCGCGGCAACAGCTAAGGAGTGTGAAAGAGCATCTTGACCTGGAGAAAGCCAGTGCTGCTGAGCATTCCAGGTTCATGAGTGCTTTAGGAAGCATACAGTACATTGCAGGAGTGACACGACCTGACCTGAGCTATGTGGCACATGCCCTGGCCCGGCACATGTCTAGTAGTCTGAAGGAATATTGGTCTGCCGTGCAACATGTTCTGAGATACCTGCAGTCCACAAATAATTTAGGAATACAATTTATAGGCTCTGATGGACACAGGTGTTTGCTAGAAGCTTTCTCAGATGCAGACTGTGCGAATTCTGCGGATCTGAAAAGTGTATCTGGTATGGTTGTTCGAGTGCATGGGAATTGTGTGCTCTGGCGTACGAAGTGGCTGGGGATACAACAGAGGCTGAGCTCAATGCAATGAGGGCAACAGCTAACGAGTTGATGTGGATGAAGCAGTTGCTTCTTGATGTGAAACTGGTTCCACATAAGCCGTCTCTGTGGGGTGACAGTAAGAGTGCCAACATTTTGGCTGTGAATGCTGTGTCCACTGATAGATCCAAGCACATTCGTGTGCGGCACTTGCGAGTGCGGGAATATTTCCAGATGGATGAACTTAAGGTAGAATGGGTTGGCACTGTTGATCAGTTAGCGGATGTTTACTAAAGTGCTGCCTGGACCTGCTTTACAAGAAGTTCATAATAAACTCCAGCTAGTGGAGACGTAGCAGGGTTTATGGGGGAGTGACACGATGCATGAGCCTGCGGGCAGCAGTGTGCTGACAGGTGCGCCCATGCACGAACGATCCGCAGATCCAGTGCAGGGGTAAGCCGCCAGCGGGATTGTCCCGGTGTAGCGAGGGAGACCCTGCGAGGGTCTCCCGCCGTAACCTTGAGTGTTCAGTGTGCACATAAGGATATGCACACTATGGTCTATAACCATTCTCTCTACTGTTTCACGGTATTAGCATCTTCTCTTTAGCGTTCCTCGGTTCTACCTCTGTGCGCAGCAGGTATGGAACGCTGGCTGTCGTGACATGATCTGCATAAAGACTGCGCGTCTGACCTGCACAAATGTAGTATTTCTGACAGCAGGAGGAGGTGGATGCACTGGGTGAGCACGGTACCTTCGGGTTGTGCTTTCTGCCTGCGGGCAAACGGGCTATCTCGGGCAAGTATGTGCTCAAGATTAAGCGCGGACCTGCAGGAGAGATTCAGCGCTACAAGGCGCACTATGTAGCGTGTGGTTTTTCTCATGTAGAAGGAATAGATTTCTTTGATACTTGGTCTCCTGTCGGTAGTTATGCGACACTGCGCGTGTTGCTGTCTATTGCTGCTCATGAGGACTTCAAAATTAGCCAGATTGATATCAAGTGTGCTTTTCTGAATGGCGAATTAGAGGAAGAACTGGCCGTTGAACAGCCCCCGTACTTCACAGACGGGACATCACATGTATGGAGGTTGCGTAACACTTTGTATGGCCTGAAGCAAGCCGGTCACAAGTGGCATAAAGCTTTAATAAAGGTCTTAGATGTGATGAGATTTGTGTCCGCACAAAGCGATCCCGGACAGTATGCTAGATCATCTGGTCGATGTTTTTTTTTCTGTGGGTTGATGACTGATTCATTTTCAGTAGCTCCGCGGGGCTACAGGCATTGATTGATATCATTCTCACGAAATTTTAAGGCAGAGACCTGGGTGAAGTCGCATGGGCACTTGGCACAGATATCACGCGTAATCGCAAGGCCAAACAATCATCATGACACAGCGAAACAAAATTAAGAACTTGCTTGAAAAGTACGGTATGTATGACTGGCGCAAGTCTCCCACTCCGTTAGTGCCGCGGCAACAAGGAGTGCGAAAGAGCATCTAGACCTGGAGAAAGCCCGTGCTGCTGAGCATTCCAGGTTCATGATTGTTATAGGAAGCATCCAGTACATTGCAGGAGTGACATGACCTGACCGGAGTTATGCGGCACATGCCCTGGCCCGGCACATGTCTAGTAGCCTAAAGTAAAAGTGGTCTGCCGTGCGATATGTTCTAAAATACGTGTAGTCCATGAAGAATTTAAGAATAAAGTTTATAGGCTCTGAGGAACACGGGTTTTGCTAGAACCTTTCCCATATGCAGACTGTGCGAATTCTGCAGATCTGAAAAGTGTGTCTGCATGGGAACTGCGTGTTCTGGCGCTCGAAGAAGCAGAGTATAGTGGCTAGGGATACAACAGAGGCTGAGCTCATTGCGATTAGCGCCACGGCCAACAAGCTCATGTGGATGAAGCAGTTGCTTCTAGATGTGCAGCTAGTTCCATATAAGCCAGTTCTGTGAGGTGATAATAAGAGCGCCAATATCTTGGCTGCAAATGTTGTGTCCACTAACAGTCCAAGCACATTCGTGTGCGGCACTTGCGAGTGCGGGAATATGTCCAGATGGATGCGTTGCAGGTAGAATGGGTTGGCACAGTTGACCAACTAGAAGATTTGTTTACCAAAGTGCTGCCTGGTCCTGCTCTGAAGGATTTTCGTAAAAAAATTCAGCTATTGGAGACGTAGCAGGGTTTATGGGGGAGTGTCACAATGCATGAGCCTTGGGCAACAATGTGGTGACAGGTGCGCCCATGCACAGATCGGTACGTGGATCGAGTGCAGGGGTGAGCCGCCAACGGGATTGTCCCGGAGTAGTGAGGGAGATCCTGCGAGGTTCGCCTGCCGTAATCTTGACCTGCATGTGTGCATATAAGGATGTGCACATTATGATCTGTAACCATTCTCTCTACCGTTTATCGGTATTAGCAATCTCCTCTCAGCATTCCAAGGTTCTATGATGGATGCTGAGCCTTCCAAGAGGTAATGCTGAGGCTCTAGAACCATTCTACCTCTGTGCGCAGCAGGTATGGAATGCTGCCTTCCTGACTTGACCTGAACATAGACTGCGCGTCTGGCCTGCATTAGAAGGGTGTTCTGACACTTGCTGGATCGCCATGTAATTGAACCATGACCCATCAGTATGACAAATTCTGAAGTGGACTGACTTCGAATCCCGTTGGTGTCGGGCTCGTTCTTGTTGCAATCTGCATGGCTCGCATCACTGAAACCCACCAAGGTGGTGTTGCCACCAAGATGCAGCCCCATGCCGCTACTGCCTTTGAAACAAAATTGTAATAACTTTTAAAAAATAAATTTTGTTGAGGTATCTGACAACATCGATTGCTCTGGCTAGTTTCCCTGAACCTGGGCACCGTTTGGATCTGGCTAGAGAGCCAATTGCAAATGCAACATCAGGTCTGGTGTAGTGAGCAATATGGATCAAGATACCGATGAGCCGCCTGTATTTGGTGATATCATATGCACATGTGAACAGGATCCCAGGGGGATCAGCGTGAACTTTCTCAATCATTGGAACACTTCTAGGGTGAGCATTCGTCGAATTGAGTTCATCGACCAGATCATCAATGCGTCGCTTCTGCTTCAATATGATGTTTCTGTTGGGTCGGTCCCTGTGCACTGACATATGTAGGAAGTAATCCGTTTCTTCTTTGTCCGATCCGGAAAACTTGTCAAGAATGCACTTCTTCATGAAGCTGATTGAACATTGCTTGATTGCAGCAATCTGAAGGTCATCAACATACAGGAGAATGATGATTAGACCGTGCTCTTCACTTTGAAATAGAAAGAGTGCACCGTCTGAGAGATATTGAAAGCAGCCGAAAACACAAGATGCTCTTTGAGTGTCTCATGCCAAACCCGTGTCCGAAACGCTATCCTTTATGCAGGTCAAATGCGCAGTCTTAGTACAGGTCATGTTAGGGCAGCCAGCGTTCCATACCTTCTGCGCGCAGAGGTAGAACCGAGGAACGCTAAGGGCAGATGCTAGCACCGTGGTACAGTAGAGAGAAAGGTTACAGATCACAGTGTGCACATCCATATATGCACACTCACAGGTCAAGATTACGGCGGGAGATCCATGCCAGGATCTCCCTCGCTACACCGGGACAATCCCGCTGGCGGCTTAGCCTTGCACTGGATCCGCGGATCGATCGTGCACTGGTGCACCTGTCACCACACTGCTGCCCACAGGCTCATGCATTGTGACATGCCCTTCTTACGACGCCCTTTCTCCGAAGGGGGGACATATATGACATTGCACCGGTGCTTGAATGTGATGGACATGTCCACCGCAGAGATGACATCTAAAGCAAATCAAGCCTCATTCGGCAGGTATGAGCCGGCGGCCACGGGCAGCGAGTCCACCACAGTAAATTTCACACTAACTACATGGCGGCCGATTCGCGTGTCCAAAACAACCTTGCCCAAGCATGATGCCGCAGATGCGGAGATACCGACCGTGACACTATGTGAAGCTGTGAATGCACTGCCACGTCGATCCAAGAATTCGCATGTGACCATGTTGTGATTTGCTGCCGTGTGGACCAATACATGGGTGATGTGATTGTGGATGTGAGTCGGCAGTGTACGCACCAAATCTACAAAGGATGCCGGCTGTGCGAACACTGCCGAAATTTTTTGCGGCCAAGATTGAGGAATATAAAATACGAGCCGGAACCAACACCATGATCTTATGCTTATGCATATCAATGGTGTGTATGTGCCGAATGGCGGTGTGAGCTTCATCAATGCAAGGCAATGTGACCACAATGTTCCCGGTGAATTTGTGCAGGTCGAATAGCGATGCTGATCTTGAAATAAGGGATGAATCAAAACACGCAGCTTGCGGTGGTGTTAAATGAGGTGCCAATACATGTGGCTCTGCCTCCCATTGTGGGCACGCAATGTCGGGCTTGCCGGCATCTCAACGGACATGTTGTGGTGGGTAATCATTGCGCGTGCGCTTGGGCGGATTGCCGGGCCCTTTACATTTGGGGTCACACCGGTCCATCTTGCCATCTCGGCGTGCGTGCGTGCGTGTGTGTGTGTGTGTGTGTGTGTGTGTGTGTGTGTGTGTGTGTGTGTGTGTGTGTGTGTGTGTGTGTGTGTGTGTGTGTGTGTGTGTGTGTGTGTGTGTGTGTGTGTGTGTGTGTGTGTGCATGCGTTCGTGCGCTACACACAAGGGAGATCATTATCAGAAAAATATTACCATGCATCAAATTCGTCAGTATTTGCAGGCCGATGAGCTTTCTTCAACGACACATCGGCAGGATTTTCTAGTTTTCGTTTGCCAGGCTCATCACCAGCACGGTGGGGTGATCCAGCTTTTTGGATTCCTTGTCTGGGATCGGAGTACCAGAAACCTTGCGTGCTTGAGCCTTGCAAACAGGTACCTTTCAGGCTTCTGCCCCCGGCATCATCTTCTTCCTCTACTCTTATGATGTCACGATATGGATTCTTGTGTATCACACACCCTGCAGTCTTGGAACATCACAGTCAGATGCAACACATGATGTGCTGTAACACATAAAAAACATGCATGTGCATTGGAAACAAACAGCACAGTTGCTTGATGCCAACAGCCTCAATACGCACCTGTGATTTTGATCCTCTCACATGGCCGATCTTCATCATCTGTCGAGACCGCTTCAATTGCGCTCAACGTTTCAAGACCACCCACGACTGATCCAAATACTGTGTGCTTGAAATCCAGATGGCGAGCACTTTTGTACAGGATGTAGAACTGGCTGCCATTGGTGTCCTTGCCATGATTTGCCATGGCTAACACACCACGGCGGTTGTGGAGCAATCGATTGTCAAACTCCTGCAAACAGCAGATCTTCTTGGAAATGGCTTTTGAGGCAAAGCCTCACAGGCCCGTTTCATGTCAGCCTCAATAGGCTGGGAATCATTGTACAGTTGATGGTGATTCGAGCTTCTACCGACTGAAGGCAAGTACATGTCATAGCTTTGGGGTCCACACATCAGCGAAAGTGGCACCATAGATAGATTCGCCACCCCGCCCAATCCCGGTCGGATCGCCGCCCTGCAGATTCTTTGCCGTTCAATTGTGTTGGCTTGGATACACTACAACCTTGCATGGACCATGTATATTATGCAGACCTGAACCATGAAGTTCCGAATGCTTCGATGAAATATTGTTCCAGTGTAATATCCCATTTCGCATAGAACAATGAAGTTTTCACAGGTCCGTGGCACCAGGTCGCATGCCAGCTCTACATTCAAGGGCCCCTTGCTTGTATTCACTGTCAGGTATGCTTTTTCAGACGGACACCTGTACTACAAACTACACCTTGCCCATTGATGTGCATTATGTGTATGTCCCTTATTGCATCGTCAAGATGCACAACATTTTCAAAGCAGCAACACACCGTTGTTTCAGTTTGCGCACAAATTCGTTCTTGGTTGTCACAGCTGCAATTGTGCTGGTGAAGCTTCGCGCAGCATGCCCAACTGTCTGAACACTTTCTTCATATCTGGGTCTGTATTGTGTCGCCCACCATTTGGCTGGACTGACCTTGCGTCGCTGCGCCTGTGTGCTGCAGGGTTCTCTGTTGGACAATGTCTGATCAACAATGTCTGTTGCTTTCTTGATCTTTCTGGCTTCTGCTAAGGTGTCAGTGTCCCATGTAGATGTGCCTGGCTTGAAAGATGGCGCTGTTGGCCCTGATGCAGGACCTTGCAACCTCCAATCTGGCTCTTCAGCGACTATGACCGTGTCAACTGGTGCATTTGGCAAATCTCCTGCGCACGTCAAGACATCATGCTGATCGGGTGGTATCCGTTTCTGTAGCGGCCATGACAACACATCGTACCTTCCTTGATTAAACGCTCAGCAGTCTTGGATCTTGCCAATCGTTTCTGTCGCAAGGCATCTTCTAGCTGTGCCAACGCAATCTCCCTCTTACTGCTTGGAGCAGCAGCTTCAGGCAGGCTTCCTTTCTGGGACAACACCTTTTCAAGAGTGTGATTCGAATTGCGAATGACATTTGTATCATCTATGTTGACCCGAAGATTTTTCTTAATATGATCGAATTCGGCAGTTGACCTGGCGCAGGTTGGTTGCTGCATGCAACTTCTGCGTTGCCACTAGGGCATGCAAAGCATATGCCATGCCAAGCAGCAACTTAAGCAGATTTCTAGGGAAGATGTACCTGTATGTGGATGATATCTTCCTTTGTAAAGGCTTCATCTGTAAGCAAGTCATGCCAGCTTCTTAGCTTAATGTTGAATTGCTGGACAGCCTCAAAAGAGAAAACGTTTCCACTTGTTCTGATTGCCACAATGTGAGTAAACTGCATGGCAGCAGAAGGTCGTGCGTAACGGTCGCTGAGCAAGTGCATGTGCCACGTGTCCGAGTTATCCAAAAGCCTAGCGTCCCTTTCACATACCTGATTGAAGACTTTCTTTAAAATGGGGCATTCAAACTGGTTATCTGAATTTTTGTGAAACTTGAGTGGAATAAGGTCCCCAATTTCCATCGGGGTGCCCGTGACTGGGTTTGTCTTGAACTTATTGATGTACGGCACAATGTTGGAAACCTCGTAGACCGTACCATCCGCAGTAGCGACAGGATCTTCAAAGTTTGTGAACGATAATGCACAGCAGAAAAACGGGAGGTGCTCCATCGAAGCAGTCGATATTTTCTTGAAGCCTGCGGCAATGGCATACACATTAATTCATGCACACCCATTCAGTTTAGGTTGCGCCAAACTCTGGCGGTAGCAATCAACAATGATACAGGATATCCCAGCATCAGTCAGAGCGAAAGAAAAGGTTGTTCAAACCCGATACTATTCACATCAGTAAGTATTGGCAGTTGAAGACGCAGCCTTGTGCAAGAATCTGTGCTTGAATCTGTGAATCAGGCAACGGTAGCGGTTTTGCATATGTTCTCAGCCTTGGAGCAGCGTGTCAGACAGTATTTCAACAGTTTACTCAATGGCAAGCCATGCACATGTTTCACCCACTGCCTCTACAGACCATCAATAAAGCTTAAATGGCCACAGTCAACATGCTGAACAAAAGCGGGGACACATCGCATATAACACATGACTATGAACAGAAAGTATGGTACATGCATGATGCAATGAGGATGTGGAGCCAGATCAAGGCATGGCTATGACACACATCACTGCAAACCTATCTACTATCCTCGGCATAGCGATCGAGGTACCATCGAATGCCGATGTACCATGTGTTGCTGTTTGACCGCAGGTTACCGTGACTTGTCATGAGCAAGAGATTACGTTAGGCATGATCTAGGCGGACGAAAACATTGCAAGTGCCCAGGATTGACGAGTCGTGCCAGGTCAGACGATACTCGAAGCAGGCACATGGTTTTTGCTCTCTTCAAATTGGCCGCTCATGAGCGTGATCCAACCAACTCCTTGACCACAATCATCCCGGAGTGCCACGAAGAAGAGAATATAGTTTGCTTGTGCATACTTCCGCATACTGTGTGGATGCATGTGTATGCAGTTACATTGGAGAGACTCTGGGAAATTCGCAAGCCTGCCCACACACGTGTGACCTTTGCATACAGGGCTGCAGGCTGGCTGCGGCCAAGCACCGTCCGGCCGGTTCCCGGCTGTGCAAGAGTATGTATGTATGTTTGGATGATGACAAAGCTGTTTCCATAGGTGCATAGATCACTCCTGCAACTGCGTCAGAATGGGGTTCTAATGTTAAATGTGGTGCTGAGTAAAGAAAGTGGGTGATTATATTGACCTCATCACAGATTGGCCATGCTCCGCACCTCCCCATTCTTCTTTCCACTCCTTCGCTGTCAGAAAGTTTCGATCTTTCTGATGTTGCTTCTTTCCCATTTGAGCCGAACGAGTACGGCAATTTTAGAACGAGGCTCACACGAATTCGACAGTATGATCTGAGTGGCACGGCGTAGCGCGAAAGATTGCAGCTGAATTGACCAAATCACCAGGTCCTGCTGGAGTACCATACGCGGC
Organism: Ulva prolifera; assembly: GCA_023078555.1. NCBI lineage: Eukaryota > Viridiplantae > Chlorophyta > Ulvophyceae > Ulvales > Ulvaceae > Ulva > Ulva prolifera. The sequence goes on along the minus strand of CM041198.1, from coordinate 11,452,737 downwards.
AATACGGACGTCGCGGTTCACCAAACCTCTGGGTGCAAGGTTGGGACAAGCTTCGACCCGCAGACAGGAATATGGGGGCTTTGATGCAAAACTAATGAGTGACCATTCACTAAACAATCGCATGCGCATGCCTGTTGAGGCGCTCTGTGTCTAGGAGGACGTGATGTGCTGATGAATTGTGCGACTATTCAACACACAAGCTGGTTGTGGACAATCGAATCGCTACGGCCATGACAAATCTTTTGAGCTCTGACTTGATATCGCCAACAGACAAGTAACTTGCCATTTGGGCGTCTTTGAACGGCATTCGCGTGTGACAATGACGAGATGGAAAACAGGGTGCCACGAATTCTTCGAAGAAAGGGGGTCCCGTATACACACACGCACACACATCATCGCATGGCTCAGACAGAGCGTCTAACACAACGCTGCCACTTCACTGGTTGCGTCGTCCTGTTTTCGCTGTGACCTTACTTCCCTTTGCCTTCAAAGGATGAGTCGTATGTCAGAGAGCTCTCGAGCTTTTTTGCATCTGCCATCTTCCGCACTGCTCTCATAAAGTCCTCTTGAACGACATAGTCACGCTCGTCACGAATTGCAAACATGCCTGCTTCTGTACAAATGTTCCGCAAATCAGCTCCGTTAAAGTTTTCTGCCAGCTTGACAACAGCTTCATAGTCTATATCTCCATGCTTGGCAAGGCTGGACGCATGAATCTTCAGAATGTCCATGCGCGCAGCTTCATTTGGCAGTGGAATCTCAACCTTCCGGTCAAGGCGACCAGGGCGCATCAAAGCTGGATCAAGTACATCGGGTCGATTAGTTGCCATGATCATCTTAACTTTCCCAGAACTGTCAAATCCATCTAGTTGTGACAAAAGCTCCATGAGGGTGCGCTGAATCTCACGATCTGCACTGGTTCCCTCAGAAAACCTCCGCCCACCGATGGCATCAATTTCATCCATGAAAATGATGCATGGCTGGTGCTCTCTTGCGTAGCCAAACATCTCGCGAATGATTCGCGCGGACTCCCCAATATACTTATCAACAATGGCAGACGCCACAACCTTCAGGAAGTTACAATCCATGTTGCTTGCTATTGCTCTGGCAAGCAAGGTCTTTCCTGCAGATCAAGCAATGACCCAGGCCAGTCACAAAAATGGAAACAACATTGATGTGCATGGCAACGTTTGCAATGAGAGAAGAACACGATGGTGAAGTGGGTCTTACCAGTTCCTGGTGGTCCATACAGTAAGACCCCCTTGGGTGGGTTGATCCCCACACGCTCAAACAGCTCTGGGTTCAAGAGGGGCAACTCAATGCTTTCTCTGATCTCCCGTATTTGGTCACCCAGCCCTCCGATGCTCGAGTAATCTACTCGACCAGGATCCTCTGCCATCATGTTGAACACAGATGGATCAACTTCTCGTGGCAAGGCGCGCATGATTGTCAAGGTTGTCATGTCCAGTGCAACACGCGTAGTGGGTACCAGCTTCGCTTTATCGATTTTGCTGCGGCATCCTACGATATATCGAGGTCCAGAGGAAGCTTTGACAATGAAGTGCTCAGGAGCTATTTGCTTCAGTACTTCTCCAACGATTTGACCAACGCTTTGTAATGCTTTCAGATCATCTTCAGTTTTGTCATAATTAGCCCTTAGCTCTCGCATTTCCGTACGCAGCGTGCGAACCTACAGCGTCAAAGGGCGGCTTGCAGAGGTACAGCAATCCTTGAGGTCAACTTTGCGGGCAAATGCTCTGAAGTTTGTCCCAGTGACGTACGGCTACAAATAGCATGATCACTCCCTGTAACTATACCACTCGGAGATACATGCGATATTGAACAGCAAGCGGCATTGAAAAATGTTACCCTGCTGTCCATGTCCGAATGCTGCAGCAGCTTCTGTCGGTACGCTTCAATGGCTGTAGATCGTTTCGCCGCTTCGTCCCCCATCGCAGCGACGGATTGCGGCGTATGGAAATATTTTGAGTTTCTTGCAGCCAAGCTGGACGCTTCGATGTGCTGAAATGACAGCAGAATCCGAACTTTAACACCGGTCAACCGCCGCTGCAGACCAATGTAAACAGTCGGTCACAAAATCGTTCTGATGTATTCACCCATTAGCGTCTTATGATTTGTCAAGAGCATGCTTGCCACTCTATGATCGAACTGTGAAGTGGCCACGGTGCACTGCTGTGTTGCCTCTGCCGCGGGGGTTGCGGGGCCCTGCACTTGAGACTGAATCGGAGCGGAAATGGTTCGCGTCAGCCCATACGTCTTGCCACAGCACGCATCTTACACTATGCTTCATATGCGTTTGGGCCACTAATACCGCTGTTGGCAAGAAGCAGCCCTCCGGCTTTCATTCTTGGCTTGCTGAGTTGAACATGGAATCTGCTCTCGGGTCATGTGAACGACCTCTATAAGGCGTACATCTTGCATAAAATTTCTAATTTGTTCAAGCATGCGTGCTTGATCGATTTTCCTTTAAAGAATGATGGAGCACTTGTTCTTGACTTAATTCTGAGTGCCGCCGAAAGGAGCAGCGCCCGGTGGCTCTGAACAACCTATGTCCGTCAGCTGAACATGCTGTGTACTGATGTGTAAATGGGGCGAAGACAGTAGCAGTGCCTCCTGCAACTCGAGGTTGGTCTTGTTTGGTCTTGTTTGGGAGAAAGAGCCCATGTGAACACAAGGCTCTGAGGCAGGCTGCTCTTTCGTGTGATTCAACTTGTAGCTTCGATTGTGTGGACATATTTTGCTACAAGCTACAGGAGTATCTCCGTGACACACCGGCACAGTTCCAGAAGCCTTTGAAAATGTGGCATGGCCTTGCACCACGCTCTGCACACCAGTTTCGGAGGCCGGGCCAGAGAATTTTTCGCTCGATTTAGTACGACAATCAATTCTCACTTCCAGTCGGATACTGACCTGGTATCAAATCCTACGATCTATCTGGAGTCTCTCAACAAATCCGGGTTGGTGCACAAACCCTTATACAAGTTTATTTGAGAAAGAAGTGGGTCCTAATCTCTTCGTTTCATGTCTCAAGACCAAGGGCTGTTGATGTGACATGCTGTTATGTAGCCAGTCTGGTGACAGGCATTTGTTCAGCGTGGTTGCTTTGAATGCCACACACACAACTATCTCTGGTGTTACGTCACATGGAAGGCCATGCGGGTGACCACCGTTTCACAATCAGCAATGCGTTGAATTATGAAAGCACAGGAACTCAAAGAAACTTATATTCTGAACCCATACACAGCTATCCATCCTCTTGCACAGCTTCAACGCCCAATGCATCAGCAATTGTATGCAGGGCGGGTTCCATTTTCCTGCTCACACAGAGCACACCCAGCTTCTGCGCACTATTTGCAGTTGCTTTTGGTAGGGCTATCTCCATGACAAAGCTCAAGCATATCATGATGTTCTCTCCGTGTGCTACAAGAACTTGTGGCACCACTCCTTTGTTCTGATGAGACGCCTGCTGGATGCCGCGCTCCACTCCATCGCAAAATGCATGGAACATTGATATTGTTGCATTTCGCATGCTTCGCCCGACTTCGATCGCGTCCATGCACAATACTTCTTGTACTAGGAAGGCGATCTCTGACATCAGCACAGTGCCAGAGTGTGGAAGCTTGGCTGGAGGAAACGCACAACGTCTAGTAGATACTGTATCAACAACATCTCTCATTGCCGCAGACCGTATGCGCTCGTTTGCACTGCAACACCAGAAGTTGCATCAGAGATGTCACCAAGTCCTTTCACGCGTCCAAGTCGCGTCCACGTCCCTTCAATAAACAAGGCCATCATGGTGTCACAGCTATGGTAGTTTGCAAAAGATTCGTTCACTCTGAGTACAATCTCATCTTCTTGTTATTCTGTCACAATGGCTGTGATACCCAGGCAGATTTGTTAATTGTGCTGGATTTTCAAAACCACATGATATGGTGGGCCTACGATCGCACCTCGCTATGTGAGAGTTGATCACGTTGTCAATTTGTGGCCAGAGAACTCTCAGGAGATGGGGCTGAAGGCAGACCCGATGTGTGTCTTCCAAACAGGAGCAGTATACCATGATTTGTAGCACACATTCCATGGTGGCAGACAAGCCCATCGGAACAGCAAAAGGCAGCAAGACATCTGCAACCAAGACATTCACACATCTTTCTGTAAGTCGCAACGCCCACACCGTGAATGCAGATGACAGCTCATGCGCTGACTTCCTAAACACTAGAGTGAGGTCATTCGCCGCTCTACCTATGCAACCTGCACATTTGAAAGTTTGGGCATTTAACCTTTATGAACATATGTTTCAGCGTGCAGGGACCGACGTCCAGCGCCATGCAGCCCGTTCATAAAATACATTAGAATATGCATGCAGGCACGGCCAGGCGCACAAACATTCTCCGTTGGCACATGACTGAGTTTGGTGATGGAGCTTTTACCCTTTGTGAACATTTCCTTGTCACAGGTCATGACCGTCCCCGGTGCATGTGAAGGCTTGCATACATGTTCCAGCAATTGCATACACACAGAAATAATCATTGTGAAATAACGCACCAAATACTCTCTGGGAGATGGCACCTAGTAACTCAAAGTCGTTAGAATCAGCAGCTACATTTGTCCGCAGCAATTGCAACTGATGCTCCATGGTTTGCTCATGGGACGCCAAGAGACAAGTCACTGCATGCAATGGTGTGGAAAGCTTGCTCAAAAGCCGAACATTCTGTTGCAAATCTGTCCTTGCAATTCCTGGCTCCTGCAATCACAAACACAGGGCATATGACAAAGCTTGGACACGAAGGACTGTAGTTCTGAACGACGCATGCTGTCCACAGACACACCAGTATGGTGTTTTCAAGGAGCGCGATCGCTGTCCGCCTGCTATCTTCTAGGTAAACTTCTTTCTGTTCGATCCAGAGCTGGAGAGGCAGAGTGGAGCTGACATCGCCCTTTCCAACGCATTGTTGTAACAAGTTGTCCAGCACCGCTCCTGCTGCAGCTAGCAGTCGATGATGCTTGTGAAGCTTACGCTCTGCCATGGCAAGGTTGAGGTGCTCAGTAAAAGTTCGCCACACCTGCAAAAGAGCCAAACTAGGTGATTGGGATACACAGAGAAACCTAGCACGCCTGTCGTTAATGAAAAGCTTCTGCAATCACACCGTGAGCACGGGGGCCAGCTCTGGAGGCTCTAATTCGTTTTCTGCAGTCAACGGGGCGCTGCGATGCAGCCTCGACGTTTCAGTCGTGGACTGAGTGACGGCTCCTCCAGCAGACTGTGCTGTTGATTCACCTCCGCCAACATCAGCTGTTGACAAGTATCGAAGTTCACCTGATAATGCTCGCAAGCTCGCAAGCACACTATGCAGCCGCTGTATCTGTCCCTCCATCCTTTGTATAGAATCGCAAAGCAGTACATATATTTCATTGTTGGCAACAGCATTCTCCAGGATCTGCACCAATTAAGCCAAGTCATAGAAGAAATGGAACTGGACACTGCCATAAAGAATAAGAGCGGCCGTATACGAGATACTGAACTATTTGGCACACCTGATTGGAAACATAACCCATTACTCTGTCGAGTTCTTGTCTTGCAGCCTCAAAGCCCGACCCACTCAGGTGACCCATGTACCGTTCAATGAAGGACATGGGCGTAAAATTATCTGAAGCGACGATAGCTACCAGCATATCAAGTTCCACTGCCAACCGTCCATTATCGGCAAATATTTCCACATCTTTATCAACTACAGCTTCTTTAAGGCCCAAAGCTGTATTTCGTTTATCATTGTCTCTACTTAAAGCAGGCTGACTCCCAAACAAGACCCGTCTCTTCCTGCATCCAGGACACGAATCCATGCAATGAAGTTGGGCATATTGATCGGGCAACATGTGTAACGTATCAAAGCAGCTGTGCCTATGAATGGGTATCCATACGTGTGGCCCTGCATTTCATGCACATGTGCTATTGGACGGTCACCAGAGCAGTGGAGACATGTATGACATGATCAGGCTACTTCCACTGTTTACCGTACCCGGGATTGACGAAGCCTGCCTTCCTCCGGGACATGTCAACCGCGCTTCGATCCTTTGACGCAGTATCGATTGAATTTTCTCTAATCGATGCTTGGGAGCTCTCCATGCCACGTGCTGCTGCAGATTGCAGCGACGTCACGCTTATCAGTGATCCACAGGCAAGAAGGTTATGTGGCCGCTGCGACGCGACAGAAAATTATGTGAGCGTTATTCATCGTTGCGGGACGCCTACATTGAGGTCACACAATTCTGCCATCCTGGAGATTTCTGGGGACATGGGGCCGTGGCGAGATCCACTGCGAGGCGGCGAAAGACTCGCAGTTGCGGGCACAGCCTCATCGACTACCCCCAGCCACCCACTCGTGCAGCCCACATCGCCGTCGCAGCAGAGTCCAGACCCGTACACGCAATCTGTAGAATGAAACACGTCGGATGCTCGGCTGTGCTACTGCATGGGCGTTATCGCATCGATATGCCTTGTACCCGTGGCGGGTGGAGTTTGCCATGCACGCATTTGTGACGCTCGAGGAAGCCCGGCCTCCGCGACGATCAATGAGATGCTTCGGAATCCCACTCCCTGACGTGCAAGGCACTATGGGGGACCGTTATCGCCCACCGCTACTTGCTCATGGAGTCGTGACGCCGCATTGTTGTGCGCTGCGGCATCGCTTCTGTGGCTCCAGCAAGTTCCCGCAGGACCGTCCGGATCACACAGCCGTGGCTTGGCTCACTGCCATCGCGTGTGCAATGTCAGTCAGTCAGCTCGAGATAGTAGTGCACACTTCACGGGCCCAGCCCACACGTTGGGGAACTTGCAAATGGCGCGCACAGCCCCGTGCCCCAGCCCAAAGGTGAGCATTGGAGAGACCACAGATCCTCATCGAGTACATCGTCTGTTCATCGGCTACAGTATGCATTCTGAGCGTAATCTGGGACATGCAACTGGCAGAGCTCGGCTCTGCATCTTGTCGGAGGTCTGCACGCCCAGTCTTGTGACGAAACCCAGTAGTATTGGATAAGTCCTTGAATAATGGCCTCTGTCGGATATAGAAGACATCTCTTATGACCCATGGCTACTCAATACGAAACAGGCGATCCATCGGGACCCGATCCATATGGACCTTCAAAACGCTTGTAGCAGCAGCTCCCTACAAATCGCAGAGGGAGGTGGGGAAGGAGAGTTGGCATGACCGCTTTGCTTGTATGCCTTGCTTGGTCCTGTTACCGCAGGTGTCAAGCTCCCTATCAACACATTTGCGTGTATGTATTAGCAAAGGACAGAAACTGGGCATGCAACCGGTTCTCGGATCCACTCGCAAACCTACTCATCCATGGCATTAGGTCGGGCACGAGCTCGCACTACAGCCGTACCGGCAATACCTGCCAAAGATTGAAGCCCCATACGGAGCACATAAGCATTCCCTTTGCACATCTCCACGCTCAACCGGCGCAAGCATTCGTCACAACACGCCATGGTCCACCACACCACACCGAGACGCAACCACAGCCAGCCGATTCAAATGTGCCAGACCGCCCCAATCTACCATGTGTCTCATGCGACAATGGCACACAATTATATGCACCAGGCTCGTACGCAAGGTATACATTGCGTTTCTGCACGTCCCGCACCGCCGCAGCAGACCCTGCGCCCGAGTCGCCGCGCTGCAATAGGTGCTAGCACAGGGGTTCACAATCGACACATGCCCTATGCACAAAGGGGCATCAGGCGGCACAAACATGACGTCCCCCACCTTCTCCCGCCTCCCGCGCCATCGCCATGAGCGCCTCCTCCAGCCCCTCCTCTTGCGCGGCAGTGACCTGCACCCCAGCCCCTGCAGCACCCTGTCCACCTTGCACCCCCCCCCCCCCCCCCCCCCCCCCCCCCCCCCCTGCCTCTGGCGCCGCAGCCAGATGCATGGGTCGCAGCCTACGCGGCGTCCGGCGCGGGTCGCTCCACACGGTTTCTCCGTCCAGCCGCTGCGGCATCGGCGGCTGGGGCAGCCTCCGGCGCCGGCGCCGCCGCATCGCGCGCGGCCGGTGGCGGCGGCGGGGCTGCAGGCGACGGCCCCGCAGGCGACGCTGCCGCGCACGAAGGGCCCGCGACTTGGGCGGTTGGCAGTGGTGGATCAGGATCATGTATATACACCTCTGCTGTTGATTTAGAGAGGATGGCCATACGTTTGCGGCAGACAGGTAGCCATATATGCTGCGAGAAGAGCATCGCGGGGTATACACCATTAAGCAAAAGTAGGCATGACCACTCATTTTTTCACCGTTGTGCACCCTTTGACACCTCAGTCCCATGCATGATCTCGCCCGCTCAATGTACAGTTTCCCGCTGCTTACATTGGACACGTCCCACACGTACAGCAGCAACCCGAACATACCAAGATACCGTAGCAAATGTGAAGACTCGCTACGGCACGTGCCGGGACAGGACGCCGAAATCATTGTTTTCGATTTTTCGGCCGTCAATACAGCGGCAAAAGGGACAGACAGTCAGATCATTTGTTCGAGGTTTGTCGGTCGCCTGCTTGACCGGACCGGACAGCGCAGATCATTGTTTTGGTGCTCGTCACACCGATGTCACATTGCTTATTGATTGTAATAAATGACTGCAGATAGCACGCCAATCAATGATGGAGAGTTACGATTGTCAGGGCTCTTGATGGATGTGCAGTGCTGTAGCTTGCAATAGGTGGGACTGACAACCTGCACTAAAGCTCGGGAAACGACACAGTACCAGCGGTCACTTGTTGTACCGTCGTCGTATTTGCGCTGCTACGGACAGAGCATAATGCATTGTTTTGCAGCTCGTCGCGTCAGCAACAAGAAGCCCGGGACGCCAGGAATTGTTTATTTCTCATTCGCCGCTCCACGTAGATACATGCCGGGACATCGCATCATTGTCGTCGCTGGATATTTTTTGGGGCGGACATTCGCGAGTCTTTACATTTACTACGGTATTTTCGGTGATTTAGGCGTGCTCTAGCTTGGACATGCTACGCAGTGATCGCCTCGCTGGGCCGTTGTGCTGGGCAGGGGCAGTTCTGCTTGATAGAGGGTGTGTTGGGTAGGACTGGAAGTGGGGGGCTGGGGCACCCTTGCATTTGTTGCGCCCGATAGCAGCCGGGCAGTCTGGTGCGTGGCAATCTCAGCCGCGCTTGCGGTGGGAGTTTCGGCGCGTGTGTGGCGGTGAGAGGTTGCCGCATGCGTGATTCCGTACATGTCTGTGGGTGCAATGCTGTCTGCGTCGCCCTACACATACGCGTCGACGTGGCATTGGCGTTGTCACAAGGGCATTGGGGGCGAGCCACTGTTCTGCCTCCAGGCGGTGGGACCAGGTACTAAAGTTGTAATTCCACAGTATGGGGACAGAAAATGAACCATAGATGTGCAAACAACATGCACAACGCATGTGCAGCGTGCATGTATGAGGTGTGTTTGTGTGCGTGGCATGGCGACGCCCTGCAGGGCAGAGATGCTGAGTAGAGGAAAGCCGGAGCGGAGGGCATGTGAAAACCGGCAGATTTGTGCTGATCTCGTAGACTCTTTGCACGGGTCGTGAGGTGCAGGGCAGGCTGAGCTGTGCACGACTGTTGCCCTGGTAGCAGACACCAGTGGCATGTCTATAGTATGCCGCTGATCAAGCGCTAATTCCATGCCATGCGAGAGGTAATTTCGTGTCTGTTGCGGATTTCAGAGGGGTAGCGGCCGCACGCTCTGCAACGCTGGTACGTCAGCAAGTATCGGCGAGAGTTTGACAGCTGCAACATCATACAACTGCCTGTCGATCCTGACAACCGTGATGTGATTTGCAGGTCTGCTGGTGATTAGAGGTCAGCTACTGTCTGCCGAGGCATGGCTAGGCGTGGGCGGGCAGCTAGGCGCACAGCATCCCGGGCAAAAGCGATTTCAGGTTTGATCAACAAAACTTTCAGCTCTGTTAGCTGAGCATGCGGTAGATGAGGCGTGTCTTTGTGACTCAGGGCATTCAGGTTTGCCTGGGTGGAGGTCATCCTCACGAAATATAGTCGATTCTGTTAATAAAATTATAACTTTGGTACCTGGCCCCACCGCAGGGTGGCCACATCGGTGAGAGCAAACATGTGCGGGCACAAGGGGTCGCCCTGTCGCACGCCCGACTCGATGCGCAGCTCCGCAGGGGTGTAAGCGGACTACCCTGTCCATGCATTGCGCGAAAGTGCGGGAGGACCTTTGGGAGGGGCTAAGCGAGCTGCTCCTCCTGTGACTTCCCAGACATTGCCTCCCTAGAAATCCCATCAAAGGTATTCTGTGGGTCTGTGGACACTGTGACGGTGGTGGGGTCTGCAAATCCTGGTCGCAATGCGTGGACCAAGATACTGGCTATACCCCCCTATCTACGATTTGCAAGCAGGGCACACGCCGAAGGTGCAGCTGCTGGCCAGTCGGACGAAGGCCTCGCCGATTGCAATGGGACGAGAACCCAGGATGGCATTTCAATCACAATGAGGCGGGTCGCAAAAGGCCTAAGGCCGAAGACGCAGCTGTGTTCATACATCCACCCGCTTGGGCCCGCTACAGTGCCTGTCTTCAGATTTTGGAGGACAGCTTCAAACTACCGCACGCCGATCTGGACTGGCGGTGTCCGGGCGGCCACAGGCGGTCGGGGGCTGCAGGTGAGCAGCAGGGCGCATCGTTGCAAATCTTGGAGCTTACAGACCGTGACATCATCGATGTCCATCTTGGGGAGGCTTTCGAAATAGCGAACAGCCGGGCCGACATTTACGTGGCCGCACATGCAGTGTATGAGATCCACCATGACTGCATCTTCAATGGCCTGCATGGGTGTGCGGCCCGGACGTAGGCCCACAGCTTCCCCCGCTGTCGTCGCTCTGCGGGCGCTCTACGTCTGCTCACGCGCTCTTTCAACTATTTTGCGGCTGAACTCGATGTTGGCTTCTGTCACAATGCATGAGCTTGCGGGCAGCAGTGTGGTGACAGGTGCACCCATGCACGATCGGTCTGCGGATCAGGTGCAGGGGTAAGCCGCCAGTAGGATTGTCCCGGAGTAGTCAGGGAGATCCTGCGGGGATCTCCCGCCGTAATCTTGACTATTCAGTGTGCATATATGGTTGTGCACACAGAGAGCTGTAATCATTCTTCTCACTGTTTCACGGTACTAGCAGTATCCTGTCTCTCCCTCAGCATCTCTCTTGTTCTACCTCTGTGCGTAGCAGGTATGAGATGCTGGCGTCCTGACCTGACGTAAGACTGCGTGTCTGACCTGTACGAAGGATAGACTTTCTAACATGGTATCGGTGAATGTTTGCGTTATGTCTTTTATGGTCTTGTTCAGGAAGCCGTTGGCCAAAGTCTGTACGCAGACACAGCAGGCATTCCACTGTTCTGCCGGCGCTCAGACCGCGGTCACAAGCGCATGCTTCATTAAGCGATCTCGTAGCATATTGTTATTAGATACAATTCGAGAAGCTTGTTCTTAATGATCAGCGCTGGGAAAAGGGAATGCGTTCGCTTACTTTCTCAACCTGTTGGCTTGCGAGCCATCCCATTGGTTAGTTGCTGCGCGCAACAAACAACCATCCGTCCTACTGCAGGATGTCTAACCTCGATCTCTCTAATGCCAACTCTCCTCCCGAGGAGAGGCAAGACGAGGCTGGCCAACAGCCAATCGTCGACGGGGACGCTGTCCAGCAGCTCCCTGAAGGAGAACAGCCCGCGGGCATGTTACTTCGTGGCGGACGAGTTATCCGACCACTTCCCTCTTCCCAGACATGGCAGAGTGGCCAGCAGGTGCCTTTTTCCTCTCATGTTGTAAACGATCATGGTCACACTGAGTCTTTCATCACACTCGAAACGTTGACCGAAGCGCTGCGTGCATCTCGGGGACGTAACGAGCCTGATTTGTCGAAAGTAAAACTGCCTGAATGGAATTATAAGACCGAAAGTTTCGTTGCGTACGAGCAGAAAGTCTTCCTGTGGTTGGGTCAATTCGAGCTAGACCATCTGTTGCAGCACGCACCGTCCGCGGACGACCAGCGTGTCCATGCTAGAGCAAGGACTCAAGGCCTTATGTCTTTGCCTGACGCGGATAGGACCACTGTCTATCGCATGTCACATCTGTGTGAAGCATGGGCCTACCTGACTGCAAAGTATAGGCCTAGCACTGAAGCCGAGATCCACAGACTGTGGAGTCGATTCAACTCATTGTCACAGCGAAATAGAGACGTTGGGCCTTACTGTGGTGAAGTGATGAGTGTGTACACTCAATTGGAGGCACTAGGTGCCGATGTGGGCCAGCGATGGCTCCGATTAAAACTTTTGGAAGTGGTGGAGGAGTTCAATGCCGTGCGCGGCGAAGTCCAACACTCCTCCCCCCATGTCATCATTGCACGTTTGACTGAGCATGCTGATTTGCTCAAGCAGCAGCGGCTGCAGGCTAGGTCTGGTCCGCCCGCGGGCAAACCAGGCCAAGGCTGGCGCAATCAGCAGAGAGGCGACGGTCCTGCAGTTGCCGCGCTCGACGCTGGCAAGGCTCCTCGCGAGGAGACCAGGACCTGCTTCTTGTGCAAGAAGAAGGGACACTTGCGTGCGAACTGCCCCCAGCGCAAACAGGCCGCGGCCAAAGATGTTTGTGCTGTAGAACTGCCTGAAGAGTTCCCGGATCATGATGCATTGGCGCCGTGGAATTTTATCATTGATAGCGGTTCTGACATTCACATTGTGGGCAATCGCGACATGTTCACTGAGTATGGTCCGTGCCAGAGAACTGCCAATCCCGCGGGACCAGGCAAGATCCCCATTATGGGCAGGGGAACCATTCAGGTGAACCTGGGCACTTATGTGGATGAGCATGGGAATAAGCATCCTCTGGATGTGGAAATCCCGGGTGTGTACTATGCTCCTGAGTGTCCATACAATATACTGAGTACTATGAGTCTTCGTCATGAACAAATCTACTTAGACACGCGTAGGAGTGTGTTGTATGTCCCCGGTCTCGGAGATATGGCGACTGGTATTGAGGATGCGTCCAAATACCAGGAGCTGGACGAGGATAAGTGTCGTGTCTTTGCCTTCAAAATGTGTTCCGTCAAGAAGCCTGTTCTTGAGGGTCATCCTGTCAACAGGGGAGTGGTCTGGTCTGACCAGAGCAGTCCAACCTCTGTTGTGGAGGATCAACAGCAGTGGTGTCATGTGGCTGCTGCGGCAATCGACCTGCAGCGCCCCAATGCTGGGGGAGCTGAGGTCCCACATGATGCTTACTTGCTGGAACCTGCATTTCTCGCCCATTTGTCCTTTCACCAGTCAAATTGGGTCTTGAAGCGTATGCAGTCAAAAGGTGAATTTTATGGTGATTTGAAATTTTAAAGTTGACCCCGAGCCAATGGGGAATCGTTGTCACGGCTGCAGAATTGGCAAAGTGCCCGCGGGCAAAATCTCAGCCAATAATCGTGAGCTCTTAGGCCAGGCGAAATACCCTGGTGAGCAATTGCATGCTGATTTGGCTGGTCCCATCACTCCAGTTGGGATCGGCGGTGTGAAATATGTTCTGTTTGTGATGTGCGCCTTCACGCGTTATACTTTCATTGTCGGTCTGCGTAAGAAGAGTGAGGCTGCGGCCATGATCTCTTACATCATTGAGCGCGTTCGGGTGAATGTGGTGAAGCCAGGTGAACCGGGTGTGCGCATCCTTCACACCGACAAAGGGGGGGAGTTCATGGTTGAGGCCTGAAAGCTCTACCTCCAGCGTCGTGGCATCACACACCGCACCACCCCCACAGCTGATCATCGCTGTAATGGCATGATCGAGCGGAGGATCGGTATTGCCTTCGAGGCAGTCCGAGCTGCACTGCTTGCGAGCGGTCTTCCTCTGTTCCTGTGGATTGAATGCCTTGTCAGTGTCATCCATGGTCACAATCTCACGCCGTGCTCGGCGCTGTACCATGACAAACTGGCAATAATGATGAAAGCCCAGAAAGCTGCCAATGCTGCAAATACAGCTGCGGATGTACAGCAGGCTGAGCGGGCTAATAAGCGCATGAAAAAGGCCGAACGTGATAAGTTGCGTGAGGAGGAGAAGCGCAAGTGGGAGTTGCTCACTATGACAGAACTGGACGAGTTTTTGACCAGGTCTTGTGACAGGGATATTATTCCCTACATGGCTTTTTTCAGAGACACCTCCGTTGAGGTGTTCCATGATTTGGTGAAGCAGCAGCGTCCATGGGGGGTTGAGGTGTATGCGTATCCTAGGGATGATCACTTGCGGAAGTTGTCCGCACGGGGTATGGTCGCATACTGGGTTGGTGCTGGGCTGGGGCCCAGCATGCAGCGTGTGTACGCCCAGGATGTTCCTGGGGGTAGGGTTGTGGCGGTGCGGCAGATCATGTGCACCACGGATCAGATGATCCGGCACGTACGTAAGTACGATGCGTCCGCCGTTGTGGACAAGAGAGAACCTGCAGAGTTTGCGAACTCCCTACAGGTTGTCTTTGAGGGTGATAACGAGGGTGTCCGCGTGACTGACAGTGATGTCCCCTTGTTTGTGACTGACTCCACGCATGATGGGGGAGTGTTGAGACGTCTGCGTGAATTCTCGCACGCCCCCCCGGGTCATGGTAGGGTCCCCGCCATGGACATGACGTTCAGGCAGGATGCACTGCCTGATGAGGCAGTGTACTCTCCGCGTTTCGGCGCAGGCTCCTCTGCTGAGGTGCTCCGGCGTGACCCTGCGCGGGACACACCGGAGGTGGCCAGGCACGCCATGCATCGCACGCGTGCGGTTGCTCGTGCAGCTGCCCACCCTGACGTTGATGTCTTCCCTCGGGTCCCAGGCCAGGCGCGCCTATCTGGGGCCCCTCCAGCACGCACTGTCGAGTATGTGGTGACTCGCAATGCTCAACTCCATGACCCTGGCATCGAAGCTGCATTCGTCCTGCCCATGTCTCCGCCGTCAGCAGATGATCCAATGGATGATGATGATGATGACGGCCCTGGCATCTACAGTGAGGACGATGCAGATGAGATGGAGGAGTACACCATCAGCGATGATGAACGGGCTGCAGCTCATCAGAATCGCGAGGCTCAGCGGGTCCGGTCAGGGAGTAATTCGGCTGCGGCCTCAGCATCTGGCGCGGGAGCAGTAGCTAAGCCCTGCGAGGGGCTGAGGGGTTGAGACCTTCCTGGGAGGATGAGCCGGATGAAATTGAGATGGAGTCCGGATCCGAATTAGGGGGAGAGATCCAGGCTGCCCCCTCTGCCGCTGTTGGGGTTGATTTGCCTGATGAGGTAAGAGCCATTCCAGCTGCTCTTCCCCGCATTAAAATGAATCCTCTTGTACGCAGACGCCTTGTTCCTTTGGCTGTGGATGTAGCTGCTGTGCATGAGCCCACGGGCTCTGATCTTGCTAGTAGTGAAACAGTAGTAGCTGACATCAAGTCTCCAGGCTGCAATCAGGACACATCAGCCGTGGCTGACTGTGGAGTGTCCGGTGCAGGCCTGAAGCATCAGCGTGGGGAGTCTGGTGAGCAGCACAGTGTTCAGCGTCGTGGGTCGCGCAGAGCACCTGCCGCCAGGAAGCAGAAGCCTTCTGACCCTGATCCACCTTCTATGAAGGAAGGATTGCGGGTCCAGACAGGGATGCGTGGCTGCGTGCCATGCAGGAGGAGGTGGAAGCACTGGGTGAGCACGGGACGTTTATGTTGTGCTATCTACCTGCGGGAAAGAAAGCTATCTCGGGCAAGTGGGTGTTCAAGATCAAGCGCGAACCCGCTGGTGAGATTCAGCGTTACAAGGCACGTTATGTAGCTCGTGGTTTTTCTCGTAGGTAGAAGGGATAGATTTCTTCGAGACTTGGTCCCCTGTCGGTAGTTACGCGACACTGCGTGTGTTGCTGTCCATTGCTGCTCAGGAGGATTTGGAGATCAAGCATATAGACATACAGTGTGCTTTTCTAAACGGTGACCTGGAGGAAGAGGTTTTCGTTGAATAGCCCCCGTACTTCACAGACGGGACAGCACGTGTATGGAAATTACATAAAACACTGTATGGCCTGAAGCAAGCCGCTCGCGAGTGGCATAAAGCTTTAGTAAAGGTCTTGGCTGAACAAGGATTTGTGTGCGCACAAAGTGATCCTGGACTGTATGTCAGAACAACTGGTCGATGTCTAATTTTTCTGTGGGTAGATGATTTATTCATCTTCAGTTGCTCCGCGGGGCTGCAGGAAATCATCAGTGTCATTCTCACGAAATTTGAAGGCAAAGATCTAGGTGACCTGTCTTGGGCACTTGGCACTGAGATCACGCGTGATCGAAAGGCCAAAACAATCACAATGACACAACGCAACAAAATCCAGAACTTGCTAGAAAAGTACAGTATGTCTGACTGTCGTAAATCTCCCACTCCATTAGTGCCGCGGCAACAGCTAAGGAGTGTGAAAGAGCATCCTGACCTGGAGAAAGCCAGTGCTGCTGAGCATTCCAGGTTCATGAGTGCTGTAGGAAGCATCCAGTATATTGCAGGAGTGACACCACCTGACCTGAGCTATGTGGCACATGCCCTGGCCCGGCACATGTCTAGTAGTCTGAAGGAACATTGGTCTGCCGTGCAACATGTTCTGAGATACCTGCAGTCCACGAAAAATCTAGGAATAAAATTTGTAGGCTCTGAGGGACACGGGTGTTTACTAGAGGCTTTTTCAGATGCAGATTTTGCGAATTCTGCGGATCTAAAGAGTGTGTCTGGTATGATTATTCGGGTGTATGGGAACTGTGTTCTCTGGCGTTCGAAGAAGCAGAGTATAGTGGCTGGGGATACAACAGAGGCTGAGCTCATTGCGATGAGCGCAACAGCCAACGAGCTCATGTGGATGAAGCAATTGCTTCTCGATGTGAAGCTTGCCCCACATAAGCCGACTTTGTGGGGTGATAATAAGAGTGCCAATATTTTGGCGGTGAATGCTGTGTCCACTGACAGATCCAAGCACATTCGTGTGCGCCACTTGCGAGTGCGGGAATATGTCCAGATGGATGAACTTAAAGTAGCATGGGTAGGCACTGTTGATCAGTTAGCAGATGTGTTTACCAAAGTGCTGCCCGGACCTGCTTTGCAGGAAGTTCGTAATAAACTCCAGCTAGTGGAGACGTAGCAGGGTTTATGGGGGAGTGTCACAATGCATGAGCCTGCGGGCAGGAGTGTGGTGACAGGTGCACCCATGCACGGACGATCCGCGGATCCAGTGTAGGGGTAAGCCGCCAGTCGGGATTGTCTCGATGTAGCGAGAGAGATCCCGCGAGGGTTTCCCGTCGTAACCTTGAGTGTTGAGTGTTCAGTGTGCATATAAGCATGTGCACACTGAAATCTGTAACCTTTATTCTTACTGTTTCACGGTACTACTTGTATCTTGTCTCCCCTCAGCATCTCTGTGGTTCTACCTCTGTGCGCAGCAGGTATGAGATGCTGGCCTCCTGACTTGACATAAGACTGCGTGTCTGACCTTGCGAAGGATAGCCTTTCTGACACTCAGATCTTGCTAGTAGTGAAATAGTAGTAGCTGACATCAAGTCTCTAGGCTGCAATCAGAACACATCAGCCGCGGCTGACTGTGGAGTGTCCGGTGCAGGCCTGAAGCATCAGCGTTGGGAGTCTGGTGAGCAGCACAGTGTTCAGCGTCGTGGGTCGCGCAGAGCACCTGCCGCCAGGAAGCAGAAGCCTTCTGACCCTGATCCACCTTCTATGAAGGAAGGACTCGCGGGTCCAGACAGGGATGCGTGGCTGCGTGCCATGCAGGAGGAGGTGGAAGCACTGGGTGAGCACGGGACGTTTATGTTGTGCTATCTGCCTGCGGGTAAGAAAGCTATCTCGGGCAAGTGGGTGTTCAAGATCAAGCGCGGAGCTGCTGGTGAGATCCAGCGTTACAAGGCACGATATGTAGCTCGTGGTTTTTCTCAGGTGGAAGGGATAGAATTTTTCGAGACTTGGTCCCCTGTCGGTAGTTCTGCGACACTGCGTGTGTTGCTGTCTATTGCTGCTCAGGAGGATCAGGAAATTAGGCATATAGACATACAATGTGCTTTTCTAAACGGTGACCTGGAGGAAGAGGTCTTCGTTGAACAGCCCCCGTACTTCACAGACGGGACATCACATGTATGGAAATTGCATAAAACACTGTATGGCCTGAAGCAAGCCGCTCGCGAGTGGCATAGAGCTTTAATAAAGGTCTTGGCTGAACTGGGGTTTGTGTGCGCACAAAGTGACCGTGGACTGTATGACAGAAAAACCGGTCGATGTTTCATTTTTCTGTGGGTTGATGACTTATTCATTTTCAGTTGCTCCGCGGGGCTGCAGGAAATCATCAGTGTCATTCTCACGAAATTTGAAGGCAAAGATCGAGGTGACCTGTCTTGTGCACTTGGCACTGAGATCACGCGTGATCGTAAGGCCAAAACAATCACAATGACACAACGTACCAAAATCCCGAACTTGCTGGATAAGTACAGTATGTCTGACTGTCGTAGATCTCCCACTCCATTAGTGCCGCGGCAACAGCTAAGGAGTGTGAAAGAGCATCCCGCCCTGGAGAAAGCCAGTGCTGCTAAGCATTCCAGGTTCATGAGTGTTGTAGGGAGCATCCAGTATATTGCAGGACACGACCTTACCTGAGCTATGTGGCACATGCCCTGGCCCGGCACATGTCTAGTAGTCTGAAGGAACATTGGTCTGCCGTGCAACATGTTCTGAGATACCTGCAGTCCACGAAGAATTTAGGAATAAAATCTATAGGCTCTCAGGGACACGGGTGCTTACTAGAGGCTTTCTCAGATGCAGATTTTGCGAATTCTGCAGATCTGAAAAGTGTGTCTGGTATGATTGTTCGGGTGTATGGGGACTGTGTTCTCACGCGTTCGAAGAAGCAGAGTATAGTGTCAGGGGATACAACAGAGGCTGAGCTCATTGCGATGAGTGCAACAGCCGACGAGCTCATGTGGATGAAGCAGTTGCTTCTCGATGTGAAGCTCGTCCCACATAAGCCGACTCTGTGGGGTGATAGTAAGAGTGCCAATATCTTGGCTGTGAATGTTGTGTCCACTGACAGATCCAAGCACATTCGTGTGCGGCACTTGCGAGTGCGGGAATATGTCCAGATGGATGAACTTAAAGTAGAATTGGTTAGCACTGTCGATCAATTGGCGGATGTATTTACCAAGGTGCTGCCCGGACCTGCTTTGCAAGAAATTCGTAATAAACTCCAGCTAGTGGAAACGTAGCAGGGTTTATGGGGGCTTGTCAAATGCATGAGCCTGCGGGCAGCAGTGTGGTGACAGGTGCACCCATGCACGATCGGTCTGCGGATCAGGTGCAGGGGTAAGCCGCCAGTAGGATTGTCCCGGAGTAGTCAGGGAGATCCTGCGGGGATCTCCCGCCGTAATCTTGACTATTCAGTGTGCATATATGGCTATGCACACAGAGAGCTGTAACCATTCTTCTCACTGTTTCACGGTACTAGCAGTATCCTGTCTCTCCCTCAGCATCTCCCGGGTTCTACCTCTGTGCGCAGTAGGTATGAGATGCTGGCCTCCTGACCTGACGTAAGACTGCGTGTCTGATCTGTACGAAGGATAGACTTTCTAACAGCTTCCATGTCCATGAAGCTGGGTTGGGTCATCGGGCCCGATGGAGAACATTTCCCGATTTATCGGGCCCGATTTGAAAAATCCCGATTAATCCCCCGATCTGGTTGGCTGCGAGCTAAAATGAACTCCGATGACAGTTTTGAAGGTGTTATATGATAGATAGTCATGTTTGCGGATTGTGGCAAGTTTCCGTGTTGCCAAATTCGTTCTGTGGACAATTTTATGGCCACCAAAGCTTACAATGAACCGGTACACAAGCACAGGCGCTCAGCGCCGCAGCATTTCGCAAGATTGGAAGGCGCGTTTTAATCCGGTAGAGCGTGTGAGCGCAGACATCTCGAAGTATCGCGTCGTGTGTAAGTGGTCTCGTCAACGAGCTGGCGCGGATGAGTGCAAGGCTCACTTGGCTGGCGAGCAACCGAAAAAAGCAAAGTTCTGTCCAAAAGTACCGCTAGATGTCAGGGCAAGCTTTCAAAATGGATGCATTGGACCAGAGCGGCAGTTGTAGCAAGCGACTGTGTCATCAGCCTTCCATAAGGCTTCACATGATCAAGCAAGGGCAGCAATTGGTAGATGTTTGTTTCCCTCTGGAGTCGCTTTTAGTTCAATGTACAATCCAGAATTTCTAGATGCCATTGCAAGTGTGATCAGAGCTGGACCTGGATTCCGTATACCAACTCGAAAGTCAATCAGCACCAAAATTCTGGACCAAACATACATGGATATCAGGAAGCAATCAATTGGCTTGGTTTCCTCTGGACTGCATTGTGGAGTGTCAACATGCTCAGATGTATGGGCAGACACGAACAGCCACAAATCAACTACATGATGCATCTGCATGACTGTCAACGGCCAGGTTTGCATGTCTGCAACGGATGCTTCAAAGCAATACATCATGAATGCAATATTGTCATTGTTGCATTGTATTGAAGCATCGTGGTCCGGTCTGTATGTTTCCTGTGGTATTCTGCTGCTTCATAACACTCATATGCACCAAGCTGGCCACATCCCCAAAAAATCGATTTTCTTATCCGGATATGTCCGAAAAAATCCCGATTTATCGGGCCCGATTTGCAAAATCCCGACATCGGGAGATCGGGGGCGACCCAACCCAGCCATGAAGGCGAGGAACGGTAGATTAAGAGGGTTGTCTTGGGCGCTGCTGATGCTGGGCGCATAGTTGCGATCAACTGCGTTGGCCACAGTCTCGAGGGTGTCCGTAACAACTCACGCCCGCGCTGACCTGCCCTGCGTGGGAATCGTCTATACGATGTGGCGTAGTGGTCTTGGACCAGGGTTGTGCATCGATTGGCGGCGACATGGGTGTACACGCTGAGTTCTGCACGGCCCTGCAGAGCAATCTATCTCTTCGATTTTGTCCTTGTGTCACAAAAATGAACGGTGCATGCAACACTGCACAATCGAGAGTATAGCGCTTCATTGGCGGACGGCATGGGTAGAACCCTGAAGCATTTCGGGCGAAAGCCTACGGAGAAGTCATTTGATCAAGCCGAACATGAAGTGATGCGGCTTCAGAGACCCAGGCGTCCAGCCCACAATTCTGTGTGCAGCCATATCACATGCTATGAAATCATGCATACATACATACACACATACGGCTCGATGCCCGGCCTCTGTCCTTTGTAACTACATACACACATACGTGGTGAATGAGTGGATTTGCGTGTGAATTCCTTGCAATGGCTCGATGCCCGGCCTCTGTCCTTTGTAACTACATACATACATACATACGTGTGGCGTCCGCGCGCAGTAGCTCACGGCCGCTCCGAGGCAGATATATGCTGGCCCGCTGTGTCCGCCCCCTGCTCCGCCCTAGCCCGCCTCCCAGATTGCATGCCTTGCGCGCGGGGCGACCTTGCCCGCGGAGGCGATGCCTACAGCCCCGCCGCCGCCGGTCGCGCCTGCGGACGCGGTGCCGGCACCTGCAACTGCTCCGGCCGCCGACGCCGGTGCTGGACACAGCGCCCAGACGGGGCGCCACGCGTCGGACGCAGCGCAGGCTGTGGCCCTGGCGGCGGCAGCGGCGCCGGGTGGCCAGGATCCGGCGCGGCCTGGGGAGCAGGCCGCTGCCGCGTAGGCAACGGCGCTGGCGCAGGTGTTCAAGGCAGTGGCCCAAGAGAAACTGGGGGACATCATATGTTTATGCCGCCGGGTGACCCTTTGTGCATAGGAGATGTGTCGGTTGTGAACCCCTGTGCTGGTTCCTATTGCGGCCGTGCGGCCCGAGAGGACGGGGGTGCTGCGGAGACGCGGGACGTGCAGAAACGCACTGCTTATCGTTTGTACGACCCTGATGCATATAGTTTTGTGCCGTTATCGCATGAGACGCATGGTCGCTTGGGACGGCCTGCCATGAATCACTTGAATCGGCTGGCGGAGATTGCGTCTCGGTGTGGTAAGGTGAATCGTGCTTTGTTTGTGACGAATGCTCTGCGCCGGTTGAGTGTGGCGTTGTGCAAGGGGAATGCTCGTGTGCTCCGTGCGGGGCTTCAATCTTTGGCTGGCATCACCGGCCGAGCTGTGGTATGTGCTCGTACCCGGCCTAGTGCCATGACTGCGTGAGTGGATTTGCGTGTGTATTCCTTGCAACGGCTCGCTGCCCGGCCTCTGTCCTTTGTAACTACATACACACACACACACACACACACACACACACACACACACACACACACACACACACAACGGCTTTGACGATCATGCGACGATGGGCTGCGTGGTTGATGACTGGCTGCTTCCTTGTGAAGCTGGACGCCTGTGTTTTCTCTAATTGTGAAAACGCTTTTGTAGTTTCTCATGTGCAGTGCACTTGCCCGTAGTGGGCGTGCACGGAACTGGTGAATGAGTGGATTTGCAAATGCATTCCGAGCAACGGCCCGATGCGCGGCCTCTGTCCTTTGTAACTACATACATACATGTAATCGGTGCTGGGATAGCCGCTTCTTACCATAATGCGGCCTGATCCCGAGTGCAATGAGTTTGTGTTTCCACACAGTATATGGTTCTCACATCCCCTCCCCGTCACCATCAAAGTACAACCCAAGTGGTTTGGTGGGGGGTGGGGGTGCGGCCTCACTGTATGGTTGCACAATACTTTCAGGATTGCTACCCTCGTGGAAGCACCTTGCTGCACATGGCTCTCCGCTTGCCCATTACCCATTTTGCATTTCCGCTTGCACAGTACCTCACGATCTAGGTTGCTGATCAGCACTCAATCCATGGCCACATACAAAACTCTTGCTGTACCATATTCAGCATTCATGAGTGTTTACATATGGTTGCATGGAAAATTATGTTGCACAAAATGAAGGCCTGACGGCAAACGTCATTCAGAAGTGAGAGTGCAGAAGTATGTTTTTTGCCTCTTCTGTAAATTGAGATATCCACTCAAACAGAAGCTGCCTGCTGCCCGGGCCTGCCAACTGACTCCACGAGAAGGCTTTGTACATTGAGCTGTGTAATCACATCGGAAGCCAGACGTCGGGTGTAAGGTCAGCAGCAGCTCTTGGAAGCTCTTCGATCCTGCGCAGTTCTTGCTGCTGATCCTGATGCAGGGCGACAGAATTAGCATGTTCTGGAGTGGCTCGGGCTGAAGATGACATCTCAGGTGAACGCCTATGCATATGTGCTAGATGATCACGTGGACTTGAACGGCGATGTTCAACCAGAGATTGTCGGTCCATGCCAGGCGTTTCATCAGATCCTCAAACTAGGCCTTGTGCTTGTCTCAACTAACTGTGCAATGCGTTTGAGGGTGTGTGGCCCGTGCTGCAATTCTTGCGAATGTCTTGAACGGTAAGTATCTGCCCGATTCAAGGCTTGGGAGATATCAGATGTGTCCAACTGCAACAATCTCCGTTCTTGTGCAGTGGTTCTTCGCATCATCAATATGCTAGACAGATGGTCATGTAGTGCCTACTTCCTTCTTGCTAGCTTGCAGGCGATTCGCTGAAATGAATGCATCGGTATGGGCTGTTTGATGATCTAGTTCATCAGCTGACCCTCTCCACAGTGCCGCATGATCAAGTGGAGCATACCTCGCGTGTCTGCATGGAAAACGACCGAAAGCTGCAGTCCTGCGGATATTGGTCTGGGTGAGCGCATTGTTGCAGGACGTCCCCAAGGTGGGCTGTGCGCATGTGCTGCTTGCCTGCATTGTGTGCATAAATTCCGGTGTTAACATGGTCAGATTGATGGGTCATACTTGCGACTCTTGAACGCCATGCATATCTGCTGTGTTTTGGCACATACCTGCCATCTGTAATACTGCATCCTTGGTCAAAGTTGACACCTCCTCCAGAATACCTGCCTGATGCTGGTAGCCAGAAGACTTATGCATGATGAATGCATCCACAATTATAGCAAGCATGAAGTTCAGAACCACAGTGAAGATGAGGATCATGTATGACCACAGGTACAAGGCGGCAATGGTTCTGTCAGGGTCCAGCCGTGTTCGCATCTCCTTTCCTACTGAAACATCTCCCAAAAGTGCATGGATGCATGTCTCCAAAGACAAATATGCAGTAGAGAACTTTTCAACACTTGCACCAAAGACTGCGTGCCCTACGACTGCATACATGCCAACAAGGCATGCTATAAGGAACAGGAAATTCTCCAAATCTTCCACAGCAAGGTGCAGCGAGCGTGAGACAATTCCTAGCAAAGGATGGAATTGCATCCTCCTGATAAAGAGAAGGACCAGCAAAACAATGACGTACAGCCCTGTTGTTGCGAAATAGCCATTGCGCCATGATGAAAGCTTCCGAAGCTGCACAGAGCCACATGTTGAGGCGTCTGGACAGGTAAGTGGTGCGATATCACGGAGACATCTCTCATGGAAGCAACAAAAGGTGACTACCGTACCTGCGCTGTGCTCTCAGTCGCCATTGCGAGGCCGATGCCGGCTGCATCCGCGTACTTCAGTTTATGTGCTGGGCTGTAAATATTGGTGTACACCGAGTAGGAGGTATCCATCCCCACTTGGTGCGTGTGGACTGCCGTGTGCACCCACCAGAAGCAAAGGACGCAGGTCATGCCCAGGTTCAGCACCAATCGCCAGACCTCTGAAAATCCTGCCAGCTTGATTTGGCGGACAGACGATACAGTTCCCCATGCAAATGACAGGAACACGCAGAATTCCATTGCTAAACACACAAGGTCTGAGGTTGAATTGTAGAAACGGGCTCGCAATGTATCAACGTTGAACGTGGACTGCACCATCCCGGATGTGCTCCAAGAAAACCGCACAAAGCTCTGTGCCAGGACCCTCAGGATAGGGTTGAAGGAGTTGATCACTACAACCAGCTCCTGGGTCATAACGTCCAGAAATTTAGCTCCCTGCATGTGCTTCAGCAAGTCCGTGGCTGATAACCGAGTATTCTGAACATCGATCCATACTGAAAAGCCATCCTCAAACCCTTCAAAGCTCTTTGCTTGGAAGGCCAGGGGTTCATTGAGCTGGCTATACAGTTCTGCGCAGTATGGCTCCTCATTCACAGTCTGTGCTCCAACGTGTCGATCGTTGTACACAAGATTATATGTCGGCCGCCCTGTGCACACACGCTCGGTGACAGGCAAAGAAGGCAGCATACTCCACGATGCGGTGGATAACATCCAAAGCAGGCACTTTTCAAGGTGACAGCAGCAGAATGTGATCACTATGAGCCATGAAGCTACGCTCCACCTGAGACATTCTTGGTGCATACCTGGGAGCTCTGAACAGTTGTACAGCGACAGCTTTGTGCCTTCATTATCAAGGTGACTTTGATATAGATCTCCAGAAGTTCTCCTGAAGGTAGGGTCAATCCCAAATGGACTTGTTGATACTGTTCCCTGGCATATGCTTGTCAATTGCATATACTGCGTACTGCACAGTGCTGGAGCTGCGCGCGTTGTGTGCAGGCGCACTCCGCCAAGAACATGGTTGCCAAATGCTCCGACTGTCCGTGTGCGAACCTGCAGCCTGCGCTGATACTTACACTGGCTGTCACTACGAGGAATGCATGATTTTACTGAGGTTGTGTCCATGCAGTTTCGTGGCAAGACACAGTGCAGGCAGACATGTACAATGTATCACTGGCTGTGCACCAGAAATGATTATAAAGAACCTGCGGACTGATCTCGGACGCACGCTGATGGTCGACTGTGAATCGAATCTTTTCATATTGCATGACCGATCCACCTTTTGCTGTGCAGGGTGTTGCTGCCATAATGGCGTTCTTGTCCTCTAATAACAGCCGCCTTCTAGCGGCACCCCATAAAGCAAAAAGCGCCTCCTCACTGACAACCTCTTGCGCCATAGCCCGTTGTAGTGCATTGAGGATTTCGGAGTAGCCCTTTCTAATCTGCTTTATTGCTGTGTCCCGAGATTCCGCTAACATTTGAGCTGTGACGGCTGTGAAGTTTTGCCTCTCCAGCGCATCACTGATGACAGTCTGCTGGTCTATGATTGCTGCAAGTGCTTCGTGCTGAGCAGTCGAACGAGCATGCACAGATGACACTGCTGCAGACATCAAATTTTCCAGCTCAGCTGCCTTCCCTCGCACTGTCGCTGCATCCCTCACTTGGCGAACACCGGAATCAGCCAACGTCACCTGTAGAAGCTTTGAATTTTTTAACAGCCCTGCTGTGATATGGGATTGCCATGCTGCATAATCAAGTGGGATTTTTGGGCATGAAATCAAGGCCGCAACATGGTGTGCATCATCGGCTTTCCAGCCATTCTGTTGGTCCAGCAGCAAGACGCACATGATTCTCAAGGCCGTTCTGCACTGTGAGGAAGCTTTTGAAGCCACTGCTCAGGCTGTCTACGGGGAGCTGCTTCAAAGAACGCATGTCGCTGAGTCTCTGAAGAGCATTGTTGGTCTCGAGACGATTTGAAATCGACACTGCAGAAACTGCTGCCCACTCCACATCATCTCTCGAAGAGCTCAAGAGAGAACATGCAGGGCAGGTGCAAAACTCTGTAGACTGCCCTGCTGTCGCTGCAAATGCATGACATATCACTCTCAGCTCGATGCCTGGCACAGCATACATCGTAACATTTGCAACCGCACACCTGCGTGGCCTGCACATCCTGATACAATTTCATGTGTTGTGTTGAGGATATATGAACATTCACAGAGAGCATCACAGCCCTGCTGCACTTCTGCCTGCATGTACGCTGAATGCAGATCCGGGCAGCATATGGCACGTGCATGTCATTTGAGAAGATTGGAATACAAACCTGGTGCTGGCAGTCTAGAACCTGTGACTCACAGAAAACTGTTCCATTGGTTGTATATTGGATTGCTTTTTGACATATGCCTTGATATATTTGAAGACTTCGGTCTTCTAAATTGCATGACCTAAAGGCGGCGGTTCCACCGGTCCTGAAAACCTACAGGCAGGAGCACAGCATAACAAGTGCAGAGGATCAGACTCTTACAGGATCCAATATTCCTCATAGCTTTGTCCTGACCTGGTTGTATTCTGGAGGATGTTCCTTTGTCGCGTTGATGACCTCTGAACGCTGTGATGTGGCTGCCCAGGTCTCAGATATCTCACTCATTCTTGCATGAGTTCGTGTGGCCAGTGCAAAAACTTTGGCATCCATACTCGAAATGCTGTCAGACGGAGCCGGCGCAAGCAGACTGAGGTTGTGGGAGTCAAGAGAGGCGTCAGCTGAACCGAGTGCCAAAGGCCCCATTGAGTACGCCGTGCTGCCTCTAAAGTACAGATCAGCTAGCTGTTTGACGGAGCTTTGCATTGGATCTGCAACCGCATCTTGCCCTGAACTGAGGCGACTTGTAAATGGAAACAGTTCAGGCTCCGTCATGAGCACCTGCAGATTTTAACAGTCTTGCAATCTGCTGTCGTTCTTTTGCCAATGTCTTCACTGCCAATGCAATAACTTTGTACTCTTATGAACGTGTTGGCAAGTCTTGAGCATGACAGTTGGCAGGAATGGAGCAGACTTGTAGCTGTAGTTCCCGACGGAGTGATCTCATCACAGCCTCTCGGCCGCTATGGTCAGGATCAGCCGTGGATTCGAGCCTTGTGCTCAGCTGGAGGTGAATCTGCTCCAGCTGGTCGTGAACTGCTTCTGTGATGATACCAGCAAGCCGCGAACATTCACACAACGTTCCATTACATGTTTGGACCTGATCATGATGGGGCCAAGATGTGTCGGACTGCAGTTCATGTGCATCTGCATGGAGAACGCTGCACATGTGTGTGTACATAGGCATGTACAAACAAAGGGACAGGGCATAGCGCCAACCAGCGGATCCAGAATCTAGCAATGCTTTGGCAGGTGGGAGCGTCACATCGAGCACACATGTGATGCAAACGATGGGGAGCTATTCAGCTGCTCCGAACATCATACATACCTGTTGTTGGTAGACTCCATGCCAATCTCTGCGGGATAGTAACACCATCAGCAATTCTGACGGGGCTCAGTCGATTGAGTTTTTCAAGTTGATCTCGACATGCTGCAATATTCCGATTGTGAAAGTTGTTTATCACAGCGTCTCTGTTAGTAACGATGGCCAGCAAGTGTGTAGCATAGGCTGTCTCATCAGAAAATTTGCTGACATTGCCTCTCTGCGCCTCAGCCTCGTATACAATTGCTTGGGCTGTCTTGTTGACATGCCAGAGCACAATCGAGTCCAGGTCCATTGATGCCCACTCCAGCGCATCCTATCAGAGCTTGTGTGATCATGAACTCGCAAACAAGCATTAGGGCGCACTATTCAGAAAATTTTAAGCATGCAAACTCGAACGTATATACGAGAGCCGCACCCTAGTCAGGCGCCTTTCATACTGCATTCCAGCACTAGCCACTTCGAGCGCCAGTCTAATTTTTTTGAATGCCCTACCTGACACCTCCATTTTCCTGCTGTTCCTGACTACAGCTGTAACCTATACAAAGGGCCTCGATTTTCAGCTTGATTTTGGCATGCCAAGTGTCAATGTTGCATGGTCGCATATATCTGGTTCATGAACCTTCTTGAAATAATCTCTTTTCAAGACGAGTGCCCATTCCCCAGTGGGGAGTGCTGGGATTTGAAGTCGAGATGATCCCATGACAGCCCGAAACTTCTGGTCCACGTCATAGTAACATTCATGTCCATGAGAGGGTACTGACACGGGACAGATGTTCCAGCGTGCTTGAGCTGCCAGTGTCGACGCCGCAACTCCACTGGGATGATGCGAAAAGTCCCACTCCATATCAAGCTGCACCAAAGTGTTGGCGTATTGACGACCGTTTGATGCTCTCAAGAGGGTCATGAAGCACTGCTGATGCTGGCATTGTACCTGGATGGCGTAGATGGCAACTTCATCTTTGAGAAAGCCACAATCGCTCGCACATCCAAATCTTCCCCATGCTGCCATTTCAAAAGGACCTTCGCATATTCCATCGCCGCATGTCGGATCTAAAAACACTGCCGAGACAAGATTCTGAACGTATTGATGCACGTGAGCTGTATTTCGTACACGCTCAACATCGCCTACTTTCTGGATCACAGCAGACTGGACTTGGTGACCATGCACTGCAGATCTGCACCCCAATGTGTCAGCCCATAACTGTCCACGTGGCTTGGATCGGGTACACGAACACAAGACATGCATGCTCAGCCACTGAATCTCACCTCTGCATTATCAGCATCGTACAAAACACAGCTGTGAACACCAAGAACTGCACCAATTCTAGCCATCCTGACATGCGCTTACATCGCACTACCCAGTGCCCGTGCAGCTCTTCTGCAACCCTCCGTGCATTGAGCACTTCATGCCTGACCTGTACAGCAGGCAATCATCGCTGAAGATGACACTGCTGCCATCAACAACTCATCGACTCCCTGCTGCAGTGAGATGTCCACCGTGCTTGGCGGGTCTGCCACTCACGGAAGATGGTGAACTCACAATGGAACCGATGACAGTCCTGGGTCGACGCAGTAGCTGCCCCTTGAGACGCATACTGTATGCAACGATGGAGCGAGTAGAAGACTAAACAGGCACGTGACAGAGCTCTAGCATCTGGCATGTGCTTGTCAGCGCGGAAGCCAGACGCTGAAATCGGAATCGAGCACTGAGCGTGTGGCAACGCGAATGCAAATGCACATGTAGCTGAGTCTACTGAAATAGCTGCCACCTGTATCTGTGACTGCGATGCAGCGACATGTGATTGGTGCCACGCTCAACAAACGCTTTACACGTGCTCTACCCCCAAAACACTGACATATCCCCACCGAGAGAGGACTGCTACCATGGCCAAAGTATGTACTCTGGCAATCGTCGGCATCCGGCTTTGGACAGATGTGGCCACCTATTCAGCCGCAGCCATATCTATCTCTATGTCGCGCTATCGAGTGTCTACAGATGGACCTCACTCGACCCCCGGAAGTTGCATAACGGTCGACAGCTTGCCCAACCCCCCAGAGTCTCGCATTCGTTCAATTTGAACATTTCTGTCTCCCCTTGTAAAGTTTTGGGAACAGAGTGATCGAACGGCGGATTTTGTTCGGGGACACTGACATAGCTGCACAGCAGCAACAGCACTTCTTTTGCGAGGTGTCGACAATGCAGAACGGCCTTCGAACGCTTGCGCTGTGAACGGCCTTATGCATGTTATGATCGCGTAAGCCGGAGTCGCAATGACAGCAGACTTGCCGCTATACTTTGACGAATTTGAAAGCATTTTCAATGACTGTGGCTCCGCAAGTCATGCAAACAGGATACTAGCAGGTCAAACTGTACAGATAGAGAGAGGCTTGACTGTGTATAAGCAGTGTTCTAACGTGGTGCCGTCAGAGGTGTCGGGCGAGTTGAAATTGGCTGGCAGTCCCACAGGTTACGATGGAGCCGTAGGTGATCACGGGAGTGCGATAGCCGCTATTTCCAAGTCTTTGAATCTGCAGGAAGCGCAGTCATTGCTGCTTCTGCAACGTTGGATCCGCTCAACCCAGACGCAGGTTTCCCATGGCTGGGTACCGAGTGATGCTCAAGTTGCATCTTTGCGACGCTCATACGCAAGCCAGCGGTGGCATCATCTACTCTGCATGCGATTTGTTGCAGAATACTGCGCAGCTGAACTTGCTGCTGGTGATGTTTCCGTGAACAATGGCAATTCTCACACACCTGATGCTGTGCCTGTGTCCGTTGATTCCATGTTGTCTGGCTTGCTGGCCGCAGTGGGCGATGCCATGGAGGACAGAACTGCAGCACAGCTACTCATCGATGATACGCCGACCCATATCAAAGGCATCGGGGCAGACGCCGCCATCAGCCATGTTGACAGAGATTCTTCAGAGCAGGCCATTTCTGAGCTGTGCTTGATGCTGCATATTGTCCTCTGCCTACTTTCGTACACAGCATTTGACCTGAGAAGCGTGCTGGAGTCTGTGAAGCGAATCAATACTGGCATTGCACACAGTGGACTCAGCGCATGGCACGACTGTGCCGGTGTCCGTGGCCTTGTTCCACGATATGCTGTAGCTATCATCATGCACCTGTTGCAGTGCAGGTGTGGGTATTGATGCATTGTCTGTATCATGACCTGCTGCTGCAAGCTCTTCTTGATTTGTGGCCCTGACCAAGCCTGTGATACAGGCGCACTGTGGAAGCTCTGGAGTCTCCAGAAGCGTCACAAGGAAATGATGGCAGTGACGTGGGCTCCCTGACAGAAGTAGCCAGGCAACTTTTGCAAGGGCCAATGCCACCTGCACTGGCGCCATGTATGCTGGCGTGTGCTGCGCAACTTCTGGCAAAAGCGAGCAGCTCGGCTGTGGATGCCCAACTGTGCAGTGACCTCGTGTTGCTTGCAGAGGCCTCTGCACCGCTACATGCAATCAACACACTGCTGGAGCACAACATGCTGGACACGGAATGTCCAGGGGTTTTTGCAGATTCCATGTTCCATGCAGTAGGTATCTGGTGCCATGTATTCTCATTGCGCCCCTCAACTATGGAGCAGGACGTTCTGTATCAATTCTTAGACATGCTGCGTACGCTCATACGTAAAAGTGAGGGTCTCGCAATGTGCGGCCGTTTCTTCTTACTGACCATGTTGTGGTGTGTAGAGTAAGTGGGTGTTGCCTGATTGCTCACGAGCTAGGTGGGCGAAATTATCCATTGGCATGTGCGTGCAGGGAGGTCTGGTCTGGGAGGCCAGGAGCTAAGTTTGTGATGGAGGTCGTACAGGATGCAAGTTCAATCTTCCCTGTCTTTCCAGTCGCATATGCCACCTTGATGGCAAGCTTGTGCACTAATCGGGACAGTAGGGATTGCACTTGGCAAGCGTTGCATGAGTTGAGGAGCTTCACAGCATATATTGGCGAGGACACACAGCAAGCTCTTCAGATTTCCAGGTCCACTGTTATGATTCGAGACCTTGGTTGTGAGTCATTGCAGAGAGTATTGCTGCAGGTGATGGCTTCCCCTTGTTGACCCAGATTTAAGATTGTATCTACCACATTAAATACCGAACACATTCCAAGTGTGCCAAAATTCCACTGCTGTAGGGTGCACCTTTGACAGAGCCGGGGCATATCGTGCCTATGCCTCAAATTGCAGAAAAGCTTAATGTTGGTAATGGCTGCCTTGTGCGGTGGTCACTGCGAGGCGCTGAGCGACCTGGACTCGGCTTTGCGCTGATGATTGAAGAAATTGTGGACAGGGCTGCTAAACTGCAGAGCCTTCTGTTGCAGCATGAAGATGTGACCGTTCTCGAGCATGTTGTGCACACACTTGCGGCTTGTTCATTTCTGCTGGCACGGTGAGCCTCTTGCTGCCTATTTTGAGCTCTACCCTTAATGTCGCAGGTATTCTTCACCGCTGTTCACCAATGTGACATCCAGTCTCGTCCAATTTTCCCATATGAGCTTATGACCACATTTCACAATTGTGGAGTGCAGGCTGCTGCACCATGATCCTTGGCGAATTCTGGATCTCCTGCAGCGCAGAGTTGCAGGCTCCAATGTAGCTGGACATGCTCTGTGCAGTGCTGCATACAGTACATTATCTGTGATTGGATCCAGTTCCTCCGCGCTCTTGGCTCGGGCTCGCGACCATGCTGTCCTTATGGGGCTTGCGGTCGCTACTGCAGGTCACTGCATGGACATCTTGACGAATGTCTCGCTGCTGCTGCCTGCCGCAATTTCACAGATTCTGGTTGCGGAGTGCAATGGTGAGCTTGACCTTCCTGCACCAGGCCCCATTTGGCTGATTACTGTGCTTGAGGGCGTGCATCAGCTTGAGACTGCTTGTGGGAAGTATTCTGCAGCAGTGGCAGGCATCAAGTTAGTCGAGTCGCTAATCAAATGCATCGGCCTGACAGACGAGCTACTGACTATTGCCATGCAAGTGATTTCTGGCATGGGCTGCTATCACACACAGTGGCAGCGTAAGGATAGTTCACAAAGCTGGGACATGACAGCTGCTGTCTTTTCAGTGCTACATGGTGCACTGGGCTGCAGCAGCCTTCAAGGATGCTATGATGCTCACACTACTAATCGTGACAGGCTTTTGCACTCGCTGCTCCATGATGGACTTCTGATCCGACTGTTCTGGGTACGGAGTATTACCCCTGACTGCGCCCATTACTTTGGATGTCATCCAGTAATGTTCCTCACTTGCAGCAGGCTGAGGTCACACGTTCTACTTCGTTGCAGGCCAACATTCCAGAGCCTAATGCTGCACGACAAGCAGCTGAATTATTCTCTCCACTCCCTGACAAGCAGACACATGTTGCTGGGTTGTGTATGCAGTGTGTGATAAGGGCGGTGGATGTGGCACTAAGCAACGATCGGGTCCTTGTGCCAGCCCTGTTCCACTTCTTGTTCTCAGAGCAGGGTTCTGGGTGGTGTGTAGCTGCAACTATCAATTCGTATGCACGGGACATACATGCGCTTGGTGAGACTTTACATGATGTCCCACTACGATTCATATCATCCCTTATGCTCCTTGTTGGACGAGCTCGGGATGTGGATGCAGAGACATTTTCAGCACCTTCATTTGTGTCCTTGATGAACTCGGTGTGTTCCTCTGAAGTTTTATTATCAATGCGCAGGTGACTGCAATTGCTGCTGTCCCGTCTATTGACGAATGTATCATGACTTTTTCCATGTGTGCAACCGCAGCGAGGCTGCACACCTGGCAGGGATGCAACAATTATGTTGCGAGAGGTGCTAGTGGCTCCGCTTGTTCTGGGACGGTGTCTCGAGGACCGAGTCACTGCAGAAGCCACAGCTGCAGCAATCAAAGCATGCATGAGGGACCACCCTTCAAGCGCGCAACTTCTTCTAGACCCACACCAGCTTTCACCTGATTGCAAGGTGTGCATCCTGAAGAGTGCCCCACAAAAGTATATTGCTTAGCCCGTTCTTTGAGACAAGCATGATGGTCCGATGCAAATTCATGATTCACTTATTGTGCCCATTTAGGAGTCGGGGGATTTCGTGAAGCCTGATTCTTTGTTGGACGTCTCATGGGCATCATTACAAGGCATGGCAAAGCCTGGTTTTTTCACTGCACATACGGAGGGTGTTGCCTGTGTTTTGCCGATTGTTCAAGTGATATCCACGATCATTGGCTCAGGAGGTTCAGCTGGCACAATTCTTACATCGCAAACAAGGTTCTGGGAATGTCTTGAAGCTGTGTGGCTAGCTGTTGTTTCAGAAGCAGCAGGATCTGCAGCGGAGGCATGCGTGAGGGCTGCTGCTTGCATCATTGATATTGTCACCTGTGCGCTTCATCAACATTGGCATCAGCGAATTCAATGCTCGGTTGTAGCAGGGCAGCTGTCCACCATTGGTGCCGAGTTTGAGGGAGCGATAGAAACTCCAGATGGCGACAGTGCAGTTGTTGCACCATCCACAGACATGCCCATTGCCTTGATGCACATTTTTGAGAGTATTTGTACGGGAGCAAATCACCCTGAGAGCTGCTTGCATAACTGCCTTGAGTGCTTGGGTGCACAGAAAGTTCAAGAACGATTGGACCAAGGGAAACGCGATTTAATCACTGCGGCACAGGCGGCTGCCTTACTGGTGCTGTTCCACAGCTTAGTCCATCACAGCAAGATAGTTCGCAGTATCGTGACCCCAGTGATTCAAATGTAGGTGTCCACTTTTTTGGGTTCCACAATTCCAGCTGAACTTGATCCGCATGCTCTGCCATTGTGGCGAGAGTTGACTGCACATCTTGCCGACCTGCACTCACTCTATGATACGCTCACGGATGCTGAAGTCAATACTATCAAAGGCAACCTGCTTCAGTCTTTTCTTGGAATGGAAGTACTTCCTGCCGAGATACATGGTGCGGCATACATCTTCAGTCTGTCTTTGCACCATCTCGGCTGCGACCGTCTCAAACTGTAGGTACCGTAATTAAGAAGACATGAAGATGCCATTCGATAGCGCCATGCATGCAGCCAAGATTTTTCAGATCTTGATTGAGCTTCTCTCTGGGACTGACGTACGCTGATTTGTCTACCATCGTGAACTCTGTACTGCAGGTGGGCACAGTGAGATGCATGGTGTTGAATGTCTGCAGAATTCCTGCTGCCATCTGCCTATTCTGGCAAGGCTGCACGATCCGACACTTGATGGGCCTGACTCTTGTCTTGTGGACCCGAGTCGCTGGTTGCTGTTGGCTCAAGATCTGAACATGCTAGAGCAGTCATCCGACACGTTCTACTATGATGCATGTCAGCGCATTTTCAACATGATGCAGCAAGCTCTGACCGCCACGCGCACAGCAGCAGCTGTGACAGTTCTGCTGAGTTCGTACACTCAGATGCTCACAGTGGCAGTCTCGCATGCTGAGGGCGTGCATGTTTCAAAGAGCTTCCTAGGTAATACTATGCAGTTGAACCTGATTCAGCAGGCTACCGAATCTTGGAAGTTGTGCACTGCCTGCAGTGTCACAGACAGTCAAAGACAGGCTATTCCACATGGACTGCGCCATGACAGCAGGACTCCACCGGTCCACCAGGTGGTGTCATCGAGAGCAGAGAAGAATATTTGGTTACCAGTGCAACTGACCGCGTGGGGCAAAGTTCAGATCCACCTGAACATGGCACAGCATCTTTTCAGCCTTGCTAATTTGGCAATAATATCAGAGCAGACATCAGCAACAAGATCAGTTGGGACTGCGCATTTAAGGCGTGAGCCAAGCTTTGCGCAGTTGGCCGGTGGCAAAACTGCAGCCACGGTGCGGGGATGTTGCTATTCCTGATATGTTCCGTAAGGCTTTGTCCTGATGTGGTGCGGTGGCGCCATGCACTTGATGGTACAGCCTGTGTCCCTAGTCCCGGCAGCCTGTGCACGGGATGCTAACTGGCTCAAGCCTTCACTTGACTCATGCTGCAGGCAGGTAGCTCCCCAGATCAGGCTCTGTGTGCTGTCCTGAAGGCATGCAAGGACATCTTGCCCCACATTGGTCCGCTGCGGTCCAGAATCAACTCCAAGGACGCACATGTATCGATGCTGACAAGTGGGACACTGGATGAGAGCCTCGCTTCATTTTTGCACATGATTTTGGAAGCCATCACACTGGTGTGTCCTTTGCGCTGACATCAGGTAGACAAGGTTTGTCTCATGTCATTCACACGAACTGTATGCAGAGGCAAGGAGCAATCATGAGTGCTCTGCGGTCACCCCAGCAACCCTCCGGTGCTTCGATCGGAGGAGATGTATATGCATGTGTCCTAGATGCCACACATGCAGTGTGCAACTTGGCACTACAAGGCAGCAACAGTGACAGCGCTAGAGCGATGTCAGTTCTGCTGAGTCTCGTGTTCACCATTGGCGTTGCTGATCAGGCAAGCCCTCAAGCCACGTCTAGAGACATTTTGCTCTCAGTTCCCTTCCACCAGGTGCTGGCAGCTGCGACCAAGAGTGTTGCTCAGGTATCTGGGGCTGATGCACTGCGTGTTGAGCTCTTGAGGTCTGATTACCCAGCTATTGCACTTGCACTTGTACAGCAGCTGGCAATCAGCTCCTATGTCCAGAACGTGCCGCAATCGCATGACACGTTTGCACTTTTGCTACGCTTTAACGCGGCGCTAGACCCTCAGCAGACTCAATCGTCCACACATGCCATTCCGGCACCGGCGCTTGAAGAATCGAAGCTTCCAAGCTTGACGTCCGAGACTGACATTGGACATCATAGGTTTGTGAAGCTGACAACACCTGAGGCTGTGACTGTCGCATTTGGACCAAGTGGTGCTGTTCTGACCGCCCACCAAGTGTCGACCAAAGGTCCGACGCTCCGGCTGGGTGGCCAGGGCACCCAAGCCACAGAACGCCGGACCTCAGCACATCAAGCAGCCATTCCTGGGTATTCAAGCTCAGGGAGGCGGCTGCTCTGTGCTGTCATGCAGATACAGATCACACGCGTTTTGGCGATGCTTCTAAGCATACCCAAGCCTCCTGCGCCTGTGCTGGTCACCGTCCTCACGTCACAGCAGGTTCAGCTACATCGGCATGTCCAGTCTTTCTGCGATTTATTTTTTGCAGAGGCTGCTGGCGGTGCGAACCCTTTTTGTTCAGGGACTCTGTGTGTGAATGTGGTTCACAAGTGTGGTGCATGATCAGCCAGAGTGCGATGCAGAGCCGTTTGTGCTGACAAGGGCGCTGATTGATGATCTCCTTGCATGTCTAGATCTATGGTATGTCCTTGGCGCACACAAGGGCTTGCTGCTCCTATCTGCGCCTGCTGCTGTGGCGAAGCTGCAGAAGGCATTATGCCGGGTTCTTGACACTGTTGCCTACCTTCCACTCGAACAGTCTGCAGTAGCACGACTTTCGACTGCACCAGTTGATCCGGTCGAAGCAAAGCTAGCAGAGGAGCCAACAACAGACGCCTCCGAGGCCCTTCTGGGGCTACAGCACTTCTGGTTCTGGGTCTGCAGCGTGTGCAGGAGTGGGGCTTGTTCAGGCACGTTCAAAAATGTGCTGTTCAGTGTCCATATGTGCTTGCATGCTTCATGGATCAGGCTTGGTGTGCAAAGCTCAGTGCAGATCTCAAGAAAAAGATACCACGGATGTGGATACCGCTGTTGTGTTGTGACACATCCATGTACATGGATGAAACGAAATTGTCCGCAGGATGTGGTGAAAGTAACAGATTGTGAACAAATTGCAGTTGAAGCAGTTAGCATGCCAACTTGGGCACGCAAAAGCTCAAGCAAAACCCCCCGCCAAGGCAGCAAGCATGTAACAGGTAGCCCAGAGTACCTCCGAGGCACCGCCGCCAGCCGGTCGTATTCACCCAATCGCATCCAGCGTGACAGTTTGTCCCCAAGGCCATTGAGTCCCCCTCCTGGGCAAGCTGCATCGCGTTCTCCATCAGCTTCACCTATAACGTCTCTTGTGCCACACACAGCATTTGTATCAGGAGCTATCCCCGGGATCAGTGATGATGTTGAAAATACGAGGCACAGCGAACAGCTGGCCATTGGCGTCTATCAAATCGCCAGAGCAGCTGTCAGGCTGCTTTCATTGTTGGAGCCACAGCGTGTGGCAACTGAGGTCGAGACGTGCGGCAGTGATGGCTGGCTGAGCCTGAACACAGCCTTGAGCTTGCAACGGCAGTGCTTTGAGCTTAGCAGGCACTTGGACAGAAATCAGGTTCTTCCCGTCCCTTGCAAAGCACATGCATGAAATGCTCGAGCGAGTGACATGTCAGATCGGGCGCTTTCCTTTGCCATTGTCCAACAGGCCACTGTTCTGGAACTACACCACCAGAATTAATGCAGGGTGACCGCAGCGCCGATGATGCTGCCAGAAGGTAAGCTTATCCATGCCAGCATGCAAGAATTTTGTGGGCTGCTGCATCTTACATGATCGAACAAGGTGAACCGTGTTGCAGGAAGATGCAGGATAGTCTGGTGTGCTCCCTGGTCGATGTCTTGGATTACACGTCACAAGTGGTTCAAGAGCGTTCCTACCCACGGACAGAATGCAAATTGAAGCCGTCGGCTTTGCCAGCAAGCCACTGGCGGCATGTGAGCACAAGCCGGAAAATTCTTTGCCGTCTTGTGGATAATTGAAACTTTCAATGGTTCATACGAAACTCTGATTTGCTGTATCTCCTTGAGATATTGCCAAGCGGAACCAATCTACTGCATCCGCGGTGTGTAAGTTGCTTGACCCACTCATGCCCCAGGATCAGGGGTCGGGAGCGACCAAATCAGCTGAACGGCAATCTTTGGTTAACATCAGCTTTGAGGGCTAGAAACCTTGTGCCTTATAAGAGCAAATCTGCCTCAGGGGGCACCACGTGGGCGTATTCTGGCTGTCCCGTCAGTGGTGCTACCGGCACAGGCAAGGCACAATGATGCCTGTGCAGTGGCAAACAGCAACAGTGCCTATTCTAGGGAGTGGCGTGAACTTGCTTGGTCCCTGAAGTTTTGTCTACTATGTCTCGACTGCTGTAGCATATTGCTATGCATGTTGCTCACTAGTACGAGTACTGCCTGCAGCCCATCGTGTGACAAAATTGCAATATCGCTATCATTGTCTCTGTGGCCGCTTTATAGATGTCGGACTGTACTCAATATACAAAGCTGGCTGTGTCTGTAGATGATACCATATCATCTGTCCCTTATAATTTGCACGCCATCGAACATGTACCAGTGTGGCAAAACCGCAGCATGGCCCTCTGGCCACTGTCCCACTTTGTTGGGAATACACTCAGCGCTCCATGACCCCGCTGTATCCTGCTGTGGCTGTAAGTTTTGACGATCTCATTCAATCTCTTGCCCTCACGGTCACTGCGTGCTGCCTAGAGCGCATTCTGTATTCGGTGAAGCATATTGCGTACGAGATCGATAGCATCTAGGTTGACCAAATGTCACGGGTTGGGGTTGGGGACCTAATATGGCCTGATCAAGCCTGTGTGCAGGACCAAGGCGAGGAGGCCGGCAACACCACAATCACAGCGAGGAGCACAGAAACAAATTCTTCGACAAATCACACACAATTCAAGACCAGCTCCTTTCGCAGAAAAATCAGCTGCCCAGCATCATCACCACACATAGCAACCGCGCCGCGTACCAAGCGAGTTTGCTCCACAATCGCTCTCCTCGCGTCAGCATGCATCATGCCGCACGCCAAAACTGAATCGAAAGCCCCTCAGCGCAATGTTACTCAGAAAGACGCGAGATCAGCTGCAACCGCTTTCACGGAAACGACAATTGTCCAAGTTGAATTCCGGAGGTGCACGAGGGATTTGGCGCACAACGAATCGGCGATCAGGCAGCATGCAGAGGGATTGCGGGATTTGGAGATGCGAGGCGATATAAATGCTGGTTGACAGGCTGTGCAACACATATGCTGGTGGATTTGGCAGAGGCTGCACATGGCAGCATCGACATTGCTGCAGGTCCACAACGCTGTTTAATTAGCATATGAGTACAGTGGGTGCAATGGTGGTGGCCCTGGGCGTCATGCAGTTTCATTCTGAGGCTGAACATGAATTTTTGGATCCCACTCGTGGCACAAACAGCCATAATATGCCTCAACACCACGGCACCACTCTTTCACAGTTGCAACTCAACCGATTTGGCTGCTGATTTCAGGGGCTACTTGGCCTCATAGCTTACAAACCATCTAGATACACTCCCTTGAAGTCGGCCTTATGAGAGCCAATGTGAATCAAACAGACAGGTACAAGGAGCAGTCGCATCCACACCAATGCACGCATTCACCGACGCTTAAACAACCCAAAGCACACACCCACTGGCCGGGTTTGGTGTGCTGAGTTGCTGAATCTTTCCTGCAGCTGCTCGCTGCCTTTGTGGTGCAACCTGCCTTGTCGCCTTTGTCCTTGTATTACGTGCACCAGCGCGTGCAAACCCGCACGCACACACAGCCACGCGTGGCCGCGTCAGATCCCCGCCCGCCCTCCCGCCCAGCCCAATCCCACAGCCTCCTCTGCCTCGGCCGTGCCCACAACCTTTCTTGGCACATGTGCTCCCTCTCCCACCGCTTACGCGGTTGCTGTCACGTCCTCGGGCGACATTGAATTGGCATGGGACCCCCGGCCGCTCCGGCTTCGGCTGGTCCCGCTCAAGATGCAAGGGATCCCCCACGCACGCCAGCGGACACTCGCCGACCCGCGGCACATATCTGTAGACTGCTCCGGGCCAGGCGCCCCACCGTGCGCCCTCCCCCGGTCGCCCAAGGGCGTGCAGCGTGGCGGCATACTTGCGTTGTGCCGGGGACGCCAGTGATCGGTGACGTGTGTGTCACTCACCCGCTGGTGGGCTCGAACGTCTGCACCGCGGCGCTGCGGAGGTAGCTGACCGGCGCAAGCGCGACAAATACGGCCGCTCTGGTGTCGGGGCGTTCACCCTGGTCCCGCTGTCGCACAAGATGTATGGGGGTGTCGGCCTGGCAGCATTTGCGTTCCTCAACAGCTTGCCACTCACTGGCCATCCGGCCTGAGCGGCAGGCCGCCTGACGCATCCCTGTTCACCTTCTCTCGCTGGCCTTCGGATCCGGGCGCGCCTGCTTTGCCGGCTGTCTACCTACAGTCTAAATTGCATGCAGGTGGCAGAGCCAACCACGGAAGCTTCTGGAATTTCCTATACCGCTGCTGCTCGACCCCGTCATCAGCATGGACATCCAATCATGGTTGCTTCTAAGGCAGCCATGGAGGCTGCGGGCACCGGCCAACGACAGGCAGGCCGCGCACACAAGGTACGCATGGCGTCTGAGTATGTGATAATGTCGCGGACATTTTGTTTATCACGTCTGTAAGTAACTTGTGCACAAAGGCTGGATCCATGTTGACATTTGCGTGCCAAATGGTTTGCCGAGTTGCAGCCGTGGTGATCCAGACTAAAGCAGAGGCTGTTGTTGGCATAGCGCGAGGTGTCACATGATGGTGGGCTGCCATACACAGCCATCGTGATGTGACGACATCGCAGAGCAATCCAGTAGATACCTGCTTGGTGCCGTGCTCACAGCTCATAGCCGCCTGAAGCTCTGCCCAAAGGACCTGAACGCGGTCCCCTTGGGAGGAGGTCATTCAAAGCACTCGTGGCACTGGAGGAGGGGCGACGAACTTCATTGCAGCCGCGGCCAGGAATGCTTCAACCTGATGTGCAGGCTGTGTGGAGACCAGAGGAGAAATGTAAGCACGTCCACTGCATGATTCTCATCCATTGGGACGTGCATGACATGATTGACTGTGATCTATGCAGCAGCTTTGCCCGTCTGCACGTGCTTACAGGTGATCACAGACTTCGAGACTTCTCTGGGAAAGAGCGGCGTTGCTGCGGCGAATAATCAGATAGTCTTGAATCTGGGCAAGGAAGTGTAGGGCCATGAGCTTTGCAACGGCTGGGCACACACTTTGAAAATGTGTGTGTGAATGTGTGAAGTCACTGAAGATGTGGGTTTGGGGGGGGGGGGGGGGGGGGGGGAGGCCCAGGGATAGATCGCGAAGAAGCAGTTCAGCGTTCTCAGGGCTATCGATGCTGCCTCACTTCTGCCGTGTCTTTTGGGTGCGATAGTTTGACTGGGGTTTGCATGCAGTCCTGTTCTGGTGAGAGTGTGCCTTTTCAATTCAGAGACTGGTCAATCATTCATTGTCCAATGCCAACATTCACCCCGTGAGAAACGATTAAGCGCTTTTGCCGCTCTTCGCACTACCTGGATTGACAACGCTCTCTTTCCCATAAATACACTGAAGATATTATTGGTTCTTTCCTTATGTAAACAATTGGCCCGCAAATTATGGCCCTCCTTTAACTTCTGTATGGCTGCTTGATCACTGTGCTTCTTGATTTAATGCATGAGAGCAGACAAGAGCTTTCCCATGGATGCAGGATCCTGTCTGCGTGAACGTTGTTTTCTCGCCTTGAATATATCTGCTTCGAGGTGCTGCATCTCTGCCTCTGCCTCTTCTGTCAGGGATGCTAGGGTACTATTCCATCTGCAGGAACGTGACAGCTTATTGCTCAGAGTAGATACAACTGTTCCCGTGCCTCGTGCAACAGTGTGCTCTCACATGCAATATGTACGCAATGTACCTGGATTTCATGTCTGCCAGGATCTCCAAGCTTTGGTGATGATCTTCATGCAGTTTTTGACCAACGGCTTGATATTGCTGCCACTTGGTGGCCAGAGAAGCCAAGTGCTGCGAGTGCATGTCTCTCATGACACTCCATAAGTCTGCACCACGATAAACTTTGTCGTCGGGACACAACAGGGTCGCAATATGACTTGCAAAAATCGGATTCATGGACGACGCAGGCTTGCGCATGGAACATACCTGACAACTGTCGAGTGGAATCAGCAAGCTTTGATCCGATACTTTGTTCTAGTTGTGCCTCTTCTTGTGTATACTGTTCAATGGCATTGGATAGCAAATCTTCCACTTTCTGTCTACTGGTCTGAATGGCTTTTTTATTCTGTTGTTTCTTGCGTTTCTCCTGCACGACACAACATCGATGCCGTGCAGACAATTATATATCCTGATCAGGAGAAAGCAGGCGATTGCATGCAGCATTGTCATTGTGTCCGCACTTTCGTCTTCATGAGCTTAGACATTGCCGCTTGGAGCTGGAGCATGTTCTGGTCGTCTTCATCATCCTCATTTTGTATCATTGCATTCATCATGCGCATGATCATTAGTTGCTGCTCTTGAGCTTGCTGGGAGGCGTCATCTGTGTGGCTGTCCATGTCATTGCGCTGGCGCTTAGCCGGCACCACAGGATGCTTTGTTGAAACAGACGCTGGCCCTTTCATCATGACCTTTGCCCGTTTAGTGGTAATCCGGGGTTCTTTTGACAACAGCACGCCGCACTGGTAAGTATGCTCCTTGTCATGCTGCGGTCTGTATCTATCGTCTTCACGGGCGTCTAGATAAGGTTGCAGGCTGACTGCAGGCTGAGGCTTATCCAGCTGCATGTGGAACATGGTAACTTTAACTCGATTCCATGGCGCATCATGGACACATCGATGGTTGTCCCAGGATGAATTTTTTCAGACACGGTACCCATTGCAAATGCAGTCACTATCTGCAACAACGAACTCTCCTTGTGAAGACCGCACCTGGACATCCGGTCCTGTCATCGGTGGCATGTTCATCTGGAACTTGGTCGTATCGTGCTCGAACATCGGACAAATACCACCGGCTGGGGGAAGTGCACCTGCAAGTCTATAGGCGCCAGAGAGAGTCAATCACATGATGACATACAGAACACGCTCAAGTCTGACAGATTTGAAGTAATGCAGGCACTAGCGAGTGCAATTGCAAGTGATCACTCTCAAGCACGACATGGCCAGGCTGAACTCCGGCAGGAGTTCCAACATGGTGGAATAGATTTGGTGGGTTTGGGAACGTACGCAGGGATCGAAAGCAGCCTCTGCCTGTCAGTTTGAAGCGGCTGCTCGCGTGGCAACGAATGAGGGTTCCAGTCAGAGGTCAACGGCTTGAGCGAGTCCAGAGGGGATGGCACCACAGCGTTGCCATGAATAGGTGGCAATCCATCGCGTGCGTTTGAAATCATTTTGGATTCTCGCCTGTGGATAACCTCTTTATGCCTTGCTTGCTTCCTGGAGCTTGGTGGCAGTGCATATGCAACCTTTTCGCGTTGTGCAGCCACTCTTGCTTGCTTGATTTCTAATGTATCTGGCTTGTTGATTGGAAAGCTTGTCCCTATGTGCATCTTGGCATGTAGATGCGGAGGTCCAAGGTGCAACCGCGCTTTCCCGTGGGTGCAAGGCAGGACGTACCAGCAAGCAGTTGTTTCGTGTTTCTACATTCCAGAGCATCCAAATGCGTTTGACTGATGACTCCATCAGCGCTCTTCTGCCTACTAGGTTTCCCTAGCTGGTGTCGATCCGACAAGGAAACAACCGATACCATCTTCTTTACACTGCTATCCTCTTTGTGATGAGCACTGGAGCCCTGGCCTGTCCCTGGAGGTGCCTTCAAGGAACCTATCAGCTTCCTTTTGGAAGCCTGCGCATGTGGTATCTGAAATGTCGCATCGGAAATAGGGTCTGAGGCCTCGTCTGCTGAGCCATCATCAAGGCTATCCCTGTAATCAATCTGGCGACGTGCTGCACGTCGTGGGGCGCGCCCTGTACATCAAAACTGCTCTATGATTTCTGATGATGCAGGAAAACTATCAAATCCACCAATTTGAATTGACCAGAAGCAATACCGCTGCATTTCTTTGGCCGGTCGCCAGTAGGGTGTCCTGGATACATGTCACATGCAGCAGTCTGTTCCTTGTGTCCACGCACGGATGGGTGCACCCAATCAGGTAGCTTCTGCTCGCCATGGGGTGATGCTTTG
This sequence comes from Ulva prolifera, assembly GCA_023078555.1. Lineage (NCBI taxonomy): Eukaryota > Viridiplantae > Chlorophyta > Ulvophyceae > Ulvales > Ulvaceae > Ulva > Ulva prolifera. The sequence continues at coordinate 11,407,747 of CM041198.1, read as the reverse complement.
CAGCGCGAGTCGACATACGAATTCCCATTTGATTTTATTTCTCGCCTAGATGGCGGCCTTGCTGCAGACTTCTTCGATGCTGATTCTACCTCAATAGCATCCCTTGCTCCAGGATGCATGTTCGGATCAACCATCACGCCATCTGATTGCTCCTGCCTTCTGCGGCGAACGAACAGTGGCTACAAACATGACCATCATCAGTACTTGGTCAAAAGCTTGGAGCTATTGAGTTCATGAGCTTCCACCCTTCTACGCTGATCTCTTCCTACTGCCATGCCCATTTGCTCTGTGATTGAATTCTTAAGCCAGGGAAGTCGGTATCACGCAACGTCTTCCAGATGAAGCTCCCACGGCCAAACAGTCGCACTTATCACGGATGCATACCTCCTGCGTATGTTTGGACGGCTGATGTTGACTGACTGCATGACTTTTGTCTTCGATCTCTCTTCCATTTTCTCTGTCCGCTCTACAGGGAATCCTGTAGACCATTGCGACCAACAGCGTTTTTCTCCGGTGCACACTGCACAGCACAGACGAGGCTCCAGGGCCTGCTGTATCAGAAGTTGCACACCGTGTAAGGTCATGTCCTGGATGTATGCCCTTGCTTATGTCAAGATGAAGCTCTGATGAGCACTGTTCTGCAAAGCCATGTGCAAGCGCACTGCGTAATTTCGACAAATTATTGCCGTCATACTCAACGGAAGTGAGGTCTGTGTGACATGCAGTATCAGGCTCCTTGGTTTTGGCTGCCTCTTCTCCGCATCTCACAGGGATTGTGTTGTCGTCTGCATGTTGGAAACCCAAGATTAGAGTGGAGACATAGTGCTTGTTTCTGCTTGACCAGAGTCTCTGTTCTTGTAATATGAGGCGTTTCAACGGCTGGCTGTCACAAACTATTTTAGGTTCATTGCTGCATAACTCAGGTATGATGCAACTGGGCAGTGCTTAGTGGGAACGAAGTGTGATCATGGTAACAGGTACAGTTACCTGTAGCAAGGGTTGCTGATCGCGTGACGTCAAGGTCACGACCTGCAGATTTTGTTGTGACTGAAGCCCCAGTCAGGCGCTTCGTTTCTGTGATATCTTCAACGTGGTGGTTTTTGGGAAGATGCTGAAACTTCAGCGGCTGATGTACTGGAACTTTTGTGATACTGAGTCTTCGGTAACCATGTGGACATACAGCTGCAGCACTTGGCTTAAGAGAACGTTGCGCAGCATCGGCATGGACCTGCACAAATCAAAGGTATCTGGAGCAGGCATAAGTCAAGCAGCCATGACATCCTGAGCATTGTTCAAGATTGCAACATCCTGGAGCTCGAGCTACCGCTTTCGATGGTCACCTGTACACATGAGACGTGTTCATCCTTGTGTTGCTGATCATTATGGACGCCAACTACCGCTTCAATAAATCCCTGGAGCTTTTGCGCAGAGACAGGCATCATCTCTAGGCACAGGATGATGTCGAAGCATTTTTGTGTCATTGCTCCCAGGAGCTCTTGGGCTGCGGTGTTGCGATTGAAAGCTGCTGGGATAGTCGCTGAAAGGTCCACCTGCAAACTCAAGATACCTTCTCAGACCGTGGGCTGATGATCTCTCGCAGAGAGCTAGTTGGAGACATACCTGTTTGACCTTACTCCCATGTACTGCACTTGTTGATGAATCTTTCAACGCAGAAGTGGGAATCACAAGCCAATCATCTTGAAGCCCGTCACCAAGTTCATACTCCATCATTAGTGCAATGCTACTCGGGCTCAGAGCGATGCTGTCAAAGTGCTTAGAGATTGCTGTTGTAGCGTCCATAGACTTCAAATATGCCTTTGTGACTGGCAATACGAGCTCGCTGCGACACAGAGATGGCACTTTGGATTGTGAAGCATTGAATGCAACCACTATGTCAACAAGTCGTCTGGTCAAATTTAGCTTCTGGCCTTTCGCTACAATAAGGCTGTCAAGCTTGCCTTTCACAGAAGCTAGGCATGTACTTCCAAGATCGCCGAAAGACATGCAGCGCGAGTTGCGGTAGACCCGAAAGAGGACTTCTAGCATCTCCAATTGAACATCCAAGGCAGGAATTGCCGGAAGGACCTCCCGCATCAAATCTATAAATTTCTCTTGTTTTTGGACAACTTTCTGATTAGCTTGACAGCGAGTGACAAGGTGGCAAAGAAGGCCAGAGCAGAAACTGACAACACCGATACGATGCATATCCATTGCATCATCAACTCCCTCCTGGCCTGCATGGAGATGACTCATGTATCTATGTGGGTATGGTGAAGATGGGTTTTATTTGTGACATATGTGCATGTTGACATTGCCTCCATTCACATGTAATTTTGAGATGATCTTCATGGGGAATGCGGTCTCCAAGCTCAAGGGGACGACGACAACAGTGTAGCCAGGTCCACGGGGCTGGGGAGGGTGATGTCAAGTTGTCCTGTTATGATAGATCAAATCCTTGGGAAAACTGGCATGTGCATTGCGATGCGATGTGATCATAATGAACTGTTTCGAACCAGCTGCAAGGGTCAAGTTAACATGATGCATTCAATTGATGTCAAGGCACACCAGCTGCAAGCGTCAAGTTTAGAGCCATGTCGAGGAGCTGCGGAATCAAAAATTTGCCCAGATCTTCTTTCCACAGGACGCAAAAATCTTCAGCGAATGATCTTGTGACCTGCAGGGGGCCCATGATGATGTACACATTGATGCAGCAACAGTCTGTTACCATGTCCAGCCATGATCAAATCTATGTAGCATATGCCCGTGTGAGCATAAAGTGGTCCATACAGCTGCTAGCTCACACCTGCGCCACCGCGGAGATGTACTGCAGATTAGAGCCGGTCACAGTCAGAGAATCGTTGACCAGCTTGACACACATCGAGATCCCCAATGTTATTGCTTTGGAAAAGCCATTGACTACTGCCTGGCTGGATGTCTTGTTGGGACACACAATGAGCCGTGGCAAACCGCAGACAATTGTGAAGCAGGTGGACCGTAGTTGACCTCCTGCGCAGATTCACAACTTTGAAAGCTCAGCATGTCGGTCTGCGTATGACTTGAAACGATCTGAGCATGCGCAGCTCCAGCTAAAAGCTTTCACTTGCCAGTGGTGAGACTCAATGTGACCTAGATGTAAAATGTAATCATTGCATAGCATGGCTCGAATAATCACTCTCGGCACACGCGTCGAGATCTGGGTGATCATTGCCATCCATAGTATGTACATTCAAGCATGAAAGTTAGCTATGGTCCAGGGCATATGGGCATATCGCCATGGTCAACGCATGCAACAGCTTGTGTCTCCTAAGTCTGTCTCCTAGATCACTGTGTGTTCCAATTGATCGGAGAGCATTCACCAGTCTCAGCTTGAAATTCGAGTGCTAGACTTTCAAAGCAGTTGCTCCAGATGTCTAGAGCTTTGATGACATCGCTCTTTTTTGTGATCATCCAGATACCCTCTCCACAAGATGTGTCTACTTTGGGTAACAACGCTGCCAAACGCTCCAGGCTGGCTGCACTCTTACTTGGCAATTTGGATGATTCCTGCCACACCTCCTTCAAGATGACCTGAAAGCACAGAGCTAGATTCACGGTTGATCAATCTGGTGTATACCAGCCTTGAGCTTGAAGCTGGTAGTGAACTAGTGCAGCTGCAGCTAAGATGAATTCGCCACCGGACACATGTGCACATCACACGCCTGCGCTAGCTGCGCTCCGCATCATGATTGCAGGCCTACTAGAAGGTATACAGGTACCATCATGATGTGGTGCACTGCAGATGTCGTAAGCTACTACCACTGCACTATCAAACATGATTGACGGCATTCGCCCAATGGAGCACTGCTACTCTGTGTGTGCAATTGGAAGTATACTATAACTGTAGCCATGTCCATCTCTAGCCTGCATTTTCACGGTACTAGTGAAGTTCATCATGGCAACAAACGATAACGATTGTGAGCTGCAGGTGGATATAAACAGTCGCTCATATTACCAGTGTCACGATTTATGCTCGAAATCTTTTGTTGTGATTGTCTGTCACCGTCCACTCTTCTGTATACGTAACAATGCTCGAGATCTAGATCGTCATGGCATATGTATTCAATCTTGCTGAAGTGGGAAGGACTTAAGTGGGAAGGACGACCATGTATCAATACAATATTTATTAGAATACACACCCGTGTACAGCATAACATCACAACGCTTGGGCGCTCGTGTCGTAACACAGACGATTTGCTTGTGCCTAGGCTTGAATTGTCAAGCATAGCCATAGGCGCCGGCCTGCCGCATCGCCAAATGCGATATGTACACGTGCATCTTGTACAGCAGATTATCGGGCACAGCGCTCCCACATCATAGATCACTCTTGAGTTCAAGGCGCTGTTGGAGCTTTTGTAAACACACACCTCCCACGCGTGCATCGTTGAAGCGAGCTCGAGATGCAGATCTGTCGACGGTCGTCGAGCTCCGGCCTCGGGGAAACGATATTCCAGGACAGCGCGATCACACACTTGTTGCAAACCGGTGACAATATTTCGAAAGAAGGACTTCACAGCTTTGTCAGGCCTTGAACTTTGCGGCGATGCATCATGATCACGTGCACGTGCAGTCACAAGACTAGAATACTAGACTAGAAGACTGGACGTCGATGTTGCCAACTGAATTCATCCACGGCTGTCTCACGCCAACTATGATGTCGATGTAGCCATTGATATGCAAAGCCTGCAAATTTTGGAGCAGCGTGCAGTCCCACGAATTTAAAGTTGCATGATGGCTTCGAATGCGTAGTCCGATGTTTCGCCTACATATAGCTAACTCAAATTTGTTTAAACGTATGCATCTGCAGCTGAAATTTGCAGCTGATAACATGGCCCATAACTGCAGGTACCTGCAGGTACCGGTGGATTAACTCCAGCATCGCGGGGCCTGCAGGGGCTGTTGCTCGTATCTACTATAGGAATTTCGGTACGCCATGCTGAAATGGCCAGAATTGTGAGCTCGAAACACGCTCAGTTTTACGCGCTTTGCCACGGAAGAGCGAGAGCCTCTGAACAATCCCGGAATGCAGCTCCCCCAGAGAGGGAAGTTCAGGGAAGTCTCCCAGAACAGTACTAGTTCGATGGGCGAGACCCGGCAGAGTCCAGCATCGAGCACCTTGCCGTCCGGAACGCAGGCAATCCGATTGCTTCGGAGACCGTAGCTTAAGCTGCGAGGTCAAGGCAGTTTCCGCGGCCGGCCGCGGGAACGTGCTCCCCAGATCTAGAGCACATGCATATGGTTGCGCTGACCTGGGGTCCACCAGGCAACCAGATCACGTTCCGGCACGAAGCCGTTCTTGTATGTACGTAGTCACAAAGAACAGAGGCCGGGCATCGAGCCGTTGCCAGGAATTCACACGCAAATCCACTGACGCAGTCATGGCACTTACAAAAGAGTGAACGGGAGAAAGCAAACACTGAAACCGAATCTCATCCGAATCAACACCAACATACACTCACACACACACGAACACTACAACCGCACTCACAACTCAGTCCGGCAGGATCGCGTCCTCCAGGTCATGGCACTAGGCCGGGTACGAGCACGTACCACAGCCCGGCCGGTGATGCCAGCCAAAGATTGAAGCCCCGCATATGCACTACAAGAACGACTTCGCCCGTGACAGGCGCCCGTGACGCTTTTTGGACCCTTTATCACGGGCCCTTTTACTCGACTTCGGTGCTTCGTGATCGACTCTTGTGGGCTGGCAATTGCACCCCACCACGTGCAGAAATATCAAATGATGTTATAGGTTGCATACCGTGTGTCCTCGGAAATAAACGGGCTGGCATGTCGACCGTGTCTAGCGTGTTTCGGTGAGTGCATGCCCAACAGGCGGGTACCGTAGATGCGATCCAAGACGCTCTTAACAGCTTGAATGCCACTAAAGCCGTTAAATCAATCGATCGGTCTATTACTGGTGAGCAGGTGGTGGTTCAGTAAACGATCCAACAGGAACACGAGAACAGCACAGACAATGGGGCACCCTATTGAAATCGTGAACGTCATCCCCCAACATATCCCTAGGCTGCTTCAGATTCAACATAGATGCTGCAGGCCTCGGGATGATCATGGAAGCTTCATGTGCAGGGCGACCCAGACTTTGTAGATGCCATACTCCGACTCGGCCGCGGGCGCCGATGCATGTACTGGTATCGTGATGTATGTGGCGTTGCATGCGTTCCTTCTGAATGCACTGATAGATATCTGGCACACCCTCAGGCTGCCGGATGTCACACAATGCTTCAAGCCAGCCCTGGTCAGGGTTCGACGTGTGACCTAGGTGTGTGTGTTCTAGCAAGTTCTAAACTGTTGTCGGCATTTCGACAAGACTGTGTATGTGAGGAGTGATCAGTGTGGCTTAGTCAGCTGAAATCGTGCACTGTGAAGGTTTCTCTTGCACATCCAGTAGCTACAGCTACAGCTCGCATCTGCAGGATGTTTGAGATGACCATCTTGAGTCCTGCTGATGTTTGTAGCCACGCACAGGCCTGGGATTCCATAGCAGCTAATGAATGCTTTGGATGACGGACTCGGGAATGGTGTACATGTGGGCTATTGTCGGATGTAGGAAGACCCTCAGGACGCCGAGGCCAACGCTGTTGCAAGGCCCCAGGAAACGTATACTACAAAGACGTAGCTATATGAAGACGGCTCTGTCACGGCGCGTGCGCGTAATGGCCTCTTCAGAAATGTCTTCAGTCATCACAGCATTGCTCTCAAACCTTGTTCATTTCAGTGTGTCGAGGCTGTCCTATGCAGATGGTCGTGTAAGTTGGGCACAGGAGCATATGTACATCCCTGAGGAATCAGCGGCTGCAGGTACAAAGCATAAGCAGCATCTATTCCAGGACGGAGCAAAGTAATTGCATATCTACGTTTCAATATTGAAGGGAAGCAGCTTTGTTCCAGCCTGCTGCATCATGTTCTTTCTTTGCGACGATGCCCCAATCTGAACTTTGCAGCTGCAGCACCAAAACCCTTCAAAGTGCAACTACCCTCGTGCACAACTCAGCAGTCCTTCCGAAGTGCAGCATAGCATCGCAACACGTAGCCAGCATCGAGCAGCTCAAATTCATAACCACACTTTTGCTACTTTTAACAGTAGCATGACCATCAGTGAGTGGCATCTGATACATGTCAAGTCACTACTATAACCATGAAAGCCACACCACAAGATGCACCCTGTGTCTTGTACTCTAGTCCTCAGTTTCAGAATCAGGCAGGGACAATCATTACAGCAACCAGGCGAAGCTTTCAGAACCGGCAATCAAATACTTGCTGGAAGACCCCAAGCTTCTGGTTTATACAAGACCGGATGGAGGATCCCCCTTAATACTAATGCGTTAAGCTATGAGGCGAATTGCACACCTACCGAGCAAATGCAGCCCGCTGCGAATTAAGTAAACAGTGATGCGCTGGTCCTCTTGACAGCTCGAGCCACCAATTATGCGCCACACTGGACCAATTGCTATGCTGACGTGAAGCACCTGGCCTGTAGTGCAGCCAGGCCTCATCGGCTTAGCAACCCAAACTGTCTGTGGTTGCTGAAACAAGCAGTCTTTACACGCTTGAAGATGTGCAAAACAGGAGAGGCATTGCAGCAGCCCACGTGTTGCAATGATTTACCGTAAAAGCTGTGGTACTCAGAAAAGTGGAGGGTTCTCAAACTGAGATAAATCGAAGGTGTAAACAGCAGACGCATCACCAGTGTGTGTCTTAGTGACACCAATCAGTGCATCTGCGTTCTCATAAAACTTATCTTTCAAGGAGATCACGATTCCTTGCAGTGGAACATCCGGCAGTGTGCCTTGTAGACTTTCCTTCCTGCGCGTGCACCTGCGTACATACCTTGCTACCCTATCCAGATTTGTGGCATCCAGAGCAGCATCCACCTGCAAGCGTGAAGACGTAGGCTTGTCCATACGAGCTTGCGTTTTTAGGTGCATGACTGACACAGCATAGATCACAGGATAGTTTCATACCTCATCGAACACAAAGAAGGGCGAAGGTTTGTACGAGTGAATTGCCAAGAGTAGTGCAAGTGCGGCAAGTGTTTTCTCGCCACCTGACAGCTGCCCCATTTCCCGGAAGCGCTTTTTGGGAGGAATGGCACTGAAGTTGATTCCGGCATTGAATGGCTCATCATCTTGAACTTTGCTCAAGTAGGCTGTGCCCCCAGTGCTGTTGGCAGAGGACTTGGTGAGTTCTTCATACACCCCTTGGATCTCACGTGAAACATGCTCAAACGCTTCGTTGAATGTCTCTGTTCGCCGATCTTTGATTTCCGAAAACTGTTTCTGTGCTTCGTCTCTCTCTTGTTTGGCAACATCCATTTCCTGTCAGCAAAATCGGTGAGGCGGCAGATGAGGGGACCTCGCAGAGTGCAATAGGCATCATGATAGTGCACAGCAGATGTAAGGAACTACCATTTTCAAGTCACTTTCTTCGCGAAGGACTTGCTCATACTCCTTTGGCGCTTTCAAATTCGGTGCCATTCCATCAATATCACTTTTCAGCTGCTCCAGCTCCTTTCGCAACTGATCAAGGTTCTTCTGACGAGTGTCTGTGGAAGCTTTTGTCAAACTGTCGGGGAGCTCGCTGAATTCAAAGCGAAAACACATGGGGACATCGATGCCATGCAGCTTCTCCTGTGTCGATGATCCAGGAAGTTCCACAGACTCGAGCATGGCATCTTGCAGCACCCTGGCTGCACTTGCCTCAGCTGTGTCTAGTGCATTTTGAAGATGCATAATCTTCCGCTGTATCTGTTCTTTCTGCTTGAAGAAATGGTCCTGTGCAGATTTAGCAGCATGCCCTTGCTTTTCACGTTCAACGATATCTTGCCTGATCTGTTCCAGCTGTTGCTTGACGCTGTCGACTTCTTGGTCCTCAGCTTCTGTGAACTGCATTTGCTCCGTAAATGCTAAGGTATCAGCGGTGATGGCTGCTTCTAAATCCTGCAACGGACTAGACCTTGTCAGGCTCAAATCTATGACCAGTATGATTGAACCAGTTAGGGAGTAATTGCATTATGGCTCGGCAGATGGAATATTGCACAGACCAACATGAATGTGAAACAGGAGGCAGGACAAGGCACCGCTTTCTTTTGCAGTGAAAGGTCTAGCTTCGTGTTGATCTCTGTCAAGCTGTTGTGTAATCGCTCTACCTCAGCCCCGAGCTCGGCACGCTCCCGCTTCCAAGAAGACAACTTCTGCTCATTCTGCGCCAATTCCTCTTCCATCTTGGCCTCATACTCACGAATGTTCGGGACACCTGCCGTTCTACTAAAGGATTTGAAAATTGAATCGCGAATTTGATTTATTTTCGTTTCCAGCTCCGAGGACTGCACAGTACACAAACCCTGTGACAGCAAATGGCATATAAAAACAGATCACGCTCTGGCTTGTCGCGATACAAATGTGACAAGATCATTTCAACCCCACCTTTTTGCTCTGTATCCTATGTTGCTTGTCAGCGGCAATTGTCTGCCGTCTTTTCTCCTGAAGTGGGCTGTGTAAGTTCCTGAGAGCTGCTGCTGTTGTGTCAATCCGACTTTGAGCAAATTGAACTTCTGCTGCCCGAGAGTTGAGATCAAGGGCAGCTTGTGCAATTTTCTGGCGGTATGTGCCTGCCTCCTCGAACAAGTCTTGCTCATCGCGCAGAGCTTCTAGCTCCTCCGATTTTTCCTGCAGCCTCTTTGCGAGGCGCTCGGCTTCTGCAGCTTGCTGTGCTTTACTGAACTTGGCAGCCCTCTCCTTGAAAGACCTGTGTACAGCAGACAGACAGCGAGGTGAACATTGCCGCGGTATGGCCGAAGGGACGTACACAAAGGCTCGGCAATCCTCCATCAAGGAATGTGCTTGCTAAGTGCTACAGAGTGTGCCTCAATGCATCGTGATCCTGAACTGCTTGGTTGCTAGCTATCTAGCCAGAATGCGTGCTCTTGCAGACACTGGCCTGAGTGCTGTGCACAGCATGCAACGGACAGGTTCTGAATCGTATGCTACCTAGCCCATGACGCATGCGCATGAAGCACATAGAGTGTGATCTGCACCTTGTCTGACCTCCACTCATACTTCCATTTACAGCAATGAGAGTGCCGTCTAGCGATGCAACCTTGAAGCGCCGCCCGTTCTCATTAAAAGCATGCTTCTTGGCAGCCTCAAGCGTGTTTGCGACCAGGGAGTTCCCGACAGCATGAAGCACCGCATTTGCCACGGTTTTAGGGAACCGGATCAGGTCCACAGCAAGATGAACATCAGCGATGCTGCGCATATGCTCACTGATTGTTGGCACCTACAAGAAACTTATGTAGGGACACTATGTCCAAGATTGAGGGTTGTCTTGATAGGTAGCAAATATTTCGGGAGACCAAGAGGCCGGAAATTCGCACATCAACCGAGTCCAGAGGTATGAACTCCATGGGTTCACATTTCTTTTCTTTGAGTAGTCTGATACACGCTCTTGCTACAGCCATGGTTGAGACAATAACGCTGTCCATGTGTCGACCCATCAGCACAGTGATAGCTGTGCTGTGGACGGCCTCTGGTATCCTGCAAACCTGGACAAGCTGCCCGAACACGGCCTCCTTGCCAAATGCTTGCTTCATTTCTTTCACTGCCTCTTCCATGTTGCGTTCCTTTCTAGAGCTCTGATGTCTTGCGCTGCATGTACGCAGTGGGGTGTCAGAGCATGAATCGCTTTCCTTACTGTCAACATGGGCATCAGCTAGATCTACTGCATGGACTGCGATGTACATGAGCATCACACCTTGCAGACTCCACCTCAGCTTTTATCTTCATGAGATCATTTTCCAACCGCTGCCTGGATGTTTTGACAGACCGGTGCTCATCCAGTGTTCGGCTCTCTTCCTTTTGGAGCTGCATCAGGATCGCCTTTTGCTCTTCCAGTGCAGATGCAGCGTGCTCTTGGGAGCGCATAGCCTGCATCATGAAGTAGCGAAATACTTTGAACAGATACAGATTTGTATTGGCCCTGCAAGACCATTGGCACATGCGGACACGCCTCAATCTTCAAGCGATGTATGCATGTGACAGGATCCACACACATGAGATGCTTGCTTGCAACTATGTATATGGACGAGTTGATGAGCAATGGCGACATACATACCACACGTAGCATATGCGTCATCTTTTGGCAACAAATGGATCATAATGTCTTTTAAGGACAGTATAATTCAAACAGGCAGCCACATATCTGATCGCGAATGCATGGCTGTCTAGAAATGGTGCACTGCTATACACGAGTTCAATTGATGATTGTGCCGTTGAGAAGTACAGAACATGCCAACACAGCGTTGCTGCACTTAACACCCGGTGTTGTCTACCGAAGTGACCTGTGCAAAGTTTGTGACGCAAAAAGCTTGGGATGGGTGGTGCTTTTCCTACGCCTTGTTTGAGACACTTATTGCTGGATCCTGCACGTTATGTGCTGTCCTGTGTGACAAGTGTCACCTGCAACGCCCCACGTGCAGGAAACCGACAGATATCAGTGGCTGCAAGTGCAGTTGCCTGGCAGCCCTGCTGTACAAATGCATACAGTCATGGCTCCGGCTACTGGACCATGGTTGCAGTCATGATGGCAAGGTGCTTTCAGCTCAATCATGGCTCAGAATAGCTCAGCAACAGTCATCACCCACAACAATTCAGCACACAGTACATGATGCAGATTAGGCAGCCCTTAAGCTGGGGCACATGACAGGAGTTTCCGCACATCTTCAAGCTGAGCAGAGAGCATTGTTTCTTGATTCTCAAGCTGGGCAACCTGCTCTTTCAGAAGTTTAAGGCTATCCTCTGAAGACTGGGAAAGGTCCTTGGCTTTATTCAGCTCTTTTCGGTCCTCGTACGTTCGCTCGTCCGCATCCACCTTCAACTCCTGATATTGCTGTTGAAGCTGCGGAGACAAGGTAAAGCTTCCCACTGCATCATCGAGCAGTATTAAAGACGACGTTTGCCATTGCCCAGTGTCAGATAACAACCCGTTTGTGAGGCACGCAAACCTGTCCTGGGTGCACTCTGCACAACATGTACACGTTCGTCCAACTGTTTGAGTTCGTCTTCGCTAATCTTCAAAGTCTGCTGGATTTCATGTTTTCGACTTCTGCTACGCTGTATCTCATCAGTGTTCTTCAGAAGGTCTTTGTTGGTCCGCACTTGGCGTTCCTTTGTCTTCATCAAGAGTGGATTCTGCAGACCGCACATATGGCACAACAGCATACAGGCTTGCAGCACCCCTACATTACTGTCACTTGACATGAAGCATGCACACCCTGGCATCTTTCAAACCCCTTAGCCGTTCAAGTTCGCGAATCAGCTGAGAGCGCTTCTTCTTCATCGCAGCTAAGTCTCCCTCCCTACCATTGACATTTGAGGTTGCTGCTAAATCACGTTCCACAGTTTTGAAGTCCTCTGTCAGGTGGGCAATATCTTGTGCAGCTTTGAAGTAGTCATCCTGGAAGTAGTACAGCTCCAACAAGAAGATGACAAGCAGTTTCATCTCCTACAACAGGGCTTGCGACAGTTTCAGGAGACGCCATTGCTACATGCACAATACACATGCAGTTGTGTGCATGACGTGAAGTCATGACGGTCGCTTTTCTCATCATGGCATTCCAAGGTTACACCAGGCAAGCAATGATGGACCATGATTCCATGGGGCAGCAACAGGAGCTTCTGTTAATATCTTCGTGCGCTTCATTAATGCTTTCGTCTGTCGCATTGAATCTCACAGAACAGGACGTGCTGTTGGACATCATGAAACATACCAGAAACAAAAGTAAGATATCAACTTGCATCCCACATGCAACACTCATACACACCTTGACTTGACCAAGCTGATGAAACTTTTCCGCCTCATTCTTCGCCTCCTTTGTAAGTTTTTTCTTGGCCTGCAGGCTGCGTTTCTTTGCGTACAGCTGTCCATTCTTGATATCAGCATGTTCTACAGCCAGCTGCAAACTTGAGTATTGTTTTTCTAATGTCTCTGATCCAGAAATTACTTCCAAGAACTTTGCTAGCTCGACTGGGCTCTGCTGTGCAACCTTCTCGATGTCTCCCTGCACTTGGGTCCAATCACTGTCAAGTTCAGTCGAGCCTAGGAATCTGAGCAGACGCAGCTACGCAGATTGGCATAAAAAGATAATACGAAAGACGTGAAGGATCTGAGGCAGAAATGGAACAGAGACTAGCGAGGTGGGGGAGAGTGAAGGGTGTGCCACAACGAGAACCAGCAGCAATAGATGCCTGACTGGACGACTTAACATGTAGGCCCTTGCAACACACCTGAAACACAAGAAAGTTTCTGGCACGAGTGTTGATCCCCACTGACAGGAGCTCCTGCATGAACGCGTCCGCGGATACAGTTTGAGTGTCAATCGAATATCTGGATGAGAAGGTAGCGCTATCGGATCCCGAGACGGTAATAGCCCGGGTGAATTTAACAGTTGTGCCGCATCTTTTCTGGAAAACCAATGAGACGTGCCCGTGGGTCGGGTTATCGGCAGGATCTTCTGATCGTCGGTTGCAGTACAGCAGTTCCTGCAAGCCACACTCTTTTGAAGCATTCTCCACATCATTTCATACATGTAACGGGCGCACAAGTCGGACGTGCATGGTAGTTGATCCGAATTGCTTTTCCACAACGGGGACGAACTTTCAAGCTCGCGCGGAGTTGAGCAGTTCTGACGCCACATACAAAGCTGATAGCATCCATGAGGTTGCTTTTGCCACTCCCATTTGGCCCAATTACAGCAGTGAAATGCTGGAAAGGCCCTATGCTGTGCGATCCCTTGTAAGACTTGAAGTTCGCAACATCGATCGACACTAGTCCGCAGTCTCCTGAACGGATATCACACTTGGGACCACAGTCAAAATTCATCACTTGTTGAGTTTGTCAAGAGTCACTCAGGAACTTCGGCTTCCGTGCGCGTCATTTCGTAGAGTGGTTGGGCTGATCAGCAGAGCAAGAGCTGACTGTCGTCACGCCATGCATCAACTCCATTTTCTGAACAACTGAACAAAAACTGTGCCGGATCCTGTGATCGCAAGACACAATAGCTAATACAGGATTAAGTGCGACCGCCGCGTTTGCGCGCGTCGACAATACGGTACAACGTCAGCATAGCCACGCGGAGACTGTGCACAAAGCTCTCCGACGTCTGATGCCTGTAGTCAACAGCCAGCGAAAATCTCAACTTCCCCTGACACGTCTCTGGCAGCCAGACTGCTGCGAACATCGACGTCTGGCGAGTCACACCCAGGGCTCCACAGGCCGGAGTTTTCCTGTCGGGAAAACCGAAGCCCTACCCATTTTTTGGTCGGGCTGGCCCGATATGCAGCCTGCTGGTTGTCGGGGTTCCCGACAACCCCCTCAGCTTCCGTCGGGGGTGTCACAAATAAATTTCGGGTGATTAGTATTAGTACGTGCTCATGCAGTAGACCAGGGCCGACAGAATATCGGGATCCCGACAAGATGTCGGCGTTCGTCGGCGGTCCCGAAAAGCACCATTAGCGGCCGTCGGGCACGCCCGACGGTACCCCCCCTAGCTTGTCGGGAATACCGACTGCTCGCTTCGCTCGCCGTCAGTTTAATTTGCCCTTTTCCATTTTTTTGGGAAACCGATCGGGATGTAGAGCCCAGTATGACTCACACCGCCATCGACCGCGATCGCGGGACGAGGCGTCGCAATCCCGAGGGGCGGATCCGGAGGAGGGCGCGCCAGGGAGATGATGCGCTGACCATATCACACCACAGTACCACAGAATAAAATGGTTGTAGTTATGGAAACGTACAAATCTCATTAGCACGGTGTCTAGGTCGTCTTTAATAGTGCGTGTTCAACTCGTCAGACGTTTGCGCGCTCATGATGTCAGGTCAATAATATGAGTGAGATGCACTCTTCGTCAGGGCATTCCATCTCAAGGCCTTCAAGCTACGAGGTCAAACGTAGAGATGCAATCAACACCACAAGCAGAGCCCACCCTTGCGCGGGTGCGTGTTCGGTGGATGTCTGTCATGCTGTGATTGGGCCCCGTGTTCGGGTTCGACGTGGGTGTGCATCTCATGCCGTGCATGCATTGGGGCGTTGGCATGCTTGTTCGTTGCCTTGGCGGTGCTACCGGCCACTCCGACTTTGTCCTTGTGACACACACAACTCAGACACCCTAGACCACCCACACCACCCTCGCGTGCCAGCTTATCCGCATGCACCCACCCACCCCGTGGTATCGTCCCGGCTCATCCGACAGCACACACGTTCTAGGCTGGCAGACCAACACATTCACTGCGCGGCCACCGCCGGAAACAGAATGAGCCGGCGTCCTCCGACCTCCACCCCCCGACCCCTCCCCCACACACCTGTCACAAGGTAGAGACGGCCCTCAGCGGCATGTTCCCCTAGTCTTCTTGAGCGGCAATCCCGACCGAATGCTGCAGCCGTGTGGCGTTGGGGCCATGCAACTGGTGGGACGACCCCTCGACAAGCAAAGCAAGCACCCGCCACGTTGCTCACCGGACACAGCTGCAGCGAGCCGATATGCAGACATAGTTAGGTAGGCGACGAAGCGTGGCGGCCTGCCGCTCACGGGCGGTGGCTAGTGACCGGCGAGAGGTCATTGGACGAGACCTCAAGTCCCGCCTGTACTGTCTCGCCCGTGAGACGTGCCGTGAGGTGGTCGACGGCACGCACCCAACGGCCACCGCGCGCACAGAATTGTCAAAAGATCACGCACCACATTCTTAAGAAATTGCCGCCTGAAGGCGGCGCCCACCCTAGAAGCCCCGTCAGCATGCCTGTTGACAATCGCCGACGCAATGCGGGCAATCTGTCCGTACGTCTCATGTGACAGCGTGGCTAGGGTGTGTCACAATGCATGCGCCTGCGGGCAACAGTGTGGTGACAGGTGCACCCCTGCACGATCGATCTGCGGATCCAATGCAAGGGTAAGCCGCCAATGGGATTGTCCCGGAGTAGTGAGGGAGATCTTGCGAGTAATCTCCCGTCGTAATCTTGACTGTTCAGTGTGCATATATGAATGTGCACACTAAGAGCTGCAACCTTTCTCTCTACTGTTTCACGGTGCTAGTGTCTCCTCTTTAGCGTTCCTCGGTTCTACCTCTGTGCGCAGCAGGCATGGAACGATGGCTGCCCTGACATGACGTGTACTGATACTGCGCATCTGACCTGATAAGATAGCGTTTCTGACATGGTATCGGTGAATGTTTGCGTTATGTCTGTTATGGCCCTGTTCAGGAGGCCGTTGGCCAAAGTCTGTGCGCAGACACGGCAGGCATTCCACTGTTCTGCCGGCGCTCAGACCGCGGTCACAAGCGCAGGCATCATTGAGCGGTCTCATGGCACATTAGATACAATTCGAGACGCTTATTCTTAAATGATCAGCGCTGGGAAAAGCGAATGCGTTCGCTTATTTCTCAACCTGTCGGCTTGCAAGCCACCAATCGGTTAGTTGCTGCGCGCAACAAAGAATCGTCTATCCTATTGCAGGATGTCTAATCTCGATCTAACCAATGCTGACCCTCCTCGCGAGGAAGGGCAAGACGAGGCTGATCAGCAGCCACTCGTCGACAGGGACGCTGACCAGCAGCTCCCTGAAAAGGAACAGCCCGCGGGCATGTTACTTCATGGTGGACGAGTCATCCGACCACGACACTCTTCCCACACTGGGCAGAGCAGCCAGCAGGTACCCTTTTCCTCTCATGTAGTGAACGATGCCGGTCATGCTGAGTCTCTCATCACACTCGAAACCTTGAACGAAGCGCTGTGAGCATCTCGGGGACGTAGCGAGCCTGACTTGACGAAAGGAAACTGCCAGAGTGGAAATGTAAGACCGAAAGCTTCGTTGCGTACGAGCAGAAAGTCTTTTTGTGGTTAGGTCAGTTCGAGCTAGACCATCTGTTGCAGCACACACCGTCCGCGGATGAACAACGTGTCCATGCTAGAGCAAGGACTCAAGTCCTTATGTCTTTGCCTGACGTGGATAGGAAAACTGTCTATCGCATGTCACATCTGTGTGAATCATGGGCCTATCTGGCTGGCAAGTATAGGCCCTCGCACTGAAGCCGAGATTTACAGCTTGTGGAGTCGTTTTAATTCATTGTCACAGAAAAACAGAGACATTGGGTCTTACTGTGGTGATGTCATGAGTGTGTACACTCAACTGGAGGAACTAGGCGCCGATGTGGGCCAGCGATGGCTTCGATTGAAACTGTTAGAAGTGGGGGAGGAGTTCAACGCCGTGCGCGACGAAGTTCTCCACTCTTCCCCACACGTAATCATTGCACGTTTGACTGAACACGCTGACTTGCTCAAGCAACAGCGGTTGTAGGCTAGGTCTGGTGCGCCTGCGGGCACACCTGGCCATGGCTAGCGCCAGCATCCTCATGGCGACAGTCTTGGAGTCGCCGCCATTGCGGTAGGCTAGTCTCCTCGCGAGGAGACCAGGACCGGTTTATTCTGCAAGAAAGGACATTTACGTGCGAACTGCCCCCAGTGCAAACAGGCTGCGGCCGAAGATGTCTTTGCTGTAGAAATGCCTGAAGATTACCCAACGCCTGATGCGTCATTGCCATGGAATTTCATTCTAGACAGTGGGTCCGACATGCATGTAGCGGGCAATCGCGAAATGTTGGCTGAGTACGGTCTGTGCCAGAGGACAGCCAACCCTGCGGGACCAAGCAAGCTCCCCATCATGGGCAGGGGAACCATTCACGTGAACCTGGGCACTTATGTGGATAAGCATGGGAATATGCATTCTCTAGATGTGGAAATCCCTGGTGTTTACTATGCCCCTGAGTTTCCATACAACATACTGAGTACAATGGGTCTTCGGCATGAGCAGATGTACTTAGACACGCGTAGGAGTGTGTTGAATGTCCCAGGTCTTGGTGATATGGCTACTGATATTGAGGATGCGTCCAAATATCAAGAGCTAGATCAAGATGGATACAAAGTCTTTGCGTTTAAAAAGAGTGTATATACAAAGCTTGTTCTGGCTGGTCACCCGGTGAATAGAGGGGTGATCTGGTCTAACCAGAGCAGCGCAACTTCTGTTGTGGAGGACCAGCAGACGTGGTGTCATATGGCTGTTGCGGTAATTGAAACCCAGCGCCCCAATGCTGGGGGAGCTGTTGTCCCGCATGGCACCTACCTGCTGGAACCTGCTTTCTTAGCGCACCTGTCTTTTCACCAGTCAATGTTGGTTTCGAAAAGAATACCGTCACATGCTGATTTTTAATGTGATTTACGTCAGAGTTGATCCCGAGCCAATGGGAAATCGTTGTCATGTATGCAGATTGGGCAAAGTGCCTGCGGGCAAATACTCCGCCAATGATCGTGAGCTCATAGTCCAGGCGAAGTTTCCTGGTGAGCAAGTGCAAGCCGATTTAGCGGGTCCCATTACTCCAATAGGAATCGGTGGTGCGAAATATGTTGTGTTTGTAATGTGTGCCTTTACCCGTTATACTATCGTGGTCGGTCTGCGCAAGAAGAGTGAGGCTGCGGCCATGATCTCTTACATCATTGAGCGCATTCGGGTGAATGTGATGAAGCCAGGTGAACCGGGTGTGCGCATCCTACACACCGACAAAGGGGCGAGGTCATGGTCGAGCCTAGGCCTCGTTGCTCTACCTCCAGCGTCGTGGCATCACTCACCGCACCACCCCCACAGCCGATCATCGCTGTCATTGCATGATCGAGCGGAGGATCGGAATTGCCTTTGAGGCACTCCGAGCTGTGCTGCTTGTGAGCGGCCTTCCTCTTTTTCTGTGGATTGAATGTCTCGCCAGCGACATCCATGGTCACAGTCTCACGCCGTGCTCGGCGCTGTACCACGATAAATCGTCGAAATTGATGAGCTCTCAGAAAGCCTAGCAAGCTGCCAATACATCTGAGGATGTTCAGCAGGCTGAGAAAGATAACAAGCGCATGAAAAAGGCCGAGCGCGATAAGGTGAAGAAGGCAGAAAAATGAAAGTGGCAGTTGCTTGCCATGACGGAATGTGATTAGTTTTTGGTCAAGTCTTGTGACAGGGATATCATTCCCTATATGTATTTTTTCAGGGACACCTCCGGCGGGGGTGTTCCAAGATCTGCTGCGCCAGCAGCGTCCGTGGGGGGTTGAGGTGTATGCATACCCTAGAGATGACAAGCTGCGGAAACTCTCCGTGCGGGGTATGGTTGCATACTGGGTTGGTGCTGGGCTGGGCCCCAGCATGCACCGTGTGTATGCTCAAGATGTTCCTAGGGGTAGGGTCAGTGGTCTACAGTCCGCCGGAAAGTCGGGGCAAATTTTTTGATAAAATTCTGGGTTTTTTAGTTTTCTAGGACGGCGCCGGGGTACTCCGGTGGGCGACGAGGTAAATGCGAGGCGTGAGCCGCGCTTTTGCGAGGAGCTCCACCGGAGTACTCCGCGCCGTCCCAGAAAACTGCCCGGAGTGCGATCTTTTTTTGGGGGGTGCTTGACGAATGTTCTGCTCTGCATAAGGTTTGTGGCTGTGCACAGACGTGGCGGCTGGCACATTAGACTTAATGTCATTTCGACAGTGCCAGAAGGCGATGCGCTGCAACGCATACAATTGTATGCTCAAGGCCGAAGTTGACCGCTTGTCTGAACTGCTTACAAGAGGACTTGATGCATCGCGTGTAGAGTTGGTGTGAGGTTTAAGCATATGCATCTTGCTTTCTTCCGAATGCCGTTGCATGTGATGGTCTTTCTTCCGTGTATGGTGAGCGACGAGCAAATGCGCGGCTTGCGCCGCGCGTTTGCGAGGAGCCCCTCACTCCGCGCACAAAAAAAAAGTGCACCTGACACCCCGGGCAAATTGAAAAGTTAGAGCGGGTACTCCGATGTGAAATTTAGAGTGGCCCTGACAGCCCGGGACAAACATAATATTTTGTACACCACTAAGTAGGGTTGTGGTGGTGCGCCAGGTCATGTGCACCACGGATCAGATGATCCGTCACTTACGAAAGTCAGATGCGTCCGCTGGCGGCTTATCCCTGCACTGGATCCGCAGATCGATCGTGCATGGGAGCACCTGTCACCACACTGCTGCCCTCAGGCGCATGCATTGTGACAGACGCCTGACAACGGGCAGTAGGATGAGCGATTCTTCGTCGCGCGCAGCAACTAAAGCGATTGGTGGCTCGCAAGCCGACAGGGTGAGAAATCAGCAAGGCTGGCATGTACCGGTACAACCTAGGGACATATACCGTTACAAAATTATGCGGTACAATACCGGTACATTGGCAAAGTGCGGAACATAAGGAACATTTGGGTGTCCCGTGATGTACCGGTGTCCGGTACATATTGGAGTGACAATGTCCCGATGTTTAGAATATTCTTCAGTTTTATGAGGTTGCGGTCATTCGAAAAATCGCTTGCAGCGCGCGCGGTGCATATGTTGCAGTGTGCGCGTTGCGCTCTTCAGTCTGTGAGCGCTGATATGAACATAACAGCGCTATCGAGGCCTCGAGGTACATCAACTTCAACTATGAAATGTTCAGATTCATGTACGGTACGCAACGGTGCTGCAAAATTGAATGCTGCACGCATGCGAGGTGTTTGTCCCTGTGCAACGCTGCATCTTTACAATTCTAGCTAGGCACAACAGATAACAAGACACCAAATGCAACATAAATGTTGATCTATCCAAAGACACGCATGATTAGCAGCATGAAAGCATCGTTGCTCACATAGCTATGACGTCCTCGCCAAGCTCCCTTGAGGCCAAGAGCCGTGCCGCAGTTCACTCTACAATAGTGGATGGGGCTGCTTTAATTCTGAACAGTGTGGCTACGGCTGGGCAAGCCGGGCATGCTTTGTGCAAGGTGTCAGTGTCGCAAGGGTCTGAGACTCACAGCCATCCTGATCAAACACCAGTCGTTTGACCAACAAAAAGCGCACGTATGACCACCTCCACTGCCTGAGCTCGACTCTAAGATATAATCACACAATTCGTTGCTGTGTGGGAGTATTGCTGTGCGCGCGACAGCGCAGTGGTCTGCACACATTGAGGTGGCTACACAAGCACATAGTTGCTTGCATACAAATCATTTAAATGTGTTGTTTTGTAGTTATGGAAGCACTTGTTCTGTGCTTTTCAATGATATCTATCTTGTGCTGATCCGATTTCTCATCGTGTCAATTGCATAAACACTACGTGTCATTTAGCTCCGTTTTGAGAGATTTGAAAATCGTATACACCCGCTACAGTAGCCCCCTCTGGTCCAACACAAGTCACAATATGCCTAAACCTATTGCAAATCATTAGTAAAAGACCAAATGCTTTAATTCAGACTTTGCTGGCTGGTAGCTGCATGTTTCTTATTTGCATGTGCCTAAAATATATGATGTTCCGGAACATGTTCCATGTATTCCGATGTACGGGCAATAAATGTTGATCGATGTACCGGTTTTTCAGGCTTAGAATTGAGCGAACGCATTCGCTTTTCCCAGCGCTGATCATTAATAACGTGCATCTCGAATTTGTATCTAACAACAATATGCTACGAGACTGCTTAATGATGCCTGCGCTTGTGGCCGCAGCCCGCGCGCCGGCAAAACAGTGGAATGCCTGCCGCGTCAGCGCGCAGACTTTGGCCAACGGCTCCCTGAACAAGACCATATCAGACAGAACGCAAACATTCACCGATAACATGTCAGAACTCCTATCTTATGCAGGTTAGACGCGCAGTGTTAGTTCAGGCCAGATCAAGCAGCCAACATTCCATACCTGCCGCGCACAGAGGTAGAACCGAGGAATGCTAAGGGGAGATGCTAATACTGTGAAACAGTAGGGATCATGGTTACAGATCATAGTGTGCACATCAATATATGCACACATACAGGTCAAGATTACGGCGGGAGATTGTCGTGGGGTGGCACCTCACTCTAGCGCAATCTGGTCATAGATAGCCACTGCTGTTGCGTTTGAAGTGCACAATTGTTCAAAATTATTGAGCATTAATGTCAAATGCACATATGATGTTCAAATTAATGTCCGTGTCGACTTTTTTCGAAAGATTGTGCACACGAAATACAAGCATACAAAGCATCGTGCGCTGACGCTCGATGTGGCTACGAGTGCACTATGTCGACCAGCTCAAGCATAATCACAATTAATGGCGCTAATGGCTGAGCGAGTTGATCTCAAAGTAGATGTGCGCTAAATCATGCACATGAACAAAACAAAACGCTTTAATTAGGTGCTTATATCTCTACTTGCGTTCCTGGCGACTAAGCCGCGCTCTGTGAACTTCTCGAGTTAACATGTTCACATCATGATGCCAGACTCAGCAATGCATGCGCTATCTCGAGATACTGTGCACAGGCTACGGGCAGGTTAAAGCCCAAGCCCTTGCGTTACACACCGTGGCGGCTCGAGCCAAGGTGGAACACAGAATGTGCTCAACAAGTGTTGGGCTCATCTTATTGGAAAGATTCCGGCATGCCCGTTGTTCTCCGACGCAAGGATATCGGGACTCTTGGATCACTAATCATCATTGTCCGGCATGCATGGCACGAATGAGCACAGACTCCGCGCATTCAGCGTTTGAAGTCGTATACATACACTTATACGCCATAACTTATTGATATTCCCGCAGATGATCGGGACATCATTGATGTGCTCGCATTTTGCGCGGCATCTTCGCGAGGCCAGCCGTAGCAGGGGGTACTACTAGTAGTTCTGGGCGCATTCACAACAGTGTTTATACTGCGAGCTGGTTGGGTCCGAAACAGTAGTTACTGATCGGATGGGGCGCAAACATATGTGCACTCTGTTCTGAAACTGCCTTTCACGCATTTCATAACCTTGACTTCATAATTACGAGTGCTCACATCGGTCTTCGCGCCGGAGCCATAGCCTGTCAAACTTCCCTGCTTCCATCACATCGAGGTCCGCTCAGTGACCAAGGACAGTGAGTCCTAGACAGAGATCCACACAGGATCTCCCTCAATACTCCGGGACAATCCCGCTGGTGGCTTACCCCTGCACATGATCCGCAGACCGATTCGTGCATGGGCGAACCTGTCACCACATTGCTGCCCGCAGGCTCATGCGTTGTGACGCGGGGGGGGGGGGGGGGGGGGGGGGGGGGGGGGGGGGGGGGGGGGGTTCTCGCTGAAATTTTCTACACCGAAGACGCGCCGACCGTGTAGAGGTCTCTGAGTCGCCGGGGCGGAACGGACCTACGGTGCTGCGCGAGGACAGCTGAATAAAATGGGCTAAACGCCGCAGCACGAAGGCTGTACAGGCAGACAGAAATAGAACAGACAGATGCGAAAAGAGGCAGGAAGTCAATACAATGTGATGCACGAATGGGTGGCGCCCCAACCAGATCACTGTAAAAACGTCCTGGTCCCAGCAAGCGCTCGGTATAAATACCGGGGTGTGTGCGCCCAGGTCAATCCCCCTGTCAAAGCTGGCCTCGCCGAATCGTGCCGCATAACTGCCACACTGATCCCAGATTCCGCATAAGCGCGGGAGATCTTAAATTGTGGCTCACAGAGCCTGAGATGAGTGTAAGCAAGGCTGCGCACGTAATTAGTCGGCAGCTCTGGGTGGCTGTACAGATATTATCGTGCATGCCAACCCTGGAGCCCGCCGGGCGGACCCTGCGTAACGGCGGTAATGCACACAGTAAGACGTAATATGTGCAGTAACGATTCGGCTAGCCGCATAAAGCCATAATAAGCCTATGACGGGACACATTGTGCCGGGAGAAGGCTGTACACAGTGTTGATGCAATGTGCACGTGTTCGAATGCAAGCGCGAGTGGAAGCGTCATACCGTAAGTTAAGATGGACGAAATGTTAAGTATGTGTGCGGAGTACTTAGCACATGACGCCTGAGATCTGGGATCACACCTGCATGATCAGTATCTAAGTCAGACACTTGAGCCATGACCTTGTTCAACCTATACAGAGAGCTGGAATGTGTCTTCTCATTCGCGGGCTCGTGATTGCCACGTGTCACCCCGTGCGTGCATCCGCATGTGCACATGCCTTGTGCGCTACGAGGCACTTTCACAACAGCACATAAGGCTGGTGGACGCGTGCAATCACATGTGGCGAGTGCAGGCACGTAAGCCCACTGAGCGAACGTGTGATCACACTGTGTACAACTCGATCGGTAATTCAAAAGCTATGCGTGTGCGACCGTCCACATGGCTGGACAAGTTGCTACGCATATAAGAAAAGGTGTTAATTGTGCCAGCATGCGTTAGTGTGAGAGATATCTCACAACACGCCGCCGCCGCATTCCGCGCGCTGGTCTCACTGGCAGAGGCCCTCGGACTGGAGCCCCAGAAATGGAGGAGCCGTCGCGGCCTCGCGCGGCATCATTCATGCCACGGAGGGCGTGCCGCCCCCGGCACGCCCATTGGCGTCCCGGGGTTCAAGTCGGCGCACACGCAAGCGACGGCCGACAAGGTGTGCCCATCCATTGACAAGATGATGAGCCTGCCCTTAACAGTGCATGAGCAGTTCATGCTGCTCACGATGTGCTGCCAACGCCGCATGCTGCACTACGCAAGGGGTGGTGCCGTGGGCGCACAGTTCCGGATTACATGCGCCGGACGGAGGGGTCTGTTCTTGCTGCGGTGAATCAAATCTCACGCATCCCGCAGGGCGACCCTCGGACGGCCGTGCAAGCGGTCCTCCCGGCTCGCCTCGGTGGCTTGGAAATGTTGTCCACGCTACAAGAGGTCTCCAACGGGGCGGCCCTGGCTGCAGATGCGGTGAGCCACAAGGCATTCGCAGGAGGCCCCCAGTGTATGCGGTGGTTCTGCGGGCCGCACGGGCAAAATTTGCAGGGAGCTTGGCAAGCGCTCAACCACGCCGAGCAGCTCTGTCCGGAGCTGCCTGGGCCAGCGAGTGGCAGTACCATAGCCAAGGTGTTGCCTGCTATGCAACAGCGTGTCACCAAGGTGGTTGCTCGGCGCCACCGGGTTGGCTCTGCTTGACAGCCATGATATCACCCGACGCGAGGGTGAATGCAACTTGGCACGGCTGCGCAGCTGCGCTTGCCATGCAGCCACCATGTGTTTGAACACCATGACGCTCTCCACGCACTTGCGCATGACCGATGTTGAGTTCACACTGTGCACAAGGTATCTCTTGGGCATTCCTCCGGCCCCTCTCCGTGCCATCAGCTAGAGCTGCGAATGTGCTCGTTGATACAGCCACATGACCTCGACAAACCGATGAGTTGCCCGCGCATGCTGGGGACCTGGACTTGGCGTCACAATACCGTTGAAAAACAATGGCGTCAGATCGAATCCATCGCATGTGTGGCATCCACGCGCATCCCGAGCACATCGGGATTCGTCCGTGCTGGGCATGCGGACACCCCGCGGCGGGCCCATGCAAGCCCGCCAGCCCCCCCCCCCCCCCCCCCCCCCCCCCCCCCCCCCGACCCACCACTGCCTGCCTCCCAAGTTGCGGACCGTTGGCGCGTGGGGCCGTCGCCTGCAACCTCGTCGCCGCCACCGGCCGCGCGCGAGGCCGCGGTGCCGGAGGCAGATGTAGCCGCCGATGCCGCAGCAGCTGGGTGGTGCGCCCATGTGGAGCGACCCTCGCCGGACGCCGCGCGGGCTGAGGCGCCGGAGGCGGGAGGGGGTCATTTTTTTCCGGTCTTCAGGTTTTGATCCGTCACTTGTACTGTCACTGCCAGCTGCAACGTAGGCACCGGTTGCAGCGCGCCGTGCGTACAACTGTGATGTTGCAGCGCGCCGTGCGTACAACTGTGATACCTCGGCATGCAGCGAGCTTTGAACACTGTTTGAATTGATATGACAAAAGCTATTACTTGCTTGCGTCAAAGCTACATGGCGAAGGCTGATACGAGCGAATCGTCTGTTTCCGGGGCGTTTGCAACTGCGCACTGGCTTTGGTCACCAGCCTGGTGTCGCGGACGACGCCAGCTCTGAGCAGATTGACCGTCTCTGCGTTCACAGCCAAACACTCTATCATCATAAAATGCTAGAGCTTTGCAAAGAATGCGTGATTGACACCGCGTGAGCGTTGCAGCGTCGACGCTGACGTCAGGCGTAGGCGCACTCTGCAACATTGTTAACGCAGTGACGTCCTCACAACGCTACCGAAACTCGCTACAGCACGGCAGTAAAATCACACCTAGTGGCTCACTTTGAAGTAAATAGCGTCGCGTTATGCGTGACTGTATGTGCCCTGGTATCTGGAGATGACAGACAGCACTCGCAACGCATTGAATTTACCCATACAGCATGCTCCCACAAAGTGATAACGACGTTGACATTTTATCTGCTTGACAAATTCGGCAGGGCTGTGGCAACGGTCGGGCTTGCTATAGACAGCTGTACAGACGTGCCTTGGCGATACCTCCTTCGCCAAGGCTACAGAACCGCTGCTATCCCAACTTCTTCACGCTACTATACGTATAGAGCTTGTATCTACATTCAGTTGTCACAGTTGCAGATGCGTGCTGCCTCCGGCGCGCAGCGTTACGGCCGCAACAATCGAGCGGCATGACGGCAGCTCTCAGCGTGCACGCAGCATCGTTAGCCAGTTTGTTTACACAAATACTTCACTGGTGTCGTATCTTCACTCTTTCGAACCTATTAGCACTGTTGGGGGCATGTAGTGCGGTGGTGGTGGCACCAGCCGTGCTGCACAGGCTCCATGCATTGTGAATGGCGCGGTGCTGACGACATGAGCCATGCGACCAGTCGACACCTGAGGACCGGTTACTCAAGACCCGGGGGGGGGGGGGGGTTGAGGTGGCTAGGGTGCTACATGGCCTGGGGCCGGGGTGCAGGCCGGTGCCGCGCAACAGGAGGGGCTGGAGGAGGTCGTCACGGCGATGGCCGAGCAGAAGGTAGGAGACATCATGTTTGTGCCGCCTGATGACGCTTTGTGCATGAGGGATGTGTTGGTTGTGAAACCCTGTGCTGGTACCTATTGCAGCGCGGTGGCTTGGGAGGACGGTCTGCTGTGGCGGTGCGGGATGTGCAGGCACACAATGCATATCGTGCGTACGATCCCGATGCATATGACTTTGTGCCATTGTCGTATGAGGCGCATGGTAGGTTTGGGGCGGCATGCTATGGTACATTTGAATCGGTTGGCAAAGGTTGCCTCTCGGTGTGGTGTGGTGGACCATGGTTTGTTTGTGACGAATGCTTTGCGCAAGTCGAGTGTGGCGTCGTGCAAAGGGAATGCTTATGTGGTCCATATGGGGCTTCAATCTTTGGCACGTACTGCTGGCAGGGTTGCAGCGCGAGCTCGTGCCCGGGCTAGTGCCATGAATGAGTAAGTGGGTTTGCGAGAGGATTCCGACAACCGGTTGCGTGCCCAGCCTCTGTCCTTTGTACAAAATGTTTTGCCTGGCCTCTGTCCTTTGTAACTACATGCATGTTCTGCAGCAGGCGCTCACTGCTCGCATGCACTTCTGGACGTGAATCCACAGCTGCAGTCAAGGTCATGCATTGATGCTTGTGCACCAGGCACACTTCGTAACTCTCGATTGCACTTATAGGGCGGTTCGCACGGGGCACGAAAGCACAAGCTGAAGGGATCGTCACTGATATCGACCTAGCGGGATAAATCGCGTTCGTCCCATTGCCGTTCAGCACGCTTTCGATCGGCAACACTCCCGCGGCGAGGGATCTTCGGCGCATTCGACATGTCCTAACACACTTCAATTGATTCATGCTGAAGAAATCTAAGGTGGTGAAGGGGCTTGATCCAACCTGTGCATATATTTCGCCGCTTTGATCTCCATCGCGCAGTCGTGGTGTATCCCAGTTTCGTGCCTATCAATGACTTGGTGGACACACCAACGCTGTTTGCAAGTTCTTGAAACATTTGGTTCTGTCAGTGTTGACACTGTGTGGCGTTTCACAGACGAGGGAGACATCATTGTAGCGCCGTGTGGCCGGTCAACGCCGCTAGACTAGTCGTCTCCCTGTTGCGGGCACTGCTTCAAGTTCCCAACGCGTTGACCAATAGCGTTATAGTGTGCCTGTGTCGTTCTTACAGCCACGGAAGTCGGTAACATGTGCACGCAAGTTGGTGTACGATTCGAAATGCAACCAGTGAACATTCGGCGAACACCGGCCGTCCCTTTTCGCCTGCAATTCTCAAACCGCCACCAGCAGCATGAAATTGTCCGAGGGGTAACATCCGCTGCGGCTGATCGCGTGTTTCCTGGCGAAGATCATATTGATGCTATTGGTCAAGCCTTCAAGAGTCTGTATAAGTTCAGCAGGCCGCATACCATCATTGGGACTGCGTTGAGCGTGTGCTCAATATCTCTGGCCGCAGCACAAGGGGCTGCAGTTTCTACATTGGGCTCGCAGCAAGTTTGGGCCGTGGGCATTGCGCTGTCTGCAGCACTGTTCGCCAATATATCAATAGTTGGGATAAATCAATGCTTTGATGTCAATATCGACAAAGTCAATAAACCATATCTTCCACTAGCATCTGGAGAATGGACTCTGACGACAGGGATTGCCGTGTCAACAGTCACTGGGATCCTAGCATGTGCCATTGCCATAGGCTCTGGATCCATCCCGCTAATCACCACTGTGCTTGGAAGCCTCGTTCTAGGAGTTGCGTATTCGGCTGATGTACCACTGCTGAGATGGAAGAAGCATCCCTTGGCAGCAGCCATCTGCATTCTGGTGGTGAGGGCAGTACTTGTTCAGGTAGGTCGAACAGCTAGTTCTCATGCTTGTCAAAGCAACACAATTAATTTTTTTGTGAATATGATCAGGAGATAGGCATGCCTTGGACGACAATTTGAGTTCGACATCCCTGTGATTGGTCCCAGTCTCACACAATTTCCAAACTCACCAGTCTGCCCTGTTTCACAGGTCGGCTTTTGGAGACACATGGAGGTTGCTGGTTTGGGCGGAGTTCCAGGAACGCCGAACACATCTATGCTTTTCTTGGCTTCCTTTATGACACTCTTTTCTATTGTCATTGCACTTTTCAAAGATATCCCTGGTGCGTTGTATCTCGCGAGCCCCAAACTGCAGCCTATATCCTCCTCTCCGTCTTCTGCAGGATGCATAGCATAACTCAAGTGATGGAGGTGCAACTTTGTGCAGATATTCGAGGTGATCAGCTGTTTGGAACTCAGACTGCCTCGGTGAGATTTGGGACGCGCACAATTTTCTGGGTCTGCATATCTTTGTTGCTGCTGGATTACTCCTTGGCACTGGGTTATATTGCGGTGACCTGCACAGGACTGGTTCGGATATTGACACTGTTGTGTCAGGGGAGTCTGGCAGTAGCATTGGTTGCACACACAAGGAAGACAAATTTGGACAGTCATACAGACGTTGCTGATATGTACATGCTTGTGTGGAAGTTATTTTATGCCCAGTATCTGTTGTTTCCGTCGATTGCATGCGGCAGCATCAGCATGTAGTATACTGGGACTTTCTTGCACCCGATATCGAAACCGTCCTTGTGTTCATCATAATCGTGCATCATAATCGTCACTCAAGCGAATTTTCTGCCTGCGGCAGCTGGAAGAAGGCAAGTCAGGCTGTCAAGCCGGGATGCCGCAGGAGGGATTGGTGAAGATGCACCTGCGCATCCGTTCCAAATCACAGGCCATGCCATAGTTCAGCGCATGGCACGTTAAGAGTCTTGAAGCGATTTGAAGATGCCATGACTCAATGCCGCACTGTTTAACACGATAGGGCATGTGAGCCTGCTGATGCGGATGGTGTGACGGATAGCTGATGATGATGCACAGGGTCCGGACCTGGCCATAGTATCTGGTCATCATGTGGTGGAGTTAGAGAGCATGCCACGTCATGTTCGAGCAGTTTCGCAGTTGAGCCTGACCTGTACATGAAATAACCAGTGACAACCCAGGCACGGAAGCTACAGGAATGCATGCTTACTGTCTGCTGCGTATACCCAACACATCAGCTACCTTGATTTTGAATCCAACCGTGTGTGTGCTTATCGGCCACATGCAGCGTTTGATGTCATCGTTGTCTCACATTTTTTATGGACAGACCGGAGCGTGCTGTCCGCTAGGAAGCTGCAAACAGTGGTGGTCAGCGGCAACATCAGCACTGGACACCAGCCGCATTGCACATTAACTTGGCTAAATCACCCACTTAGATGCTCCCATGTCACTGTCTGGCTGTCGATCAATTGGTGTGATGTGACTTCCTTAAAACAAGGATTTCTCTGCAATTGATGGTGCCTACTTTGCGGCTTTCTTGCACCTTTCGTAACCATAATTCGTAGCTGATGCAAACAGAGAAGTCACACTGACGTGGTGAGCCATGTGAAGCAGCCTTGCATGGCCTAAATTCCCATGAAGCGTCAGCTGTGATTTCTCTATGTGTGTAGATGTATCCCATCAGTGCCATGCTGACATGGCTGGCCAAGCTGTGAATCAGACACATATGCACGCTTCAGAGAGCGGATTACCCAGAAGCTGCATTCTTGCCAAAATTCTCTGTGCTCGTGTGGGCACTCTGAAACTATTTCATTGTAAACTTGCAACCGCTCTTGACTAACTAATACGATCGCCCAGCCAGCCCAGCCAGCTGTGCGAAGTCAATTTTGCACCCACTCATGTATGATCCCAGCACTTGACCCATGAGCACGCTCACACAGCAAAACTGCACCATCTACCAGTAGACGTCCCACATCACACTGCAACGGGCCAGCTTGTTAAGGTGCTTCAAGGCATCTTCCACCAGCCTTCCACAGGCCACCTTGTGCCCTGTCCAAGTCAGTGTGCATCAGTTTGCTGCAGGAAAGTGTTCTTGTGGCAGCGTGAATGTATGTAGTTACAAAGGACTGAGGCCGGGCATCGAACATTGCTAGGGAGGCACACGCAAATCCACTCACGCAGTCATGGCACTAGGCCGCGCACGAGCGCGCACCATCGCCCTGCCGGTAAATCCAGCCAAGGATCGGAGGCCCGCACGGAGCACATAAGCGTTCCTTTCGCACAAAGCCACACTCGACCGGCGCAGAGCATTCGTCACAAACAAAGCACGGTTCACCTTACCACACCGAGACGCAACCTCCGCCAGCCGATTCAAGTGATCCATAGCAGGCTGTCCCAAGCGACCATGCGTCTCATGCGATAACGGCACAAAACTGCACGCATCAGGGTCGTACAAACGATAAGCATTGCGTTTCTGCACGTCCCGCACCATCGCAGCACCCCCGTCCTCCCGAGCCGCCCGGCCGCAATGGGTATGCGCACAGGGGTTCACAATCAACACATCCCCTATGCACAAAGGGTCACCTGGCGGCATAAACATGATTTCCCCCATCTTCTCCTGGGCCGTCCTGAGTTCTTCCTCCAGCCCCTCCTCCCGCGTGGCAGCGGCCTGCGTCCCAGGCCCAGCCGCACCCTGTCCACCTCGCACCGCCGGCGCCGCCGGCACCGCAGCCTGCGCGGCGTCCGGTGCGGGTCGCCCCACATGGGTGCTGTGTCCAGCACCGGCATTGGTGGCCTGAGCAGACGTCGGCGCCGGTGCCGCAGCCGCGCGCGCGGCAGACGGCGGCGTCGGGTTCGCAGGCGTCGGCTCCGCAGGCAAAATCTCTGCACGCGAAGGGCCCGCCACTGGTGAGGCGGGCTGTGGCGGGTCAGGGGGGAGGGCAGGCCCGGCGGGCCAGCACGGACCTGCCGCGGAGCGTCCGCCGCGCGCGGACGAACGCCGATGTGCGCGGGATGCGCGTGGATGCCACACATGCATGGGACCTGATCTCGCGCCATTGTTTGTGAACGATGTTGTGGCGCAAAGTCCAGCTCCCCGACATGTGTGTGCAATTCTTCGCGTGGTCGAGATCATGCAGCTGTATGAACGTGCCACATTCGCAGCGCGAGCCGATGGCATTGGGAGGGGCCGGAGACATGCCCAACAGATACCTGATGCACAACATGAACTCCCCTCTGGGGGCGGACAATGCAACATCTGTCATGCGCAGCGCCTGGGAGAGCGGCAGGGTGCTCAGCCATTTGGTGGCCGCACGGCAAGCACAGCTACGCAGCCATGACAAGTTGCATACATCCTCGCGGGGTGGTGACATCATGGCTGACAAGCAGAGCCGCCCGGCGGCGCAGGGCAACCACCTTGGTGACACGTTGTTGCACAGCACGTAACACCTTGGCGATGGTGTCGCCCCTCGCCGGCCCGGGCAGCTCCGGGCAGTGGACGACACTGCACTGCCATAGAAGGTGAGTCGAATGAATGGCCCCAGCCGGTGCGCCTCCCTGGGTGTGCAGGATCAGGTCTGTAGCTCAGACAGACCTGATCCTGCTCAGCGATGTCGAGGGCCTGCCAGGCTTCCTACAATTGTTGCCCGTGCGGCCCAAAGAACGGCCGCATGCGCTCGGGGCCTCCTGCAAACGCCTTGGCTCACCGCAGCTGCAGTAAGGAACTCCCCGTCGGCGACCGCCTGCGGCGTGGACACAATGCCCATGCCACCAAGGCGCGCCGGGAGGACTGCTTGCGCGGCCGCCTGAGGGTCGTCCCGCGGGCCGCGCATGATTTCATTCACCGCAGCCAGGACAGACGCCTCCGTCTGGCGCATGTGATCAGAAATTTGCGTCCATGGCACCACCCTGGCGTAGTGCAGCATGTGGCGTTGGCAGGACATCGTGAGCAGCAAGATTTGGTCTTTCGCTGTCAAGGGTAGGCTCATCATCTTCGCGATGGTCGTGCACACCTTGTCGGCTGTCGCGTGCACGTGCGCCGACTCGAACGCCCGGGTGCTGATGGGCGTGCCAGTGACGACTGTTCCCTCCGCGGTGTGCGCAATGCCGAGCGGTCGCGACGGCTCCCGCATGCTGGGGGTCGTGCGAGTAGGCCGTGCACTTGTGCAGCTGGGGCTCCAGCCCGAGGGGCTCTGCCGCCGAGGCCAGCGCACGGAATGCGGCGGCGGCGTCCACGTGCCCCCCAGCGATGATGCAGTCGTGATATATGCCACAAGGGCAGCCGTGACCTCCCTCTCGGTCGGTTGGTGCTGGGCTTGCACGACCTGGAGGGGGCCCTGGAGGGCCAGGGCGAAGAGTAGCGGGTTGAGGAAGTCGCCTTGACGCACGCCGCGCTGCGACGTGATCGCAGTGGTGCCGGGCAGTGCACCGTCGATATAGAGATTTGCGGGGAACCTGTACAGCATCTTGGCGACGGGCAGCGGCGCAAGCTTGTAAGACGCAACAGCCTCCAAGATGGCTGCACGGGACATCATGTTGAATGCATTCTTCCAGTCCAGCTGTACAAGAACGGCATCGTCCCACGCCTGCAGCACGGCGCACGCAGCGTGGCCCAGGTTCTGCGCGCCCCCTGGCACCCCCGACCCCCACTTGCAGTGGCGCGAAGAAGGGACCCAGGCCACTGCACAGTGTCTTGGCGCACAGGCTTACCAGGCGCTGCCACGTCTCTGCAATGGCGACAGAGCGGACACCTCCCTGCGGCTTCTGCTGCAGGAGGAGACGGCAGTCCAGCAAGCGCCGGAGGTGCGGCAGCCGGACGGCGAGGGCAGTATTCACAAAGCGGAGAATCTCCGCGAGCGCGGCCGTGGAGGACGTGCCGGCAGCCCGGATGTGCTCGTACGTCCACCCCGACAGGCCCAGGCCGCTGCCCTTCAGCAGCTTGTCGAGTAGGCCCCGATGCGTCCCGTCGTCGATTTGCAGCGGGGGCGCAGGCTTGGCGGGCTGGGTGTCGGGGGGCAGCGCTTCCGTGGGATGCAGCTGTCGCAGCTGCTTGTGCACTTCCGGGCTGTACCTGGCGATGGGCGGCACCTCCAGTTTCGCTGCGGCTTTGCGGACATTCCTGTTGCCCAATTGTGGACGGAGGCCGCTAGGAGGCGATCCTGGTTGTGACGTATCTCTGCTGCTGGCTCTGCATGGGCTCCGCCAGCCTCGGCTTCTCACCGTCCAGAAATAGCGCGATACAGGTGCAAGCGCGGCCCGTCATGCCCCTCCCTCCCTTCTGCGACAGAACCAAGGAAGTCGGGGAAGCGGCCAAGGGCCACGCGTGCTCCCTTGATTTTTTACGTGTCGACTGCCTTGTTGACATCTCCAAGGAGCACAAAGGGTCGTCCGGTGGCACAAACGCCTGACACGATGTCCCCCACCTTCTCGTGGGCCATCAACATGAGCACCTCCTCCAGTCCCTCCTCCCGCGCGGCAGCGGACTGCACCTCAGGCCCCGCCGCACCCTGGCCACCTTGCACCACCGCCGCCGCCGGTGCCGCAGCCTGCGGGGCGTCCTGCTCGGGGCACCCCACATGGGAGCTGTGCCTAGCAGTGGCATCGGCGGCCGGAGCACCCGCCGCCGCCGGCGGCAGCGGCGGCGGCGGCGGCGGGGCCGCAGGCAGTGGCGCCGCGGGCGACATCGTCGCGCGAGAAGGGCCCACAACTTGGGAGGCGGGCTGTTGCGTATGATCTGATGTATGTATGTATGCATGATTACATTAACAATAGCCGTATCCATTTGGACACTGAAAACTCTGAAATCCGGGACCGAACGAGGCATCCAAGTAACATGCCGCCGCAAACTCTGACTGGCGCCACAGAATGCAACAACACGAGCCAATTCTGCGAGAGGGGACGGGCGAATTGCGACACCCGGCACCCCAGCATCACCACCAACACCATCAACACCCACAACAAGGACAACTGCTACATTAGACAGACGAGTTCTTGTCCAAGAGTACGGATGTCCTTCTCAGCTGAGAGGCCCCGCTCCCCAGTGTGATGGTGTCCGTGCCGCCGTTCCCTCACAAATCTTGTGCCAGTGATGACACAGCATAAATCAGTTTGATTAGCTGCTGTACCTTATGCTGTGCGTGGGTGACATGACTGGTCGGTGGTCTGGCGGGTCATCCACAGGCAAAACCGTTGCTACACTGCTGCCTCCTGAACGTCCCAAAGACACCAGTATGTTACACTAATGGCTGGTCGTGGTTAATCTGGTGCTGGAAATGGCATCGATCCATCCATCCTTCAGCAGATTTCGTTGTTTCCATATCTGAATAATCAGAATACATGAGATATGTAGGGACCGCGGTTCCAGCCAATTGCAAAGCAATTAGAACGCAGCTGCATCCGTTCTGCATTCGGTGGAACAATTGTAAGCTCATGCCAGCGTGTACTAGGATTGCATGCGCTGATTTTCTCAAAGTGGTCGCGGTCCAACCAAAGCTGTCGACGCCTGGGCGGTGTTCGACCTATCGTTGCGGGCTGCAGTCTTTATTTTATGCTACAGAATGTCTTACGTATCGTGGAGACTTCCTTGACTTCGTGCATCAGGGATGCTGCAATTGCTTGAAGAAGAACTTAGCAGAACACACTTGCCCAGACTAGCTGACACGTACCGGTTACAGAGTTGGCGGAGCAGATGTTGTACAATCTCAAATCGAGGACAGATCGCAGCTGCTACGCTACAACTTGATCAGCAAGCACTGGCCAAGGAATGCAGTTCAACTTGGAGCCCAGAATCATGTACCGCCTGTCAGTTCATTCTTGCTTCCAAGGTTTTTAATCCCAAGCTTTCCTGCATATGACAAGGACCATGACGACCAATCGTAAGCCTCGGCTGCGGCACATTCAGTGCATGGTAATGGTCTATGCTTGTGCTAGCACACAATTTGGCAAATCTGCTGCACTCACACAGCACGCCCGTGTTCGCATGATTACATGCCATTGCTGAGGTCGCTTTCTCCGGTGCCTATGCATACACAGTAGGATCCCACTCAGTCATAACAGGTGTGCCTGTTGCACGTGCACTGCTGATGACTGCAATTTTGTTGGAGAGGCATATTCTTGCTATACAATGTTGGCTGAGTGATGATAGAATTCCAACTCTGTTGGTGGATTCTGTGTAAACCTATGTGTTTGTGCAGTGAAGTGGACAGCCAGCCATGTGTGAAATACTTCAGCAGATCTGCGGCCCTTGATGTGGGGCAGCTGTGCGGATGTGTTGCTGTGTTCTTCCGCGACCAGTGCATTGATTCCCGCAGCAAAACGACGATGAAACCCATTGCAGCACTAAATTCAAGCAAGCGTGGGGGAATATGCTACTGCAGCAGCTGGGCTGCAAGGCACACATTGCCTATATGGCAACTGTGGTGGTGGTCCATTCAGCACCATGGCAACAAGACAGCCCGTGACCCTGATCCACGTCACGGCAGTTTACAGTTATATCATCGGACAGGCAGCGGTCGCAGCCTCATTTGCATGTGTCTGTAATGACGAGCTGCGATGCCGTCACCCACACGACGAGCACGTTTTGTAGGACCTGTGTGCACACGCAACGCAACATTGACAAGAGATCCGTGAGCACTGTAAGGCAACTGTTGGAAGCTTGCGAGCAGCCGGTGATGCGCTAAGGCACCCGTCAATTGGCTCTGCGGAAGCCGTATTCGACATAAGTATACTCAAGCTGTTCGTCATACAGACACAGCACGTGGCTATGATATAATCCGTATTGTACAGCAACTTATAGAAGTACACTATTTTGTACTGTCACTAGCGCAAGCTTTATGATAGCTAGGTTGGGCGCACACCATCACGCTGGGGAGCGGGACCACCGCCGAAACAACACAGAGGTGTTCGATGAGGCTGCACCTATGCAGAATTGTTGTAAACCATACAGTGGCACTTCTGTCAAGTTTGAGGCTGTCCTGTGCACGATGGCGCATGCGAGTTGCAGGCCCGGGTTTAGCCCCGGAGCTGGCAGCGTGGCAGCCTGGTGGGTTGGGTGCGATACGGAGCTGCTTGCAGGCTGCTGTGCCCGTTTTACCTGAAAACACGAGCTACTGTTATTTGGGTACATTTCCAGGGAACACTTGGATCCTCTCGATGCAGTGGCCCGTGCCAATGTTGCTCGATTCACACCTGGCCTGAACTGCTCACTTGGGGAGTCGCAGCGGTCAACCTCTGCTGCCACCTGCAAAAGTGAACTCACATCTACATGTTTTCGACATCGACATCGCGATCCGGTTCCTGCTGTTTGACAGCGCCTTGGTGTGCAGCTGTGGCATCTGTCGAAGGTCTTTGGTTCACGCGCTGATCGCTTACTCACTTCCCGCCCGATCACACATTGCACATGCTCGGCTCCGGCGCTCACAGCTCCTTGTCACATGACATAGAAAGTTGTGGACACTGTACCGTTTGTGGCGGCTCTGACGCGGACACTTCCTTCGGAGCTAGGCTGATGATCATATGCTCTTGCTGCGGCCTTCGCGGATGTCATGTGGTACGTACGAGTCGTCCACACCTTCTGAGAATGTGAATCGTGTTGTAAACTCAAGATGTTGGTTCACTTCAAATAAGTTTACGTAGATGTGGGACTGATTCACGTCTCGGAACATCGAATACCAAGCTGCCGAATCAGTTCATGGGCCAGCCTGTGCCAGTTTGTGTTAATTGTACTGGTGTGATTACGCAAATGCTCCTCAGAGATGGGGATGGCGAACATACAGTCACTTATTCTGCCAACAGTGCAAGTATCTACCATATGACAATATGGTAATGCCAAGATGCTAGTGGTACCACGCTTGCGCGCCCCGCTTTTGCCAAAGATGTGGTGGTCCACTCCGAACTTAGCCGACAGCATGTCGTGGCTACAGTGTGCAGTGTTTTGTGCCTGGATCATGATCATGATGCGGAAAATTTTCAACACATAAATGTGTGGCTGTAGGGTGCTGTTCCGTGTGTGGTGTCCTTTCAGCAGCATATGTTTCCTAAACGAGATGTACGCAGATCCTGATTTACCGCTGAGATATTACGGACAGCCTTGCAAGTACATGTTCAAAAGCTTGCTGACAACAGTGATTCGTAGAAATAACCAAATGAATGTGGTGCAGGATCGCAGAGTTTGCAATAATTGAATGCAAGCGCTTCGTGAGTGCAGGAATGTGAAGAACGACGCACCGGAACACATCTCTCACGGGGGGCTGTGATGGACGAGGGCAATCTGTGGTTCTGTGAGACATCATGTGAAAGGATGTATCACGAGATGGCGCATTTGTTTGCTGTAACCAATGTGAATGGAAATCGAGAAGTAGCGATCCTTGCAAACGAACCAAGCATAGCTAGTCGTAGGGGTTCGCTCCTTACTGTTCCTAACAGTTCAGATTTACTTTTTACTTTTACTTTACAGTAAGGGTATTTGCTATCTGTCCGTAGCCTGCACAGGATGTTGCTCTTCTGCATGTGCTTGTCGTGCTCCTCCACTCTGACCCTGTTCTGGAGCCAGCCTCTGCTAATTATGGTCTCTGGCCGGAGACATATGCTGTCTACAGGTCGCCGGACTCAGCATGAAGCAGCGCTGAAGATCCTTCATGCGTCATTCGGTCCGCTTCGTCTCAGGTAGTGATACTTGCAATATATTTGATGAACCTGTTGTGCGAGCTCCAGAGTGTCTGCCTTTGCAGAGCCATTGATAATGGACAATGACAAAGATCTTGTGGACATGTGTGTTCATTCATATGTGACTCCTCCGGAAGAGGAGACGGCAGATGATCTTGGCTATGATTATGGTGGGTGCCAGATCACCAGCTGAGTACCACATATGATGCAGCTGGATGATAATGCAACTTTGTTTTGTCTGGCAGGTGATCCGAGCAGACTCATGTACTAGACATGACTGTGCTCTGATGCCACAGGATCGTTCAAGACAATCGTGCTACGTGAAGGCAACACCATCATCTGTGCTGCGACAGTGAGGGTGTTTGGTACAATCATGGCTGAGATTCCTTTTGTGGGCACAAAAGAAGACTATAGGCATGGTCGCAGTTTCTTTAGGCGCAACTGTGGGGCTTGCTGCTGTTGATATGGAAAATCTGCTACCTGGTCAGAAACTGCACACACAAGCACGTGATGCAGGAAACAAGGGGCCTTGCGGACTTTGCTCACTGCAATTGAGGTTGTGCTTTCCGAACTCGGAGTGAGGCAAATCATTGTTCCATCTGTACGGAAGCTGCGAGGAATGTGGTGTGACAAGTTTGATTTCCAGCCACTGACACTTGCAGAAAGTGTGCTTCCATCAAGCTTTGATCAGGCTTTGTGTGCATCTTCCATGTACACGTCCTCCCATGGTTTACCAGCCATATGCTTGGCACATTGAATCTGTTTCAGATAATGATAAGCACGTACCATCCTAAAAACAGATGTTTGCCACCGTAGCGCTGGCACCTCGCACGCACCTGCCAGCGTCAGAGTCAATGTGGGGCTAGTTTGCCCATTTCAAATGCATTGTACTATCAAATCTTGCTGGATTCATATCAATCGAATGTTGAACACTCAGGCGTTCTTATACGGCCTTGACATGACCCCTTGGAACTCGCCCGCGTGAAGTGCATCTGGAGAGAAGCCAGTTTGTGCTTGAACTTTAGGGTTGATAAATTCGTGGTCGATGGCCTACTAAGAAATCAACCATGACATCTAAATGTTTCTGTTGTAGGCGTCGTACACTCAAAGGACGATCATGTAATGGGTGAGTTTGCAGGTGCTCTCATAGAAGAGCATGTCGTTTCCCCTGATCCAGAAACATGCACCATGCTCCGGAAGCCCCTAGGACAGCAAGCTAAAAAGGAAGCGATCATGCGAGGCTTTGGACACCAGCCATTGCAGGTCTGTAGCGAAGTTAGCGAAATTGATATTTCTATGTGAGATTTGACCTTCCAAGTTCAGCCAACCCTGCAGGTTCGCTACCCACAGCCCAGTCAGAGGGGTGCTGCAGCTTCAGCACGCCACAACATCCTTAGAAGTCAGACCACTACCGCATTTTCTGACTATTCTACATCAACGAGCAGTGCCGATTCAGATGCGCCCACAAGCTCAGATGACAGTCTGAAACGACACTTGGTGATGCTCTTGCAAATCAACTCAATGGGTTGCATTGCACACACGCAACTACACACATTCACACAATCACATTGAACACGTGTAGGATAACAAAGACCGGACGCAGAGCAAGAGAACATGTGTACGTGATACGATCCCCCACCACATTCAGCAAACACAGCCAGATACATGCAGTCCAGCGGCTGCCTTCCAGTCAGTGAACGCCATGACCATGAAAGCTGTCCAGGTGGCACTGCAGCGATATGTGTCTTACATGTACTTAGATGTAGTGCAGAAACTAGAACATGGCTAAGCGATCATGGCAACAAATGATGTGCCGCCAAGGGAGCCAAGGCTTGCAACAGTCGGGTTCACGGATATGCGCACTTGTTCTTGTGTACATCTTGTGTAGAGACCCATTATGTTACCTCAGAGTGATACCAACCTGAAATACGGACTCATTTGCCCTGATGCAGAGTATCCCACAAAGATCTGCCATTATCAATATCAAGATTTGCAATACATGGTGATCGTCGACATGAGTAGTGGCAGGTACAACAAGAGACTCATGAGTCCAAGGCGATCACGAAACATCTTTCTGTGCATCACAAGTAATCGTCACATATTTTTGAAGATACATGGAAAGTGCCTCGTACTTCCCCAAATGTCTGGACCTCACGGACGACAGAATCCACCGAGTAGCAGGTACTGGAGTGTAAGCACAGGCCCATGCGATCAGAACACCTCAGGACAGCTATATGCTATGCCTCCTTTTGCATTCTGAAGCTGCTCCGCTTCTCCATACAGGTGCTGGAAACTCTGCACTTGGCAGAATGACTTGAATCTCCGGCGCGGCTGAATCATCTGCCTTCCTCAGATCATGTGCTGTGGGCCATGTCAGGTGTACATCCGAATCTCTGGCCATCCGTGTCTGACCGTTGTGTACACTTGCACTCCTTTCCACCTGTTCCAGTCTTGCTGCGGCAGGTGGGCTGTCAGCAAGGTTTAATGCTCCATCAGCTCTCAATCGCTTATGAGCGTAGATGCTAACACAGACAAGTAGGCCAACTGTTGCCAGCACTGCGACGCACAGGCTCGCTACATGTGTTGTGCGCGCCTCAAATATCTCGACACTACGATTTGTGTGTATACTATTCTTTGCAAACTTGTCCATGCACTTGGTATTCTGTCCAACAGGCACCACTGCACAGTTTGCGTTTTGAGTCAAAACAATATGAGGGGTTATGTGAATCCAGATGACATGGCAAAAAAGCAGGAAAGTGATAAAGTACAGATACCATCCACCAGTGTGAAGCTCCCAAATTGAAAGCAGGACAAATCTGCACTTTCAAAGTCCTCTGGTCCAACCTTCTGTTCTGCAGACTGTACATAGCAACGGTATTTGCTCTGCAAGCGTGTGCTGTCCGTGACCTCGGCGCATGCTGACCTCTCAGGGTTGGGAGTCTCAGAACATGTCTGCACAGTGATCACATCCAATGGTGCTGCAGAAGGAGATGAAGCGCCTGGCTGCTGCATCACGGAAGCAGCGCCAGACAAGTCAAGATCAGAGCTTTCACTCTGCACTTGTACGTTGGATACCTCTACCTACATGCGCATTCCATGCTGAATTCTGAATCTCCTCGTTCACAAGCATACATAGTGTGGTTGCGAGGAAGGTCTTGGGGTGGCATACCGATATTGTACAGCAGTCCTGCCTATCGATGAGCCCTAAAAGCTGCAGCACTCATGTTGGGTGAGACGTCATCAATGCTCAATTTCAATGCATATGCATCGCTCAGGACTGTGAGGAACTGGCGGCAGTGGCGACTTGTGAACAGTCTGCATATTTGACTTGCACTGAACAAGCAAATGTCCTATTGATGTTGTTTCAATAAAGACTGACAGAAATTACGTGTCTGTGGAGTCCGATCCATGCGTGTAGCATAAGTCGAAATGATGCAAGCGTGCATGCACATACCACAGAAAATATTGAACTGCTCCTGCCTGTCCGCCTTGGTGATAGGCTATGTGGAATGATCAAGCACGCGGTGTCGGCATTAGAGCAACGTGGTGCATACCTGCAAAGACAGGTTGTGCAGGAAGGACGCGATGTCAGCATGCATATCGCACCGTACAAGTCTTTAACTGCCATTGGACATCTGAGAAGCTGCGATTCCTGAACCTGTGCCAGCTATAAATGGCTAAGGGCCAAACAACAGCACAAATCGCTAGGTGCATCAATCCAATGGCGGTCTCGGAAGTGCTCGTATAGCTACCAAATCGAGACGCAGCCTGCATATGAAATTCTTTCGTGTGGTACTTGATCGACCGGGTACCGCGTGTATTGCTGTCGATGCAGAAGTGCTTCAGCTTGGTCCCGCTTCGAAAACGCCGCACAACGCCATTTCAACGCGTACACATTCCTGCTTTTTGCCCCGATGTACGATCAGGGAAGCCTAGAGCTCCCGTCGTCCCATGGAGAAAGTTGGAGAGCTAACGTGCGAGGCCTCATCACGGCTGGTCATTCGCGTCACACAGTAGACTGCGCAACAAGTAGACTCGCGATCTTGAACACAATGCAGAACCTGCGTTATGCAAAGTAGCTCCGCATTCCACCACTTTGGCGATGAAGGACGTACAGATTGAACACCAGCGGCGTCATCAACAGGCACGCCTAGCTCGCCTGGACAGCTCCAGACGCGGATCAACACATCGGAACCTTCATTCGATTCTGCTGTGCTGCTTTCCATGCCACTATGTATTCCAGATCTGGAGTGGGAAGCCTGCATCGCTTTCAGAACGGCTTGTGGAGAGATGATGGCGAAATACCGGATGGCTTTGACATCGTGCGCGACATTGATCCTGCTGCAGTAAGATACAGAAGTTCATGTCGGTGTGTGCCAATGATCGACTACGGCCCTCGTGGCGGACTTGGCACGTCCTGCGGCCAGCGCCATATGCATGCCATGCCGAAATATGGCGAACCGAAAGGCCACACGGCTATGCGGGCTACATGTCGCTTCATCCAAAGCGGCATTCAGCATTCGCGACAAAGTAGTTTCACGATGGTCGGTAGAGTTATATGTGCGTGATGTTGTCCTTGTGCTCAGACAGGCTGTGCTCAAAGGGTGGTACCAGTGGCTGCTAGTGTTTCAACCCAAGGTAAATCACAATAAATCAAAGGCTCAACCAAGGATGAAACAATCTGATTGTAAATCAGATGTAGCATGCAAATGCAGCACTTTGTCCGGATGATCGCTATATGAGCAAGTGTGCATGGGGAACAGCATGCTGTCAGAGAAGAATGTACTCATGAGATTGAAGCACAAGATATCAGCGGCGACGCTGTCCGCGCTCGTTGCTTCTTTGATTGTCGTCAACGTGATATACGGTCTGGTGAACTCACCCCACTTGAAGACTGAGTACTTTCTCTCCAGGCGCAGTGATTGGTGTGGTCTTGCAAGCACATTGGTACAAGCATGAAGTGTACTGATGTCACGAACACAGGCATTTGCAGGTACAATATTCCTGATTGTAAGGATATATCTGCTCATTGCACAGAGTGGTGCGTCTGAGTGTTTCTCGGCGGGGCTGCTGCCTTTGTGGTTTCAGACAGGATGATCGGCTTGCTAGCACACCGGTCGGTCAGTGGATACATAGACCATTGCTCAAGATGGCCGCAAGTGAACCAGCATCAGCTCAGATGTTAGAT
This sequence comes from Ulva prolifera, assembly GCA_023078555.1. NCBI lineage: Eukaryota > Viridiplantae > Chlorophyta > Ulvophyceae > Ulvales > Ulvaceae > Ulva > Ulva prolifera. Next base: position 11,364,133 of record CM041198.1, on the reverse strand, counting down.
CCACATGTCCACCATCACACATGGCCAGCCATCCCATGTCAGAACATTGGCCTGATTCAGGCGTATGATGGACACATCGTGAATCAGTTGACATCATTGTATTGGGCCTGCAGGATTGAAAATGGTGGATGTGATTGGTCTTGGCTGTGTCAAACACTTTGCCAAGCCAGTTGCGATCGGTGTCGTATTCAACCCACTGCACTGCATATGCTGCGTCCGTCCACTGGGATAGTTGGATTCAGCCCAGCTGCTGATAGTATTCTGTCAAAGATGGTTGTGGCGACGCAGTCAACGCTGCTGGCGCAAAGCCATCGACAGGTGATCAGCAGCGATTCCTGAAGAAGCGTGCTGATGGCTGCGTGCAAATTGCTCATACCGTGTCCTTGCCGCGACCAGAGCGGCTTGCACAAGACATTTCGGTTGTTGTTCCAGATTTGCCGTCAGTAATGCTGAAGTGTGCATGCAGATCGAGAGGTGCAATTATGCAAGAGCTGCACATGCTCCAATCAGCCTTAAGTCATGTCGGCGATTGAAACATGACAACACTGCAGCTGATTTCTCTCACTATGGCCAAATGAAAGCTGGTCTCAACCACGGAAGCCTACATGAGGCATGTGCCTTTAACTTGACACCAGTAAAGCTAGCAGGTGAGTGCAAGGATAAAGACAGCTGTGTGGGGACACCTCGCGATTGTATCGATGCTGAATTTCGAGATCATCTTCACCATTGCCCAAAGCTATGTGCTCAGTGCGGCATGTGTGTGGACCAACACATCTCCTGCCAGGAGTGGAGCGCCGCTGGGCAATGCTCCAGCAACCCTGGTTTTATGCTGGACCAATGCCCGCATGCATGCATCCGAGCATGCTCCATCATGTATGATCCTCATCCTCCATTCTTTATTTCACTGTGGAATGGACTGCTGATGCCAACAATTGGCTTCGGTACGGCAGGGCTTTCAACTGGGACAACTGATGCTGTTTTGGCCGCACTTGAGGTTGGCTTTAGGTACGATACGCTACGATATGTTGTGGCAGCTATCTCTGGTCTCAAGCAATTGTAATGGCTGAAATTTGCTCCTTTGAATCCCCTTATGTATGCTTGATCAGCCAAGACGTCAGAACGCGGTAGTGCGGGAACAGTCGCATCATGAAGGTATGATGAGCTTTGGCTGCAGGCACATCGACACAGCTGCAGCACGTGAATGGTACCGAGAGGACCTGGTGGGCGAGGTGTGGGCCATTTTGTTTTCTCTTCTTTTTGTTGATTTGAGTCGTTGTTGCTGTATTGTGAGCTCGATCAAGGAAACAGTGTGTTTCATTTCTTGTCTGTTCCTGACAGTGTGTTACATGTGTAGGCCTTGGCCTTGAGTCCTGTTCCACGAGATGAGATCTTCGTCACGACAAAGGTGCATCCTAAAGATCTGGGGTACCAAAGCACACTTGATGCATTTGCGGCCAGCCTGCAAGACCTGAAAACGACATATGTAGACCTGCTGCTACTTCACTACTCACACTGCTATGGAAACATATGTAAAAAACATCCGGATGGAAATTGGAAAGACAGCTGGAGAGCATTGGAGCATCTTGTTCATGCAGGAAAAGCGCTTGCCATCGGTTCGTTTCCCGTCAGCCTGCTTGTGATTGATTAGCCACTGTCTGGGCCTTCTTGAAACTGCAAATCCCTGATGTCACAAACAAAACAACATTTATGAGAGCACTGGATCGCGAATTTCCCAGCTACTTATGTTTGCAGGCGTCAGCAACTTTCAGCTGAATGAGCTGGTGGAGCTGGTTGATTTCTCTTCCATCCCACCAGCAGTGATTCAGGGGCATAGTGACCCCTTTGCGCAAAACCTTGCTGTTCGCCGGTTCGCATCGTCTCTCGGCATACAGTTCACTGCGTATAGCTCGCTGGGCACACAACACCTTCGCCATACGGGCGGAGTCAACCCAGTTCTTGAAAACGGTGCCATCAATGCTATCGGTGCATCCTTAAAGTCGAGCGCAGCACAGGTAGATATGACCAATACTTTGATTTGCTATCCTGTGATGCAGCTGCCATTGATGCCTTTGTTAATGCAGCTTCATGCAGGTCGTGCTCAAATACACACTTGGAACAGGCCAAATCATTCTCCCGCGCAGCCACAACCCAGGTCACATGAACGAAACCCTGAATGTTCACTCGTTGCACCTACAGGTTGACGATGTTATGCTCCTTCATAATCTAGACGGCAAGCTGTTTTAGTTTGGAATCGGACGATGCCACAGACGTAACACTTGTTTTCTTGTGGCCTTCGTCCCTGATCATGACACTGTCGCTTTCATCTGCACCACAAGGTCTCGAGCTTCACATACATGCGCGACTTCAACAGCCCAACTGTTTACATGCCAATTCAATCTGCTTGCAGAGCAGTACCTATACAATTTGAATTAAACAAAACAACTGTGAAGCCGAACACTTTCACACCAGGTGCCACCAGCACGTGCGTGCAATTCGCTAAGCTCGCACTCTGCCAAGCCATAATGCGCTCATGTTCTTATTCCTGTGCTAAATACCAGAGCACAGGATCGTGCATGTCGCTGCCCTGATGTCCATCTGAAGTTGACCGTTGTGGTGGCCATCCCAGCATGCAGTCCAATTCCAATGAGCGGGATGTATTGAATTTTGCATTATATCGTTTCCTGCATGACAGTATGGTACCGTGATGGTACTACATGCGTGTCAGAATTTTGATGCATCAAAGCACCTCCGTCTGTGGATTATCATGTGATGCGCTGCACACTATATTGGGGTTGGCCACACAGCTGATTGCGTTCCTTGCAGTGGATATGTGGAATCATACCAACGTGTAAGCTTTGGTCTGCCTGCATGGCTTTCCCAGACTTCACATGGTACTGACAACGCAGGAACTCCGGGTGCTGTGATTGGCACGTATCCTGCATGTTGCCAGTGTCGATTTTTTTTGGGTGCTTCAATGTATGACACAGAATGTTGCATTAGACAGTGTTGTGCCGGGTTGTCTACAATGGATGAAATGCATACTCCCTGATTGCAAATGGATCATGTGTGATGTATCGTTATCACGACAGGCCAGAATCAATCAAGCAGTGCTTGTACATATGGTGCATGCTGTGCGCATGTTGAAATAGACAAAACCTTGTCTCAAGCCTAAGCTCTTGGAATGGTTTTCAAATTGAATGATCAGCAGTCTGCTTGATGTTACATTTACTACACCAACCACCCCAATACATGATGCACCTCATACTCAGCAGTGAAATCAGATTATCTACAATCGCAGAGACTCTGCATCCCTGGTGTTTCAGTCCCCAGACCAACACAAATTAGTACACACCTTGACAGGCATACAGGAATCGAGTCTTGGGCACAAATTGTAGGCTATTTCTACTCACTTCCGAAACTTGAGTCTTCGATGAAGGTCAAATGGTTTAGCAGGTGCATAGCCTTCCCCTGTGGTGCATGGACTTTTGAGTACATACACTGTCAAATGGTTAGGCACCCATATGAACTTTGTATTCAGACCTCTGGCTACTGTGAGCTGTTCACCAGCAAGTGACGCATCAGTTAAACATTCACCAAGGATTAAAAAAAGAGAAGCACACTGGTTCAATTTGCTCCCACAGCATATCTTTCCTGCGTGCGAAGACCACCTTACTCCAAAATCCTGCAAATTCAGACCTCTGGTAGAACACACTATATAATGCTGACAGAATTTTAGCTTTGGGGCAATGGCATGCATACGACAGCCCGCACCATGGGAAAAAAATGGGCAGACGACTGCCATTGCAGACCGGAGAGAGCTCGTAGGCTGAACAATGAACAGTTTCTTCAACCGGAGTTTGTACTTGACAGTCAACCTGAAAGTGGAGCCTGCTACTGAGAACGAATCTGGAATAGGATGAGAAAATTGACGTTTGCAGACCAGACTCACCTTTCGTAGAAGCACCTCAAAGCCAGCATGTTACTCAGCTGAGAGACTTGCGCATTTGCTTCTGATCCATTCACAAAAATTATGGAATATGGTGCATCAACCACTTCATCGAGCTTCACAATTGCAAATCGAAAAATGCGCTCTGCGCCAACTCGGTTTGCAAGGTCATCTGCAAGCACCAGAACAACCGGATGACCAGCACGATCATCACAGCAGCAGCGAATGGATCCATAAAGATCACTGAAATCTTCTTTCACCGCACTCTGTAAATCCTTGGTATATGAATTCTCAGCATCCTGTGACAACAAAAATCGTGCTGAGGCACTCTGACTGGCATGCGCGGGCCAGACAATACAAATTTTCGCATCTAGTGATGAAGATCATGAGTCTCAAGATCTCACAGAGACGCACTTCTTCCCATGCTGCTTGCTGGTATCCATCCTACACAATGCTCGTAGTCACAACTGCCGTAGCGCAGACGGCCTGAAGGGGTGGTAATTAGCATTGCGCATCCATCCGCATAGTGCATATTGTTGGACTGAGGTAGCCCTTGCATATCAATATAGCAGTCGCGATCGCACATGATGAAGCTACGTGTAGCGCGCACATTCCGCTGCTTGGGATCTCTGATCTGCCTATGCGTCTCCGCACCATCTGTGTTTGGCGGGATGAAATACCCAGCAAGAAACTGGTGCCAGGTTCGATGGATCGGCCTGCAAACAACATGATTGTTTTGCTTGCGATGCGCAAACAGTGATCCCTGACACAATTGCACTCCAGCGCTGTAATAAATTGCAACAACGATGTAGGAGTTCTGGGACATGGAATTGAAAAAAAATCTGGAAACTTCGCACCTGCAGGCTTCATGGTCTTGAGATGGGTTCATGCCGCATCCATCCTGCAGCGTTCGTTCATGCTAGCGTTGCACCAGAAGGCTACCACCCTCACGCATCTTACAGACAACTGTTAAGGCAGTTTAATGGCCAGATATCGACCTGGCCAGCTTTTTGGAAGTGGCTTGTGTGCACCTGTCACAGCAAGTTTGCAGTTTGCCCAATATAATGCAACAACCCCGCCACGTCGGGACTGGAAGCCGCCATCGCGTTGTTGGGCCCGCTAAAGTTTGCAGAGCATCGAAGGCCAGGGCGCTCTTTGGCCTCGAGCCGCATCCGTTGCATCCCTTTGTGTGACGTACTGTGTCGGCGACAGCGTGCTGCATCTCGTTCGAAACCTGTGTCTTGCGCGTTCACTGCTGCAAGGTCTGCCTCTCCTGTCTTGGATTGCCATCACTACAATGCAGAGTTATGCGACACCAGTTGTCGTCCTCGGCAAACTTTGTGCATCTCGAGCGCGAGCGAGTTGCAGCGCAACACAACGCTGTTGCTACCGCTTACGCCACACAGCCGTCGCTTTGACGCGATCTTGAAAGTTAGATTGCACAGATGAATCAATTTGGGGCCTTTGCAAACCGTTCGATGAAGTTGCGCAGCTAAATTGCTCAGTCCTGCAGATGGCTATGAAACCAGATGCCGGCAAGGCCGGTTTGGAGGACTCTGACAACTCAAAGATCCGCATCACGTTGACAGCTAAGTCAGTTGCTCCCCTGGAGAAGAGTAAGGTTCCCTCTGTTAGCCTTCAATGTGACCGTTCGAGTTGCTCATCGTGGCAGTGCAGACTGCCAGACTGTGTCCAAACTCGTTCGGCATTTGCTTTACAGTTTGGTCACTGCAACAACGCTGTACTGTTAAATGTGTGAACAGTTCTGACGCTCTTGCTGCCTTGTGCAGTGTGCTTCGACCTGATCAACCGAGCGAAGGAGAAGGGCCTCAATGCTAAAGGCCCTGTCAGGATGCCAACAAAAACCCTGCGCATCACAACCCGCAAGTCTCCCTGCGGTGAGGGGACTAACACTTGGGACAGGTTCGAAATGCGAATTCACAAGCGTTTGATAGATCTGAGGGCACCAGCAGATACAGTGAAACAGATCACATCAATCACCATGGAGCCGGGTGTTGAAGCCGAGGTTACTATCGAGGACATGTAAGTTTATGTGCTACGATGCTGCTAGCGGTGTTGCCAGCAGATCGAAGTTTCAATTTCGAGGACTGTTCTTTGCGTGCACACTCGTCAAAGTGCACAGCCGAGTGAGCATGGGAGCCCTTGTCTTCGTTTCATGCCTCACACATCATGCATATGCTGCGCTGCCCGACAGGCCATGTCATGGAAAGAATTTGTCCCCAGAGAGGCCGCGGCCATGCACAGTTCGTGCCTGACTTTGGCAGAAAGCACAAACACGCACAGTATACGTCATGCCACAGTTTCCTGTTTGCACATCGCCGCATCATGTCTGCCAGCAACCAAGACTCATTCGAGCTTTAGCGCGACACAGGCACGCTTGACGTCGTCTTTCCCCGCCGACCATGCTGACGAGGTACTGTGCCAGCTTGAGACATTCCGTGTGGACTGCATCGGTCAACTGCAGATGGCCCTGCGCATGGGATCGTTTGCTGGCAACCCAGGTCGCCCAAGAAACTGTGGCTTGCGTGGACGCTGCCAGGTTCACGGTACGCGCTTGGGATGTTACGTCAAATATAGCAAGAGCAGGCATTTTCCTCTTCAGGGTGAGCATGTGGTGTGTATGCAGCCTCAGCGGCTGTCGGAGAGCCTTGCCGAGTTCGAAGGCATTCTGTCGCATCGAGAGGTTCAGGCAGCCCCTGAGGTAGTCAAGACCAATCATGAAAACTTCCAAACGCTAATGCATTTTCTAAAGAGCTACACAAAGGGGCTCAGAAAGGATGAGCCCCTCCGACAGCAACTGCACACACTGGAGTTCATTGTCCCGTACGACTCCAGCCAGACACAGGCAATTGACGTCCGATTGCATCGATACCGAAACGTGTGCCAACTAGAATGTTGCAGGTATCGCGTTCAGTCCCTAGGCTTTCTTATTAGGTGCATGTGACATAATTAGGTGGTCCAGCGGGGAGGTCACCTCGCGCTTTTTGCGTGACATAACAATGTGTCAGGCTGTATGTACTTGAAAGAGTCAGGTAACGCTACATGTCATGCTCATGCATCTTTGAACCCACTGGGACATGCCCTGTTGCACAGCTGGGATGTACCGCCTTCCCCACTGCAGCCTGGCACAACTGCTTGGCCACACGTGTTGCCATCACAAGGCGACAGTTTGATTGCTTCAAACGCCAGCATCCCACCAAACAGATTTTCTTCTCAGAAATTCTCAACATTTGCACCGTCAGCTGCTATACATCTCTACATGTTCCACGTCTGTCTTTTTTTGTTGTGCATGAGTGTGTGTGTGTGGTGTATTGATTTCGGCAATATTCTTTGAACATTTCAGGGGTTATGATGACCCAGCATCATTGAGGAGGCTGGTCGTGAAGGTTGGGACGCCAGGTGGGTCCAGTGGCCATAAGATTGTTTCTCGATGTATTCAAGGGCTTTTTCGCGAAGCGGGTGTCAGCCCAAACTTTTTATGGGACGAGGCATTTCACATTCCAGACAGATACACCTCTTATGAGGAGCAGCGCAAGCGTCTGGAAGAGGCCACCTTGGATGAGAAAGTGAAGCAGATTCAAGCCGCTCAACGAGGTGCGAATCAACATTCACAGCGGAAAACAATTTCCAAATCAGTGGTTCAGTCACATCACTCCGAACATGTGTGGTCATGAATCTTGCTGTAGTGTTTACCATAGGTAATCCTCACGCACTCAGAGCGATCTTCGCTGCCAGCTGATACAGTGGGCGGGTTACGCAATTACCTGCTGGCAACGCACACAGTCATGAACGTCCAATCTGAGCACATACACTCTGCCCAAAGCAATCGTGCCTAGTTTCCCTGTCTGGCACCCTGCTCAGATATGGGCTGCCACACATGACGTTGCTTCTGCGAATGAATACGGTACGTGCAAATGCTACTTCTGACTGCGGTGTCACACGATATATTGCATCTCCATGATGGATATACTGCTGACTGCAGGCGAGAAGCTTTCCAACCATGGGCCATTGACCATGTTGAAGTCGGAAGACTACGTGCCACAAGCTATTGCAGGTGAACCAGACCATGTAAGTGCCGTTGACTCAGCAGCACACACGTCTCCTCCTCCTTGCCTTCCTCCTCAACGCGAATCTTTACATGATGTGCGTGGCGGAGATGAAATTGTTGACCATGAAAGTCATGGTGATGATCATGCCCATGAGGATCTTGAAACCTTTGCGGCCGACATGGATGAAAAGCTCCGCCTGCTAGCAATGACTCCATGGATACAGGCATATGGAGAGCTGCGCGCTGAGGAGGAGCAAAAGCTCGCTAATGTATGCACTGCTGCACACATTGGCTCCAGGAGGACCAACTTGCGATCTGAAGCATTCCACATTGAAGCATCAGTGATTGCTACGTGCGCAGATGCAATTTTCCGGCTGTGGTGCAGGAGCTGATCATGTTCATGAGCCAAGTATTGCCGGGCTTTGGCACAATTGTTCCGCATGTCTGGGACGGTGAACTTGATCCTGAAGTCCTGACAGTGGATCTATTACATGGGCACCATGATGACATCAAGCCCTGGATCACAGCATGTGCACAACAACTTTGCCGCTGCTTTGAAGCGTTGTTATTAGAGCATGGCCCTCCAGATTCCAACATGACTATTTCTCGCAAGTTGTTGGTGAAAACCACAGCCCCCATTGCAGAGGCGTTAGATCTTGCTCGGAACATGTAACGTGTATCATGTTTTCTTTTTGACTGAGCTGGTAGCTGCTCTTATGTCCTGATTCGTCCTCCCCTATCATCCTGAAGATGCTTTTTGCACACTTCACCTTGATTCCGAATTCAATGCCGACTATCTGTGTTCCGCAGTCTACCATCGAAATCGACTCGTTTTCGTAGCAGGTTTTTGACGACTTTCCGTGTCAGCACAGCAGTAGGAATGTTGCAGAGATTCAGGAGGTATCACCACTTAGCATCCTGGATGCATGCATACTGAGCCAGCAGTGTGCATGTGCCAACAACGTTCAGCTGGCTTTTGGCTTTACAAACTGGCTTTGAGCCATGCGCATGCAATGGATCTGCGCTCAAAATGCAGCTCTGCTTCAGGATATGTCTGCCGGAGTGCATTGCCATTCTTCTAAACATTCAGACCTGTCTAGATGTGCACTTTAACCTACCTCAGATGTTGTCTTCCACTGCAGCACATGTGACCGGAAATCGGTATTGGCCTAGAACTCCCCGTGCTCTGTTCAGAGTCAGGTGTTGTCAACCGATGAAGCATTTGATTTGGGATTCTACCAGGATGATCTGTCACTGACTCACTGCAAGAAAGTGTCAGATCCAAGACCACCTAGGGTGAAGCACCCAGCAGCTGGCTGCGAAAGGTGAGAAGTATGATGCTAAAGTCTGCATGTACTACTGAAGGTCGCAGACGGGGACAGATAGTTCCTTCGGCATGCACCAACAATGAAGAAGACAGCCGCATTGGAGTTAACACCAAGGGACTGCCACACAGTGGTGACATCGAGCCGAGTTATGTACTCGGCTCGCTAAGGGACCTCAGTGATTGCTTGATAGGGTCGAATCCAGCGAACCGAGCTGCATTTGCTGTGTGGGTACCTTGTTGAGCTACCTTGTTGAGTTTTGGCTGTTCACTGGAAACGTAGCCAATTGCGGCGGCATGCAGCTCAAGTCAAGAAGATACGGTGAGTGCAGAATGGCTCTGTGTCGAGAAGCCCTGTCACAATCCGGTCAACCACAATCCCCAGCGCACCGTTATGGGCCTGTTCGCGTTGTATTCTGTGCAGTTTTTGGCATTACGATGCTCTGTGGGAACAATTTTTTCCATGGACTCCCCAGTGCCAACCAGCACACAGCAGGGAATGTCCCATACATGTTGGCATGTCGCAGCCTGATGGCATGTTATTGCATGTCGCCGGGTCAGAGTGAGGCTGTAATAACCCTGGCCGTGGAGCATGAAAACTTGGCTGTTGCGGCTGGGAAAGCACGCTGCGCTGCTGAAACAGCCTAAGAGGATCCGCAGTGCATGCACAGTGCGGAGGCCGGCGCGGGGGAGCTGCGCGCGCATCAGATGCGATATCCCCAGCGGCGCCATGAGCAGGCAATGCAGCAGGGTATGACCTATGAGCAGCCAGCAGCGCTTGATAGAACGATCGTCACCGGATCTATCGGCGCACATGTCTGCAGAGGTTGATGTGCATATCCACGGGTGGCCTGGGGCATCGTGGACAAGATCATTTTCCCCCAGGACATACCAAAACCATAGGGACATAATGGTATGCAGGATTCCAAAGGCCAGCGCCGAATAGTGCAGATTCATAAGCATGCCACATAAGGCATCAGGTGGGCCACAATCATTATTCATCGCTCTGCAACTTCGATAGAAGCCATTCTGCATGCTGAATGCATACCAAAGGCAAGGCGACGAAGTCAGATTGACCTTAAGAGAGTCAGTTCAGACTTGGGATGAGAAGTGGGCCTTGTGGCTTGTACCTTTCGCCACAATCCCTGAGACGGTCACTTGCAGAGCGTTGGCCCGACTCACACCAGCCTGTCTTGAGGGGCCAACTATCTGGCGCGCGCCCATACGCCATCGAGGGGAAACCAACCCCACCACAATTCCCCAGCACGCGCACAATCACTCCCAGCTGCAGCTGATCATTGCGAAGCCGAAATGCTGCCTGCTCTGCGCGGGGGGATGGCTAAGCAGCTGAGAGGTATGTCGCGCAGCGAGGATGCAAGCACACAGGTAAAAGCTGATGGCACCATGTACTTGATCTCGTGCCACTGCATGAACGTTCCAGCCATGACACTGCCCCTCACCAAACATGTGACATGCACGTGCTGGCTGCATGCTCAACTAAAATCTAGTGTCACTGGATGGCACTCAGACATGAATGGACTGGGAGATTGGGCCCTGGAAACGTAGTCTTCCACCTGACCAACAGTAATGACCGCCACACTCCAGCATCAGAACCCTTCATGCAGGCAGGCTAGGCACACTGTTCCACGTCCAAGGCACAATACCTGGAGTAACAAACTTCATCATTTGCGGCGCAAGCTGCGATTACTACAAATAGACCGCCCGGAAACTTCGAACAGGGTAATAAGTGAACAAATTTCAGGATAAGATGCACGTCAGATGCAGTCGGGTCACTCATATGCCGTATGTCCGTCCCTCTGTCACGCCTGTCACAGGTTTCCCATGTATAATCTCTGTGAACCAAGGGAAGAAGGAAACCGCCATGAGGATGAGGGAGGTACTTTTTATGGCCTGATAGTGTACTATGCGTTTGGGACGCGTTCAACATAACTGTGTCAGCTACCTTGTTTCACGATGACAGCTGACAAAACAAACTGAAATAGTTGTGCCTGCCATATGCTACACGCGAGGAGGCGTGAAGCAGCATCCTCACCTCATACTTCAATAGTATTTCTCTGAAAGCATGTGTCTTTAGCCAGCGCGCGTTCAATGCTGGTGTGTATGTTATTTGCTGACCTACTGCTTGCAATGGTGCGATCAAGCACACCTTTCATGTTGGATTTCCTCGACAATGAGAGGTAAGGTGAAAATGTTATACGTACATCCGTTTGAGGTATGTGGTAGCGTCGGGAACTTTGAGTACAAGTCACCAGGATCTTTTCCGGCTCTCCGCCGGTCAACGCAACGTTCTGTTAGAGGCGCAGCTGACTTTGCGCACAATACATTTCGAATATGTCATCATAATATTGAATCCACTTGTGAAGTAGGCTTGACGACAACAGAAGCGTCGAGGCGTGGGAGCAGGGCCGAGTTGCACAGAGGTACCATGGCTGCCCTCGTCCACCTTTATGTGGCGCTGACCAAAGTACACCGACAATAACTTGAGCTGAAGAGTTTTGCCATATATGGCGTGTTCTGTTGCCGCATTGCTCATCGGTTGTCAGGCCGGAGTCTCCTGTCCACGTATGCCCAAGGCGTTGGCGGCGAAGGGAAGTATGGACCCTCATAGCTTGCTTAAGGAATCATAGCATGCAAGGCTGACACGTACATGTAGCTGAGAGGCTCCGCTGAGTGCGATCATTCATCCGGCGAATTACGCATCACGACAATCCACATGACACAAACGACGGGACCACGGTGTACCAAGCTGAGGTGGTATTCATGCTTGCGAGATAATCTCGGCTCGGGCTCTCGGGCCCCACACATTCCCTCTAGTCTCTTCGATCAAGCTCCACGTGGGGCCACGCTGGTGCAGGGCTTTCACTCGCCAGGCTGATGCATGAGGTAACATGTTCTAGTCGGGCTTGGGCGGACGCAGTGATTCGGATATTCCAAGGGATGTCAAACTGCGAAACTTCATTCACAAGGAGGCCAGTATCAATATGGGCTCAGATGCCGTTTGCTAGCAAGGGCTGTTCACAGATCCAGAACTCCATACGGTCGGCATGCCTAAGAAACACAAGCATCAATCCAAGCAAAGCAAGACAGCCAAAACTAAGTCGTCAAGTGTGAATGAGGTATCGTGTCCTTCCATTATGCTTCGATGCTTATGCTGTGTGCAAGATGCCTGTGTCCGCGGCACGGAACTGCGTGTCTCCCTTCACCTACATTCGCACAAGATCGCAGATTCCCACCAGCATGCTCTCAGATATACAATTGGAGCTCATGTGCATAACACCGGCCCAGACTCATATACATGGCTTTAATCGGTTGCCCACATGTCGGCAAGCATTTGCCTGACGTAGGAGGCCTGCGCTGCTCTTGTCTCGTCACAGATCACACCTCAAAGCGATGTCCATCAAGCAACGTAGTGTATGCATGGCCTGTTTGCGGCTGTAGCTGTATACTGTGGGCGATCAGCTGCACAGGCTGTCTACACGCCGTGTCCAACGTTGCAACGTTTCCATCTGAGAAACATGGTCTTGCTACAGGCTGCCGAGCCCGATATAAAACATGGAAGTCATGAAGTACCAGCTCCTCGCTTTTACATATCAGGGCTTCAAAATGCGTCCGGGCAGTCCTGCTTCTTCAATGCTGCTCTGCAGATGTTAGCATCATCCAGTCGATTGATGAGTCACAACGTCAAAAGCCAATTTCTGCAAGCACAAGGCTCGGCCCCAAAGCTGATGAGATTGTTGCAGAGCATCAATGCGATCACCTTGCAGAAGGTATCACACAGCCCTGAAGAACTGCTCAGCACACTTGCCAAAAGTCATGCGCATTTGGATGGACACTCCCAACAGGACAGTCATGAGGCCTTGTTGGCATTGTTGAATGAGGTTCATTGTGATGTAGCCCAGGTTTCCCTCACAGGTATGCCCTCACCAGTTTCTGTGAGGCCACTGCCTTTGCTTTGCAGATGACTAACTGAGATTATCTTGTCCACAGGTGAGCAGAACATCATGGATACATTATTTGAGGCCTGCATGCGTTCCAAGGTAACGTGTATGACATGCTCATCCTCATCCGACAGCGTTCAGAAGTCCTGGTTGCTGTCACTGCCCGTGTCGAGCCAGGCGCAGCTCAATGCGGACAGCAATGGTCCCAAAGGCTGGACTCATAGCCAGAAGGATGCTGCTGCAATGAACCCAGCTAGCATGCGTGACAGTGGAAAGACAGTGAAGAAGTTGACTCAAAAAGCTCAAAAAGCACGAGACAAGGGGCTCCGAAAAGAGGAGAAGAGGCGGCGGAAGCAGGAGCAGCATGAAAAGCCATCTGCAACATCAATATCATCATCAGGCTTTGACGGATCGGGTGTGCATACAGCTTTGGTTGCTGTGCTCATGCAGGTTGAGCATATCATTCAGGTCTGGTAAAGCATGATGGATACACTGAATAGGGTGCAGATGACGAAATTAGTGATCTGGATGATGAAGAATTGCAGGCAATAGATCTTGCTGTGGACTGTGGTGCGCCTTGTACGGCCCAGCATGCCGCCCAAATCTGCAAGGCCGGGCATCGCTGCGTTCACTCTTCCAAGCCGTCCTTGTAAACAGCTGTGGAATTCGTGCTCACTGACTTTGCTGACCACTGATTAACTATTAGACAGTTGCAGGTGTGGGCGGTAGGTCTTCGTCGCTGCTTTCACGGTCCACAAGTGTGAGGGGCATTGACTTGAAAAGAAGCATGCTTGAACGTCATGGGTGGTCTGCTCCTTGGCTGCCAGGGCATTGGAAGCTTCCAAATGGCGATCTTTTTGATGTTCAAGCTTCTCAGACGTCCCTTCTCATCTCATTGCAGCTTTACTTCGAGAAAGGTTTGTTCTGCACTCTCCTCACGGTTGAGGATATGCATAATGCGTCTTCAGTCTTGCAGTCATACTTACCTGGCAGTGCTTGACTCAAGAAGTTGCTTTGTAGAAAAGGACGTACAGTGGAAATGTCCAAAGGCGCAGTCCACCCTGGCATTGCTACAAAAACAGCGAGACATGCGGGCACCTGGCCGTGTAAAGATTGCAGAACGTGGCCGGAGAGAGACTGTTTTTGAGGTACCTGGTCGCAGCCATGCCACCGACAGATCTCTTCCTGGCATAGACGTCTGGTCCCACTTTGTTGATGACAGGCCACGGTTGACATGGGAGAAGGTTTGGACTGATCCATACGACACAGAGAATCGAACAATCATTCAGGTGCCACCCTGTCACGGCCGCTAATTGTTCATTTGTGAGAATATTGGCCCTATTGCATTTTTCCACTCTCAGCTTGTGTGATGCGACAGTTTGACCTTTTCGTACTGTCACTGCATACGATACTTCACTATTCCAAGGCCTGGCATACAGGTAGTGTATTTCAAATTGTAGGCGGCCCCTGCAACACGACCAGACAGCGCCAAGTTTGGCTGCGTATGTGTGTTTGTGGGCTGTGTTCATCAGACCTCACGAGTCTGTCAATTAGCAATCACATGCAGACTCTGCATCCAGGAAGCCAGACATCACAAATTATTCAAATCATATGGTGACTAAAGTGTATGCTTTCAGGTCGCTCAAATATCTGAGAATCTGTGGTTTGAGAACCAGCATCCATCAGGTACTGACGAATACAACGACCCTAACAGCAGCTCCCATCTATCACAGTCCTGTCGATTCTTTGAGCTGACACTGAACAATGACCTAGGTTCTCAGTATGTCGAAACCCATCAACTTGCGATTCCCCCGGTAGAGTTTGCGTCCGCAGAGGAACTTGCAACGCTTTCCCATTTCGTTGCATTCCAGTACAATTTGAACGCAACGGAGTACCATGAAGGTGAAAAAATTGTTAAGAGTATCATCATGAAGGCACAGATACTTCTACAGTGTGCTCATGATGCCCTCACAGAGCTGGGCCCTGAGCGGATTGGCTGCCTGTTCGGTGCACCGCTGAGCGTGAGACTGGAGGAGTCTGAGCAGGCCGTTGTTGAGGGGTGGCGCTTTGAAGAACCAGTAGATCTCAATGTAGATTGCGCCGATGTCAGGTGGCTGTTTATGCAAACAGATAGAATTGGTGATGTTACCTGGCTGTATCCTGCGCCAGATGAGGCAAGCGGGGATAAGCCAATGCAGTGCACTGCAGCAAGCACAGGTGGATGCAATTGTCTGGACAGTAGTGATGACCTGACCGCGTCGATAACCGCCTCGTCTCCCCAATTACCTGGTATTATCATGACAACTGCCGGAAATGAGTTCGTGGGGAAACCGCGGGCAGACAGATCATGTACCTCGCCTGCAACCGGCATGAAGCGGGTTGATTCCTGGATGAACGATAAGTTCACAGCACAGCCGACCAGGTCGCACTTTCCACCTCTCAGCGATCGCAACTTCCTGCTGGCTGATGGCGCCAACGATTCAATGCCGGAGCCAGATTGTACACGTGATGCAGCTTCGAACACCTCTCTACATGCTGACCGTCAAGCAGGACCACCATTAGAAGGAACGAGCATGCAAGTGCATTCCCTACAGATGACAGAAGCCTGTGCATCGGCACACGGTGAAAGCCTTGCACATTTGCCTAGTGAATCTGGTGCGCGCAGCTCCGAAGCCATGTCAGCACAGAAGGGAACAAATGAGGCTCCAGACGTCATTGCTGGGACAGCAGAGATGATAGCTGCGAGTCCAAGTGCACAGGTAGGATGTCAAGTTGCGTGGCGGAGTGCAGGAAGCAGTGCCTCAGCCATGCCGAAGGGGTGTGACGGTGCCGTGGCTGAAGCACAACAGTGCAAAAGCTGCGGTGACTTGGACACTTGTGCATGTGAGCCATGTGGTGCCATGCCATACGATGTGTGCAGAGTGTACCCAAACAAACGGGGAATTTTGATTCGGCCTGATAATGGCCTCCGTTTGTCTGAACGACAGGTACTGGTGGAGCAGCTACCACCACTCTTGATATGTCATCTAAATAGATTTCAGCAGTCAGTGACTGGGACACGCAAGAATGCATTGCATGTTTCATTTCCGTTTCATCTGTTTGTGCACCCCGATATTGCGGTGCGAAATGGTGGAGCGGGGGCTCGCCCAGATGATGCCGTTCGGTATCGCCTCAAAGCGGTCTTAGAACATCATGGCCGAAACATTAGCGGCGGTCACTACACATGCTATGCATGGAGGCCTTCCGCTTGCGCCTCTGTGGCTGCAGAGCTTGCTAGTTCGTTAAGGACTCAAGGCCGTAGTCAACCTATGCCTGTACCGAAGAATGGAAGTAAGAGGAAAGGTCGCAAGGACAATCGGCGCAATGGGCTTGCATCTGCTAGTGTATCATATTCCTCTAAATTTGGCATCTCAGAAGACTCGGTGCAGCTGTCTCATTGCGAGTCCATCCACAGTGGAGATACGCTTCCACACAATAGTGGCGCCTCTGTTGATGCAGGATTAGCTGCTTGCCAGGGTAGTCTTCGCAACGACGCCAGGTCAGCCGTGGCGGAATTGGTGTGTGAATGTGCAGATGAGCTAGATTGGGAGGAGATTGCCGATAATCCGCAAGAATTGCAGTCTGCTCTATCGAAGACGAACATTTTCCATGATCAGCACACAGCAGTTGACGCTGGTGAACTCCCAGAAGTCTCCATTGCGCGTGTTGGAGTGGAGTCCATGAGTCTTGATGATACTTGTGTCGAAGCAGACAGGAGTTTACACTTACATATGTCATCTGATCAAGAAGAGGACATAGGAATTTGGGTTAGGTGTGATGATGAATGTATTGAGGAGGTTCCATGGCAGACAGTTAGCAGTGCTCAGGCGTATATGCTTATGTATGAGCAGGCGTCATGACTTAGTGCAAGGCGAAGACCCTGCTGGTGGAATTGCTTTGTCAATCTCAAGTGACCGATTACACAGCCACCTCAACTCAGCAGTTTCTGCAAGCACCATTCAATGCAATAGGACCTACATTCTACTTGATTGGCACCATCTTGGTCATGACTACCGGCCCAGACTTCAGCACCGACAGAACACCCCGGCGCCTGACCTCTGCATATCCATTACTTTGATAAAATGGAGCTACCTCAGTATCGGCATGCAAACTTATTCGATCCAGCCTTCCTGAGTCCCGCACAGCTTTTTCACAGGCCTCCAGCATGCATCTTCCGACTCCACAACTGCATAGAGAAATGGTTGCTGCATCAATTCACCATTTCCTGTGTGTGTGCCAATCGAGTTTGCTGCATGCAGGGCCAAGCGTCGTACCCTCGAACCTTCGGATCCACACACATGTTACTGAGGTACACAGACCCTTCTGGAACGGCCATAAATTGTTTTGGTACAACTTTAGGTAATAAACGAGGCGAAAGTGTCAGATCTGCCACAGCAAGGATCCTGCTGCCGATCTCTGGAGCATGACCTGGGTCATCTGCAAGCATCACGATGGGTCAAGAGCATGCAAAAAGTGTTCATGCAGCTGGGTGACTATGTGGCGTACTTTCTTGGAACAACTTCGCAACCAGGACGACTGAACTTGGAAACAGCACACATGCCATGTGCAGGTACGATCTGAACGCCACCAACTCTCAGTAAGCGCGTATGAGGTTGTTGGTGGCATTGCCATTTAGCAATGCACGTTGCATGCTCTAGACTGCTCATCAGCGTGACAACAAATTGCAAAGGAGTCATGACACACTTCACATCTTCGAGAGATTGCCACTCTCTTCCTGCAAAGGAGCGACAGAGAAGCACAGCCGCACTGTCAACGTCACTTTCTTCCAAGTTTCTGATGACAATTTTGCCCAAAGCGTGTTTTATCTGCATTTCTGACAGGCCTTTTGGTCATACCGTGGCACCGCTCTCTTCGCCATGCACAGGCATTGACTGGCATTGACTGGCATTGAGTTAATACAAGTATAACCACAATTTCTTGGTTGGCGCCCAAGAAGGAACAGAGGATAGTGAATATTGACCGGAGTGTCCCTTTTCCTGAATTCATGGACGATCGCAAGAAAGACGCATCATGTTGTGCACATGTTGAAGCAGTGGCATCTGACCTCATAAACCACAGGTTGATGATCCTCGATGTTCGCAGATCTGGCCAAGATACAGCGACCCTGTTGTACAGCAGTCCCAAATCTGAGAGCAAATTGGAGACATGGGACATGGCTTGGGTGTATTTGAAGCCGTCGCCGTGATTGCCATCCTTGGGCCGCTACAGTCAACTCCATGGCGCAGGGCGGACGTGTGTTGTAGCACATGAAGCCAACGATTTGATTCGATCAGCAACTGTACACAATCGACAAAGTCACCTGTTGATCATGAATTATATGTGCTCTAAAGCCAGAACTCGAGCTATGTGTGCAGTCGGCGGAGATGCTATGGCAAAGCGCACACAACGCCATAGCAACGATACAGCCAGATGAATGGTCACGCACGCATGGCACTACTGGCGGAAACAGTGTTGTGCCACTCACACGGCGCAGTCTGCCCAGTCGAAGCGTGGACAAAATGACACCTGGAACTGTTTGTGCACCAAGCGTGCTCGTCGTCTCTGGATGCAGTGTTTCGGTGACTATGCGTGGGTGGCCAGCGGAAGCTGAACTGTATTCAGGGCTTCATAGTTACAAAGAACAAGGTGTGTATCCCTCAAGTGTTGAATAGATCGTGGCTACCTATGGGATCTTCGAGCCTGCCAGTCAGATACAGTAGTGCTACATGCCCCAGGCCCAGTTGATAGGCCATGGCACAAAACCGAAGGCTCTGCTCAAGTGCCAGGCACAGTGCACGAGTTGGAACACTGCCGCCGTGTGCTGGGTAAGAAATTGCACGCACTCCGATCTGCCAATGTGGAAAGTTCGGAACAAGGTTGGAACGACAAAGGACAACCGGGATAAGCTGGACCAAAAAGCACTCTTGCAATTGAGTTATTAAACGCAATCTGAAGCAGGCATTCCGGCAACGACTAGCTGGTCCATGCAGCTGTATCACATGTACCTTCGTTGGTCAAGCGTGTGAAGATTGCACTTTCGGTGTGCATCACGTTGAGAAAGCAGTCACATTGTTAGGAAACGTGTTTTTTCAGCGCATACGTGCTATCACCATATGCAACCACGGTATCATAAATGATGCGTGTTACATTGCCAGCTAATATTAGTAATTCCACATCGAATAATCGGAGCAATGGGAGCACACAGAATTATCGGATCAAACATCCCACTGAGATTGGTGAGAGGGTTTTCCTGTGGCAACGTGACCGATAAGTGCGCATTTGTCATAGCATCGCATCTTCATACAGCTCTAAGACAGCAGCTGCACGTCGCGTGTCATCTGATAGACCCATGTTTGGAGAGTTGGACACCATCAAGAGAGCTCGGTACAGCATCTCCTGCGATGACGACACTACTGAGGCCATGTTCATCTTGCAGATCTATGCAGGACATGCAAAACACATTCAACATGTCGATGCCAATAGTCTGCACCTGGCTTTTCGAAAGTGTGACTGTAGGTTGCGCTTTCTCCTCTCTGTGCTTTGGCTTCAGTGCAGCCTCAAACTCCTCATGCAAAATATTCCGAGGAGGAATCTGGAGGAAAAATGCATCCGCTTGACCCAGAAGGGCATACAGCTTGTATGTGAAGCGAACAAGATCCTCCCGCATGTCTTCCAGTTGCAGCAGAATGGTAGGATGTTCTTCGCAAGCACGAAGGGCGTTCAACATCCCTGCGGACAAGCATGCTTGAAATCTTTCTGGTATCAAGACGCACTCCTTTCATGCGATGCTATACCATTTGGCCACTTCTGCACCACTGCATACAGCAGACTAATATGGATTCTGCTACTGATATCCATCGCTACCACCAAACTTTAAAAAAAGTGGAATCAATTCGAATCTCACAATCACAACATCAATCAGGAGACAGGCCACCTGGAGGTGTATTCTGAGGCTTTGAAGGTATGAGAGCTTGCACAAACTTCTCAACATTGCTCAATCAATAATCACGCAGTGCAGCTCACACCAAAACAGAAGTCGCAGCTATTGTGCATTGTATAGACATCATTCTCATGGTTGCTCTGCAAAGTGGGAGTTATTTCTTGCCAGGATGAATCACGAGGCTGTTCTGCTGTATTGCATGGCCATCAGAAGCTGAAGCACCATAGCTCATCCGTTTCCCAATGTGTGACTTGACAGTGTCACCTGCTGAAATACAACATCAGACAGCAGCACTTGCCAAAAACTACCAAGGTTCCAGTCCCGCGCAAGGGCATCGCCAGTCGTCAAACACCAGCACCCCCACCCACCAGTTTAAGTTTGCTGCCACCCTGAGGAATACCTATGCATCATGTATGAAACAGATGGAAGTTTGGCTAGCAGAAGCACCTTCCTCCCAGGATTTGAGCCAGCGCTCAGGAGACATGGGTTGGTGCTTGTCACTGCCAGCGCTCTTTTTAGCGTTGTCCGTCAAACTGACCGCATTTTCGATTGGTTCTCTGAACACCACGATGCATACGGGATCAATCATCTGCAATTAAAAATCTCGATCGTGCACAGCATTGCCCAACGAACACAACGCAATCCAGCATTAAAATAGCAGAACATACATGGCGTATCCAGTGTTCTGCAAACAGGAGCATTCTCGGATCCTTTAGCACCCATGGACGATGTCGATCGAGATCTCGTACAGTCTTCTGTGCAAAGCAGCTGATAGTTTCTTTCCGATCTTCGGAGAGGAGGCTTTTGTTGACACCTTGTGCATGATATGGCTTGAAGTTGTGATCGGTGACCCAGCTAAGGACAATGTCGTGGAAGTGCGTCACATCGATGATCTCCCAGTACTTTAACTTGTTGTTCGGGCTCGTACTCAGCCCTGCAATGCATGCCTTTCATGTATGCCCATGGCATACACGTCTGCTAGGTACTCAGATCACAAACTCTATGAAGTTTACAAAATTGTCGACCCAAAATCCACAAAGAAACGCACCGTGGACATTCCCCTGAAACGCGCCCATCAACATCAGCAACCTGGCCAGCATGGATGTGCCACTGTTGTGCTGCCCAAGAATGAGCAGGGATCCTCGGCCAGACAGAGTGCTGTCAAAATACGGCCCATACAGTTTCCGTAAAACCATGGGTGGATCAAAGTGCTGCGGTCTCGTGAAATTGCAGCTAAGCATGCGCGCAGCTGTCGTCTCTGCATGTCAGTCAAGAGACCTAAATGGACTTACATTGGACATCACTTGACCCTGCATTATGAATTATACAGCAAGTTTTTGCGATAGCAGAAAACATGAGCTTTCGCCCTCATCACTGCTTACATGGGTAGGCTGCAAGGCAAGCGCTCAGTCAAAGCGCGTCTGAGGACACAGTACACAACCGTGATGCCAGTACTCTGACGCTGAGCACACCAAATACTGCGCATTTGTATTTGCCAAATACTCTTGAGCTGGTGACAGCCCTGAAGATCTGTCGCACGACAGCACTGCAGGTGCACCCACTGGGGACCGACTTGTCATGGTAAAATTCGTACGGATTGGAACGCAGAAGCTAGCACACCGGTCTTTTCTCTTGCGTAGATGAATGAATGCACGGCCTTGGCGGTGTTTACCGATGCTTGAGTGCCCGTCCCTCCCGAGCACAGCGGAAGCGACAACAGCAGAACATGGTAGACAGCCAGCACAAACATATCCTAACAGCACCAGGCCCGTGATTGACATAGTTTTGTTGAGCAGGAAAAAGCGAAATCAAGATAGCGCACGTAAAAAGACATCATTTACCATAGTTATACAGCACTCTTGATCAGACCGTTCAGCGCGGGCGGATGAGCTCAGCAAGCATAGTAGCATAAATCTTAACAGTGCAGCGAAAATATACGGGCTGCTTCCATGTCCTCGATCGGGAGGACGTGGTTCGTCATGTCCGACCACAAGAGACCCCGTTGCAGAAGCTAAAACTGGCCACGACGCAGTCCTAGCAACCACAGTCGCATAGAATCTGAATCAGTATCAAGTGTGTCCGCATGTGGTGGACGCACAGCTCCGCTTTTCATCAGTTCTTGAGCACAGCATGCATGGCTTTCTCGACGTCGACAGGATCCTAGCTTGCCGGAGCAGGGCAGGCGCGATGCTGCACGTGCCCGCAGTGCCCGGGGGGCCCCCGGTAGCGCCTTCCTGTTGGCCCTCCCCACGCGGCGGCGGGATCACCACCATCGGCAACCACTCCCTCACCACCATCCTTCGCCACCGACGCTGTGAGCGTGTCAGCGGCCCCATCGCGGTGCCGCCGTGCAACCGCAAAGGTGAGAACGTCGGGAGTGTCAACCGTGCGATGCCATGCCACCAAAACAACAAGAGAATTTCGATGCGCCATGATGACCTGTAATTTGCTCTGCGCCATATTCATTCTTGTGTTGCGGTGCCCAGCAGCATGGAGCCGCCATACGCCCACATGCGGGGGGAGCACGGAGCAGGGACCGAGGGGCATGCCAGGACGGACATACTCGCGATCCTGCCAGGGGGGCGTCATGTCATGGTGGACGTGAAGGTGACACACCCGGTGGGGAAGGAAACGTTGCGTGGGGGGTCTGTTGGAGACCTGTCGGTATGGTCTTGGGTAACAGACCTCGATGGCGGTAATTGGAAGCAATGATGGGACAGTTCGCCACAGCACGCGGGCTGTATAGGCACAAGCAGAACAGTGATACAATCACACGCAGAGATACGACGTGCCAGTGCAGATATGGATGGCGCCCCAACCAGACTACTATTAAGTGCGTCTGGTCCCAGCAAGCGCCCGGTATAAATGACCGGGGTGTGTGCGCCCAGGTCAATCCCCCTGCCAAAGCTGGCGTCGCCGAATCGTGCCGCATAACTGCCACACCGATCCCAGATCCCGCATAAGCGCGGGAGATTGTAAGCTGTGGCTCCCGAGCCTGAGATGAGTGTAAGCAAGGCTGCGCGCGTAATTCGTGGGTGGCTCTGGGTGGCAGTACAGATATTATCGTGCATGCCAACCCAAGAGCCCGCCGGGCGGACCCTGTGTAGCGGCGGTAATGCACACAGTAAGACGTAATATGCGCAGTAACGATTCGGCTAGCCGCATAAAGCCATAAATAGCCTATGACGTGACACATTGTGCCGGGAGAAGTACACAGCGCTGATGTGGTGTGCACGTAAGGCTAGTGGACGCGTGCAATCACACGTGGCGAGTGCATGCACGTAACCCCACTGAGCGTACGTGTGGTCACGCTGTGTACAACTCGATCGGTAATCCGTAAGCTATGCATGTGCGAGCTTCCACATGGCCGGACAAGTCGCTACGCATATAAACAAGGTGTTAATTGTGCCAGCATGCGCTAGTGTGAGAGGTATCTCACAACAGGGTCGCACCGGGAAGATGCATCGGCGGCGAAGGCCGCGGAGAAGCTCATGCGGGGTGATTGGATACATTTTGCTGACAAGCCGCTAAATAAGTTTGTTCCGTTTGCCATTGAGTCTTCCGGGAAGCTCGGGCCGCGGGCAGCGGAGTACATCCGGGAGTTGGGCGAGATTGCAATGGCATCGGGCCGGGTCTCCATGTCGGTGTTTGTGATGAATGCATACAAGATGATTTCATGTGTGTTGCAGAAGTGGAATGCAGACATGTATGCGCACACGCTGACAGCCATCGCCCGGTCATGCGGCAAGCATTTCACCCCTGGCTTTGACGTGGCGGAGGATGATATATTGGTTTTAGAGCTCTTCTTAGGGAGCATTTGATGTAGTTGTGCCGCAAGGTCCCTGGTCTGTGAGCGGATCGAGTACCTTGGAATAAATGATCGTGGAAGCTTGGGCTTACGGCCAAGCACGAGGGCCTATGCGGCAACAATACAACAGAGATGTTAATGCGTGCACGCAGGACAAATGGAAGAGGCACTCAATAGAAGCGCCCCATCCGAACCAGTGCGAACTGTGTCGGACCCAGCAAGCGCGCAACATAAACGCTGCTTGTGATGCGCCCAAGACTACACCTTGCTATGGCTGGCCTCGCCAAGATGCTGCACACCCTATGAAGTCATCTGATGGAATCCCCAGTAAGTGAGGGATCCTCAATGACTTGTGGTGACACGCTGGAATGCGTGTGTGTTTGACAGTGTTCTGTGCGCGGTGCGTGGTGCATGAGGATCTCAGAGAGGCTGCGCACGATGCAGCCCCATGAGCGGGCGTGGCGTGGTGCGAACCTGAGATCGACACACTAAACGCTGGATCGCATCCTGAGATTGTGCGCGATAATGTGCAACATCTTGACGTAGCCGCCACAGCGTGTAACTAGAGGGTGTTCGAATGCAAGCGCGAGTAGAAGCGTCATTCCGTAGGTTTAGTTGGGCGAAATGTAATGCATGTGCGCGGAGTACTTAGCACATGACGCCTGAGATCTGGGATCACACCTGCATGGTCAGTATCTAAGCCAGATACTTGAACCATGACCTTGTTCGACCTATTCAAGGCGCTGGAATGCGTCTTCTCACTCGCGGGCTGGTAACCGCCACGTGTCACCCAGTGCGTGCATTCTCATGCGCACATGCCTTGGGCGGTACGAGGCACTTTCACAACAGAGGGGTGCCGGAACTGAGCTGTCCGAACCTGTGTACATTTTGAAGTGCACAGCTGAGTCTGACAGCGCGAAGGAGCAACGCATCTCCGCAACGCGTGCGACTGCCCGACATCGCGGATGATTGCAACTTGTCACACAGACAGCCTCATAAGCTGAGGTGACTTTGTTATAAACGAGAACTATTATTTGTGCATTAGGAGGTTAGTAGTGCCTATACTTGGAGAGCCGCCAACTCGTACGAAAGGTGACTACACAGATCAGGGAGTATACTGCACTGGATGCAAGACAGTGCAGACGGCTATGGAAGATGTAAGAGAAAGGTTACTTCAGAGTTGGGTGCATACGACCATATGCGACCATTCGTGCATGTCTACCCTGGCCCAATTGTTAGAAATGCTATCTTCTGCAGGTCAGACGCGCAGTCCTCATGCAGGTCACGTCAGAACAGCCACCATCTCATACCTGATGCGCACAGAGGTAGAACCGAGAGATACTAGGAGAAGATGCTAATACCGTGAAGCAGTAAGAAGAATGGTTACAGATCACAGTGCGCACATCCATATATGCACACCTACAGGTCAAGATTACGGCTGGAGATCCACGCCAGGATCTCCCTCGCTACGCCGGGACAATCCCACTGGCGGCTTACCCCTGCACTGGATCTGCGGATCGTTCGTGCATGGGTGCACCAGTCACCACACTGCTGCCCGCAGGCTCATGCATTGTGACACTCCCCCATAACCCTGCTACGTCTGCTCTAGCTGGAGTTGATTACGAACTTCTTGCAAGGCAGGTCCGGGCAGCACCTCGGTAAACACATCTGCTAACTGATCAACAGTGCCAACCCATTCTACGTTAAGTTCATCCATTTGGACATATTCCCGCACTCACAAGTGCCGCACACGAATGTGCTTGGATCTGTCAGTGGACACAGCATTCACAGCCAAAATACTGGCACTCTTATTGTCACCCCACAGAGTCGGCTTATGTGGGACCAGCTTCACATCGAGAAGCAACTGCTTCATCCACATGAGCTCGTTGGCTGTTGTGCTCATTGCAATGAGCTCAGCCTCAGTCGTATCCCCAGCCACTATACTCTGCTTCTTCGAACGCCAGAGAACACAGTTCCCATACACCCGAACAATCATACCAGACACACTTTTCAGATCCGCAGAATTCGCAAAGTCTGCATCTGAAAAAGCTTCTAGCAAACACCCATGTCCCACAGATCCTATAAAATTTATTCCTAAATTCTTCGTGGATTGCAGGTATCTTAGAATATGTTGCACGGCAGACCAATGTTCCCTCAGACTTCTAGACATGTGCCGGGCCAGGGCAAGTGCCACATAGCTCAGGTCAGGTCGTGTCAATCCTACAATATAGTGGATGCTTCCTACAGCACTCATGAACCTGGAATGCTCAGCAGCACTGGCTTTCTCCAGGTCAGAATGCTCTTTCGCACTCCTTAGTTGTTGCCGCGGCACTAAGGGAGTGGGAGATTTACGACAGTTAGACATACTGTATTTTTCAAGCAGGGTCTGGATTTTATCTCGCTGTGTCATGATGATTGTTTTGGCCTTGCGATCACGCATGATCTCTGTGCCGAGTGCCCATGCAAGGCACACGATTCCCATCTCAGCTAAGACCTTCATTAAAGCTTTATGCCACTCGCGAGCAGCTCGCTTCAGGCCACACAAGGTTTTATACAACCTCCATACATGTGTTGTCCCGTCTGTGAAGAACGGGGGCTGTTCAACGAACACTTCCTCCTCACCATTCAGAAAAGCGCACTGAATATCTAAGTGTCTCATTTCCAAATCCTCCTGAGCAGCAATGGACAGCACGCAGTGTCGCATAACTACCGACAGGGGACCAAGTCTCAAAGAAATTTATCCCTTCTATTTGAGAAAAACCACGAGCTACATATCGTGCCTTATAACGCTGAATCTCACCCGCAGGCCCACGCTTAATCTTAAGCACCTATTTGCCCGAGATAGCCCGTTTGCCCGAAGGCGGATAGCACAACCCGAAGGTTCCGTGCTCACCCAGTGCATCTACCTCCTCCTGCATGGCACGCAGCCATGCATCCCTGTCTGCACTCGCGAGTGCTTCCTTCAAAGAAGGCATGTCAGGGTCGGAGGGCTTCTGCTTCTTGGCGGCAGCTGCTCTGCGCAACCCAAGGCGCTGAGCACTCTGCTGCTCGCCAGACTCCACATGCTGATGCTTCAGGCCTGCACAGGACACTCCACAGTCAGCCGCGGCTGATGTGTCCCGATTGCAAACCGGAGCTTCAATAGCAGCTACAACTGTTTCACTACTAGCAATGTCAGGGCCCGTAGGCTCATGCATATGTACAGCTGCTACATCCGCAGCCAATGGAACAAGGCGTCTGCGTACAAGAGAATTGATTTTAATTCGAGGTAAAGCAGATGGAATGGCCCTCACCTCATCAGGCAAATCAACCCGATAGCGGCTGAGGGGTCCGGGACCTCTCCCCCTAATTCGTACCCGGTCTCCACCTCATCAGGCTCATCCTCCCAGCAGGGGTTTGGCGCCTCAGCTCCTCGGAGGGGCTGAGTAAGTGCTCCCGCGTTAGCCGCTGAGGCCGCGGCCGAATTACTCCCGGAACGGACCCGCTGAGCCTCCAAATTCTGATGGGCCGCAGCCTCCTCATTATCTGTCATGGTGTAGTCCATCCTCTGTTCATCGTCGTCAACGTGGATGCCGGGACTGTCGGCATCATCCTCATGATGGCATCCATGCCGGATTCAGAAGGACCGGCCAACAGTTGAGCGGGGAAGGCAGCTTCTACACCAGGGTCGTGCAAAGCAGCATGTCGAGTAACGACATACTCAACAGTGCGTGAGGGCACAGCCTCAGGGTGATGCACTTGGTTGCGCACACAAGGGGGGACAGGGACATCAGGGTGAGCCGCAGCTCTGGAAGTCGCACGCGTGCGATGCAAAGCTACCCAGGCTACCTCCGGTGTGGCCTGAGCAGGGTCACGCCGGATTACCTCCGCAGAGGAGCCAGCTCAGAATCGTGGAGAGTACACGTCAGGACTAGGCAGGGGGTCGTCCTGCCGGAAGGATATACCCATGACAGGAACCCTACCATGACCAGGGGGGGGGGGGGGGGGGTGTGAAGGTGGTCACGCAGACGGCGCAACACTCCCCCGTCATACGTGTGATCATCCATGAAAGGAGGCACATCACTATCAGTCACGCGTTCACCGTCATTGTCCCCCTCGAAGACAACCGTGTAGGAGTTCGCAAACTCCGCAGGCTCTCTCTTGTCCACAACATCGGACGCATCGTACTTACGTACGTGGCGGATCAGCTGATCCGCAGTGCACATGACTTGGCGCACTACCATAACCCTACCCCCAGGAACATCATTGCCGTACACACGTTGCATGCTGGGGCCCAGCCCAGCCCCGACCCAGTATGCAAGAATACCCCGCGGGGACAGCTTCTGCAGCTTGTCATCTCAAGGGTACGCATACACCTCAAACCCCCACGGACGCTGCTGCCGCAACAGATCTTGGAACACCTCAACGGAGGTGTCTCTGAAAAAAGACATATAGGGAATGATATCCCTGTCACAAGACCTCAACAAAAACTTGTCAAGCTCTGTCGTTGCAATCAACTGATACTTGCGCTTTTCCTCATCCCTCAACTTATCGCATTCGGCCTTTTTCATGCGCTTGTTTCCCTTCTCAGCTTGCTCCACATCCGCGGATGCGTTGAGAGCATGCTGAGCTTTCTGGGACTTGAGAATTCGTGCCAGCTTGTCATGGTACAACGCTATTGTGAGATATCTCTCACACTAGCGCATGCTAGCACAATTAACACCTTTTCTTATATGCGTAGCGACTTGCCCAGCCATGTGGACGGCACACGTATAGCTTTTGAATTACCGATCGAGTTGTACACAGTGTGATCACACGTACGCTCAGTGGGCTTACGTGCCTGCACTCGCCACGTGTGACTGCACGCGTGCACAAGCCTTACGTGCACATTGCATCAGCACTGTGTACAGCCTTCTCCCGGCACAATGTGTCCCGTCATAGGCTTATTATGGCTTTATGCGGCTAGTCGAATCGTTACTGCACATATTACGTCTTACTGTGTGCATTACCGCCATTACACAGGGTCCGCCCGGCGGGCTCCAGGGTTGGCATGCATGATAATATCTGTACAACCACCCAGAGCTGCCCACGAATTGCGCAGCCTTGCTTGCACTCATCTCAGGCTCTGTGAGCCACAATTTAAGATCTCCCGCGCTTATTCGGGATCTGGGATCATGTTGACTAGTCGGGTAGCGCAGGGAGCTGGGCACCCTAGCGAGCGTACGGAAACGACAGGAGAGAAAGACAGGGGTAACAATGCAGCACAGATGGAATGACTGGAACAGAAGCGCCCCAATCGACCAAAGGTAATTGTGTCGATCACAGCAAAACACTTGGAATATATGTGCCCAGGCCCATCCCTGCTTTGTGCTGTCCTCGCTACTGATAGCTCTGTGGAACTGTGGAATCGCGCTGCTCGTTGATCTCTGTACGGATCAGGATGCAGCATCCCGCGAGATCTGGCGATCTTCTGCGGGCATTGGGATTTGGCATGTATCATCCTCCGTCATTCCAATGCAACAACATCGTGCTGCATGGATACGCAGACGTAGACTAGCCGGCATGGTCTTTGACGCTGCACCCTTGGCTTGCGCAAGCGCAGACCAGGGGTATGCATACGCCGCATGCATGACGTGTCATGTACTGAGCTGGCACTTCGCAATGCCAAAAGGCTGTGGCATAAGGTGGCATGATACATGGGATTGGTATGCGAGATTATACATGTTGAGGAATGCTAGTGGCACTTATGGGTATGTGGAATTACGCACATGTAGCTGTATGCATGCAGCTCATGTGCACAGCTGTGACGTGGTACATTCTGGCATTCTGAGGTATTCTTTGGTATACTTTCGCCTGGCTCAAGTTTGCAAGGCACTAGCCTGAGATACATACACATGTATCCACAATTGGTGCCTGCATATCTGGAAGATGTGTGCTTCTGAGCAGACAGATTTGGCCATTACAACAGATCAGTGTGGCAGTTATGCGGCACGATTCGGCGAGGCCAACTTTGACAGGGGTATTGACCTGGGCGCACACACCCCGGTATTTATACGGAGCGCTTGCTGGGACCAGACACGCTTGATAGTAGTCTGGTTGGGGCGCCATCTATCTCTTTACTAGCACGTCGCATCTCTGCGTGTGATTGTATCCCTGTTCTGATTGTGCCTACACAGCCCTCGTGCTGCGGCAATCTTAACCCATCACTGCTACTGTAAAGCGTGTCTGGTCCCAGCAAGCGCTCGGTATAAATACCGGGGTGTGTGCGCCCAGGTCAATACCCCTGTCAAAGTTGGCCTCGCCGAATCGTGCCGCATAACTGCCACACTGATCCCAGATCCCGCATAAGCGCGGGAGATCTTTGTGGCTCACAGAGCCTGAGATGAGTGTAAGCAAGGCTGCGCACGTAATTCGTGGGCAGCTCTGGGTGGCTGTACAAATATTATCGTGCATGCCAACCCTGGAGCCCGCCGGGCGGACCCTGTGTAACGGCGGTAATGCACACAGTAAAACGTAATATGTGCAGTAACGATTCGGCTAGCCGCATAAAGCCATAATAAGCCTATGACGGGACACATTGTGCCGGGAGAAGGCTGTACACAGTGCTGATGCCACGTAAGGCTGGTGGACGCGTGCAGTCACACGTGGCGAGTGCAGGCACGTAACCCCAATGAGCGTACGTGTGATCACACTGTGTACAACTCGATCGGTTATTCAAAAGCTATGCGTGTGCGACCGTCCACATGGCTGGACAAGTCGCTACGCATATAAGAAGAGGTGTTAATTGTGCCAGCATGCGCTAGCGTGAGAGATATCTCACAACAGGCACACATCACAAACAAAACCTATTTCACACCGCCGATCTTAACTGGAGTGATGGGACCGGCTAAATCAGCATGCATCTGTTCACCACGGTATTTCGCTTGGCCTATGAGCTCACGATCATTGTCTGAGAAGTTACCCGCAGGCACTTTGCCAATTCTGCAGCCATGACAACGATTCCCCATTGGCTCGGAATCGACCCTCATACGTAAATCACCATAAAAATCAGCGTTGGCTTGCATACGCTTCGGAACCCACGTGGACTGGTGAAAAGACAAATGCGCTATGAAAGCAGGTTCCGGCAGGTATGCGTCATGTGGGACCTCAGCTCCCCCAACATTGGGTCGCTTCAGGTCGATAGCTGCAGCTGCCACGTGATGCCACTGCTGTTGGTCCTCAACCACAGAGGTCGGACTGCTCTGGTTAGACCACACCACCCCCCTGTTGACGGGTTGACCAACGAGAACAGGATTCGTATCAACACTCATCTTAAATGCAAAAACAAGGTGACCATCCTCATCAATCTCCTTGTATTTCACATCATCCACAATACCAGTAGCCATATCACCAAGACCAGGGACATACAGCACACTCCTGCGCGTGTGTAAGAACATTTGCTCATGCCTCAGACCCATTGTACTAAGCAGATTGTACGGACATTCCGGGGCATAGTAAACACCAGGGATTTCCATATCCAAAGGGTGCTTGTTCCCATGCTTATCAACATAAGTACCTAGTGTTATAAACGAGAACGTACTATGTGTGCATTAGGAGGTTAGTAGTGCCTATAACATGGTATCGGTGATGTGTTGTGTCGGTGCATTAGTTGCGCGATGTGGTGGTTGTCATATGACGGGCAACCGCACTGTCATCAGTGCGTAATCAATGACCAGATCAACCGTCATAATGTCACAAGTTGTCACATGTTTGATTGCGAACTGAATGACGACGGTTTAGGATTGTGCGTCGTCGAAGCCTACGATTGATCGACTTGACCCTTAGCGAAAGCAGGTCTGTTTCGCTGCGGGTAGATGTCTAATCCCAAATCAAACGAGAACTTTGATGCTGAAGCTATGGCTGATGCACAAAGACTCGAGGCTGAGCGCTCAGCCATGGCTGCAGCTGCTCAAGCCACAGGTAGGGCTGTAGGAGCTGGCGCTAGCTCACAAGGCCCTGCAGCCGGCACCCGAGGGCATACTGCTGCTGCCCGAGCTGCCTCTCAGCTTGAGGCTGCCAATGCTATGGCAATGCCCGCCCAGGTTGAAGCAAATTCTCTCCGTGATGCTTTACAGCGAGCGGAACAGGCGCGATCGGATGCTGAGGCACAGGCTGTTGCGCTGCGAGCTATGGCTCAAGGCAATGCTCTTAGTGTGCACAATCATATATGCACACTGAATAGTCAAGATTACCGCAGGAGACCCTCGCAGGATCTCCCTTGCTACTCCGGGACAATCCCGCTGGCGGCTTACCCCTGCACTAGACAGCGGATCGTTCGTGCATGGGTGCACCTGTCACCACACTGCTGCCCGCAGGCGCATGCATTGTGACAGTTGGAGGTAGTAGGGGGGGGGGGGGGGATATGGTGGGGAACTAGGGGGGCCCCTTGGGCTGTTTGGGCGGCCGACGGCAGGTTGGGCCACCATGGCCGCGCCGCCGGCGGCGGGTCGTTCTATGCGTGAGCCTAGGGCTGCGTGTCAAGACACTGGAGAGTCTCATCGAGTGTGCACAGGGGTTAATGCGCGTGCCTGAGCTGGTAAGCATGCTGACTGTGCATGATGACGTGGAGGGGAGCGTGCCTTGCCGCCGCGTAAAGTCGCGCAGCAGAAATGAAAGTAAGAATTGAACCGGTGACCTGATGTTATTCAAGTTACACATATCGGGCCATTGTATGGCAAAGCAAATCAACACATCAAGCTAACACACACAACAAGCCAACAAGACAAGCGAGCGGCCGCCACACGAGCAACCACCAGAACTTGGGGAACTAGAACGCATCCCATGGTGACCTCATGAGTACGCATGACATGCTCTACCACCGGGGCTCACCTGAAGCAACGAGTCCTTTGTTAGATGACTCCTCCCTTGATTATGTCATCTATATTCTTGGAACCCCAGATATGGATATCCCACAACACTTCGTGTGATTGGGGTGCGTGGGTGGGGTGCGTGGGTGTGTGAAGTGAAGTAAATCTGAATTTACTGAGCCGTATCCTGATGGCCATTGATTTGTGTTACAAGGATAAAGGAGGCGTGGCGGGTAGCGCCGCGAAAACAGCAAGCAAATCCAGAACATGCAGAGCACCCCGGTCCAATGCACCCCGGTCCAACGCACCCGTGCATCCGCTCCCGGCACATCCACGCAATGCAAGCAAAACCCATAATGTCCCCAACAACCTACAGAGTCTCGCAGAGCGCCACACACCCACGCGCACGCGCACTCTCTCGCGCAGGCACTGGCACTGGCACTGGCACTGGCACAGGCACAAGACCGTACGCCCCTCATAGGGCCTCCTCCTGTGCTAAGCGAGGTGGACGGACACGGCTGCTTCGATTCCCCAAAATGCACGCAGTATATGTCCTCGTGAAGGAGGAAGTGGCTTGTATATCGTCGTCAACCCGTTGGACGGGAGGCGCGTTGCCCGCTTTCATGATCTTTTCTGACGGATGATGCGCTCAGCTTCTGCAATGGACGGGCCGATTCTTGTTGAGTGTGATTATCCCGTAACATGCCTAACGTTGGGATCAAGTGAGCTGAGCAACGTCTTCTCCAGGGCTCTACGATTGTGGGCGCATTTGCGAGTTTGAGGCCGTGCATGCAGCAGACGATGCAACAAACATGTGATGGCTGATGAGCATGGCCAGAGCTTCTGCAGAGTCAGGATATCACGACGGCGCGTCAGTATGGTTATACAATGGTTATACACTATGCCCCATGTAGATCACGCTTCCGGAGATGGCCAGCCCTGACGTGTTCACGGCCTCATCCACAGTATTCGCTGTTGGAACGCCTTCCTGTCATTGCATCAGTCTAGAGAGGAATATTCTGCATGTCATCCGGATAAACTATGATTGAGATATAATATAGAGCTATCGTACACTGTCGAGCATGGCTGTCGTTCGCATGTTGGACAGCTTGTCCAAGCTGTACTTGACCGCGCACGTGCTGATTGCCGTGCTCTTTGACAGTCAGACTGGTGTGCAGCCTTGTCAGAATTTTTTTTGCATGATTGTGGTCAGGCAAGTCTGCTAAGAGAGCTTGTATGTACGCATGAACTCAGATGGTTGTGTTGCAGTCCTTCCCCACACTTGGTACCCACCACAGCTACTTGATGCTGTCGATGATTATGCAAAACTAGGAGATGATCTGGTGAGCTTCTGAAGCTTCCATTGCAGACACGTTGCGGCTACACTCCTCAATCTTGATGGCACGGTCATGTCCAATTCAATGAGCCTCGCGCTGTGGCTGACTGCTGATATTCTCCTGACAGCGTCTGACCTCTTGGGAATGAGTATTATCAACACTTTTAGTTACCATCATACACTGTTATTTCTTGACCTGTGTTTTGTGCACCATTCGCACTTCAGATATCTGGTTGCTTGCATACTGTGTGTTGCATGGTGTGATACACAAGGGTTTTGGCATGATGCTGTGGACCGTTATGGCATGGCCTACACTGTTGGGGTGATGTGTTGCCGGGACGTGCCCAGCTCGATGTCTGTTCCAACACGCATGCATTTGCTGCTTCATGACTCAGCAACAGTGTGCAGGTTCGTGGCGCGCCAGTGTGGTTTCAGAGTCTTGTATGGATGGAGTGTCTCGTGCAAATGCCACTGGCAGTGTACCTGATCTGGGCATACCACACCAAGGCTCCTTCACTTCGAGGTTGTGCTTTAGTATATTCTGTGCATGTGCTGACGACCATGGCACCCATCACTGCTCATTTCGCCACAACCATGAGAGCCCCACATTTATGGTGCGTGCTGTCAATTTACAGCCCATGGATCATTTTTCCCGCGCTAATGTTGTTACGATTCGTGCTATGTCCGAAGACAGGCACCCGTGCGGACACACGGAAGTCTATCGACAAAGCAAAGGGGCGGTGATTTTTTTTTAGAAATCGTGAGTAGAGTAGGTGAGCTCACATCCTGTTGGCCCAGTTGTGGACTCAAAGACGAGTGTGTTGAAC
Organism: Ulva prolifera; assembly: GCA_023078555.1. Classification (NCBI taxonomy): domain Eukaryota; kingdom Viridiplantae; phylum Chlorophyta; class Ulvophyceae; order Ulvales; family Ulvaceae; genus Ulva; species Ulva prolifera. The sequence continues at coordinate 11,329,060 of CM041198.1, read as the reverse complement.
AGGGCACTAGGTCAACATCGCACCTGTACACAGTGGAATCTCCAGCCTTTTGTGCCCCATGTGCGTAACTCGATTTGTGCACGGTGTTTATGTTGCTTGATGATGCTGCCTACCCTCTCGCTCCTCTTAGCTGTTGCAGAACCCCCCAGACGCCGGGCGAAGGGGTGACAAATTGTGTGACCACAGCATGAAGAGGTGTACAGCACACGTGCGCGCGCGCGCGCGCACACACACACACACACACACACACACACACACACACACACACACACACACACACACACACACACACACACACACACACACACACACACACACACACACACACACACACACACACACACACACACACACACACACACACACACACACACACACACACACACACACACACACACACACACACACACACACACACACACACACACACACACACACACACACACACACACACACACACACACACACACACACACCACACACACACACACACACACACACACACACACACACACACACACACACACACACACACACACACACACACACACACACACACACACACACACACACACACACACACACACACACACACACACACACACACACACACACACACACACACACACACACACACACACACACACACACAATGTATGTCCAGGAGCAGTCCCATGGGCATCAATTTGGCTGTGCGGCGACCGTCACACCTGGTTTGCAGCTAAATTCTCTACCCTTTAGCTATGATTCTCTAGTTACTATTCTGTAGTGCAAACACGTGATCGGTGCAGTTTCCAGAGATGCAAAGGGCACTGAGTCCCGCACTGCATGCAGCTGCAGCCCCAGCAGTGGTGCAAATAAATCAAACCGAGTGTGCATGTGAACGTTTTGACGGGACGCATGACATGCTAAACAACAGGTCCTTTGAATAGCATTGGAATGTCGATCTAGACTGTCTCAGCGAGAGCCTGATTTCGATCCGAGAACTCAAAGTCGATGTGAATGTAGCAGTGCATGTGTCATGTCCAGATGTTGTAGATGCAGAACGACCACAGCATCACACATCTTGTGGATATTGCAGCCGTTACAAAGCGTCATCGGTATATTACCAGACATGAGAATACCTTTCCCACGAGCTACGAGACTGCTGCACAACTTCCGGATTCATCATGGCTCTGAGCTCGAGTACATCAATGCCCCATGGTTATGCTTCCGCCTCGGCCATGCGCTGTGTATACGACTTGAGATTTAGCATCGGGATCACAAGAACACATGCAATGACAGCAGCTGTTATCATGGTTGTGAAGTATGCCCCCCAGCCAAGTTTCTGCACTGCATACGCCAGCGGTGCACCAGCACAAGCTGCTCCCATATAACTGACCCACCCCAGCAAGCCTTGGGTAGCTCCAACAGCATCGGGCCGAACAACCTGGACCGGACATCATGTGACTCAGCTTGAGTGATTCTACATGGGTACAGTAGCTAGCAGTGATACCTCAGATATGCAACAAGGGTGTGAGCTGCATCACCTCGCCAATAGACGGCGTTACCTCTGAAGCTGGTGAAAGGAAGGACACTGCACTTAGGTTTCACAAAGTAATGGAAGCAGTCACACCTCAGCTCCACACAGCCCAATCAGCATTTGAGGCCCATATAGGCCAAAGCCTACGGCAGCAATGCTAGCCCATTGCACAGCTGGGATGTTGGGGCATACGGAGAAGGCCAGTAGCGCCAGGGCTGTGAAGATGCCGTAGGTCAGGACCAGGCGAACGCGGATGCCAACAAGTCCAGATTTGCTACCGGCAGCCTTTGCACGCCGAACAAATACATCACTTAAGGTACCTACACAAACGAATCATAAACTGTGATTTAAGCTTCATGGATGGATCGTTGTCAGCAGTGGCAAAGTCAACAGCCAAGACAAAAGTGTATACCTGCGGACAGAGCGCCAAAGAATCCGCCTACCTCGAGGCCTGATACCTGAGCAGCAGCTGCTGGGAGGTCTGTGAGGCCCTTTACATTCATCAAGTAGTGGACAAACCAGGACGACGTCCCCTGGCGAACCGCATACACAAAAAAATATGTGATTGCGAACAGCCACACCCAGGGATTTGGCAGCACATCCTGCATCAGTATTTCCTTTACCGATGGCCCGTTGTCTTCGTCGGTCTCAACGCCTTTGGACGGGATGCTGTCCTTCTTGTTGCTTTCAACAGCATTGAACCCCGCCGCAATGGGTTTGTCAGTGATTGTGAACATGATAACACTGGCGACTCCTATGGCAACAAGCGCTGGTACCCACATGCCCCATCGCCAACCCAGTGCACCTGCTGCCGTTCCAGCAATGAAAGGCGCCATAAAGCCACCTACATTGTTTGAAGCAGTCCAAATGCTCCAAGCTGTTCCACGTTCTGAACTGCTATACCATTGCGTCAGCAGTTTCGCACAGGCAGGTGCGCCTAACCCCTGTACACATGCTGACGCATTTGGCCATCATGTCAGCCTGCCCAGCGATCTGCAAGATACGCACAACGCAGCAATCCAAATTCTTTGGATACAACCTTCATCAAAAGAATATCGTTTGTCTGCTGCAAAACGCTGACAGGTGTTCGCTGTTTGCCGCTCAGCATGCTTTGCCATAAGTAACACCACCCTGTCTTCACACTGGCCGGCGTCAGCAGCTCACCTGTAGAAGGCCATTCATTGCCCAGAAGGTCGCAAACCATAGTGGCGCCGACCCTACACCAAATGCCAGACAAGCCACGCCTGTACTTGCTAGCCCGAGGGAGAGTAGGAGCCGTGGAGACATGGTGGAACCCAAAAAGCCGCTAATGCCTTTGGAAAACGCATATGCGATCGGCAGCAAGCTTGTGATGCCTCCAATCATTGTCAAATTCAACCCAAGGGCAGGGTCTTTTAGCATCACAGGATTCACGAAGTTGAGGCAGTTTCTGGTAACGTAGAAACTTGCATATCTGCACATATGCAGGGCGCCGATTTGCATCCAAACATAGCTTTGTCAATGTGCAATAGAAAAGTATGACATGCACCCGGCTCAAAAGACGTACCCAAGCCATAATGATGCAAATGTTATCAGCCGGGTCCGCTTAAATGCGTCTCGCTTCTCGGGATCTTGAGCCTCCACCCCATTGGTTGCGGTGGGCGTGATCACCTACACGCACGGAACTCCGAATTGTCACAATAGCAAACATAACGAACAAGCAAGCAGCATCATCTCAAATATCACTGGAAATCAACGTTTCTATGAACACTCACCCCGCAGATCACTCATGGATAAACATAATTTGCATCAGAAAGGTAGCTCCATGGGCATGCTGCTCGACCACAACGGCGCAACATCGCTACACCGTTGAAGCCCACAAGATTTGGATTGTCTTGCATAACAAGCCTATGCGTTGTGAAATGACCCGTCCATGCACCGATCGCTCTCTGACTAGTCGTTCGGAGACGACTCCAACTTGTGCACAGTTCCAGGTGACTCCATATAAATGGCCAAGGCTGATGTGTACACATGATCAATATGAAATTACCATCGTCACTGTGATTGCAACGCACAAGCAATGTGTGTATCACGGATCCACTTGCCATGTTGCGCCAAGCTGTGCTACGAGCTCAGAACATGCGCACCGAAATGCTGAAACAGGCATACGTTACGTCACCATGCGAGAAGGTATTCACTTGGACAGGTCCTACTTGACTACAAGTAACTGGCTTGTGAGTTGTATGCGGGCTGCAAGAGCGCTACAGCGCGATTGCAGGTCGTCGACACCACGAAAAGCGGCGCTGCACTCGTTCCATCGTGTACAAATAGCAGCTTAAAGCGGTATGCGCGCCCAATATGCCCAGTTCAGCCGCTTCCGATGTCGGTATCGCCTCGGAACACATCGCAGTCAATTATCGTCTCGCTTGTGAGCTTGACAGCGAAACTCGCTTGGCGGCGACTGCCATATACAAGAGAGCAGGTGAAAGCACACTTTTTTATTTCCTGAAAGCCCTGCGCCATATTGCCTGCGACCGGCGTTCGTCCAGTTGCCAGTCCGAAAAGGAGTAGATGCGCCAAGAAGCGTGGGATCCATTCCCCGGGCACGGAAACTAGTGAATGAGCCATGGCAGGACCGCGAAGTTGCCCTGAACCAACAGCGGACATTGATCACAACGCTGCTGTGTTTTCAGATTGGCAATGGGCGAGAAAATCGTGCTGTGGCATGGCAGGTAGACCCAGCTCCCCGATCTTGACACGCAGATCAGTGCTTCAGAGATTTCGTCAAGCTGATATTTTAGATGCTGGAATGTGCTCACCGCAACTGCATGATGCGTGAACAGCTTTCACAGCCGGATCGGGGCGCTTCTTCTGTTGGGCGGTAATATGCAGGCACACTGTACAATGTTGAAGACGACGTTGCAGGTGTCAGTTGTGTGCACGCGCGTGTGCGTGTATGTGTGTGTGTGTGTGTGTGTGTGAGTGTGTGTGCTACAATGTCCGTGCTTATGTCCACGCTCTGACATGTATACGCATTTGCGTGAGTGGAGAAGCACCTGGTGGGAGCTCAGTCTGACACCATGCATGACCAACTCGCCTCTCGTCACCTCGCTCGTCACCGCGCTCGTCACCATGCGCCCGTGCTTGAACCATGGCGCGCTCGAGGATAGCAAGTATGCGGAGAACGGCGTTCATTGTTCCAGCACTCCCCTCGCAAACGCTTAATTTTGGCGAGTACCATAGACACGATCAGCCCTTTCTCGATCAACACGGAGACGTGTTCTCAACTCGAAGCGGCATTGTAGACACCTGCCAAGGCATCGTGTCCACGAGACAAAGAGTAAATGGAAACCAAAGAGTCCCATCAAAACTTTATTCGAGGCTTTATGTAGTCATGTACGTCCGTGTGAAACGTGAGAAGCTTTGCATATTTTTGCTGACCGAAGCCAGCGAGAGTATTTTAGAGATTAAAGCAAAGCTTCAACGACATCTGGACAAAGTGCGTCTCGCCGCAACGTAGCAGTACGTAGACATATGTCTGGCTCGACCTGGTGTGCAAAGGGCGTCCCTATCCAGGATCCCTTAGACATGAAGCTGGTCAATGCTGGCACGGGACAGGATTTGGATGATTCAAAGACGCTCAAAGATCTTCAGATTCAAAACGATGATATACTCGGCCTTTGTTTACGGAAAGACACGAACGCCGATGAAGACCCTGCTTGGGATGAGCTGGACATCACCGAGCCTCCACCATCTGGGCAATGACTGTAATGTCTAAACGAGCAACATTTGCGTGACATTAGCTTACACGTGATATAGCTTGGTGCCATTGCCAACAGGTTCTTTTGTGCGAGTTGCAAGCCGGCCATGCTCCCTGACACCAAACATCTCCAGCCCAATTCCCCTCGCTCCATAGGTCATCTCCGAGGTAGTTCGGTGCTGGCAGCTCATCAGTTGATTTTTGGTTGACACACGTCTGTGTGCTTCACGTGCAGCAGACAGTGCATGTCCGGGCTCATCAAGGTGTTCTCCCTGCACAACACAATGTGACGGTGACAGGGTGTTGACCAGGAACCCTTGCAGGCATGCAAAAAAAGCTCTCTGTACCAAATCCTCTACAGTAGAATTGTGCACTCCAATTCGTTTCCGCGTTACCATCCAGTCCCCATCACTGAAGTATTTCACTGTTGCCGTCGTACTTGCCGTTTGAATGGATGTAGGTTCGGTATTCCATATCAGGTAATCGTAGAGGTCGTGATGAACCTGCATTCGTACTTTGCACGATTCACGCCTACTTGCGATAACGCGTAGGCACGCCTGTGAATGCGTTTGCGCAGCTGATTTTTCAGCAGCAGTTGTGTCCAGCGCCATGAAGGCCTTGTCGTGCACCTTCGCTGCAGTACTCTCTTTGCGCAGTCTCTGACGCCAATTTTCATTCACATGTGTGTAATTTGTTTCGGACTGCGCCATATTGCCGTCTTGGTTCAGTACAAATCCACCACCGGATACGCACTACTCAATTCGGAAGCATTGGCAGCACAGACGACAAAAAGCGTGATGATATAGAAGCGACCCAAAAGCTTGTCCCAAAACTACACGATGATATATTTGCGTGACCTTCCACCCCTGGTGCGACCGTCCGTGGACGACATCCTTGACAGCACGGCGTTCACGGCAATGTCTGAAAGCGTCCGCACAATTGTGCAGTAACACTTGTGGTGTGTCATTGTCTTACGTGACAGAAGCTGAGCTTACCGAACGCGATTGCGCGCTACATCCTCCGCACGCCAGCCCCTGAGACCCAACGCGTTGCAACGCCACACCATGAACCACAACTGTGCACGGGCGGGGGGTAAGAACTATTCAGCATCCTCTGTCCGAAACATTATGACCACAACAAACATTATGACTAGCACCGCGAGGTTATTTTGGTGTTCAGTCGGTTGTTCACTTGGAATGTAGCTTATGTAGATATGGCAGTCAGCTGGCCAAAGGCGCCTTCAGCAAGGCATGTGCTGTCGTGAGCAAGCATACCATTCCTCAGTCCGCTAGACGTTTTGAATCACGGCCGTTTTGACAGTCATAGATAATGCCAGCTGACCGCGCAGTTGCAGACGCTCTTCGAGCCCTTGTCCGGGAAGATCCACCCGCCGTTCAAGGTGTCTGACCACCCATACGTTTGCTTGTAATCCACTTGTATGCTGTAGCCTTAGAATGTGCTGGATCTCATGGCACCACTTCAGTCGCCGGCATGCAGAGCCATCCGGCAGAAAACGATCACATCACGATACCAAGTTTCATTATGGTCAGCATCAAAAGTCAGAGATCCACAAAGCTTTAAAGAAACGCGTGAAACAACCCCATACTGTTGAGGCGTTGATGGTGTCGGACATCGTGTACTTGAAGGACCCAAAAACTTGTACTGTCTATTCGACCGATCGTGATACATCAGGGGAGCTTGTTGCTGTCGGGAAGTGGGACGGGGCAAAGATATTGCGAGCCCCACGTGAGCACACTGTCAAGGTGCTGCTTTCCTCTTCCCCACCTGGTGCTTTCAGCACCGGTACACCTAGTATATGTATAGTGTGATGTCATCTACGACCCGATCGCACTTGCAGGGGGAAGAGAATGCAGTCGTTGCTACATCTGATGCAGCCGCTCAACAAAGTATCGCTCAGCGGCGTGGGACCTTGCAGAACTTAAACTTCACAGTCGCCGATCCTGCAGACCATTGTGAGACTTGTGTGGAGTCGTACCGAGGCAGGTTTTTGGTCTGTGAACGTGCTTCAATGTTTCGTTGCCGCGAATGTGCTTGTATCCTATACCTGGTTGCATGTATTTACGAGTGGACACACGTTCTGCGAAGCAACACATGCTTGTGATACCTTGCTCAGACCTTACAGCTGATGCAGATATACAAGACTTATTGTCTTGCCTTTGTAAGGTGTGCCTTCCTACTTCCTTTAAAGATCTACATGGTGTCCTTTATAGATCTACATGGTGTCAATCGATGATGTGTGCCAAAGAGTCAAGTAGGTGTTCATTGCTGGCATGTATATCTGACTTGTTGCAACCGATGACACAGGAGCTCGGAAAAGACGCCGCTACACTACGAATATATGACCCGTATTACTGTACAGGTATGAGGACGTGCCTGTGGATTGTTGGAAGAGACATAGGGAATGTCTCACTGTTTCTGAGTGGTATGTATGTGCAGGTGCAACGAAACGATTATTTGGGTCGATGGGATTTACAAATGTCTACAACGAGTACGCGACACCTTCTGCCTTGGCCGATAGGCCCATATGAGCTTGTCGCATAGAAGCTTCACCCTTTTTGCAGGAATGAAGACTTTTACGAGAAGATTGCAGCTGGGTCCGTGCCGGACTATGATATCCTTGTAACCAACCCTCCCTTCAGCGCAGACCATGTCGATAAGCTGATAGAATATGTTCGGCAGTCTGGGCTGCCATGGGCGCTGCTTATGCCAACGTATGTCGCAAAGAAAGTATTTTACCTCAACATGGTCAGCACCGCGAAGCACAAGCCTTTTTACGTTGTACCAAAGAAACGGTATGTATTCTTCACTCCTAAAGGAGTAAATCGGGGCAACAAAAGATTCAACAAGCGGGGACGAACATCTCCGTATGTCACAATGTGGTGCGTCTCTCGTACTGTTGGCTCTGGGGTCAACAGGCAAGTGTACCCTGGCCACTGTGTATCACGTTCACTTTGATCATCTGCGGACGGCATTGAAAGCGGAGGGTCAGTAAGCAGTAATGCCTCAAAGATGGTGAACTAGCGGGGTAAATGATCGGCGGGTTGGTGATCCAGGTTTATCCAAGGCGGGGCTACAAGTTCTAAAATTTTGTCGGCACAAACCAAACGCAGGAGTCAGCATGGGGGAAAAGCACGTTTTTATGTTGACGTGGAGTCTCTACCAACAAATTTGTTTTGAGGCAAGGAGGTAACCGTAGTCTGACACCACGTGGCAGAACAGAATTGTTCTGAAATAATTTGCTCTGGGAATGGCAATCGACATGGTGAGCATCTTGGGAATTGGATGTCACTGCCTACATGAATGCTACCGTGAATGTGTCCCTGAATGTGTCCCTGTGCAATTTGACATGGATCTGCTGATGCATCTCCGTCCTGCACCTGCTCAGACCTCACCAAGAAATGTACAGGCCTACATGTGTACCATCGTGCGTGCCGATCGCTGTATGTTTGCATTGATTACAGCTTGGGATGGTGTTGAAGGATCCGCAGCACTCAGTTCTCGAGTGTAGTGGGGTTGAATGCATTCGAGGTCCAAGCCTACACCACCACTACTCCATATGCAGCAGTGGTCTGGAACTGACCTAAATCAGCTGGCGTGTCATTCTGGCGTTGGATTGTGCGAGGTCGATGTCTGAGCACAGGCAATCTTTTGACCGCCAGCCTGGCAGCTAGGATGCCCGGAGCCCTGTGCATTCACAGCAGTGGTCATCGTTGAGATGATCGACCAATCCTATGGGAATTCTAGATTCGCCACTGCGATTGAAAAACACACATTTGAACCGCCACGGAGTGTTCTGTCGAACCGCCTGGGTGATGAGGAGGCTATACCACAGATCTACCTTGCGCAGCCGACCCAAACATGTACACATGTGCTGTGGTGTTCACAAGTGTCGACGGAGTGTTCTGACTTCCTGAGGCCGTGTGGGCTCGAAGACAATCAACAAGCAGCCAGGCCCTAGCCGTGAAGCCGCATCTGTAATGATAGATTCCCTGGGGCGCTTGGCTTTCTTGAGCGGACTTGACATAACGTCAAGGTTGGTTGCGGCCCCCGCTGGGACCAGACACGAGAGAAAAGGTTTGATCTTGGGGTGGTGACTGGGACAGACAGGGAAAACATTGTTCTACATTCCGTCGGGCGGGTGTGTTTCTGGACTGGACATGCGAGTTTCGTTTCGTGCGCACTCGTCATACCGGCGTCATGTGGCATGATGGTGGTTTGTTGAGGTGCGCGTACAATGTCACGATGATCGAGTTTAGTGAATGCCATGACGTGACATCAGACAATGCACCAAATTTGAAGTTGCCGAGACTGATTACTGGTTTCTTGACAGAAGTTGATTCAACATATCCAGAGAGGGTAGGTGCAAAGGCAGCGCGAGAGCGCAACGAAGCAGAGCGTCAAGAGAGTAATGTAAAACAACAGCGTGCATCAGTCTACAGGGTCGCAAACAGTGCTCTACAAACCGATCGGTTTCCCGACAAAAATTGGGGAAAATGGGAAAATCCGACGGCGAAGGGAGTCGTCGGTTTTCCCGCCAGGAAAAAATCAACTGTAGAGCACTGGTCGCACAGCACCTGCCTGCCATCAGTAGACACGGCACATGAAGTTTGACTGTTTTCACCGTGGCCGTCGTAGTGTGTATACGTAGTTGCAAGAGCTAAGAGAGCAAACCTGACCACTCGTCGCGCCAGCGACGACAAGCCCGGGACATCTCTCACTTACCAGATTCGTTTTTGCAGCCGCGGAAGAGGACTGCACCCATGTTTCGTCGTTTTTGGCATTGGAAAGACTAATTTCAACCAACTTCACATTATGTACGGTATCCTTGCTCTGGTGCCCGCATGCAAAGGCCCCTGCCTGTGTTAAATGGGGTAAAGGCGGCGAGAAATGAGTAGCACCGCGAAATCAGCGAGCAGGTCGTGTTCTCGCGACCCCTGCCTGTGTTACAAGGACAAAGCCAGACAGGTAGGTAGCACTGCAGGGCACAAACACACCCACGCAACCACCAGCACACCTATACGGCCGCATACACCAGCACCCACGCCTCGCCTGTGTACATACCCACCCTGACACACAATTGGCCTGTGTGTGGGGAGTAATGCCATGTGCAATGCAATTGAATCTGCAAGGCCTCCTACAGCCTCAGAGGAGATTGCGGCTCCCCAGTTTCTTTTGTTTCCGCATGTGCACCGGCCCCTTCACACCACTCAGTGCTGTCTGCGGGCACCCTGGGTCACTCTGGGCTCCGTTCTGAGTCCAGAGTTAGCAGGTGGGACAGGATGCCTGCTGTATCACCTGGTCACCATGCGAGACCGCACCCTGCTCATGCGCCACGCCTAGAGATGCTGATGTTGATGCTGTACCTTCATCCACCGTACAGTTGGCATGAGCACCCCTCTGCTGAGACCCGCAGGCCTGAAGTTGGCTTTCTGTGACCTTTGATGCAACGCATCGCAGCCGCAGGGCCTTCATGGGCACAGCGCGCATTACAGTGTTGCCTTCATGCAGTCAAGAGACCATCGACCGTGCGCTGTCAACCTGCGTCTCGCCCTGCAAGTGCCGAAGTTCAGCAGTCGTGCACCCTGTGGCCAAGCTCTCACTCACACATGGCCCGTTGGAGCACATTTGCATTGCACAGCCCTTCTGACCCCCATAAAAATAGCAAGCCCCGGTTGTGCAGGGGCTCTAACGGCCGCGGCGCCCTCATCTTAATTGTGTGTGGTCTGTGATTCAAGGCATCTGCATTAGCCATCGAACAGCCACCTCCATGCTGGTCAGCACTGCAGCATGATGTATTGGGAATAGCGGCAGGCGTGCGTAGACAATCTGCGAAGCTACCGGCCTCTCTGGCAGTTTCATTGTAGAACAAGCGCAAGATATGCCGTCACACAGCCACTGATGCATGACCTGCGAACTCCGGGATGTAGATGTTTCGAGATACTATGGGCGGCCCAGCAACGTGCGTCCCAGTCCGAAACCGGATCGCAGATTTCAACTGCCTTGAGAACCATGCTCCTGGAGAATGCTGTGCACCGCATGCTGATGATGCATCGCTTGGTTATGGGTGCGTATGGTATTGATGGAAAGAGGTGTCTGGGCGTTGTGTTACACGCACACAGGCGGCGAGGCAGGCGGCACCACGGAAACAGCGACCATCGCAAGAACACAACCATTAAACCAGCTCAACGCACCCGAACCACAGCCACCGGAAGGCGGAGGCTGCTATTGTGTATGAGTGCCGGTTTTGGTATGCGTGTGCTGGTAGCGGTAAGATCAAAAAGGTACCTCCATATCCCTATCATATTTCAATCAGTCCCAGTTTTGTGACCATGTGGATAACACATTGACGGAGACGCCTGAAGAATCTCCTTTCGAATTGTATGACAGTAGCTGGCAGACAAAATCAAGTTGCTTATGACATTTGGTGTCCTGTTTGGTTTCACTACACGACCAAGTAATTGCAGTCAAGCTTCCAAGGTTTTCAGTACAGCTACGCCTCACAAGGCCTACAGGCCAGTACAACAAACTTGTCTTGCACACATCTCTTGCTAGCACAGTTTATTTGCTGCATGTGTCGACAGGCTGCGGTTACACCAACTTTCACTCCACTGTAACTCCGCCTTGTCCATGTTGTTCACAGTCAATTTTTGTGCTCAGATATCCGGCTCTTCTTATAATCCGGTTGCCCGCCTACTGCATAGACCACTCAAGGCCGAGCAAAGGTCATTCAGACGTTTCTTTGTTGTCCCACGTTCCTGTGTGATAAGATGCCAATTCAACAAGGCAAGACTGTACATGTCACATATTATATGTGACATATACATAAAACTGGTCCAGTCTGTGAAGGGCATTCCAGAACGACGACTTTTATATATGCCGACTTGATGCACTCTGTAGACTTTTAACAGCACCCGCCTTTCCACCACTGAAGTATGCACCTCCAACACCCATCCAAGCCGCTACTTCATCTGCCAGTTCTTGCGCCGAGTCAGTCATTGGGCCCCCTGTCACACCACCTGCAATGGTGGACATGCTGCCAACCTGCAAACATCGCTCACAGACATGATCGCGGATACATGCTGTTACACGTAACGCAGCAAATGTGCTCGCTCCTTGCGGAGGACACCTCATGCTGCATCGATGCACTGGCCACACCATGTGGAGCAGACACGGCATTCAAAACATTCCAAAAAAAGTGAAGACCTTGACACTAAAGTGACGAAAGCGAGAGAAAGTACCTACCCTGACACAGCGATTCACAGATCTCATTTACTCTATGTCAAGATACATGCAGATGCTCCAGGCTCAATTGCACGGGCACCTATGGCTGGACTGTTTGAACAACATGCTGGGATATGCATTTTAGCTCATGTGTAGATGACATGACGATGTCACACCCGTTTTCCTGCACCCTTCAGACCAACTTTGACCTCTGCCAGTCCTACATCTGCCGCAATGTTCGAAAGTCCACCTGTAAATGTGTCAACTTCGTTTGTTGAACGACTTCTGCTTGCGCCATAGGGAGTGGTTGAGACGCCTACCCAGAACAGTGCTAGAACCTTCAATCGTAGATCGAATCATGGATGCAACTGGGCCAGGCATGTCCACAAAATTTTGAAGGGTTGGCCGGTTGTGATCGCCCTCAAGTGTCACGAGTCTTACACAGTGAGGTGTGTTGGCTTCTCTGAGGAGGTGAACCAATGTTGGGGTCTGATCAATATCATCATCTTGGAACTGTATTAGTAAATTGTTGGAGACTTCATAGTGGGATGAAATCATGTGTGCTGCCTCCTTTGGGGTCGGGTACCACTCCCTGTTCCCACGTGCAACATCCTGAACAGACCTGATCCAGTTGGTTGCCAGTAAGGTGTGCACAAATGATGTTTGTGACTTCACACCGGTGAATGGTCATAGCATCACATAACATCCGAGTTGGTGTGCAACTGGTCGCACTGATTGTGCCACGTGTGTTGCAGCCAGTTCCATGTGGCATCTCAGGCATGAACTTGACAGCAGCGCCCAACAGAGGGCATGTTGGCAGGTGCAATGAACAATCATTCATATGTTGCTTTATACACCAGCTGCTTTATGCACATGGGTCCAGTTGTCCTCATCATCTGTCAACGCGGCTCACCATTACAACTGGGTTGACCTGCTCAAAGAATGGCCAGACCATCTTGACCACTGTTGGGGAAGTAAGTTTTGCTTGCTCTGTGCCCATGTCAAATGCAGTGCGGATGGGGCTTGCAGCCAGATGACTGAGAACCCGACCGATTCCTTTGAGGCCTGGCGCAACCATTGGGGAGAGAAATGGAATCACGTCCACGGCAGGTCGGTTGTAATATGAAAGTAATATGGAGCCATCACACCGATTCCTATGTTTTGACATCACCAACAACTGAAGAAGTGATCCTATGCCATGCCCCATAGCATAAATAGGTAGCGAAGATACTTCTTCTGACAGCAAGCGCAAACATTCCAATGATTTGTACTGAATTTCATCAGCAAGCCTTTGGTTGTCAAAGTGTGTGGCGTAAGGAACAGCAACAACCTGTACATACAACCAATTGCATGCAAGTGTCAAAAGTTAGCTGCATCATGCTGGGTCTGATGCAGGTGCAATGGAACAGCAAATCTTACCACTACATTCCTTGCCGCTAAGCTCTCCAGCATCAACTTATATGCAAGCTCTGGGGCAGCGCCTGCACTGTGAAGCGGCACACATCATGAGGTGCTCTATGACTTCAGAGCTACACATGTGAAAGTTCAGGGACATGCCAACAAAGGCGTCGCCGACAAAAACCACCAGCGCCTGTGGTGCATCCTCAGGCGGTCGCAGAACCCAGCATCCAGCAACGTTTTCCCAGTCCAGACGGCGTCCTGGTGTGTGCTTGTCATTGAGGTTGTGAACCATCACCTCTTCCAACCGCCGAAACAAGTCGGGAGAATTCAGCGCCGTATCCCTCCTACTCGCTTTGGCGCGAGGGCACGACCGGTTTTGGGCTGTACCATACGAACGCCTGGAACGAACCGAAAAACCAACACACACGGCGTTGGAGAACAACGCGCCAGATATATCCATCATTCAATAAATAGGGAAACATTTGTTTCGTATACACTCGCCGCGGGGTCAACGCGACAGTGAGTCAGGATGGGCCACAAACCTGCGGGCCGTGCAGATGCAGTCGCCACAGGGACACGCTTTGTTGTGATTTTCGCAGTCAAACAGATTTCCATGATCAAAGCACAAGGGTGGGGCGGGGGGGGGATGTTATTGGGGATGTATTTCAAGAACTGGTTAAGGAACCAAAGCAACGGCCTTCCGATGTGCCAGAGATCTCAAATCCACAGAAACTAGAGCACACTCCTTAGTCTACTGGTACCGGGGAGCCTCCGTGACGTGCGTTTTATAGTTTGGCGGACCTCGCCAGACTGAGCCATGCCGGGTGTTGTTCTGCAACCTCGGGTTTGCGGGGGTGCTTTCAGGTGCTCATTGCGAGCTTGCCACGCGAATCAAGGTCGTGTTGCTTGGGCCTGTGCATGCGAAACGACCTTGAGTCCACCCGGCTTTGCAGCCTTTTTCACCCGCCGACTACGTAATCCTTTCATCCTACATTTCTCTCGTCCCGTGACAGCTTGGGGTGTACTGTGTTCCATGGCCAACTTTCGCGGTGGCAGATATTCCACGAGGGGTCATCGGAAATAACAGCTGTCATGAACTTTGATACGCATGAGAAGTCTGCATTGCAGGGTGGATGGGCTTTGTCACCTTGGATGCACATAGAAGCTTGTCCATGCCTTAAACAACAGAGGACGGCATGTTTGGTGGACATCAGCTGAAGAATCAATTAACGCATAGCAAACTACGCCGATTACACAATGCGGATGCATGGTACATACACTTCATTGCTATTGTGGAACGGACATCTCGCATTTCCTGAAACCTCATGTCTCAAAGATGCCGACAGAGTGTGTCGCTTCAGCAGGACTTGGTGTGGGAGGCTGTTCTATGCAGCGGGGGTCTAGGAAAAAATCTTCTTTGACCTTCACCATCCAAGATACAGTGTCAAAATACTCGATCTCTCCCTTTTCCCCTTCTCCATGACGCTCATGTATGAACTTGGACATTTTCTTTGGCCTCATCCACAGCAGGCATGTTTTGTGGAAAATCCAGTTTCTAGCATGCAGCTCCTCAGCAGCTGATATTTGATGATCTTCTCCTGCACATTGTAGGAAGTGACGACAATGTGTACCACAAAGGACTGCGAATACAATCACAGCTTTTGCACGCTTTTGCGCACATTTGCCCTGGTCGGATTCCACGGTCGAGAGACATACCAGCAAAGATATAAAACATTGCCATCACACCAGCCGTAGAAAACCTCTCCATGGCTCTCTGGTGCAACTTGGGAGGTGCAAACAGAAACCAGTGAGGTAGAACTACGTCAACCTCACCCATACGCCCCCCAGCTGACCAGGGTGATGACAGCGTAGGATACAACGGTTCCTGGCCGCTCAAATCCAGACCTACTGCATTAAGATCTACACCCAGAGACATGTAGGTGTCGCTGGGATTCTCGTTGCGTATTTGTGGCAAGAGCCCCTTCAATCCCACACTGTCGCTGTCATCACGCGCACTTCCCGGAGCCTGCCGTGCTGCTGGAATATCTCCATAGGCCTCGTGTGCCGCATGACCACCATCACCATGTATCATCCGTCCCCCCGCTGCCATTGCATTGAAGTTACCGTGCATGCGCCCACCCGGGTTGTTCAGTGCTGGGAAGTCACTGGAGTCTAATGGTCCACCAGGCTTACCTAGGGCAACATTACCTCGAAGAGATAAACTTGCCAAACCATTTGCAGTAGCATCTGCCTGGCCAGGACCACGTCCCTGCAACCCCCCCAAAGCTGGGAAATCTCGCGAATCTAAAAGGCCCTCCTTGTCACTAGCAGAAGGCTCCATGCGCGCGGGCAAGACTCTCCTTTGCTGATTGCTTGATGGGACTGCAGCTGCGGGCCGGGCACGGAAGGCTGCCTCAGATACTTGAGGATGCTGACTGTGAGATCCGACAAAAATCCCGGATGCGCCTGGACTTGGCACGGCATGCTGGCTGGGTGCCAGATCTGCTCGATTTGCGGAAGTAAGGGTTCCATGCGTCGTTCTCTGATTATGTTCTTGCTGCAAATGGGCTGGAGGCTGCTGCATACCGTAACGCATATGGTGGCCCTGAGTTGGAAAGGTTGCATCTCCGTGCACCTGTGACAGACCAGCATGGCCTGCTGGCGGATTTATGCCTCGCAAATTCGCGGTAGATGTAGCTGCGGACGTCATGCTGGCACGAGCAGCTCCTGGTAGAGCTTGGTACTGGGTGGTGTGCGAAGGAACAGCGGCTTGGGATGGCCGCATCATTGGTGCGTTGGATGCTTGCATTGCCTGGCCACCACGACCTGGAGGATACTGATTATAGGGAAAGTTGGCAGTCATGCCTGCACGCTGACCCGCGCGCCGTGCGGGCAAGCCCTGCTGCATTTGTGCCTGCTGATGCAAGCCAGCTCCCTGTCTTTTGGAATGTATGCCAGTACCCCCATACCCAGGTTGCTGTGCATTTAGTGTCGACGTCATGTTCTGAGCATATTGCTGACCGTATCCCAGACCGGCGTATGCATCACTCTGTGAGGCCGCTCCGTTATTCAACATGGTTCATGCTTGCTTACGTCCTGCAGATAGACGTCACGGTGACGGACGCAGTCATGTAGGTTAGACAGTGGTGCACATGTGATATTCGTCGTCCGCAGACGAGAACTGCCTCGAAGTTGAAGGAAGTTCACAAGACGAGTCGGCATTACATGCCCATCCACAGTTAGCAAGTCCCCCTGACACAGGTATCCTGAAGATAGTTCAGTTCGATGCAATATAACAAGACAGGGGCGCCTGAGAGAGGAAACAAGGATGACGCCACACATGCAGACGAAACCGACCGCTGCACGTCGACACCAGCCCGGCGCAGGCATCAGTTCTAAACAACGCTATTTTTTATCTGCCAGTGTTGCGACGTAAACGGTCTCGCAATAAAAACCTCCTTGGTGCCCCCGCGAAGCGCGCCTCGAAAGCAATAACCCCGAATCGCACCTCCATACTGGACAAGCATCGGCTGCCAATGGTGCAGATGAAAAGTCGAATTGTGTTGGGAAAGCAACGGAGAAACGCGCCCTGGCGCTGGTTGTGACGGCACGACACAACACGAGCGAGACGCTTTAGTTTTCTACACAGAATGATGAAGCTTCACACAAGGTTTTTGGTCACATCGTTTAGTCTTGCCTTACAGTTTGAAGTCCAGATGTCTGGTTACCCCATAGCCCCCTGCCCTCCCCCCTTGTTTCGAGAGCAATTGCAGCTAGAGATGTGCCCAAAACCACACCTGCGTGTCTGATAAGCCGCAGAGATGGTGGGACCTAACAGCACACATTCCACCAACATAGATGTTCTCGAAGGATGCGTCTGTGACCTAAAATCGCTGTAGCCGCTGAATACTTAGAAATCTATGCATGTTTCATTCCTCCGACACCCGCGATCAGGTGTCACTGGACGCTCTAAAGCAACGCTGTCGAACTCTCGCGTTCCAATTTCAACTGCTGTAGCAAGGCTATCCTAATCTGTCACTGTCTGGAAGGTGATCGCTAAAGATGGGAAAAGGCAAGAAGAAGCAAGCCAAGAACGTGCGGCGTACCTGCGCGTCTTCTGCGGCTCAATGCCAGTGCCTGCTTGAACACAGACTCCCCGGGCACATCTCTGGATCTGGAAAGGCAGTACTACTGAAGACGCCCTACTTGTTCCTTGCAGAAAAAAGAAGTGGAGCCAGAAATTGATACGGTTCAGCAGATGCCATCAGTGGACGCAACAGTTCCCCAAGATATTGCAGCCATTGATGACGTCCAAGCAGATAGCCTTGTCGTCGTAGAAGTCTTTGAAGTGCGTAATCATCACAAGCTCTCAGCAGAGCAGGTGCTGGTGACAGTGTTTGACGGTGAAGATATGTACCAGGTGGGTGATCGTATCAGTGATGAAGCCATCGCTATGAAGTTGCTCTACATTGAGCATTGACTCGTTTTTACAAAGCTGCTGTTATATGAGCTGTCTAGACAGGCTGTTGTTGCAGGTGGTGACTGTTCAGCCGGTTCAGCAAGATGATCTGGTTGTTTATGCGGTACTTCCGATCCCTCATGCCACATGCTTTGTTGGATGGCCAGACATTGTTAACATTCCACTTGTTTCTAGTTATGGTACCTGATGTCCTGGGCGAACACCCCGTTTCAATGTTCATGGCAATCAGGCTGTACCTGATCGTTTGCTGCTGCAGAAGCCTGGCTGTGTCATCCCGGGGACACAGCAGCGAGTAGGGAACAGAAAAGTGAATGGTGTCAAGAGCCAAGGACATATTTGCAATGCCTATGAGGTGGGCTGGCAGGAAGATCCCACACAAGATTATCTCTGCATTGCTGAAGACTGGAATATGATATCGGGAGACGTCTGTCCCATGGGACCTCCACAGGTATGTTCGACACTGGTTAGTATATCATGTATTCCTTGGTCAAATTTCAGTGCCGCAGGCCTGTATTTGTACTTTCAAAGCTTTGTAGGGCTGGGCACTGCAGCATGCAGCACACCTTGCGGAGATGTCGAACACGATGGCCGATGCCAATGAAGCAGACGAGGGCTCTGCACGGATGTGTGGTGTCTCACCGAGAGAGGCTGGCACGTCGTGTGAGCAGGTTGAGGAGGGCTCAGATGCAGGGAATGTGCCTCAACAGAGTGGCAACTCTCAAGTCAAGGGCACCGGGGCCAATGCGTTCATGGGCCTGCTTGGCAGCGGCAGTAGTGACTCCGGTATTGAGGAAGATGTGCCAGCCAAGAATTCGAAAGGTCTGAATGCTTTTGCCGGGCTAGCGGGGAGTGAAGAGGATGAGGACGAAGAGGAAGCCAAATCGGGGACTCCAAAAGCCAGCAGAGCGAGGTCAAAAGCATTCAATGCATTCGCTGGACTTATGGGGAGCGGATCTGATGCATCGGAGGAGGACGAAGAGGCGGAAGAACCGGCTCAAGCTTCTCGCAGCAGCGCCAAAAAATCAAAGGCAGCAAATGTCTTTTCGGGGCTCATGGATTCTGATGACACTGAAGTGTCAGATGAGGAACAGCCCATGGAAGAGGTACCTGCCGCAAGTGAAGCGAAGGCTGTTGGAGCCTTTGCCGGGCTGATGGGAGAAAGCTCGACTGACGAGGACACTGAATCGGGACAGCTTGACAGTGGTCCGGTGGTGAAAGCAGTGCAATCTTCAGTTGCTGGTGCTTCTGGAACTTTCGTGCATGATGGACACCTTGTCTCAGATGATGATGATGAGGTCGCCGAGGTCAACACCCAACAAGGGTCAGGTGCCATTGGCACCACCGCCGGCGATAAAGGTGTCCCCCACTGCTGACGTGATGACAAATCTGTTTCTATTCGCTTCGTAAGCACGTGATCTGTTGGTGTAAGCAATGAATAATGATTGTGTAGAAAAAGGAATTTCAGAAACCCACTTCAGCCTGCTGGAGGTGGCCATCGATTCCTTGACCACAGCAGCGCAAGTGCAAGAGGCGATGGAGATTGAAGGAGTTTCAAAAACAAGGAAGCAGAAATTGAGGCATCGGCTGAGGCATCTTCAGGTGTGTGTATGGAGTCCTCTTGTGACTCTGACCCAGTCAAATTAGATGCAACATTGCGGTTGCGCCTGTGCAGGCAGCAGAAGGTGTAGCCCACCATGGTGCACACATGGATAAAGATCTAGCAAGCATGGCTGTTGATGATTTGGAAACAGTTGAGCAAGTGGAAGAAGCTATGAATGCGCCTGCAGTCTCAAAGACCAGGAAGCAAAAGTTGAAGCAGCGACTGAAAGCTCTGCAGGTGCGTGTGGGCGGTCATGAACGGACCATACCCTTACTACAGCAGATTCTGATGTGAACAACAAGGTCACACTTGTGTCTTGCTGCAGACAGCGGCCGCAGGTGTCACTGCAGAGCCTCAGTGTTTGGCCCCGGCAATGGATGTACCAGTGGAGTCCCTCTCAACTGCAGAAGAAGTCCAGGCAGCCCTAGATGATCCACAGGTCTCCAAGACACGAAAACAAAAGCTTAAGCAGCGTCTGAAACAGCTGCAGGCATGCCACACACACTTTTCCCCGAATCATGCGAAAGCTATTCATTCACATGCCATCCACTGATGCACGGTACACATCCTGCTTGCAAGCTGCAGGACTCGGGCAACAAGCCAAAAGGGAAAAAGGTTTCTGCTGCTGTGGCTGCAATGCAGCGTGAGGTTGAGGAGCGGCGAAAGGCAGAGGAAGCTGCTCGACAAGCACGGGCGGAAAAAGAGCGGGAGGAGGAAGCAGCCAGGCTACAAGAAGAGTTGGAAGCGAAGAGACGGGAGGAGGAAGAGCAGGCGCGCGCAGAGGCTAAGCGTCTGGAGCGAGACAGGCTTCGCAAAGAGGGCAAGCTTTTGACAGCCAAACAGCGAACTGAAGCAAAGAGACTTGCGGCGCAGAGAGACATGTTCCTGGCACGTGCACAGGTGTGCATCTGCTTTGCTGGTCTCATGGGGAGGCCATCCGCACCAGTAGGTCAGGCTGAATGAGCTGTAGTTACACTTTTAGCTGCTCCTCAGGAATCTGGCATCACAACTGGAGAGAAGCCAGCACCAGCACAGCTGGAAGAGCGTCGACGGCAAGCCAAAAAGCGGCACAAGGAGCTAGAGGAGCAGCGTGCTCGTGAGAAGGAAGCAGCTGAGCAAGCCGAGAGGGAACGTAGGCGCCAAGCAGAGAAAGAAGCAGAAGTACTTCGTAGGAAGGAGGCTGAAGCAACAGCGCTTGCTAAGGCAGCTGCAGAAGAAGCTGCTGACAATTGGGAGGACGAGGTGCCGGACGAATGGGATGCATCAGATGATCAAGCCATAGGGGACACTACTTCACAGGAATCCAAGCACGTAGGTGAATCCGATGTCTCGCAGAATGAGGAAGGAGGAACACAGGGTAGCACAGAAAAAGGCAGTAGCATGGATGACAGCAGTGACCAAGACAGTTCTAGTGGATGGTCCACAGACAGCGACGTGGAACGAGAGAGGCGCTTGGAGGAAGCTCGAGCGTATGTGTCCATATACTTCAGATCAATCCACAGCTGTGACGATCTCAAACAGTGACGCACATGCTCGACCCTGATCTCTTGGTTCTAGGCCCTTGTGTGTGAGCTCATTGCCCAGATTCTGTGTAGGCGCCGCGAGGCGCGCTTCAAGGAGGCGATGGGTCATCGGAGCAAGGACGATCTGCGATCGCCTATTTGCTGCATTCTGGGTCATGTTGACACTGGAAAGACCAAGATTTTGGACAACATACGTCGCACAAACGTTCAGACAGGAGAAGCTGGAGGCATCACACAGCAGATCGGAGCCACATACATTCCAGCAGATGCTGTGAGAGGGCGCACTGAGGATCTCAGGCAAGGCAAAGTATTTTCCTCATCCATATACCTTAAACTTGATCATCTTGACGCACATACGTCTGTCCATGCATCACGTATACATCACCTGGAGCAGGATTGGGCTACATGCAGGTATTTGACATGAGGATGCCTGGGCTCCTGGTCATTGATACACCAGGGCATGAGTCATTCTCAAATCTCCGCAGCCGAGGATCATCGCTATGTGACATTGCAGTTCTTGTCGTTGACATCATGCACGGACTGGAGCAGCAGACTATTGAGTCTATCAACTTGCTGAAGATGCGGAAGTCTCCATTTATCATTGCGCTGAACAAGATAGACAGAATGTACAACTGGCACGCGCATGAGAATGCTCCGGTTCGTGACTCGCTGAGCAAACAGGAGAGAGCAACCCAAGATGAATTTGACACTCGCTGCCAAGATTCTATGCTGGCGTTGAATGAGCAGGTCTTGTGATCACTATCCTTCATGTTGCTATGTGCCACTTGCTGCATAATCATGCTACACTGCCTGTCAATGCGTTTGCAGGGTCTCAATGTGGAGCTGTACTGGAAGAACAAGGATCCAAGGCGATTTGTCAACATTGTTCCCACGTCAGCCATAACAGGCGAGGGGATCTGTGACCTGATGTGGCTCATTGTCAAGCTCACACAGAGCATGATGATGGATCGCCTGATGTTTGTCGAGGAACTCCAATGTACCGTCCTGGAGGTCAAAGTCGTGGAGGGATATGGCCACACAATTGACGCTGTGCTCATCAATGGACGCATCCGAGAGGGTGACAAGGTTATCGCCTGTTCTTTTGTCCGAGAAGCTTGCAGCTGTGTTCCCGTGTCGCACCAAGGTGTCATTGGACGTGTGTTTCCAGGTGGTCATCTGCGGTTTGCAAGGGCCAATTGTCACAACTGTCAGATCTCTTTTGACACCACATCCCATGAAAGAGCTGCGAGTGAAGAATACATACATTCATCACAAGGAGATTAAAGCTGCACAAGGAATCAAGATATCAGCCCCAAATCTCGAAAATGCTGTGGCAGGCACACAGCTTTTTGTGGTTGGTAAGGAAGATGATGAAGATGAGCTAAAGGACTTGGTCATGGAAGATATGTCTGACATTTTTGACAAAAAAGAACCCGAGGGTGTGTGTGTGCAAGCGTCCACCCTTGGATCTCTTGAGGCTCTGCTAGAGTTCCTGAGCTCGGATGCGGTGTGCACATAAACCATGCAGGGACCACGCATATACTGGTGGTCACAATGTGCGCAGTTCTCTGAGCTACCACTCACACGCAGACCAGCATCGTCTGACGTACCGCCCATATGTAGGTCCAAATCCCTGTCAGCGGTATCAACATTGGACCGGTGCACAAAAAGGACATCATGCGTGCAAACATCATGAATGAGAAGAAGTTAAAAAAGTACTCCTGCATTTTAGCATTTGATGTGCCTATTACAAGAGATGCAAATGCGCTGGCGCAGAGCTTGGGTGTGACTGTTTTTGCTGCTGACATCATATACCATCTCTTTGACATGTTCACGGAGTACACAGCGCGATGCAAGGCAGAGGAGAAGAGCGCCGCTGCCACGAAGGCTGTGTTCCCATGCCGGATGCGCATTGTCCCAAATTGCATTTTCAATGCTAAGGATCCAATTGTGCTGGGTTGTGAAGTCATTGAGGGCCAACTGCGAATGGGAACACCCATCACTGTCCCGGCGAAAGATTGTGATCTTGGAAAAGTAATTGGGCTGGAGAAAGACCACAAAGCTGTTGAATTTGTTGAGCGGTGCGCCTTTTGATCACCAAAGTGTTGTAAATTGTTTCGATGTGGCTTCTGTGTAGATGGCATCTCTGTGGGTTTGTTCATGTTCGTTTGTTCATATCTGTGTATTGACGAATAACAGTGGGTGTGACACCTTACTCCA
Source organism: Ulva prolifera (assembly GCA_023078555.1). NCBI lineage: Eukaryota > Viridiplantae > Chlorophyta > Ulvophyceae > Ulvales > Ulvaceae > Ulva > Ulva prolifera. The sequence goes on along the minus strand of CM041198.1, from coordinate 11,305,333 downwards.
TTCAAGTTCATCATCCTATTCCCAAGCTCTGGTGTTGCAGAGGGGACTCAGTAGCTGTCAAGATTGAAGCCACCAACAGCAGTGAGGCAAGTAAACTTGTGGGTCGGCATTTTGTGGAGTCGGACGAGCTCATGTCCAAGGTATCTCGAGAGTCGATTGATGCATTGAAAGCTCATTTCAGAGATGAGATGACACGGCCTCTATGGGAGCTGGTGATCAAGCTCAAGAAGGTCTTCAAGATTGATTGAGATCGCACGTGCTCGGCTGTGCTAACGTTCGATGTGTCACCTTTTGATCAGGCATGCAGGCATGAGGTGAAACATCTGCCTCTGTTGCATTGATCGCTCCCCACATGCCATGTAGCACATCAGGTAGGCCTATGCAAAGTGACTGCGTGACTGCTCGAAGCACAGACCTCAAAAATACGAAATCTGTGGTGCAGCGGTTGTTGATCTGTGGGTTTTTCAAAAGTTGCGAATATTGTAACGTTGCGCTATGACACAGCGGGTTTTCTAAGTTTGTTGCACCTGTATCTAAATAAGCGATCACAGCAATAAAACGTATGTATTTTGCATTTTTGCTTAGCGGTTTCGATTGGGTTTCAGAATAATTGCATGGCCTGGGCCGCGACACTTGGTAAGGCAGCAAGCGCGGCTTTCTTGTGGCGTCCCATATGTGCTGCTGTCTGCAGGATTACGATAGCGCTGCTGCTCACTCCAGTAGCTATGCACTGTTTGTCAGAAGTTTTACACTGTTACAAAATTCAGCATCGTGTATCTATCTATCAACAGTATGATATTCAGCATCCTGTATGTATGTATCTATCTATCATAAGTATAACATTCAGCATCCTGTATCTATCTATCTATCTCTATCTCGCATTCGCGTCGTTCCTATTGCAGCGCAGAGATTGCGTTGCACCTCTGGCCACGCGGCTTTCAGCGGCGCTCCGCCACGGATGCAGCCGCTTCTGGCGGGGCCGAGGCATCACATAAACTATTTAAATTATATGCATCATGTTTAACGCGACAGAAACAAATTGTATCGAGCTTCGAGCATGACGCATCGAGCAGCAAAGCGCTGCACCTCTGGCCACGCTGGCTGCAGCGTTCCGCCACGGATGCGACCGCTCCAGAGCCAGCTGTAGCATCACAGCACAAATGTGTAGCATTTGCATTGTTTTCAGCGTGTCAGGCGTCACTTGCATCAGCTTCAAGCATCACTCTTTCAAGCGTCGAAGACTATGAGGCCCCCCTGCGGGCTCCCCTTCGGGCCACGCCCCCATGTTATTATACCCGCTTCTTTGTGCCCTCGCCACTCCCGCTAGCGAGGGACATCGACAGAACTGAGCACCTCGTACATCAAAGTAGCAGCAGAAACACACATAACCTTTCACAGATCAAAGGAAAGAGAGGGTTGCCTTGCGGCCGAAATGCGCGCAGATACCATGGCGCTTCCGATTTGTGCTGCATTGCCGGACCTGTCCATCGCGATAGACGCACGAGACTTGCGACTGGAACCTCAAGAATGTGACGAGTCCACGTTTGATTCTAGCATTCGCTGGACCGTTGATCCACGCAAAGATACCGTTGCTGCGTGTCTTCGTTGTGAGGACGTCAACAACGTCCTGCAGAATGTCAAGCTCGCTGAGGACAAGCGGGGCAACTGTGGGATATAAAGCACAAATAGGCAGCTGGTGAGTAAACCGCGTTGTACCACACCTATGTGTGGGGCCAGCCGATGGACAGCAAGCAAAGAACATCAGAATTCTGGGCGTGTTGGGGCATGTGATGCTAAGTTAGCTGCAAAGGCAGATCAAACAGCTTCTGTCAATGGTCCTCCTCGAGTAGGCAAGAACTTCAAGGGTGCTGGAGTGACCTGCTATGGCTGTAAGTACAGGATGCCCTGTCGGGTGTTCTCAATCATCCCAACGTCTCGTACATTGTGTTGCACAATCATGGGAAGCACAGCAGTGAGTGTCAATGTGGTGTTGTTATCAACGCATGGCATGAAGATGCATTGTTTTTATACTATAGTAGAAGTGTTATGATCGTCATTGCTGCAGCGGTCTGCTTGTTTGAATGTTGAGGACAAGCCATTCGCATGTATGAGCGTATACTTAGCCCACCGTAAACGTATGTTTGCCATGAAAAGTGTCAGTATCTGCCATAGCCAGAAATTGGGCACTGATTTCATTCTCTACTTGCGTCAACTCATCAGCTTGACATCCAAGTGCGTTTGTGTTGTGGTCACGTCACGCAAGCCAACCAGCTCGAAAGTACTACCAGCCTAAAAGATGACAAAGAGACCAGTAATGTGTATGTTAACGTTATGTAGGCGAGGTACGGCGGGTAGATGTGCAACATCCCGATCGGAAGGTCTGCATAGCTACTGCAGCACAGGTTGCTAGTACATTTCGGCCGAAAAAGGGACGATGCCTTTATTTATGATCGATGAAGGTTTTACGTGCTTCTGCTGCTCCTTTGATGTACAAGGTGCTCAGTTCTGTCGATGTCCCTCGCTAGCGGGAGTGGCGAGGGCACAACGAAGCGGGTATAATAACACGGCCGTGCACGGGGGGGGCCACGTCTAGTGGCTGTCGAGCTTTTCAGCGGCGCTCCGCCACGGACGCGGTCACTTCGGGCCCTGCTGAAATATCTACCATTTTGATCGTATCCTTTGCATTATATTTACTGCGACAGAAATCGATTGCATTGAGCGTCGAGCACCATGCATCGAGCAGCAGAGCCGAAGGGGGGCTCGTCGCTTGTGTATGCGTTTGCGTTCGGTTTGCGCGCGATACGTGGGTGGCATTCATATATCGCTCGCTTCGCTCGCGATGTGGGGTGCTGAAAGTACCTGTCATGGCATCAGTGTTAGACCCGCGCTGACGATTGTCTCGGAAGTGTCCCCTACAGGGGTCATTTTTAGGTAACTTTAGAGAGGAGCCCTACAGGGGCACATCAAGCGCACGGATATCTGTACGCAGGACTGCCAAGCTCACCATTGCCGTCGTCGCTAGGAACCGACTTAAGCAAAAAGGTTGCCACTGGTTCTTGAGAGCTTGGGCTGTGGTAGGTCGCTCCAGCAGCAGAATATCAACTCAGTATGCTGAAGTGCATTGATGCTAGGGTACGCAAAGTCCACGAGCTCGAGACGATGTATGGCAGAGCAGCAGAACAGACTACCAAGCATCGCACTTTACTAATCCAAAAATCCATTTTTTGGGGGGAGGGGGGCTGTGGCTTCGCTGCAACCTGTCGAGGGAAGAAGGAGGGGTAAAATCAGATGTGTACAGCAATACACCACCTTCTCCTGAACGTGCAAGACGAATTTTATCACAATTTAATTGCGAACACAATACATCTCGGATTGAGGAACCTGTCTGATTGTGTGAACATTGTTCCAGCAACAACTATACCATTCCTCCGGAAAATGTTGCCGTGGGATGTTTCACATTTTTGATACAGAGTACCTGTTTAATAACCCATTTCGTTTGGTAGCATGCGATACAACCATGTGTAAAAAAATATTCGGGATGCTGTGTGTACACACCCCCAGGGTTGATGCAAGGCATCTGCAATTGACACAAATGCTCCACATCGAAACTTCTGAGGAATTCAACTTGTCGGGACAAGTTTTTGTCAAATATGATAATACAGGCATCTCATCCCACTTCCAAAATGATTTGCTAAAACACCAACACAGCTTTACAATCTGACATACTGTGGCATGCCATATGCACCTAACTTCCCCTTGCCGCTTGACACACACTCATTGACCATACTTGAAAATCTTAAAAACAAGGCTAAAAATTTAGCAATGAAATGAAAATACTTGGCTGACTCACTGTCTACTTCCACGATGGTTCCGCCATTTATCACCACGTCCTAGTATCCCGATCATGGCAACAGCAACCACGCCACACACCACCTGACGGACCACACGCCTGGCAGGATGACTTGCTGCTAACGTTGCTTTATGTACGCCATCCTCACGCTTACCCAAACTTGTGGCTGAAGCACCAACTGCCTGCGCATCGAGCTCATTGGGGTCCACTCCTCGAACACGACGATCATCAATAAAAGATTGCATATACGGAGACATTTTCTTGATGAATCCCCACATGCCTGCCTTGACCGCAAAACGGCTTAAGTTTTCAGGAATTTGGAAGTCCTCCATGTGCAGCAGAGTTGTTTCAGTAGCCGGACGACCTGCACCCCATAACATACCATGAGGAACTTTCTCGTCATGCTCTTGGCAAAAACATCACAAATTCGACCACACGGCAACTGGATGTCACACCTGATGCAAATGGGCACGGAACTGGCTTACACGACCACATACTCCAGTACGTTAGCATCTTTACAGCCCCTCCAGTATCGCCTTGTGGATTCGGGACGACCTTGCTGATACCGTAGAGTGTATCCTTCACTTCAAACATCTGTCTAGCTATGACATAGTCACGGTCCGACAAAAAAGCGAATGGAAAGCTGCGACGCCAATGAACAACTTGCTGACGTTTTGATAATTCTCCGGTTTGGATTGTTTCGGTGAAAGCGAGCATGCTGTCCCACTTCTGACGAGTAGAATCTGACAGATAAAAGTCCATGACCTGCATAGCACGTGGGGTACATACGCGACCACACATGTCCGAATTAAATTGGCCAGCCGATAGTATCGTCCGCGGGGTTGTTAAGGAGCGTTAAAAATCACAGCGGCGCAGGGCGGATGCAATAGAATGGTGACGTGACGCCAGCTCATCGTTTGTCTTTGCGGACATATTGGCTGGCACGCACCTCATGTGGCGTGGAGTTGGTAGTGATGCTCACGCTCAGGTACTCAGTCTTCTTGATGTCTTTGAGTATACGCCGGTATGCGCTATATTGGAGCTCATTGGGCAAGGTCTTGTTGACCATTAATTGCCATGGTTCTGCCCGAATAGGCGCGTCTTTCCTTTCGACGCGAGCTCTGAAGAAGTCCAAGTCAGCGTCCGTAATCAGCCATTCGTTTTCGTCTTCATCAGGGGCAGATTCAGCAGCATGATCTTTGCTACGGCCCGATTTGCCCGTGTCAGCAGCATTGCCTGCGATAGAGGCAAGGATGGATTCCAGGTAGCGATGAAATGTCCCTGGATCTGTGTTTCGCAGCCACAGCGTCTGAATGAACACCGTGCCGTGCAGACACATCATTGCTTTCAGCACGAAGTTTGATTGAGCCGATAGACCAAGAGCAACGCCTACGCAACTTGCCACAAAGCTTTTGAAGTCACTCAAGAGGGGTTGCTTTGGCGACAGGAAGCCGATCAGCAGGCCAAACAGCCAGAGCGGTGATATCTCCAGAATGAAGCTCAATCCGCTACGCCCGACATCTGCGTAGTCCAGTACAGCCACAAGCTCCCAAGGATCTAGCACAGATTGCATACTTCTGGCAGAGGTGCTATTCAAAAATCGGCGGATGACAGGTCGGAACAGCGCACTGACAGCTTCAAACCGAAATCGATGGCAACAACGATCCGCGACTATGACCGCGTCACCGTACACTGGTATATTACACGCGGTGCTGGACCGCATATATATCCGCTTGGGAACTTTCAGTGTCGTGTAAGGCATGACCGCTGTCACCCCAGACGATCGCATCGGCGGGCAATCAGCCAGTCTTTCCAATGCATTCAATTACGTATGTGTAGGGCAGTGACCATGCACGACATGTCGCGACATGCCGCGACACCGTCGTGCAACTGCGATCACGTGGCATGCAGTCGGCCACAAGCACGCTTGGTATACCGGTATAGTACCCTTAAATGTCCGACAAGTCAAGCCTACCTCAGCGGCCCCCGTGTTATTATACCCGCTTCGTTGTGCCCTCGCCACTCCCGCTAGCGAGGGACATCGACAGAACTGAGCACCTTGTACATCAAAGGAGCAGCAGAAGCACGTAAAACCTTTCATCGATCATAAAGAAAGACATCGTTCCTCTTTCGGCCGTAACGTACTAGCAACCTGTGCTGCAGTAGCTATGCAGACCTCCCGATCGGGATGTTGCACATCTACCCGCCGTACCTCGCCTACATAACGTTAACATACACATTACTGGTCTCTTTGTCATCTTTTAGGCTGGTAGTACTTTCGAGCTGGTCGGCTTGCGTGACGTGACCACAACACAAACGCACTTGATGTCAAGCTGATGAGTTGTCGCAAGTAGAGAATGAAATCAGTGCCCAATTTCTGGCTATGGCAGATACTGACACTTGCCATGGCAAATATACGTTTACGGTGGGCTGAGTATGCGCTCATACGTGCGAATGGCTTGTCCTCAACATTCAAACAAGCAGACCGCTGCAGCAATGACGATCATAACACTTCTACTATAGTATAAAAACAATGCATCTTCATGCCATGCGTTGATAACAACACCACATTGTCACTCACTGCTGTGCTTCCCATGATTGTGCAACACAATGTACGAGACGTTGGGATGATTGAGAACACCCGACAGGGCATCCTGTACTTACAGCCATAGCAGGTCACTCCAGCACCCTTGAAGTTCTTGCATACTCGAGGAGGACCATTGACAGAAGCTGTTTGATCTGCCTTTGCAGCTAATTGAGCATCACATGCCCCAACACGCCCAGAATTCTGATGTTCCTTGCTTGCTGTCCATCGGCTGGCCCCACACACAGGTGTGGTACAACGCAGTTTACTCACCAGCTGCCTATTTGTGCTTTGTATCCCACAGTCGCCCCGCTTGTCCTCAGCGAGCTTGACATTCTGCAGGACGTTGTTGACGTCCTCACAACGAAGACACGCAGCAACGGTATCTTTGCGTGGATCAACGGTCCAGCGAATGCTAGAATCAAACGTGGAAACTTCACATTCTTGAGGTTCCAGTCGCAAGTCTCGTACGTCTATCGCGATGGACAGGTCCGGCAATGCAGCACAAATCGGAAGCGCCATGGTATCTGCGCGCATTTCGGCCGCAAAGGCAGCGCTCTCTTTCCATTGATCTGTGAAAGGGTTTGTATGTTTCTGCTGCTATTTGATGTACGAGGTGCCCAGTTCTGTCGATGTCCTTCGCTAGCGCGAGTGGCGAGGGCACAAAGAAGCGGGTATCATAAGTATTATATTCAGCATCACTGTATCATAAGTATTATATTCAGCATCACTGTATCATAAGTATTATATTCAGCATCACTGTATCTATCTATCTATCTATCGATTGTCCGGCGGCTACTCCATTCCGGCTTCGCCTCCGCGTCGGGGCTTCGGCGTCGGCTTCGCATCGGTGCATCTGCATCCAAAAACACCGCGACGCAGGTCGCTTCGCGTTCGCGTCGTTCCTCTGCAGCGGTATCGGGCGCCGAAGTTGCGCTGCACCTCTGGCCACGCGCCTTTCAGCGGCGCTCCGCCACGGATGCGGCCGCTTCTGGCGCAGCCGAGGCGTCACATATTCTAATTAAATAATGTACTTCATATCTAATGCATCAGAAACGAATTGCATCGAGCTTCGAGCATGACGCATCGCGCAGCAGAGCGCTGCACCTCTGGCCACGCTGGCTGCAGCGCTCCGCCACGGACGCGGCCGCTTCGGAGCCAGCCGAGGCATCACAGAACTTATATGTAGCATTTGCATCATTTTCAGCGTGTCTGACATCACTTGCATCGGCTGCGAGCATCGGTCTTCTCTAGCGTCGAGGACCGACAGGCCCCCCTTCGGGCCCCCCTTCGGGCCACGTGTACTGGCTGTCGAGCTTTTCAGCGGCGCTCCGCCACGGACGCGGCCGCTTCGAGCGCTGCTAAAACAAAACATATTCTGATCATAACTTATGCATTAAATTTACCGCGACAGAAGTCGCTCGCATTGAGCGTCGAGCACCGTGCATCGAGCAGCAGAGCGCCGCAGCTGCGCTGCACCTCTGGCCACGCTGGCTGCAGCGCTCCGCCAGCATCGAGTTTCACGCTTCAGCTTCGAGCATCAAAGCGCAAGAGCCCCCCGAAGGGGGGCTCGTCGCTTGTGTATGTATCTATGTATCCGTTGTCCGGCGGCTGCTCCGTTCCGGCCTCGCCTCCGCGTCGGGGCCTCGGCGTCGGCTTCGCATCGGTGCATCTGCGTTCAAAAACACCGCGACGCCGGTCGCTTCGCGTTCGCGTCGTGCCTCTGCAGCGCTGTAGGGCGCCGAAGTTGCGCTGCACCTCTGGCCACGCTGATTTCAGCGGCGCTCCGCCACGGACGCGGCCGCTTCTGGCGCAGCCGAGGCAACACGTATTCTAAATAAAACAAAATCATCGTATTAAGTGCATCAGAAACGATTCGCATCGAGCTTCGAGCATGACGCATCGCGCGGCAGAGCGCTGCACCTCTGGCCACGCTGGCTGCACCGCTCCGCCACGGATGCGACCGCTTCGGAGCCAGCCGAGGCGTCACAGCACTTACGTGTAGCGTTTGCATTGTTTTCAGCGTGTCAGGCATCGCTTGCGTCGGCTTCGAGCGTCGCTCTTCTCTAGCGTCACAGCCCGTCGGGCCCCCCTTCGGGCCCCCCTTCGGGCCACGTGTTCTGGCTGCCGAGCTTTTCAGCGGGGCTCCGCCACGGACGCGACGAGAAACGATTCGCATCGAGCTTCGAGCATGACGCATCCAGCGGCAGAGCGCTGCACCTCTGGCCACGCTGGCTGCAGCGCTCCGCCACGGATGCGACCGCTCCAGAGCTAGCTTAAGCATCACAGCACTTATGTGTAGCATTTGCACTGTTCTCAGCGTGTCAGGCAGCACTTGCATCGGCTTCACGCATCACGTTTTTCAAGCGTCGAGGACCGACAGGCCCCCCTTCGGGCCCCCCTTCGGGCCACGTCTACTGGCTATCGAGCTTTTCAGCAGCGCTCCGCCACGGACGCGGCCGCTTCGAGCACTGCTGAAATATCACATATTCTGAACATAACTTATGCATTATATTTACTGCGACAGAAATCGCTTGCATTGAGCGTCGGGCAGCATGCATCGAGCAGCAGAGCGCCGCAGCTGCGATGCACCTCTGGCCACGCTGGCTGCAGCGCTCCGCCAGCATCGAGCTTCATGCTTCAGTTTCAAGTATCAAAGCGTAAGAGCCCCCCGAAGGGCGGGGTCGTCGCTTGTAACAACATGGGGGCTCAGCGGGACTCGCGGCGCGATCATACGCGCCGCAATGTGAAGCGTTGACAGGTGGGGCACCTGACAGTTGCGCCTGTCAATGCTCTACATAATGCCGGGAGGTAAAGCTTAGGGGGCCTGAGTTAAGGCCGCCTGATCTGTCAGACATACAAACGCTACAGGTTCAGGGCTTTCAAAACTGAGGCTCGTGTAGCATGCAATCAGCGTTGCACGGCCCAGCATCGCTAGTGCCAAAATGTTACAAAGGAAACGCTGTCCACTCACTATCGACAGCGGGTTGGATGATGAGTGGCCATGGTCTACTGCACTTCATCAGGCTTGTCGTCATTTCTTCCATGCCATCGTCATTTCTAGCGGTCAGCACATGCACAAACCGGCACTTCATGCACAATGCCATATAAACATATCAAAACATGAGAGAGAGGCCTGACCGAGCCATGCACAGCGCATAGGGAGCAGTTTTGTGGCAATGCATGGGCTGCGAAGTAAATGAAAGACGTGACGAACGGCATAATGAAAAAGAGGGTGTCTCCGGTGGCCGACAGAATGCCCGCACTCTGTAAATGGTGGAGTACAGGCTCTTGCACAGCCGAGTGACCGGCCTAGTGGTACAGGCACTCGAGCAACCTGTGGCACACCGCACTCAATTCCGACTGCAACAGCTATCTGCAAACTATATTTATAGACTTTACGCCGTGCTGGCGGGGGCGGCGAGGCGTGCACGCCAGCGACGCTACGTTGCAGGTACGGAGACGTGTACCGGCGAGCTCGAATCAGGTGATGTCTTGGTGTGTCAGCTACATGTCCCCAAACAATCAAGGCCATAACTGTTGCAGTGAACCTAGAGGTGCAGCCACAGTGTGCTCCTGTCATGGGGGGTGGGGGCTGCAGAGTCAGCCACACGACCACCACAGCAAAAAAGCTGAATAGTGCGATCACCAGCTCCACTCCGGAATTGCTCACACAGCATGCACATTTGGTTATCAAGGACGTGAACTGGGTTATCCGTATTGAATTATGCTTAGCGGTTTCAGTGACGTGCAGTGTTTTCGAAATTTGAAAGTGCCCATTTCTGTGAAAGCTGACCGCTAGGTACTTATGATGCCATATGTGTGTGAGGTCGGACCCGGGGAAACAGGTAGCACCGCAGCGACTGCGCTTCACACATTACCCTGCCCCACGTCCCATGGATGCCGTGGCTTGGGCGTGCTTTGGCCCGGGCAGGCTGGCAGGCTGGCGGGTGAAGGCGCTCCTTTGTTGCTCTTCCGGCCAGGGCTGGTCTGATTGGACGGGGGAGTGGAGGTGGGAACAAGTGCGGCAGGGGGAGTGGGTTGGGCTCTGGAGGCAGACTGTCGTGTTGGGCCACGGCGACGGCCGGGCTGCCAGCTTGGGCCGCCGCGGCTGCGCTGGCGGCGGGGTCTTGCTTGCGGGCCTGGGGCTGCGGGTGTTTGGGACTGGTGAGTGGGCGGGTAGGGCTGCAAGTTACAGATTAAGCGTTTTTCAAAGTTAATGAAGGGGTTTTTAAGGCCTTTTAATTAACCCTAGGGTTAAGTTTAACTCGAAAATGGACGAGTAACGTGGCTACGTTAATTCGTAACTTGCGTCAAGTTAATAGGTAAATCTGTAACCTGTAAACTGACATTGAGGGATGCTTAACCTGCAAAGCTTGGGCGGTGGCCTCTGTGGCCGCAAGTGGAAATCCCCATGCACATGCAAGGGCTACTACAACCACTCTACAGGCGCTACGGCCACATGATGATCATGTGGTTTGGTGACATTTGGAAGTGTTATTTCAGCGTGACTGGTGACTCAATCGCAATCGCAAGTTGCGGCTTCCTTTGATTGGTAATTGCTAAGGCACTTCCTTCTTGTTGGTCGAATGTAACTTATTGGTGCACACACCGTAGCTGTTTCATGGGGGTGCCCGTGCATTGTTCAATAGTATGAAGCATACTCAGCATTCGTGGAACTTGATGCCTTTCAGCAAGCTGCATGTATGACTACACCTTGTCATGTGTTGCCACGTCATATACATTTCCTAGCTGATCAAATTGCACATATCGGACCATTATAAGGCAGATCAAGCGACCAAATTTAAATAAACTCAATCTCGCCACGAGCTAAAACCAAACGGCAGTCCCGACGACCATCTGGACAACAACAAAGCACATTTGCTTGCTTGTGCACACTTCCTGAGTGATCTGAACCGTGTCGCAACGCTTGCAACATCGGCGAACAACTTTAAAAATAATGTGTAAAAAATCCTTAACATGACACCCCGACACCCAGATTAAAGGCATAAATAACCCTTAATCTACCGATTTTGGGCTTGATTCATTTGGCGAATTTCAGGGGTTAATTAAGCCTACTTAATTAACCGTGAATGCTAACTCCGGGTTGCTTAACTTGCAGCCCTATGGGCGGGTACGCGGGTGTGGTGTGCATGTGTGTGCGTTTCTGTGCAGGGGTGTGTGTTCTGTGGGAGTCTGTCATGCGGTGACAGAGCGCGGTGACTGGGCGCGGTGTTCGGGTTCGCCATGGGTGAGCATGTCTGACACAGGTGTCAAAAATGCATGCGACTGCAGGCAGCAGCGTGGCGACAGGTGCACCCATGCATCGATCGGTCTGCGGATCAGTTGCAGGGGTAAGCCGCTAGTAGGATTGTCCCGGAGTAGTGAGGGAGATCCTGCGAGGATCTCCCGCCGTAATCTTGACTATTCAGTGTGCAGATATGCCTGTGCACACAGAGAGCAGTAACCATTCTTCTCACTGTTTCACGGTACTAGCAGTATCCAATCTCTCCCTAGCATTCCTCGGTTCTACCTCTGTGCGCAGCAGGTATGGAATGCTGGTTACCTGACTTGACCAGTGCATGACTGCGTGTCTGACCTGCACGAAGGATAGCCTTTCTGACAACAGGGGTGTACAAAATATTTTGTTTTGTCCCGGGCTGCCAGGGCCACTCTAAAGTTCACATCGGAGTACCCACTCTGACTTTTCAATTTGCCCGGGGTGTCATGTGCAATTTGTTTTGGTGCGCGGAGTGAGGGGCTCCTCGCAAACGCGCGGATTACGCCGCGCATTCGCTCGTCGCTCACCATACACGGAAGAAAGACTATCACATGCAACAGCACTCGGAAAAAAAGCAAGATGCTGTCAGAAAGTCTATCCATCGTACAGGTCAGACACGCAGTCTTACGTCAGGGCAGGTCAGGAGGCCAGCATCTCATACCTACTGCGCACAGAGGTAGAACCGGAGGGATGCTGAGGGAGAGACAGGATACTGCTAGTACCGTGAAACAGTGGGAAGAATGGTTACAGCTCTCTGTGTGCACAGCCATATATGCACACTGAATCGTCAAGATTACGGCGGGAGATCCTCGCAGGATCTCCCTCACTACTCCGGGACAATCCTACTGGCGGCTTACCCCTGCACCTGATCCGCGGATCATCCGTGCATGGGTGCACCTGTCACCACGCTGCTGCCCGCAGGCGCATGCATTGTGACACTCCCCCATAAACCCTGCTACGTTTCCACTAGCTGGAGTTTATTACGCACCTCTTGCAAAGCGGGACCGGGCAGCACTTTAGTAAACACATCCGCTAACTGATCAACAGTGCCAACCCATTCCACCTTAAGTTCATCCATCTGGACATATTCCCGCACTCGCAAGTGCCGCACACGAATGTGCTTGGATCTGTCAGTGGACACAACATTCACAGCCAAGATATTGGAACTCTTATTATCACCCCACAGAGTCGGCTTATGTGGGGAAAGCTTCACATCGAGAAGCAACTGCTTCATCCACATGAGCTCGTTGGCTGTTGCACTCATCGCAATGAGCTCAGCCTCTGTTGTATCCCCAGCCACTATACTCTGCTTCTTCGAACGCGTGAGAACACAGTTCCCATACACCCGAACAATCATACCAGACACGCTTTTCAGATCTGCAGAATTCGCAAAATCTGCATCTTAGAAAGCCTCTAGTAAACACCCGTGTCCCTCAGAGCCTATAAATTTTATTCCTAAATTCTTCGTGGACTGCAGGTATCTCAGAACATTTTGCACGGCAGACCAATGTTCCTTCAGACTACTAGACATGTGCCAGGCCAGGGCATGTGCAACATAGCTCAGGTCAGGTCGTGTCACTCCTGCAATATACTGGATGCTCCCTACAACACTCATGAACCTGGAATGCTCAGCAGCACTGGCTTTCTCCAGGGCAGGATGCTCTTTCGCATTCCTTAGATGTCGCCGCGGCACTAAGGGAGTGGGAGATTTTCGACAGTCAGACATACTGCACTTTTCGAGCAGGTTCTGGATTTTGGTACGTTGTGTCATTGTGATTGTTTTGGCCTTACGATCACGCGTGATCTCAGTGCCAAGTGCCCAAGACAGGTCACCTAGGTCTCTACCTTAAAATTTCGTGAGAATGACACTGATATTTTCCTGCAGCCCCGCGGAGCAACTGAAAATGAATCAGTCATCTACCCACAGAAAAACAAAGCATCGACCGGTTTTTCTGAGATACAGTCCAGGATCACTTTGTGCGCACACAAATCCCCGTTCAGCCAAGACCTTTACTAAAGCTTTATGCCACTCGCGAGCGGCTTGCTTCAGGCCATACAGAGTCTTATGCAATTTCCATACACGTGCTGTCCCGTCTGTAAAGTACGGGGGCTGTTCAACGAAAACCTCTTCTTCCAGGTCACCGTTCAGAAAAGCACATTGTATATCTATATGCCTAATCTCCAGATCCTCCTGAGCAGCAATAGACAGCAACATACGCAGTGTCGCGTAACTACCGACAGGGGACCAAGTCTCAAAGAAATCAACTCCTTCTACCTGAGAAAAACCACGAGCTACATATCGTGCCTTGTAACGCTGAATCTCACCAGCAGGTCCGCGCTTAATCTTGAACACCCACTTGTCCGAGATAGCTTTCTTACCCGTAGGCAGATAGCACAACATAAAAGTCCCGTGCTCACCCAGTGCTTCCACCTCCTCCTGCATGGCACGCAGCCAAGCATCCCTATCTGGACCCGCGAGTCCCTCCTTCATAGAAGGCAGATCAGGGTCGAAAGGCTTCTGCTTCCTGGCAGCAGCTGCTCTGCGCGACCCACGACGCTGAGCACATTGCTTCTCACGAGACTCCATATGCTGATGCTTCAGGCCTGCACCGGACACTCCACAGTCAGCCACGGCTGATGTGTCCTGATTGCAGCCTGGGGACTTGATGTCAGCTACTACTGTTTCACTACTAGCAAGATCAGAGCCCGCGGGCTCATGCACAGCAGCTACATCCACAGCCAAAGGAACAAGGCGTCTGCGTACAAGAGGATTGATTTTAATGCGGGGAAGAGCAGCTGGAATGGCTCTTACCTCATCAGGCAAATCAACCCCAACAGCGGCAGAGGGGGCAGCCTGGATCTCTCCCCCTAATTCGGATCCGGACTCCATCTCAACTTCATCATGCTCATCCTCCCAGGAAGGTCTCAGCCCCTTAGCCCCTCGCATGGGCTTAGCTACTGCTCCCGCGCCAGATGCTGAGGCCGCAGCCGAATTACTCCCTGAGCGGACCTGCTGAGCCTCGCAATTCTGATGAGCCGCAGCCCGTTCATCATCGCTGATGGTGTACTCCTCCATCTCATCTGCATCATCCTCACTGTAGATGCCAGGGCCGTCGTCATCATCATCGTTGTCCATCGGATCATCAGACGACGGTGGAGGCATGGGCAAGACAAATGCAGCTTCGATGCCAGGGTCATGGAGTTGCGCATTGCGAGTCACCACATACTCGACAGTGCGTGCTGGAGGGGCCCCAGATAGGTGCGCCTGGCCTGGGACCCGAGGAGGGACTTCAACGTCAGGGTGGGCAGCTGCACGAGCAATCGCACGCGTGAATGCATGGTGTGCGTGGCCACCTCCGGTGTGTCCCGCGCAGGGTCACGCCGGAGCACCTCAGCAGAGGAACCTGCGCCGAAACGCGGAGAGTACAATGCCTCATCAAGTAATGAGTCCTTTTCTGAACGTCATGTCCATGACAGGGACTCTACCATGATCTGGGGGGGCGTGCGAGAATTCACGCAGACGGCGCAACACTCCCCCGTCATGTGTGGAGTCAGCCAGGAATGAGGGGACATCACTGTCTGTCACACGGACACCCTCATTATCTTGTTCAAAGACAACCTGAAGGGAGTTCGCAAACTCCGCAGGCTCCCTCTTGTTCACAACAGCGGACGCATCGTACTTGCGTACGTGTCGGATCATCTGATCCGTGGTGCACATGATCTGCCGCACCACCACAACCCTACCCCCAAGAACGTCCTTGGCGTACACACGCTGCATGCTAGGCCCAGGCCCAGCACCAACCCAGTATGCGACCATACCCCGCACGGACAACTTCCGCAGCTTGTCATCCCTGGGATACACATACCCCTCAACCCCCCATGGACGCTGCTGCTTCACCAAATCCTGGAACACCTCAACGGATGTATCTCTGAAAAAAGACATGTAGGGAATGATAACCCTGTCACAAGACCTGGTCAAAAACTCATCCAGGTCTGTCATTGTGAGCAACTCCCACTTGCGCTTCTCCTCCTCCCTCAACTGAGTACGTTCGGCCTTTGTCAAGCGTTTATTGGCCTGCGCAGCCTCCTCTACATCCGCAGCTGTATTGGCATCACGCTGAGCTTTCTGGGCCTTCATCATTATTGCCAGTTTGTCATGGTACAGCGCCGAGCACGGCGTGAGATTGTGACCATGGATGACACTGGCAAGACATTCAATCCACAGGAACAGAGGGAGACCGCTCGCAAGCAGTACAGCCCGGACTGCCTCGAAGGCAATACCGATCCTCCGCTCGATCATGCCATTACAGCGATGATCAGCTGTGGGGGTGGTGCGGTGAGTGAGGCCACGACGCTGGAGGTGGAGCTTTAATTAAGGCATCAACCATGAACTCTCCCCCTTTGTCGGTGTGAAGGATGCGCACACCCGGTTCACCTGGCTTCACCACATTCACCCGAATGCGCTCAATGATGTAAGAGATCATGGCTGCAGCCTCACTCTTTTTACGCAGACCGACAATAAAAGTATAACGGGTGAAGGCGCACATCACAAACATAACATATTTCACACCGCCGATCCCAACAGGAGTGATGGGACCAGCCAAATCAGCATGCAATTGCTCGCCGTGGTATTTCGCCTGGCCTAAGAGTGCACGATTATTGGCTGAGATTCTGCCCGCAGGCACTTTGCCAATTCTGCAGCCGTGACAACGATTCCCCATTGGCTCGGGGTCAATTCTCAAATTCAAATCACCACAAAAATCACCATTTGACTGCATCCGCTTCAAGACCCAATTTGACTAGTGAAACGACAAATGAGCAAGAAATGCAGGTTCCAGCAAGTAAGCATCATGTGGGATCTCAGCTCCCCCAGCATTGGGGCGCTTGAGGTCGATCGCCGCAGCGGCCACTTGACACCACCGCTGTTGATCCTCCGCAACAGAGGACGGACTGCTCTGGTCAGACCAGACCACTCCCCTATTGACAGGATGACCCTCAAGAACAGGCTTCTTGATGAAACACAATTTGAAAGCAAAGACGCGACACTTATCCTCATCCAGCTCCTGGTATTTGGACTCATCCTCTATACTAGTAGCCATGTCTCCAAAATTGGGGACATACAACACACTTCTACGCGTGTCTAAGTACATTCGCTCATGGCGAAGACCCATAGTACTCAGTATGTTGTACGGACACTCAGGGGCATAGTACACACCCGGGATTTCCACATCTCGAGGATGCTTATTCCCATGCTCATCCACATACGTGCCCAGGTTCACCTGAATGGTTCCCCTGCCCATAATGGGGATCTTGCCTGGTCCCGCGGGATTGGCAGTCCTCTGGCACGGACAATACTCGGTAAACATGTCGCGATTGCCCACAATGTGTATGTCAGAACCGCTATCGATTATAAAATTCCACGGCGCCAACGCATCGTGATCCGGGAACTCTTCAGGCAGTTCTACAGCACAAACATCTTTGTCCGCGGCCTGTTTGCGCTGGGGGCAGTTCGCACGCAAGTGTCCTTTCTTCTTACCGAAGAAGCAGGTCCTGGTCTCCTCGCGAGGAGCATTGCCAGCGTCAAGCGCGGCGACTGCAGGACCTTCGCCTCGCTGCTGATTGCGCCAGCCTTGGCCTGGTTTGCCCGCAGGCGCCCCAGACCTAGCGTGCAGCCGCTGCTGCTTGAGCAAATCAGCATGCTCAGTCAAACGTGCAATGATAACATGAGGGGAGGAGTGTTGAACTTCGCCGCGCACAGCGTTGAACTCCTCCCCCACTTCTGAAAGTTTTAAATGAAGCCATCGCTGGCCCACATCGGCACCTAGTGCCTCCAGTTGAGTGTACACACTCATCACATCACCACAGTAGGACCCAACATCTCTATTTTTCTGTGACAATGAGTTGAATCGACTCCACAGTCTGTGGATCTCGGCTTCAGTGCTAGGCCTATACTTTGTAGTCAGGTAGGCCCATGCTTCACACAGATGTGACATGCGATAGACAGTGGTCCTATCCGCGTCAGGCAAAGACATAAGGACTTGAGTCCTTGCTTTAGCATGGACACGCTGTTCGTCCGCGGACGGTGCGTGCTGCAACAGATGGTCTAGCTCGAATTGACCCAACCACACGAAGACTTTCTGCTCGTACGCAACGAAACTTTCGGTCTTATAATTCCATTCAGGCAGTTTTCCTTTCGACAAATCAGGCTCGTTACGTCCCCGAGATGCACGCAGCGCTTCGGTCAACGTTTCGAGTGTGATGAAAGACTCAGTGTGACCATGATCGTTCACAACATGAGAGGAAAAAGGCACCTGCTGGCCACTCTGCCCAGCCTGGGAAGAGGGACGTGGTCAGATAACTCATCCGCCACGAAGTAACATGCCCGCGGGCTGTTCTCCTTCAGGGAGCTGCTGGTCAACGTTCCCGTCGACGATTGGCTGCTGGTCATCCTCGTCTTGCCTCTCCTCGCGAGGAGAGTTGGCATTAGAGAGATCGAGGTTAGACATCCTGCAGTAGGACGGACGGTTGTTTGTTTTGCGCAGCAACTAACCGATGGGATGGCTCGCAAGCCGACAGGTTGAGAAAGTAAGCGAATGCATTCGCTTTTCCCAGCGCTGATCATTGAAGACAAAGCATCTCGAATTGATCCAATAACAATATGCTACGAGACTGCTTGAATGATGCCTGCGCTTTCGGCCGCAGCTTAAGCGCCGGCAGAACAGTGGAATGCCTGCTGTGTCTGCGCGCAGACTTTGGTCATTGGCTTCCTGAACAAGACCTATCAGACAGAACGGAAAAATTACCGATACCATGTCAGAAATTCTATCATGTATGCAGGTCAGACGCGCAGTCATGCACATGTCAAGTCAGTCAGCAAGCATTCCAAACCTGCTGCGCACACGGGTAGAACGAGGAATGCTTGGGAGGAGAATACTAGTACCGTGAAACAGTAAGAATAAAGGTTACAGCTGTCTGTGTGCACAGCCATATATGCACACTGAATAGTCAAGATTACGGCAGGAGATCACCGCAGGATCTCCCTCATTACCTCGGGAAAATCCCGCTGGAGGCTTAACCCTGCACTCGATCCGCGGATCGATCGTGCATGGATGCACCTGTCACCACACTGCTGCCCGCAGGCTCATGCATTGTGACAGATGCGTCCAAGTACCAGGAGTGGATCAGGATGGTTACCGTTTCTTTACATTTAAGACGGGCACGCTTAAGAAACATGTTCTGGAGGGCCATCTTGTCAATAGGGGGGTGGTCAGGTCCAACCAGAGCAGTCCGTTGTCTGCTGCGGCGGATCATGAGCAGTGGTGCCATGTGGCTGCTGCGGCAATCGATCGGAAGCGTCCCAATGATGGAAGAGCTGAGGTTCCACATGACGCATACTTGCTGGATCCTGCATTCACAACGCATTTGTCTTTTCATCAGTATAACTGGGTCCTGAAGCGGATGCAGCCCAATGACCCGTATGGAGATTTGTCTCTGAAAGTTGGTCTTGAAGGGATGGGAAATCGCTGCCCGTCATAAGTGAGGTCCATCCTAGGACACATTGCATGGCGTGCAAGTATGCACATGAGCGTGGTGGCCATGGGCCCACCTCCTGTTATGTTAGGACTTATGCATGAGCATATGCATGAGCACAATCCATGCGAGCATTGTGTGCGGTCACTGTGATTATGACCGCCGTAGACTTGACTCATCGGTGGCATATAGTCATGTGCCTCCAAGTAAACTGTCACCATTCTCTTACAGTCTTATGCGGTTCCTGTATTGCCTCACGGCATCACAGTACCGTACTAAATTAAACCCATCGACACGTAACACAGAACGCAGGCCTGAAGTGGCGTTGATACACCTCGCTGTAACGGATAACGGTGGCCAGATTGGCCGTATCTCCAGGAATATTTCGTACACCCGTAACGCTTGGGGCACCTCACGTCACGTACTGCATGTCGAAGCTCACCGTCTAGCACGTTTACAACAACTCCGTTTGTGTGCCCGCGCTTATCGTGCAAATGCTGAGCGACATCATCTTGCTCCTCACCACGACTCTGCTGGCCATCGTCGCTAGGCAGACTCGGTTCGATGCTGCACCGACTATCGCCAATCTCGTACACTCCAGCATAAACATCTGGATCATAGTTGACGTACTCATCGTAATCGTAGTGAGTATCACCGTACTGTTGTTCGTCTACGTCGGCACAATCTCCGATGCTGTCACTGTCGGACATATTTGCTAGACACACAACTTCACGCTTGGCGACAAAACAGGTTCACTGTGCTAATTGTTGGCATAGAGACACATCAGCTGATGTGACCTAGCTGCAGCATGTCCCTTACATGTACTTCGGTGCTGATTTTCAAACACGTGCCGTGTGTCACCCCGCTACAGCGCGCTGCACCGCTGGTGCAGCACGTCGCCGCTCTGCGCACGCTCCTTCGTCATGTGTAACGCGCAGCTGTTACGCCGAGTCTTCAATTTTTTTTTAAACAGCTGTAACACATAACGGTGGACGAATTGTCGTGCCCCAGATATATTGTGTACACAATAACGCTGGCCTCGATGTCGATGGGTTTAATTTAGTACGGTATATCCCCTGATCTGTGCATAGCCGACGTACGACCTGAGGGCTCCACAGCTAACGGCTCTGCAGCCCACTAGTTAGCTTGATGAATGCTGCGCATAGATCCTTGATTATAACATGGCATCGATGATCGTTTGCGCTCGTTGTGCGTAATAGTGGTGTGTCATATGACCGCGCATGCCCAAGGACATCTGCGCTGCTTTAGTGTGTAGTCACATGACCAAATCAACATTAGCTATTCGCATGTTTGATTGCGAGCTGTGTGGCTGCGGGTAACGTTGAATTAGTCGTGAAGGTCCACAAGCCGGCCGACAAAGCTGCGAGAGAAGATATCGCTTGTGGCACGTAGACCATGTTATCACCAGAAGAGGAAGCTGATCTTGAAGTTGAGGCTACCGCCGAAGCTGAGAGGCGAGCTGCTCTCTTGCACGCTTAGGGCATGCACTTGGTGGCGTTCCCACTAATAGCCGTGCTGATGGGCCAGCCGCTAGTACTAGACGTGCACAAGCCGCACAAGCTGCCTCGCAGCTTGAAGCTGCTAACGCTATGGCGGAGCAAGCTCTGGTTGAAGCAAGCAATGTTTGTGCTGCTCTAGCGGAAGAGGCTCCGTGAAGCTGCCGATTCTGAGGCGGAAGCTCTGCGTGCTACGGCCCAGGCTGAAGTTAATGACTAAGGTAATAGTTATCTAAATGCGAACTTAATCGATGCTAATGCCATAGTCGACGCAATGAGATCTATGAACTTCCGTGAGCCCGCGATTGACAAAAGGAAGTCCCCGCAGTGGGATTTTAGTAAAGGTGAACGATTCTCAACGTTTGAGTTTCGTGTTGAGATGTGGCTCAAAGGCCATGGCCTTCATCATGTTGACTAGTCGGGTAGTGCAGGGAGTTGGGCACCCTAGCGAGCGTGCAGAAAACGACAGGAGAGAAAGATAGGGGTAAAAATGCAGCACACAATGAAATGACTAGAACAAAAGCGCCCCAATCGACCAAAGGTAATTGTGTCGATCACAGCAAAACACTTGGAATATATGTGCCCAGGCCCATCCCTGCATTGTGTTGTCCTCGCTACTGATAGCTCTGTGGAACTGTGGAATCGCGTTGCTCGTTGATCTCTGTACGGATCAGGGTGCAGCATCCCGCGAGATATGGCAATCTTCTGCGGGCATGTATCATCCTGTGTCAATCCAATACAACAGGATGGTGCTGCATGGAGACACAGACGTAGACTGTCTGGCATGGTCATTGGCGCTGCACCCTTGGCGTGCGCAAGCGCCGTCCAGGGGTATGCATGCGACGCATGCATTAGGGGGCGCATACTGAGCTGGCACTTCGCACTGCCAAAAGGCTGTGGCATAAGGTGGCATGCCACATGGGATTGGTATGTGAGATTATACATGCTGAGGAATGCTGGTAGCACTTTATGGGCATGTGGAATTATGCACGTGTAGTTGTATGCATGCAGCTCATGTGCACAGCTCTGACGTGGTACATGCCTGCACTCTGAGGTATTATTTGGTCTACTTTTGGCTGGCTCATGTTAGCAAGGCACTAGAGATACATATACATACACATGTACCCACCATCGGTGTCTGCATATCTGGAATATGTGTGTTCCGAGCAGACAGACTTGGCCATTACAACACATCACCTTCAGACGGAATTGCCTACTGCTCCTGAGACTGCAACTCATGACAAGGTAATTGCAGTTGTATGCTTTGCACTGCCAGCACATGACTAAAAATATGTCCGTGTGTTTGTCTCCCTTATGGATATATGGAGTGCATTGCGTGCCAAGTAAATGCCTAGCAAAGAGGCAGAGATCAGGTCCCGGGCCCGTGGGATAGATTCTCCCGTGCTGTACTCGAAGGTCATAGAGCCAAGCAGGTAGAAGAATACTGCACATATATTATGTCCTTAGTCAATCATCTGACTGCCTTGGGTGCTCAACTTGCTCAGTACCAAGTTAGCAACAAGCTGTTGAAGCCTCTCGGTAGGGAATTTGTATCATTGCGTAGTGAGCAATGTCATAAATGAGGTCTATCCCGGGACACAATGCATGACGTGCAAGTACGCACATGAGTGTGGTGGCCACGGGCCCAACTCCTGTTATGTTTGGACATATTCATGATCATATGCATGAGCGTAATCCAGCACAATCCATGTGAGGATTGTGTGAGGTCGCTGTGATTATGACCGTTGTAGTCTTGACTGATCGGTGGCATATAGTCATGTGCCTCCAAGTCTACTGTAACCATTCTCTTACAGTCTTACGTGGTTCCTGTATTGCCTCACTACATAACAGTACATCCCTTGATCTGTGCATTGCCGACGTACGACCTGAGTGCTCCACAAATAACGGCTCTGCAGCCCACAAGCTAGCTTGATGAATGCTGCGCATAGGTCCTTGCTTCTAACATGGTATCGATGAACGTTTGCGCGATTGCATTCGTTGTGCGTAATAGTGGTGTGTCATATGACCGCGCATGCCCAAGGGCATCTGCACTGCTTTAGTGCGTAGTCATATGACCAGGTCAACCGCATGATAGTCAACAGTATTAATTC
The DNA here is from genome assembly GCA_023078555.1 of Ulva prolifera. NCBI lineage: Eukaryota > Viridiplantae > Chlorophyta > Ulvophyceae > Ulvales > Ulvaceae > Ulva > Ulva prolifera. Next base: position 11,282,460 of record CM041198.1, on the reverse strand, counting down.
GCATGTTTGATTGCGAGCTGTGTGGCTGCGATTTACATTAGATTAGTCGTGACGGTCCACGGGCCGGCCGACGAAGCTGCCCGCGCGAGAGAAGAGATCGCTCGCAGGTAGACCATGTCATCACCAGAAGAGGAAGCTGCTCTTGAAGCTGAGGCTACGGCCGAAGCTGAGAGGCAAGCTGCTCTCTTGCATGCTTTGGGCGATGCACCTGGTGGCGTTCCCACTACTAGCCGTGCTGACGGGCCAGCCGCTGGTACTAGACGTGCACAAGCTGCACAAGCTGCCTCTCAGCTTGAAGCTGCTAACGCTACGGCGGAGCAAGCTCTGGTTGAAGCAAGCAATGTTCGTGGTGCTCTAGCGCGCGCGGAACAGGCTCGTGAAGCTGCCGAGGCTGAGGCGGAAGCTCTGCGTGCTACGGCCCAGGCTGAAGCTGATGACTCAGGTTATAGTCATCGGAATGCGAACTTAGATGATGCTAATGCCATAGTTGACGCAATGAGATCTATGAACTTCCGCGCGATTGACAAAGGGAAGTCCCCACAATGGGATTTTAGTAGGTGAACGATTCTCAACGTTTGAGTTTCGTGTTGAGCTGTGGCTCAAAGGCCATGGCCTTCATCACCTTCTGACAGAATTGCCTACTGGTCCTGAGACTGCAACTCATGACAAGGTAATGGCAGTTGTATGCTTTGCACTGCCAGCACAGGACTTAGAATATGTCCGTGTGTTTGTCTCCCTTAAGGATGTATGGAGTGCACTGCGTGCCAAGTATATGCCTAGCAAAGAGGCAGAGATCAGATCCTTGTGGGATAGGTTCTCCCGTGCTGTACTCAAAGATCATAAAGCCACGCAAGTAGAAGAATACTGCACATATATTATTGTTATAAGCAAGGACCTATGCGCAGCATTCATCAAGCTAGCTAGTGGGCTGCAGAGCCGTTACCTGTGGAGCACTCAGGTCGTATGTCGGCAATGCACAGATCAAGGGATGTACTGTAATGCAGTGAGGCAATACAGGAACCACGTAAGACTGTAAGAGAATGGTTACAGTAGACTTGGAGGCACATGACTATATGCCACCGATCAGTCAAGTCTACAACGGTCATAATCACAGTGACCGCACACAATCCTCACATGGATTGTGCTGGATTATGCTCATGCATATTATCATGCATATGTCCTAACATAACAGGAGTTGGGCCCGTGGCCACCACACTCATGTGCGTACTTGAACGTCATGCATTGTGTCCCAGGATGGACCTCATTTATGACAATTATGTCCTTAGTCAATCAGCTGACTGCTTTGGGGGCTCAACCTGCTCAGTACCAGGTTAGCAACAAGCTGTTCGAGCCTCTTGGAAGGGAATTTGTATCATTGTGTAGCGAGCAAGGAGGTCGTGATTTCCTGACTCAGATAGCTGCCATCACGAATCACGCGCTGGCATTGGATGCCTGTGGACCTCCCCAAGGGGCAGGGCGTGATCATGGCCCTAGAGGTAGGAACCCACAACAACCACAGCGCCCTGCAGTCGCTGCCGTCGCTGCCAATGACACCCGCACATGCTACGTGTGCAAGAAGACAGGCCATCTCCAGAAGGACTGCCCGGATATCCATCCGGAGGTCAGGAAGTTCCTCTCTGAGCAGGCAGCTCAGCCTCGCGGCAACAACACCGGCCGCGGACGAGGACGCGGACGCGGACGCGGACGGGGCAGAGGCCCATTCGTCACTGCACTGGAGTTTCCAGGTGACGGATTCAGCATGGTTGATGTTGCCCGCCTGGGCGAGCTGTGCAATTTTCTCATAGACAGTGGATCTCAGGCCCATGTGATCCGTAATCCTGAGTTGTTCGTCTGCATGCGGAAATCGAGAATCCCGTGCATCCAGCCTGTCGGTGACGAGGACATTCCTGTCGTGGGCGAAGGAACAATTTGTTTCAAGTAGGTTCGTATGTGACTACGGGTGGTGATGTGAAGGAATTAGTCCTAGAGATCCCGAGCTGTCTGTATGTCCCTGCATGCCCCTTCAACATCTTGTCTACGGAGGAGTTGAAGCATGAGAATATTTTCCTGCAAACGCATGCTGTCACGGAGGGAGGTGATATAGTCATCAACCTAGGCTTCTCTTACCAGTCCCTAGGCCACAAGGAGGGCAGGACGCGAAGAATCGGCCTGTCCACAGACGTGAAGAATCGGCCTGTTCTTTTCACTAAGACGGATAAGGGCAAGCCCATGTCATAAATGAGATCCATCCTGGTACACAATGCATGACGTGCAAGTACGCACATGAGTGTGGTGGCCACGGGCCCAACTCCTATTATGTTAGGACATATGCATAACTCTAGGCGTGATCTTAACGCCCTCATCATCAACGAACTCATATGGAAGAACACTAGACCGTGTTGTCACAATGCATGTGCCTGCGGGCAGCAACGTGGTGACAGGTGCACCCATGCACGATCGATCTGCGGATCAGGTGTAGGGGTAAGCCGCCAGTAGGATTGTCCCGGAGTAGTGAGGGAGATCCTGCGAGGATCTCCCGCCGTAATCTTGACTATTCAGTGTGCATATATGGCTGTGCATACAGAGAGTTGTAACCATTATTCCCACTGTTTCACGGTAATAGCAATATCCGATCTCTCCCTCGAATCCTCGTTTCTACCTCTGTGCGTAGCAGTATGGAATGCTGGTTACCTGACCTGACTTAAGACTGCGCGTCTGACCGGCAGATAGATAGCATTTCTGACACGTGTGTGCTCACTGATTTCAACTAGCGGATGTGGCACTCTACTTCGCATCCACTGGACAAGCGAAACTGTAACGTGAATGCTCGTATCGGCGAAGATTATGAGAATGTACCGTGCTTACCCTACCCCTACAGTCAAGATACGACCCATAACATCAACATTCAGCCATGCACCAGGCCATTGGGCTTCATCATGTTCTACATTTATGCCATGCTGATTACTAGAGCCCGCTTCATGTCATATTCCGATGGCGCGCGAGATGGTCCTTCCATGAAAGGGGGACGCCACACAGCTCGCAGGAAAACAGGTCCTGGTGTAATTCGACAATAGCGACCTTACGTCACTTTACAGGCATGGCCGGGTTTCACGGTGGGCACTGAAAACATCGGAAACGTGCAACTCACGATTTTTGTACTCTGAGGAGGGATCTCCGCTCCTGTAGTGGAGACAAGACTCCAGCATTGACCACATCAGCTACGATTAGAAGACATCGGTGTGTGTCCGGGCGGAATGGTACTTGTGCGTCCGCGAATGCTGGCCTAGAAAGCGGTCACAAGCGTGGATGTCACAATGCATGAGCCTGCGGGCAGCAGTGTGGTGACAAGTGCGACCATGCACGAACGATCCGCGGATCCAGTGCAGGGGTAAGCTGCCAGCAGGATTGTCCCGGCGTAGCGAGGGAGATCCTGGCGTGGATCTCCCGCCGTAATCTTGACATGTAGGTGTGCATATATGTTTCTGCACACTGTGATCCATAGCCAATCTTCTCACTGTTTCACGGTATTAGCATCTCCTCCTATAATCTCCTCGGTTCCACCTCTATGCGCAAAAGGTATGGAGATGATGGCTACCTGACTTGACATGCATAAGGATTGCGCGTCGGACCTGCATAGGATAGCGTTTCTCTGACATGGTATTGGTGAATGTTTGCGTTATGTCTGTTATGGTCTTGGTTAGGAAGCCGTTGGCCAAAGTCTGCGCGCAAACACGGCATGCATTCCACTGGTCTGCCAGCGCTTAGACCGCGGTCACGAGCGCAGGCATCATCAAGCGGCCTCGGGGCATATTGTTGGGTGATATTCATTCGGTTGAGTGATGTTTCTTCGAGGTTCGCCGGTCGCCTGCTTGACCGGACCGGACCACACCATGGTTTTGACGCTCGTCAAACGGATGTCAAAATGCTTTTTCATTGGAAAAAATGACTGCAGATAGCACGCCAATCAATGATCGAGAGTCGCAATTGTCAGGGCCCGTGATGGATGTATCGTACTAGCTCTGCTACGGATAGGTCACATGCATTGTTTTGCAAGGTGCCCCGTCAGCGACAACAAGCCCAGGTCGCCACAGATGACCTATTTCTCATTCGCCGCTGAACGTAGCCACAGGCCGGGACATCGTATCAATGTCGCTGGATAAAAAATTGGGACGGATATTCGCGGCTCTTCGTATTCACTACGGCATGAAGGACACCACCCCAACACCAGACTACACAGTTATGAAGAGGCGTGGATACTAAATTCCTGGTGGAGAAATCGTCCTCCAGTATGCAGTACTACGGAAGCCGAGGATTGCATTGCGCGTGTGCGCAAGCGAGAAGCCAAGATGCGACGTTTCGAGCCAGATGGCGAGGAAATCGGAAGCGTGGAGACGGCCTCTAGATCTACAACGTGCCAAACACAATATTGCACTTGCCGTGCGTGCGGCGCATGCATGGGTTGATGGACGGCGCTCGCGCACGTCAAGGATGCAGCGTACAGGCTCCCGCAAAAACATAGCACGTGAATCAGCGGCCTCGTCAGAGATACGCCCTTACAGCCGGCGGCGGCGTAGACTATACTACCAGCGCCCCGAGGATACCGACAGCCGTGCCAGGAATCCATGCTGGGACATTTGTCGGCGTAGCGGTGGACGTCCGAGTCTCAGTGTCGAGCTGACGTGGTGCATCTCAACCGGACTGAAGGTCCCCACATGCATGGGTCACGGAAGGACATGCAGCACGTAACACATCCAAGAATTCAGGAGACAAAACTGATCGCAGAGCATCTATAGATAAAGGTCTAATCATCTGCGCAGTAGCGCGCCTCGTCGCGACGCAGCCGCAGATCTGCGTGCTCGTGTAGTCGGGCTCTCGGTGCAGCTCCAAGTGGGGCCCAAGACCAAGTGCACTCAACAATCCATATCTCAGTGCATACTTCTCGGATTGCGGTAATTTTTGGTTCCCTGGATCCGCAACAGTCCTCCCAGTTAGCTGGCGCTAAGGAAAAGGTACTAGGCGTTGTCTAGGCCCAAAAAACTGCTTTTTCGTCACTGCAGGCTCCAGCAGAGAGATACAGCCACTCAAAGGTAGCCCTTGTTCAAGGCCATGGGTGAGGCATGCCAGCCCTGCGCTGCCTCCAACTCTGTCAGCCAAGTGCCAACACATATTCCTGGTGACTCGGGAAGTGGAATGTTGACTGCCACACTGTAATGGTGACCATACTGATTTCCCTGAGCATATGGCAGGTGGCCCATGCATGCCACATGTATTGAGCAACACGTTGTCACGACAGCAGCTCAAGTGCGGCTGACACGATCACGTTGTCGAAATTCATCGGTTGTGACGCCGCAGTCAAGGCTGCCTTGCGGCTGCAGGTGGATCTTACTGCATAAAGTAGCTTTTCAGGCGTCACGTTCAAACCGTGAGTTTCCCCGCACGCCACGGAATGCGTTACCGCAGCTGAGCAAAATCAAGCAGTACACTCGAGCATTGTTCAAGCGGGAGCACAAATAGTTCGGGATAGGCCTTGCCGATATCTTGCCCAGGTCTGGATGCGGAACGTCCGGGTGATCATTGCAGAATGTCGATCGCGGCAACTGCTATGTTTTTGCGGCACCCAGTACGTCAAGGGTGCAGCGTTGGCAATCATGTCAATTATGGTGACAAGCGTCGAGGACCTTATTCTGGGGGCCTTTACGCTCTGGCGCTTGAAGCTTCATGAACGTGAGGTCTGACGTGTAAAGAAGATGCAAATATATACTCAAAATTATAGGGCGCGGCCGCTTCGAATGAATTAATTCATGAATCTGATCAGGCCCGGCCGACGCATCACAGGATTGTTACATAATATTTGCTTCATTTAGCGAGGAAGGCGTCATATGCATCAATATACAATCATCATGTTTCAAGTATCAAAGCGTAAGACGCCGCTTGTGATTCTACGTCCGTGTTCGACGGCGGCCCGATTCTGGCCTCGGCACGGCCTCACAACGTCTGCTTCAGCTTCGCAACACGTTGCAATCGTGCATCAAACTTGGTGAACCCTGCCACGCCGATCAGTTCGCGTGCCATTCGTTTGTGCGTCCAAGCTGCATATCTCCTGTGGCCACGCATCTTGCTGCATCACTCCGACACGGACACGGCCGCTTCAGACTCTGAAGTTCAGAGTCCATCAAGGCATCACATGATCGATGCACCACCTCTCATTCTTCTGAGCACGTCCCGGACATCGCTACGCAAAATACCTCGCTGCTGTTGAACTAGACAATCCTCCGACACGGATGCAGCGACCCAGATTCAATGGAGGGGCCACATTATCTATTTGTGTTGCTGCATCATTTTCAACGCGACATTAATTGTATTAAGCTTCAAGTAATCAAACGTAAGAAGGCCTCACATCATTTGTGGATCAGACAGATGAACATAGCGTTGCGTCTTGGGTCTCAATGGCCGCAGGCAGAAGCATTTTCTGACAAGACCAATGATATTCTGGACCTTTCGCGTCATTCACACATTTACATCAGTCGTAACAATGCAATATGCACGCGTCTGTTGTGCTACACCGATGTGTGACGTGTTACATCCCCTGCACAATCGTGCTCCATGGCCTGACAGGTGCTGGAGCTCACCAAGTGCAGGTCTATGGACACACCAGTGATAGCGAGGGCAAAACGCATGTAACACCAAAAATCCAGCATCATTAGATCTTCAGAGAACGCTGCATGGTGGTATTTTTGGGGTCATGCTGGAGGCAAAGCTCATTATTTGGTGGTCGATGATGTCAGGACTTGACATCAGCAGCTCCGGTGTGGCCTTGAACTCAACTCCACCAAGTCGAATCCGGACTGCACCAGACATAACATTAGCTCAGATTCATCATCATATTCGTTTTTTCTCCCTGCGATGGTGATCGGCATCCAGGTCGCACCCTTGTACTGCAGCAGAATTGGAGGTTGGCCCTGAGCTTGCCGTGTGCCTCGAGCTCTGGGTCTGTTGTGGGTGCAGAGAACTCGTCACAGAGAACACTGCCGAGTGCGCCTGAGCATGCGCCTCTGCCACATGCCACACGTCCTCAGCTTCAAGCAAATCTGTGTCCGGAGGCTTCTTGCTAAGCATGTTCACAGGCTGCACACAGAAATAAGTTGCAGGTTGAAGCCCACTATGGGTCCCTCAAATTATGTTCAGGTATCGTGTGGTCACCACACCTGCGTCCCTCCTCGCATGTCCGTGTAAAAGCCAGAAGCAAGCTCCAAGCCAATCGCGGCCAAGACTTCAACAACTTGTCCACCAACAAAGCTCGGCCGGTCCTCTGGAGCAGGGGACAAGCATGCAGCAGCGAGAAGAACATAATTGAGTGGTGCAATCGATGGGAAGCGGCCAAAATCACGATTTAGGATGTATTGATCGTTCTCCACATCATATGGCGGAGTGTTGTGATAGCACTCCCACATCAAGACTCCGAACGAGTAAACATCACTGGCACACAGTAGGCGATTCTGCTTCGCAAGCTCTGGCGCCGTGTAGAAAGGAGTGCCCTGCTTTACATTGGACACGTGTGTCCGACCATGCTGGAGCTGCACAGTCAGCCCAAAATCTCCAAGCTTGACAGTACAGTTACCATCATCAAGGCCACGGGCAGCCTCCTTTGTGAGGGGCTTCCATGAGTGCCGACGCTTTCGAGGGGTTTGCACATACTTGTTGTCGAGCTGCAGGAGTATGTTGGAAGGATTGAGGTCCCCATGAATGCACCGGAGAGCAGAGTGCATGTAAGATACACCTGAAGCGACATGCCGTAAGATTGTCAGCACCCGCTGTATGTGCACCCCGCCTACTTGAGTAACTAGGTGCTCGCCTGAGAGCAGCTTTGCAAGGCTGCCGCCTTGACAGAACTCCTGCATGCACACAAAAGTGTTAAGGGTGTCGCGCTGACGATAGTAGCAACCACAGCTGAGCATGATGCAGCATGCAAGCACATGTGACTGCAGTTCGAACCTGGATGATGTATAGCTTGTAGTCTACAAGCTCGTTTGGGAGCTGCGACGGCATGCGCTTGAGCTCATTGGTGAAACTGTTGACGATGTGCTCATGCGACATGTTGCAGGCAATTGCAGCCTCTTTGAACACTCGCTCTGCCGTTCCATCTTCATCCCTGTCCTGAAATACGACTGTCTTTATTGCAACCTCTAGTCCCTTCCAGATGCCTCTGTAAACAGAACCATACCCCCCCGTGCCAATATGCTGCACACCACCGACGTATTTGATGAGCACTGCATTGGCAAGTGAGATGCTAGCTGTCATTTCCGCATAACCCTCACTGAACACGGTCAAGGTAGCAGCATCAGGCGGAAGTGCGCGTGTACACAGCAGTGATCAATCACAAACCACGGAATGAGCCTGCTCTGTCGACAGGATCATACCCAATGGTCAGGCCAACAACGCGCTCACTGCTGGATCCTGACGTACAAGTAGATTCCACATCGGATCCTGATCCAGACAGACAGACGCGCGACCCTCAAGATGATATATCTTGCAACAGACGCCACATTGATACATCCTTACACATTTTGACAGCGGAGGCAACATCCAAGCCAGATACTGCTACAGTTCATGTCGCGAAACATGCTACAGCACTAAAAGAAAGCACCACACCTGGAGAATTTCAAGCTGCACGTCTGGGAGTTCTCGTTTAAATTGTGACACAGTCGTTTGCATTGCAAAGGCAAGGTCGCTGTTGGAACTGCTCCAGCTATTGCCATGCGGTGTGCCTGGTGTTCCTGGCGGGCTGGGCACATGCGGTGATAACGGCCATTGCGATGCATTCCTGCATGGATTCGAACTGTAAATGGGTATGCTATCACTTCAGCCGGCCCACGTTTCAGTTGGAGTTTCGAGACAGCATGTTACGGCACTTTTGCAGCTCATGCTCCATCTGACAGCACAGCCGATCTTGGCTTGGTTGTTGCATACACATCAAGCTCATGGCAGGCGTCGCACCTGTGTTCATCTGCGTTGGCGTTGGCAGACGTGCTCCGTGTCAAAAATGCATTTTGTGCATGCAAGGCGCCGGTGAAGGATCCATGCCGCGATCCTGTACCCGGAGACCGCGTCCCATGCGACCTTGTGCCCGGCGAGCGTGAGCCGGCAGGCCCAGCTGTGAAACTCCGAGATGCCGCGTCCGATGAGCGTGCACTGCCACCACCAGCAAGCCCCCCTCGCGGCATGGCTTCAAGCGACTTTGTGCGTGGGCTGGCGGCATCAATGTTACGCGAGTGTGCGTCGATTGATCTGTACCAACACATTCTGTGCGCATGTGGTTGTAGCAAGGTGAATCTAGGTGTTTCACTGGGAGCACGCGCATACATGTGACAAAAATGCAGGGTCTACCGCCTGTGACGATGACACGATTTTGCATGGGCATGCCTTGAGTTTGATGTCTTGAAGTACAGCGGGGTTCCTATTGGACCCTTACCATCGGCCGCATCCACGTGCTTCCAGTCACCTTGACACTGCTGCTGCGCAGACCTGCGGCGGCGTCGTCGATACAGGAAGACAGCAGTGCCACACAATATGGCTAATCCTGTATGCACGCAACCTGCATTGGTGGACCGCAGCCAGTCTGACAAGAGGATAATGCATACAACGAAATCACATTCAACACTCTACTCTGCACATCACAGCGATACATGTATGGAGGGCATGATAGAGCTATGTGCACCTGCAGCAATCGCGACCCATGGCCACGCTGACCTCCAGGTGCCCATAGAGTCCTTTGTCTCATCAGCAATGTCGTTCACTTTGGTGCCCGAACATGTCATGGTGGAGTTGATCCATGTTTCTGTGAAACCTGCTTCCTTTTCAACTGTCTTCAGTTGAAACCGGATCGGCGTGTTGTTCTCGGAGCCTGCATCGCCAATAATATGGGGAATGGTGGCCTGCAGTGCACAATGGATGCATTTATCAGTACTTCAGGATATGTAAAGTTGGAACTGTACGTCTTGCAACAGCGCAATACTCCGAGACCCACACTGCAAGGCCCTGGTGGCACCCCATTGCAGATCCGGGACATGTTGCCACGCGATGGCACCACACCAGTGAATGCAGCCCATACCTCACAAGGATGGACGATGTTGCAACCGTGGAAGGAAGTCTCTGCTGCCCATGCCACATCTGAATCTGGGCTGAAGATTGTGCAGGAGTAGAAGCTGAGCTTGGAAAGTGGCTGCACTGCGTAGCTGTCCATTCCAAGCATGTCCATCCATTGCCCTTGACAATCTATCACAGCTGCAGTGTAGCCTGCAGGATTCAGCCCTTCCTGCGGGATGCGGAACACGCTGTGGTCTGACAGACGTAAATACTTCGGTGGCCCACTCTGACGCAAAAGCTCCACAAGCTGGATTCCGTCTTCAATGGGCACATAGGCGCCATCAGGTGGATTGCTTGAAGACATCACCCACCCCTGCCACGTGGCAACAGCTGCCCCGTGCCGCAGATGCGGCTGCTGATGTAACACAGATCTATCCTGCTATCACATCCTGCACACAGATGCATTATCGACGCAGCAAATACTTCCAATGCCCAATCTGGTGTGTCCAACGTTCTGGGCTTGTTGGGCTTACTGATCAGAGAAGGTGGAACTTTTGAATGACTCGCCTGGCAACCATCCTCTCACACAATCATGCAGAGCATTTTCGAAACGGGGTTTTCACACATGCACCTGAGCAGCGGAGTCGTTAACCCATTATGTTCATGATGCTTCATCGCACATATGCGATTGGGAGGCCCGTGTCTTACGGATACAACAGACATGAGAAAATGCGAACTCTCGGTAGCGTGGCCGGTACAAGGACCATTGATCGCTCAGTGCTTCACACTCATTCGAGCGACAATTGTAAGTTAGTGCCCCGCATGCCAGCAGATTTATTTCTGCGTCTGCGGAACTGCTGATACCTGTAAACGCACGGACCCAAGCCGGGGCTGCTTTCAGCTGCCAAGGCCGTAATGCGAAGTATCGAACGAACAAAAGCGCACACGATGGGCTTCAGGAGCAGTGAACGGGAACAACGTTTTTACAGGCCGCTCAGGAGCGTAACATCATGCGTGATTCGAAAAGCACTGCGCCTCGTCATATTCCGTAAGCAACTGTCACCATTTGATTCACTACTTCCGCAGGCAGACATATATTCAAAGGCGCCACAGTGAGCTATTTTCTTAACTGCATTGATTCTCGTAATGGAGAATTCACCAAACCGTAAGTTCACAGGCCGAGGCAGTGGACATGGCTAGTTCAGCAGGCATGTTCAGTAACGCAGCCAATGCAAGAGTATCGTGAAGGAGCCAGAAGCATACGTCCCCTTGATTATCTTTTATCCCATGAATTCACAGATGGTTTGATGCTCCAGCTGCACCAGGACCGAGCATGTCGCGAGCCGTGTTCCACGGATCACAGATACAAAGGCCAGAGCATGCGGCGGTGTATACCTATATTACGAATGTAAGCAGAAGATATCAACGGCCCTCATAGCAAAGTTCGGGGCGAACATGCCGCACTGGACGGTTCCGGTGCAGCTGTTCAGAGTTGTGCGTTACAGGCATTTGTGTGTGCGAGCAACACTGGGCTGTGGACGCGATCGGCTAGGAGAGCTTTGCCGACGTAAATCGAGTTGTATTTCAGCGTGTACAGCATGCATTGCAGTACTTCAGAAACGCGAAGCCTTTTCCGTTTGGTTCGTTGCAGACGCAGTGCAACAGGCCGCTGCCTGCGAAACGCACCGTGCCGTAACTACGGTCCTGAGTACGCGGATTCGTTGATTGTTCACAAAAACCGGTGTGTGTATCGTTTAGCAATTTGTATGTTCACAGGATTCCCACTCGCTGGCTATCGTGTCTACAGCGAGATGGACAGGAAAGCTGCGTGCGTACCAAGACTGCTTCATTCAAGCCTCGTCAAAATCCATGCTTGGCTGTATACCAAGAGGTTGCGCGTAACAAGTACTTCGAACCCGATTCGGGAGCAATTGGTGGCTATTTGCAATACATCACGGCCAAAGCAAGCAAGAGAAATAATTGTTTTCGCATGAGCAGTTTCTCGCCAGCCTTTGTGAGAGGTACCACGTGCAAGTTCATTGCGAATCGAGGATGGTGGCGAGATGTGCCGTCGCTTGTCTTCGATTGGCCTTTAGTCTGTCATGATGATCATCGCGCTTCCCAGCAACGCATGCGCGGACAGAGAACAATTGCGCATAGAATGTTCTGTCACAGTGCCCGCAGCAAGCCGTATATGCATGACATGCAGCATTCTCCGTCACCATGCACAACACAAACAGTAAACTCAGCAGCGCTGATGCGTCATCATCTTAAGCAGCCATGCCAGCTATGAACCTGCCTCCCCAGGGGGGGGGGGGCATGAGGCTCAGCTTTCGCCGTGTGAACACTGCCATGCATGCCACTTCCGCGAGCGCGTCAGCGACATGCACAAACGTGTTGGCATGTATCTCAGAGATGGGCATTGAAAGATGACTTGGCCAGTCTTCATCAGGCGAAGTCATCAACACTTGTCAGCTGCCGGCGCCGTACATAATGAAGTATTCTGACTTTCATAAGAGTCCCTGGCACGTGACGTACGAGCGCTCGAGCCGTGATCATGAGTTATATATGTGCATGTGACCGAGTACAATGTGAAGTAAGTAAATCTGAATTTTCTGACCCGTATCCGACATTGACAGCTCCGAGTTAACGGGACAACACATGTCGAAGGGGTAAACCACCTGGAAACCCCCTGACAACCGTACGCTGCTCACAGGGCCTCCTCCTAGCACATGTTTTTTTTCCTGCAGCTGTGCTAAGCGAGGTGGTCACGCACGACCATACGATTATTATAGAACCAATGCGCCCGCATAACCGAGCCCACGACCTCCTGGAACGGAGGGGGTAGCTTTTATACCGTCCTCAACCCATTGGGCCATGTTCGGCCACTGGCACACCGCGAGGGGGCATGTTTTGTGACATATAGCACGCAGGACGACTCGTCGGACCGTCCGGCTGCTTGATCACTTGCGCAAGCTGGCTTGCAGTGCACCAGCTGTTGGCCGCGCTTGGCTGCAAGCCATGTGTGCTGTTGTTGGGGCGTACATGGCCATCGTGTATGTCGTCAAGCTTGTCGTCAAGCTCAAGCCTTAAGCGCATGTACGGCACATTATACGGTCCCACGGTGTGTTGTCCTACGGTGCAATGTACGCTCATACCTCAGCATATATACCGTAGTAAATGTAAAGGTTCGTTGCGAGATCCGCGGGGACGGGACACGAAAACCATTTTCAATGATTTTGGAGCCGTCGTTGCTGTGGCTACAGGTACAGACAGGCATTTTAATATTATCGTGACTCGTCAGAAATATGCTGTGAAGGTCGGGACACACACACACAGTATATACTTTAGACCCTCGTCAACATCATTGTGGCATTGCCTGATCATCTGATTTGACAGCAAGTTCTCGTGGACGCTAAGGTGTCGTCCCCCGTGTTATTGTCCCTGACGGTTCCGTCAGATACACCACGCCACCCTCGTTAGCTTGCAGTCTCGACAAAACTCAAAGCACAAGCATCAAGGCCACCACAGAAACACACTAAATCGGTTGTTGGTTATCAGTCAGGAGATCATGGCCTTCGCGGCGTGATTGCGACTCGGTGGCTGCGACTCATTGCAGATGTGGCATTGGACGGCCGTGTATGGACAGCACTCCTCCAAATTCCGTCGTAACGTTGAACAGCTGCGTTATAACACATATCTACGCTTTTCGTGATGTATATGGGGCCCACACATCTCGACCTGTTGGGTCGGGTGCCTCGAGCTGCCAAGTTCACGTCAGATACCCAATTTGTTGACAGCGGGACAAATGGCATTTGCAACGTGTGCTAAGCATTGCTACAGACGATGGCCAGCCCACAGCACTTACACTCTTTCACACATCTACATACTGGACATAGAATTCTGTATCCCATTTGTCAGCAAATACACCATGTCGTCCATCTCGACGCCCTGAGACTTGATTGTATCGGCAGCATCATTGGCTATGATGGGCTGAAGAGGTGGCCTTACACAGCTCAACGGGGCCTCGTGCACTGCAGCTCCATTCTCCTTCTCCAAAACTTTATCCACCCACTGCGCTGAACGCTCATCGAATGCACTAGCTGTCTTCTTTGTGTCTGCTTTGATCTTCCTGCTGGTCTCGACAAACTTGGTACCCGAAGTAGGTTGAACACAATCGTTAGCCTCGACTACACTCGATGATGTCTGTGATCTGCTGCGCTTTCCAGCACAGTCATCTCGTCTCTGCAAAGCAGTTTTATGCCTTGTCACCTGTGGAACGTAGCTCTGCACGCAGTGGCCTTCTCGTGCAGCAATCTGGCCTGTAGCTACCACACTAGAACTCTGCAAGTGGTGAAGGGCTTGCTTAAGCTCGCGCAAAATTATTGTGAAGCTGCCGCAAATCCTCCTGCAGAGTTGCGCAGGGAGGTCGCGATCACTGACCTGTTCAATATTCTCTTGTGCACCAGCCATCAGCCCTGTACCTCCCCTGTCTTGCTCGATCTTTGAAGGCGTTCGCTTTCCAGTGATCACTGCAGCGCTACTGACAGCAATGCCTTCAGTATCGCAAGCAGCAGTTCCTGATCCTGCAGCTGCTTTGATGGACGTTCTTTGGGATGGTGCACACCTAAGCACTTCACAATCTTTTGCCTTCTCACCAGCCTGTGGCGTTTGTATCATACTCAGCGTTCGCACAAGTGGGGCGATTCCACCCGTGCCAAGGTGACAGTGTCCCAATGCTCCAAACTTAGAACCAGCATGCTTGACGCACATGTTCAAGAATGCATTTTTGTTCTTCTGAGTGACTTCAGAAAACATAGTAGCGAGCGCCAACAAGTGGTGGACACAGAAGAGCTGCTGGCGGCCTGCATCGCAACTGCAGGGGAGCAGTTGTGGTCCTCATCACAAGCAGTGAGCATGCACTGCTTGCCTTCCACAGTGACACAAGCACTTATTGAGTTGCTATGCTCATGAGTCAGCTCCACAAGCGACGTCGTCTGCATGCTATGCAGCTCCAGAATCTTTTTGACATCTGTAGCTATCTCAAGCAGTGCCTCCTCACGTTTATGATTGCGAAGCAAGCCTGCACAAACATGGACAGTGACATACTGCATTTGCAGCAGGTGGACCTGTTGTGGCACATGGCACTTCACGTGCACCAGCTGCGAGTAGTGCTCTGGAGTTGTAGTAGTTTGGCATGATGGTCGAAAACAGGTGGAGAATGAGCTGGTCCACTCGGAACAGATGTTTTCGACCGATGACTCGGTCTAGCACACTCTTGGCAGAAGAGTTGAAGCCTTCGCATACTCCAGTGGTCCTTTGTGCGGCGAAGCAAGTGAATGTGCATACACTCACCACTTTCCCTCATACTCGGGTGCTTCCCGGATGCAAGGCCTTTGGCATGCTACAGATGTCAGTGAATCGGCAAACTTACTGAGTTTTGGCTGCAATTGCTTCTTGACATACTGCACGGCTCCAGGCTGTGTTTCAGACCACCTGCAAATACCTCTGAGCTGATCTATAAGTAGCGCCTCACACAAGTGACACATGTTGAGGATGCGCCTACCTTGTGCACCATTCATCAAGCATCTTTGATGCAAGCGCAAGCGTCTGCTCTTCAGTGTCGCAGGCGTTCATATATCTCGAGGTACATGATGGCCACAAGTCCTTTCTCCATGGCGTGATCGGCTTCTGCTCTTTCTGCCGGCCTGCCCAACGTCTTGCCTTGCAATTGCTGCTGCGAAGCTGCTCGGACATGATAGAGACATAAGCCTTGTATAGCTTACGGCAAGACAGAGCTGGCAGCTTTCTGATTAGCTGCTGAATCATCCGTCAAAATGGAGGCAGGCTGCAAATTGCTGCTTCCTTCTTCACCCTCGTTCAATGCTTGTTTGAAAACTTGAAGCACCTTTTTGAAACTTGCTGCGTCCTCATGTATCATAATGGCGAAACAGACAGGCAGCGCTTCGCCCTGCTCATCAACTGCAAGCATCACAAGCAAAGAAAGCCCATATCTGTTGGTTCCAAAAGTGGTGTCCATCACAAGAACTCGACCAGGAACGAATTCCCTTGTCCATTTCATCATCTGATCATTTGCTAGGATGATGAGGCAGTCCTTCTCATTGTTGATCACCGGCTCTGCAAGAATAATCCTCGGCTCGGAGCTGCCGTCCTGTCCATACTGCAAGGAGTCAAATTATCAGTGATGAATGATTGGAGTGGGCGATTGAGTTTATTCTTTGGATAGGCGTACCCTGATGGTCACAGAAATGGCATCCTCGGGATTCTTTTCAAACATAGCTGTAGCTATCTGCGTGCGCAAATTCGCAAGGAACGTGTTGTCGATCGTAGCGTCCTTTACAAAGGGTGTTGTCATGATCTTACAAAGGCCCTGAACCAGGATGGTTCCAAGGCAGCTAGGCATATGAGTGGCCTAGACAACAAAAGCTTATGAGCTCAAGTGATAGGGAGTAAGCTGAACTAACTGTCACCATGCGAATTGATGCAGTCTTAAGTGCTGACACAATGCCCTACAGTACCTATGAGAACGCCAGTCTTGTTGATCTTGACTTGGTACTACTTGCACTCGAATCTTGTATCTTGATATCTTGAATAGTTTGAATGCACGATCTCACACTCCCTTTCATCACTGCTCCACAACGACGCTTTTGCTGCTCCATGCATGCTCACCCCTCGGAGCACTGCCTGTTTTTCACTGCTCGCCCAGCGCATCGCAACATAGATGCCATTCACCTTGATGTAGTATATAGTATTTTGCTTTCGTTCTCAGCTCCAATCGGCCGACCATCCTCAAGGATGAGAAGGCTTATGAGCAGCACTGCAATTACACCGAGCAGTGCAAAGACGAAGCGTGCATTAGAGCTGATGGCACGGCTGAGCGCACAGCCGCGCATGCATGCATGCGCAGACGTATGCACGCAGCGTGAGTGCATTTACAAACAGCTGCGCTGGCTGGAGCAATGCTAGCAACGAGCACAACCATAGTTGCTAGCTAGCTATGTAACTGCTCGTGGCCTAGGCCACGAAATTCATGTCTTGATCTTACAAAGGCGCCAATGGGGCCAGCGAGCGCTAACTCGTGAGTTGCGCCGCCGCGTGATCGGGCGGTGGCCGCATCGACATGCCTGCGGCGTGCAAGAGCTTCCCTAACACGTCCGTCACAGTTGTGCATCGGGTCACACGTTCTAAGTGTGTTGGAAAGTGGCACACCTCCTGACCTGGCACTTGGCGCGTTGTACGCAGGAAAGCCTGACTTTCAGAAATGCTTTCGACAACAAAAGGGCCTGTGACCGCATTTTTCTTGCCCAGTCCGCTCTCTAGGACATAAGCAAGGTCCCCAGCTTGCAATTTCCTCCCCCTCCTAGGCTTGCAAATGGCCAGAAGGTGGGCTTGCCTGTCAGCATTACGTTGCTGCGAAAGGAGGATGCGATCGTATACGCGCAAAGCCACACGCTCTGCGCGGGCGTCGCGCTCACGCACATAATCGTCCTCGGGCATGGCAGAAATCTCGACAGCTGCCATGCGGGGGTGCGCATCGCGCGCGCCCACCGGAGGCGGCAGCCGGAGGCGGTGTGCCATCACCAACTCATTCGGCGCATAACCGGTCACTGTATGCCGGCGTTGCATGTATTCCATGCGTGTCTGCGGAAGCAACGCGGGCCAATCATGGATGGCACCGGCAACTTTTGCCGCCAACATGGTCTTCATTGTGTGCACGAGTCGCTCGACGGCGCCGTTGGACTGGGGATGGTACGCAGAGGTCTGAACGTGGTAATGCCAAAACATTCCAGCTGGTGCTGGAAGGCACCGGCAAACTCTCTCCCGTTATCCGTGGTCACCCATTCCGGGATGCCGTAGCGCATGAACCAGAAGTCATGCATGGCACGAGCGACTGTGTTGGCACTCTTGTCCCGCAGCAGTGCGAATTCCGCTGCCTTTGTGAAATAATCCACCATTAGGCACACATACCCTTAGCCGGTCTGTGCAGTGGACAAGGTGGCTTTGGTGCGCCCTGCCTTGCCACGCACTGGCGCCGCTTTCCCCTCACGGAGGGGAAATGGGCCAGCCAGGTCAATGTACACATGGCAGAACGGCTTGCTCATGCGGGGAAGCTGCACATCTGCCACATGTTGCAATTCCAACCGCTTGACTTGGCAAGCATGGCACTGTTCAACATAAGCTGCTACATCCAGCTTGATGCCTTGCCAATGGTAGTGCTGACGTAGCACGGCCAGTGTTTGGCTCACGCCGGCATGTCCCATGCGATCATGATGCGCTCCAATCAGTCCCCAGCGGAATTCCAAAGGGGGCACCGCTAGCCACAAATGGTCGCCCGTGCGCAATTGCGTATGCTCGAGCAGCCATTCCGGGGGAGTCGGATGCTATCGCAAGGTGGCAGCCATCTTGCGGACTTTGCGTTTCAGCGCTTTGGGAATATCGGGGTGGAACACTGCTTCCGCCGAAGCACGCGTGTGCTGCGACGCTGCTTCCGGGTCGCGGTCACCGCTTGATGCGTGGGAGTTGAAGGACTCGACCACGGAACGCTCCTGACGCTGAACATACGCACGTACCAAATCCGCGAGGTCCGGGTGGTGCGGATCTCCACGCCGCGCAAAGAAGATGGGGTCGCAGCGACGGAGTGCGTCGACGTTGGAATACGCTTCATCGCATTGGTGGCAGTGCCACGCCCCATCAGGTACCTTAGACCGTCGGGGTGCATACACTGCAGGTGGTACGGCCGGTTGCAGGTATCGCATAGCACCATGTGCGCATAATCCTCTGCAGCACCGCAAATGGTGCAGGGTTGCTGTTCTTCGCTTGTGTGTCGCCCGATGACCGCAGCTCTTGCAGGCTATGCATCCACCATGACTGAGGATCGAACACATCATGGCCCTCATCTTCAATATCAAGAACGCGGCCCTCGATTGCAAAGGCTAGGTGACCAGCAACTGCGGTCACGCTGCCCGCTTCCATGTGGGAGCAGCATCCCTACTGGTGGTCGGCCACAACATTCTGATCTCCCGGCAGGTACTCGACCTCATAGTCGAATTCCTGCAGGCGCATCGCCCATCGCTCTAGCTTAGAATTCGCAAAGCGAGCCGTGGACAGCCATTTCAAGGCCGCGTGGTCGGTGCGAACACGAATTTGTAGCCGTGCAAGTACGGTCTGAACTTTCTGGAGGCCCATACAAGGGCCAGGCACTCTCCTTCCGTGGGGGCATAATGGCTCTCACCTTGGTTCAGAGATCTGCTAGAGTACGCTATGACATACTCTTTCTCTGTTGAGTCCGGATCTGCATGATCCTCTGGCTGGATCTGGCTCAAAACCGCACCGACAGCTAGTTTAGACCAGTCTGTGGTGAGAATGAACGGGCGTTCTGGATCAGGCATGCGTAGGCAAGCCGGAGACACAAGGTCTGCTTTTAGCTGCTCAAACGCACGCTGACATTCCTCAGACCAGTTGAACTGCACGTTCTTCTTCAGCGCCCTCAAGGGTGCCGACTTGTCTGCATAAGCTTGTATGTGCTCGTGGAAATATCCAGTAGCACCCAAGAAGCTGCGGACGTCCGCAACATTTCTCGGCACCGACAGCTTGTTCACCGCAGCTACTTTTTCAGGATCTGGCGCAATGCCTGCCTCACTCACAATAGAGCCCAGCACTCTGCACCCTGCAGCTGCCCGGACGCATTTGGCATACTTATACTTCAGACCTGACTTGCGCAGGCTCTCAAACACCTTGGCGAGAATGCTGAGGTGCTCTTGCCATGTCTTGGAAAAGATTGTAATGTCGTCTATGTAGACTGACACGCCTGTGATATCTCTTAGCACATGTGCCATGAGACGCTGGAAGGCAGCAGGCGAGTTGGAGAGGCCCATAGGAGCCTTCGTCCAGACATACACTTCCCCATCTGGGCCCGTAAACGCCGTTTTGTGCTGATCCTGTTCGACCGCTAGCAGGGCTTAGAATTCCCAGGTCAAATCCGGGGCTGTGAAGTATTTAAAGCCGGGCATGGATTGAAGCAAGTTATGAATTTGCGGGAGGGCATGGTAGCCGCGCTTCGACACAACATTCAATCTGCGGAAGTCTACGCACATACGCAGCTCGTCCGGCTTACATGGCTTCGGCACAAATAGCACCGGGGAGAGAAAGTCGGTTGGACCGTCAGCTTTCTTGATCACTTCCTGCTGAAAGAGCAGGGACACTTGCATTTTGAACGCATCCAATTCTTTGTATGAGAGCCTGTAAGGCCTCTGCTTACATTTGGCATTTTCCTCAGCGGGAATCTGGAGGTAGAACTGCTTGTTATCCTCGGACAGGCATCCAATGTCGTTAGGGTCCCAAGAGATCTGGTCCTTGTGCTTTTCAATCAGAGCTTGCAGCTCTTCAGTCTGCTCGTCCATCAGCGAGTCGCTCGTGACTTGAGCTACTTCAGCTGTGGCACTGGCGAGTTGTGCCTTCTCAACTCCGGCTGGACTCTTCTGTGTGCAATTGCCTTTGCCTCAGGTGATACTGAGTACGCCTACAGAACGTGCGGGGCACGCTTGAATTCTCCGCGCATGAATCTGCTGCAGATTTTGGCAGTTCCATGAAACTGTCTCTGGGAGGTGCAGCCTCGATCAGGATACGGTGCTCCTCCGGAATTGCGCCAGGGTCAAACCCTAGCTTCTGGTCGTGTGAAGGGTGAGGCACACGTACCGACGACTGTGTCGCAGTGTGCTCCCCCTCCTCAGGCTTGTCACACATCGTGTGCGACCGGCAACACGAGTTGACGTGGGCGAACTCATCACCCACTCAAACACCACCGTCGATGACTGGTGTAATAATGAAGGGCAAGCGCGGCTAACAGAAACCTTTGCTGCCCAAGGACTTATCAACAAGGGCACATCCTTGAGAGTGTTATAAACGAGAACCTATTACGTGTGCATTAGGAGGTTAGTAGTGCCTATACTGGGAGAGCCGCTAGGTCGTACGAAAGGTCACCACACAGATCAGGGAGTATACTGCACTGGATGCACTGGATGATGCAGGAACCTATGGAAGATGTTAGAGAAAGGTTACTTCATACTTGGACGCATACGACTA
Organism: Ulva prolifera; assembly: GCA_023078555.1. NCBI lineage: Eukaryota > Viridiplantae > Chlorophyta > Ulvophyceae > Ulvales > Ulvaceae > Ulva > Ulva prolifera. The sequence goes on along the minus strand of CM041198.1, from coordinate 11,261,274 downwards.
TATGCGACCATTCGTGCATGTCTACCGTGGCCCAACGACAATGGCCCGGGGCAAGCCGCTCACGGAGCGCCCCAAGCATGCTCATGCATACTATCCTAACACGGGATGGGCCCTTGGCCACCATACCCATGCGCAGACTTGCGCGTCATGCATTGCACGGGTACCTAGACACTGATTTATGATAGAGAGTCCATGGAACAATTGTATGTTCCCTATCGATACCCCGGCCAATGCAGCATTTGTGGGGGACGGGTCTTCAAATGAGCGGACCCAGCGCCGTGCAGACACTCTCAACTCAGTCATTAAGATGTATCGGTGATGGCAGCATTGAGTTGCGTGGGCGTGAGGCGTTTGCCTGAAACATTCTATATCATCCAAGTGGTCTGAAGATGGAGAATCTGGCAGAACCCAGCATCATTAGGGTCACGGCCCCGAAACAGGCTTTGGAGTCCCTTAGGGGAATACAAACCATATCCCTTTGGCACGCCCAAGCAGATGGAAGTGACCCCCAGTGACTGAGCCAAAGGGAACGCCGGCGGATAGGGGGCATTGAATTTCCTGCGGAACCCAAGCCCGAGGACAACTTCTGCTGGGGCGACGTCGACGAGCGTACAATACACTGGGTAGCACGCGCAACCAAGGCGCAAGTGAATCAGAATCATGTGGTCATGTCGTGTCGCGTCCCCATGAAAACCAGTGAGGGTGATAGCCTGATTCATTGTAGTACCATCACGTTGTCCTATGTCATGGTTGTCATTGAACGCAGGGTGACCCTTTTCTAGGGATGGCACAGAGCCGAGGTGGGTGTCCATCTCGTCTCGTGCCGAGGTCTAGGTGGCACGAGATCAACCGAGGTGACCTAGGAATCGTACGAGTTGACCTAGGACTCGTACGATTTGACCTCGGACTCGTACGATTTGACCTCGGACTCGTACGATTCACCTCGGATTGCACTAATTCACCTCGGATCGGGTGTGCAGGCATGTACAAAGCAACATTACGCTTTTTCAATCAATATATAGCATTGCAATGCAATACAGTAGATATACAAACCTTACAATAGACATTCAATTGATTCCACCTCCCTCTGTGCATCCTCATGTGCAAGTGCCTCCATGTCCGCTACTAAAACCTGCTCACCACAGGCTTCCACCATAGATGCATTTCTGTACTGTGCGACAAACACCATCCATGCCGGGCAATTGTTTAATTCAGTTGTAGGCTCGCCAGTGGTAATCAATGTGAGCAATTTAATTATAGTTTGTTCAAGCCCTGGGCTTGTGCACCTGTCTCCGCAATATGTGGTCTCCAATCAATGGTTAGTAGTGCGTCTGAGACTTTAAGCAGTGTTCGACATAACGGGACCTAGACCTCATCCGAGGTGGGCCATTTTTTCACCTCGGCCTCGGTACGAGACTCGTACCGAGTTCATTGACCTCGGACTAGAACGAGGTCCTCGACCTCGCCTTTGTGCCATCCCTACCCTTTTCCCTATCCGCTTTGTGCTTCTGCCAAGCTGATCTGGTTATGGTGTTGAGTTCTTGCAACCCCTGAGGGTGGTTTGGTGCGCCGGCGCGGGCAACTTGAGATGGCAGGAACCCTATGCATTTCTGCATCCCGGCGAACAGAGCTTTCAAGTTGGTTGTTTTTCCCGGAACTTTTGTCCATTTTGCGGTGGAACAGAGTATCTTGGACCACCGAGCGGTGACAGCGCTAGGGTCTGCGCACGTGGAAATGGCATAAGCCACCACGTTCATCGTGTCCGCAATGGCCCCGGCATGTGCGGTCACGACTCGACGGAGTGCGGCAACCAAGACAGCATCAACGTGTTTGCGTGGTCCGTCGAGCGCATGAGCATCATCCGCTTCACGCAGCGTCTCGGCAAGCTGCCCGAGGAGCGGTACCAGTCGGTCATGCACAACGAGTGCAGCCAAATCCGCCGGAGAAAGGGTGACTGTTGACTGCAGAATCGCTCGGTACACACGCGTGGGCACTTGACGATCTGCCATTTTGCGACGGAACCCATCAAGGTGCGCTCGGCGCGCGGCGACTGTGTCGGATACCTGCTCATCACACACATCCCCGCGATCCGCCTGCAAATTGGGCCGGCGTGCTGATGGCTTCCACGCCAGGCGGGCTGGGTGCACTTCGTTGGCACCCGCAGGAGGGACAGTGGCCCCATCCTGAGAATTCTGAGCAAGAGGATCAGTAGTGTCGCCGTGCGAGCTGCTAGCAAGGGAGGGCGTCTTTGCGCGCTTGTTACGTCTGCCTTTGCCCCTGCGCGGTCATCTGCGCCAGAAGGAGCAGCGGACACTACATCACTCGCAACACTCGGGAGTTCCGAAGGCGCATCCAGGACAGGCGTGGGAGCCGTGGTGTCCAGATTCTTCAACGGCACTTCCACCGGAGGCTGTGCTGATACCGTACGAGGCTGCTCCTTGGGATCATATAAGCGTTCGCGGGCTGTAGGACTGAACTCAACCGTGCTGCGGGGGCGCGTGGCGGCAGTGACCGAAGCATGGCCCGGCTTTATCGCCAGCTCTATGCTCGCTGCCAACATCTCCCAATGGTCTTTAAGCGGCCACACGGTGGGTCCAACGGCTGGGGAGCGGCCGTGCTGGAGGACATGCGAATTTACTGCTGCCACGTCTCCAGTGGACATGTGTGCGGACACATTGGTGTTGACTGACATTTGCGGATCGGATGCCATCATCATGTCAGTGGAGAAATCCTTCTGGATCGGTTGATCCGCGTTTTCTTGGTCCCAACGCGGGCCAGGGTCGCGACCCCCGCTACGGCCTCAGCCGCAGCCTCTGCCGCGCCCGGTGGGAGTGCCCCGCTCCGTCGGAGCAATACCACTCGCGGCGACAGCCGCAGACGCAGCTGCCGAAGCAGCACGCCGGGGCTGTGTTGAATGCTCGGCTTGCTCACATCAAGCATATGGCACAATGCGTGAATAGGCTCTATATCCCCCAAGTTATCCTCGTTGGACGTCTCTGTGATGCCCTACTCAAGCAAGTGTTTGCGAGCCACAGTATGGAAAACGCGACCGAGCGTGCCGGTGCGATGTGTACCCCCAAAAAACGTTATGTACATCGTCGGGGTAAGTTTGGCGCGCACGTTGTGCAATCTGTACACACGCACATTATCTATGTGACGCGTGACCAGCTTGTCCGGCTGTTGCATGTGCCGGTCTGGAAGCACAGTGAGGCTTGTCGACAACTCCGAATGCTTGTCTTGGAAGTTGGACCGCACTAAACGCAGTAAGGTGTCCGGGGTGCGATTCGCATCGCTGGATGCACTCAGGCGCACGTGGAATTCCACAGGAACATGGCCAGCAAGCGGTCATTTATCCACCTGTCCGAAATCACCCCCGGCAACCGTGCGGCAAACGCTCAAAACTTCATAGAAGTCTCGTGGGCGCGCGCCAGGCAGTCGCCAACGTCCGTGACGCCATGCACAAATTGCCACGACTTGTCCACTAACATTTCCCCCCAGAGTTCGGCCAAAGTTAGGCGTTTGGTAGGATTTTTCTCATCATCTGCGGAGTCGAGCATTGTCATGAGTTCTGTGACGGCGGCGTCTGAGGTGATACCAGCAGCAAGCAGCGAAGCTTTGGCCTCTGCCCGTGTGCGTGTGTCTTCCGCGTGGACGGTCGCAGCTGCACCTGGTGCTGGTGGCTTTGACGCCGCGGCAGGCGGCAGAGACGCACACGGGGCCTGCGAAGGCACATGTGGCGGCATCACCTCCGACACCGGAACGTGGTGCGCCGGCAAGCCGGACGATGCATGCGGCAACCCACTAGTGAAATCAAGCAGGGCAATATCTGTGATCAGAGGGGGAAGGCTGCTCTCTTATAGCTCCACCAAACCTGCTCAAAGACTGTTCACAAAAATCAGGAGGAATCTCAACTCCGGTCAAACGAACCGCGATCGCGTACGCAATAAATTGTTCCAGCCACCAAACAGCCGACCATCATTAATGATGAGAAGGCTTATAGGCTCAGAGACTGAGCAACACAGTGCAGAGACAAGCGTGCATTGGAGCTGGTGGCACGAACGAGTGCACAGCATCGCATGCATGAATGTGCAGGCATATGCACGCAGCGCGAGTGCATTTGCGCTTTACTGCATGGGCTGGAGCAGACTATAGCAACGAGCCTGGTTCAGTTACATAGTTAGGCCACAACGTATCCCTGGTGTAGCTGGCCGGGGTCTTGCTCGGGTTGACCGAGGGCCTCCATAATGGGCGCTCCAATTGCTGCCGGTTCCTTGTCTGGCTGGCTGTCGGCCCGCATGGGGGCAGCAGTGGGACTGTCAGCAGCGACCATGGAGTGATTCTAAACCTGCATTGCCATGCAGCGGGTGCACCCGGTATGGCTGCCTGTGTGTGAGCGTGTACCATGGAGGACCTGGTGCCGGTGCTCTGTGGGCTTGTGATCTAACCCTGGGATGCGAGCAGAGGACATGCTCACTTGAGGACATTGTGGGGCTCTGTCTCAGAGGCATTGCTGTACTTTATTGCCCGGATGAGGTCACGGGGGTGGATGGGTTGCCTGCACAGGCATGTGCTGCTCATCGCATCAGCTGGTGGAGCCTGAGACAGACTGCAACTTTGCTGTCAAGTCATGAGAGAGGCGTTAGGTCAGCCTCTGGTGGGTCTGCAAGCACTTCTGAGCAATTGCACAATAGTGTGTGCTCCTGTGGCCGTGTCGACGTTAAAGCTGGTATGGATGGCTTGACGCCGGGCGGCCACTACGTTGGTGATATCCTGCTGGATACCGCACAGCATGCCTGTGATGTTTATACCGTGGGGTGCATATGAGAAACCGGGCTTGGCTGCGACAGCTCTTCTAGCATGCATGCTGGAGGAGGACACGATACACGTTTATAGCTGGTGCTGCACCTGCCCAAGACGCCCAAGACAGTCTTTGGGCATTGTGCACCACTAGAGTCCAGTGGTGCACGATGCCCAAAGACGCAGGCTCTGCCGCAAGCGCACAGAAGGCGGCAGAGATAAAGATCATTGGGCCCGGACTACATATATGGACCACACCCTTACCCACAGAGCATGACCCCGGCATGGCATAGGCCCCTATCGATGGTGCGAACACGCTGATTCGCATTTCAAGGTTCTTTGTGACGCACACTCGTTGTGAAGCCGTCCTGACGATACTTCACGTACACATTTATTTGCATCGCGAGGACTGTATGTTGCAGGGAAATCCACAGAATTGTGCTGAAGCACCCGATGCAGCTCCCTCAGAGGTCCTTAAACAGCATGAACAGGAGGCTGGGACGACTGCTGGGCCGGCAAACGATGACGCTCCCGACGGCTGACCTGCCCCCAGGCATGCGAGGAGCACCAGAGTTCGAAGGGATGGCTTTGCAAACCGTGACATTTTTGGGGACATGTTCTTCATCGCGCCTGACTGCAACTTATTTATAAGCACGCCTCTAGTACCAGCCTTGTGTGTGCCCCGTGTTGAAATGCTGCAGAACGTTAGGCTGGGGCTGCATCAGAGCTCTGACGTCAAGAGGGGCTGGATTATCGAGTGCATGATGCGAACGTTTAAACGGTGGACCTGCTGTGTCATAGGTCGCCTGGTGGGATGGGCCTGCTGACCATAAAGCATTTCAGCAAGCTGGCTGATCTTGCATCCCGGTATGGCAAGCTGGACCGAATGTGTTTCCTAGAAACGCCCTGCCGGCTGGCGCTATGAGCAAGAGCAATGACTTGATAACAAAGAGGTGTTGCCAGGAACAATCCTCCCCATCAATCGACCATTGTGTTGAACTGAAGTATCTCTACAAAGAATCCTTGCGCTCAGCAGCTCAACATTCTGTGCTAAAACGCGCGGCAGAGTGTGTCCGCCAGGCAGAAATTGTCATACGGCCCAGAGAGATGTGGGCGAAAGACGCTGCCCGTCCGTTGCTATTTGAACAACAGCACCACCTCCTCATCATGCGGATTTCGTGATGGCTAGAGAAAATTGGATCTTTGATCATACACATGTGTGTCCTTTGGCAACACCAAAGCAGGTCGCCCCTGCACAAGGATCCCAACTAGGTTAATTTTGCCGCTGCGGCCATCGCGGCAGTGTGTGTAACAAGGAAAGGGTTGATGTGGCAGGTGACAACGCAGATCCCGCGTGCAGGACAAAACAAGGACCGCCGCATACAAGCCACCGTCGGCCATCACTCGTCAACCGTGTGTGACATGTCGTCGCAATGTATTATGTACCTCGCGAGATGGCTTTTCCCAGCGGCAAATCAGCAAGCTGGTGCTGCTGATGCATCGCGGTGCGTAGCATGCGCGACTGTCGTTGGAATAGCTCGCGCGTAGACCGCGACCTGTGCAGCATGCCAAATTGTGAAGCAACCTCTCGCTGCGCACCTCATCGCTGTTCCTGCGTTGTTGGATCTCGCCGTCGTTGTTTTACCAGAGGAACCATGCTCCATCGCAACGTTCGACTGACTCGGCGTGCGGTCCAACCTCCGCCTTCAACGCATGTGACATCCCATGTCAGACCGAGCAACAGTCCTCGTGAGACACCACTTCGGGTTCCCAAGTCGATGAGGAACGCTCCATGCAATCAAGCTGTGAAAGTTAGAGCGGCTTTTCTTGACAACTCAGCACTGATGGGGTGACCACACTTGTCTGCGCATTCAGGGGACAAAGTCTACATGCGATAGATGATAATCCGGAAGTGTGCGGGGATGCCTTGGCCAGTATGAGACGGTTGAAGCGCAGGGGTATTCAAATCAGCCTGGCTATGCTATCCGCCGCACTCGCTGCAGGTTTACTGTCTGGGGTGCTGCCAGAGATGCCTTACAAAGTTATCCTGCAGACCGTAAGTGTGATATGGCCAGGTTTGGCGCTGTATTTGGGCTCATTATTTTTGCAGAACAGCGGACAGGTACACTGCGTATGGCACAGCGGTCGGCTGCACTTTGAGACAGGAGTGCCACCGTGCTGGGTCAGCAGCACAATGACACCACAGCTGCAAGATGATGCAATCGTAGTGCGTGCCGCCTGTTCGATAAGTTTCCGTCATGGTGCATATGCTGCGATGGGTATGACTATCCATTCATCACAGTGACATAGAGTGGTTGCTGCGGGGTGCATGATCCGCAGGTATGCACATCGAAGTAGGAAGCCACGAGGCTTGGCCGGTCCTGTAGGTGAGGTGGGCAGACGATGTACGCGGGCATGGAGCTTTTGCATCTCGGGACATCACGAGAAGAACTTTTATCGGAAGTTATGAAGGGGAGTTGATGGATCTTGCTACATACTACGACCGATATCCTGATGGCGTGGTATTCTCTGCTTGGTCTTCTTGCCAACATGGCAGCGCATGACACAATCACATTCTGTGACATGAATGCACTTGAAAGCCCTGTGCATGCAGTCAGAATACTGCATAACCATTGATGAGGAATGGGTCATCGATGGTGCTGGTAGGTCCTCTGATACAGAGATGTTCAGCCCTTGTCACATCAATCACTCCCGGCAGAGGTTTAATGTGGCAAGGCGCACCCTTCCAAGTAAAAAACGGGTCGAGTTGTATGCGGCAAAGGATGTCAGGTATGTGCTACAATGGTGTACTCTGCATTGTGACAAAGCTGGGTCCAGAGATCAGTGTGTTGTAGATGTGGAGATGAGCTGTTGCTCGACTATGGCCGCAACTACTGGAAGAACAGAGAGCAGCTTGAACTTCTGTGACAGGACACCCATCCCTTTAAGCATGCACAGAACAGCTCGATAGGTACGTGCCCTGCATCTTACAAAAAAGTCAAGATTGTGATGTATCTCTGAATACTCATTCCGTATCACATGACTGCAGCACTCAATTGGATTGGAATGCTGTACATCAACTCGACTTTCCGCACATCCTCATGCGCATTTCTGTGAGTCAAACGATGGACGAAACCCACTTGAGTATGAGCGCCAAAGTTGGCATGCCACACATGCAACCATGATTTCAAAACAGCTTCAGTTTGTGCATGCGGACAGCCGTTGGGTCAAGCTCGGTCTGTAATGAATTCATTATCTAAGCATGATGTTCTACTACAGTGATCAATGGTAGGTGCTTGCGGTGCTCTAGTGATCACGCATGTCAAAGCCGTATCTTCACTCCAGCCAAAAGTAGTCAGCTTCAGACATTCATCACAGTTTGTCAATGCGGCCATAGGTAACGTTGTCCATACGAAGCGGGGCCAAGGGAGGCAGCTGTGTTGTAGAAGGATGGTATACGCTGCAGCAGTCAGTCAAGACTGCAGAAGAGAATGGACATATGGCAGTAAAGGCAATTCATGCTGGCAAAGCAGTGACAACAGTGAATCGTCATCAAGCTGAATATGCTGCATTCTACTGCACGTTATGAAAGGCATATTGCTATTGCAAGCTCAGTCCTGTGGTCAAACAGGGGAGCGAGTGATATGAGACAACTTCACGCTCATTGCTGGAGTTAGTATGATAAGTCCGTGGCCCGCTGCAACAAGGCTTTATGCCGTTTGCAGGTGCCAGCCACAAGTAAGCTACACAAACAACAGGGTGGATGAATTTTGCCATCACTTTACAAGCTGATCGCCTAACCAGCCAGAATTGTAGCGGTTGGCCATACCCTATTGCGGCCTCTCGACATGACACACACCCAAAGACGTAACGATGGTAGGCAAAGGGTCCGACTTAGCGCACCTGCACGTGCACGTTGCCTGTGTAAGTATGCATGTGAGTGTGATGCCCGGAACAACAGGCATGATCAACGCAGCAGGCGTCAGCAGTGCATGATGAGAGGCGTGGACGGCCTGGTGAAGTGGAGGCTGCTTTGATGAGCTTCACGATGCTCCCACATTGCATATGATGCACCGAGAGGGCCAGCATGGCGATTTCAGCGCCCTAGGCACCACCGGCTTTTCCTGGGCTGTGCCCCAAAGTCTTAGCAAGCGATTGCGTCAAAGAGTGTCTTTATTTTCCATTTCTGCTATGCGTTTGGGATCGAATCCAGCATTCTTTCATGCCTTGGGCCGCGACATCTCGCGATTCGGCAGTAGGGCTGTAAATTTAACTTTACCCTCATTTTAACTCAGTTTAAAATGCTATTTTACTTGACAATTTTAACGTTAAACCGATTCAGAGGCGTTGAAGGGGGTATTTTACTTTTATTTTACTTTAACGTGTTAAGGGTGCTTTAAAATGAAAATTTAAGCCAAAAAGGGCTGCATTCACACTGGCTTTGACCGACCTCACAGGACAAAGAACTCTAGCAATGCACTGTGGCCATGGTTGAACTAGCACACATGTTGCTGAGTTCAATGTGTGACACAATGCGCTTTGTAATGCTTTGGGAGTCAAATTCCGTAGTCTCTGTGTGCACCTGTCTTTGATTTGGCAGTGAGCAACTGCCAGGCATGCCGCGAAGCAAGCGGCCTGCAGACTCTTAAGAGACTGATAGTCTTGACGAGGAAAGTCTTGATGATGTGGTAGGTGTTGGTGGCTCTAGAAACGTAGAAAGACTGCTGCGACTGCGGTGGCTCAAAAGAAGAAGCCGGTCCAGAAAGCATCTACGAAGAAGGGCAAAACCCTCAAGAAGGCAGAAAATGTCAGCGAGGCGAGCAAGGCGAATGGTGTGCTACGACTTATGTCCTCGACCAGCCGCCTCAAGAGCAAGGAAGCTCCATCTGCGCAGCTCAAGCGATGCTGGTCATGCCCATCTCCTTAATGGTTGTGTTGCGGCTATAGTTGAGATTCTACCATTCAAACACCTGTTTGAGTTTGTCGATGAAGTGGATGAGGAGGAGCGGGTGTTGCAGAACAAGGGTACTGCGGCATGCGAGCTTGATTCTGCTAGTCCACGATCATGCGCATCATTGTCAGGTTGCTCAGGAGGCGCCGACAGTTGGCAGGTGGTGCAAGAGGCCTGTCTAGGTCTCTGCGGACGTGTTTGTGGTGCTCTAAGGCGGTCTGGTTGTTGTGTCAGGCCTCCTTGACGTGTTTAACAATTTTAAGGGTAAAGCGGCAAAACACTTGTTTAAAACAAGTTTAAAGTAAAGCTTTTTGAAGCTATTTTACTTTTATTTTACTTTAGCTTTCTTAATTAACGTTAAACCAGGCTCCCAAATGTTAAGTTTACATCCCTACTCGGCAGTCAGAGAGATCGATGTGCAGTCAGAACGACAACCACTTTGCAATAAATGAAAAACAGTGGTGGGTTGACTCAGCCTACCCACTTGTCTACATGCGCCGGCTGTTCGCCCACCACTTCTTCGTAGAAGGTGCGCAGCTGGCACGACTGCATTCTCAAGCGCACACATTCTTTTGAGTTCACGCTGAGGCGGACCTGATACTTAGTCTTTAACAACGCCATTGCAGAAAAATCATATCAGGAGCAGATACATTAGGTATTTGTCGCGCTGCGCTGTTCACGAGACTAGTGAAGCGGGAGCGCGGGCCAGTCAGCCTGGATTTCTTGTGGCATCCCACCGGTGCTGCTGTCCGCAACACCACGACAATGATACTGCTTACTCCAGTAGCTATGAATTGTTTGTCAGCAGACGCACGCGATTGAGGCACGTATGCATTTGTTTTGCGCTCGCTCCGCTGGCGACAAGTGGATGGTGGCATTTTTTTGTTACTCGCTTCGCTCGCGATGTGGGGTGCTAATAATATCGCGTTTAAGCGATGAGATTCACCATCTTGCATTATTTTGTCGTTCATATACTGCACATCGTTTGTAAAAAGGACTTTGCTAGGCACATCCATTATCAAGCAGCTTATGGCTGGCTCATTGGCCATACTTCGGGTCCATAATAACGGAATGATGGTGGATTTGTGTGTGAGTGCCGTGCATGCAGCGAGGGTTGCGAGACTGCAGCGCAGTTTCGCGTTAAAAGGGGCCCAGCAGCCCAGCCAACATGTATGCTCTAGGCTGGCAGCCTGGTGGTTTGGGTGCGATAGGGGGCTGGCAGGCTGCTGGGCCCATTTTAACGCGAAACATAACTGCCAGTGGCTACCAGATACCATTGCAGCTAGCCCCTCTGTGTACTAAAATTGAGCATGGCTAAGTTCGGTGCTGTTGAATTTGACGCCAAAACTCGGACTGTCTTTCTGATTGACACGGCGTGCGTCCGTGGTCACAGCCAGTTCAAGACGAGAGCGTTTGTCGTTCAGTTGTTCACAATGATGACCGTTTGCGATCATTGTCCAAATTATGCATCACATGGTTTTTGGAACACATTGAGGATCTTGAATGGTTTTTGAACGGAGCATTGCGTGTGGCCATGCTCCTGCAGGACCTTTAGGACATGTCCAAGCGATCAATACGCGCCTGCCGACATTCATGTCGGCTAGCACAAGAAATGGCGTTGATGCGACTGCCAAAATGCCGTATCTTAGGTGTTCGTGAGGTAGGGGTAGCCGGTCATTGTCAGTTCGGGAGGTCAGGCTGCAGGCGAGCTATCCGCGGCCGGCCACTGGCTGCCAACAGTCGCAATCATCCGGAGAGCTCGCGTCAATGTAAGACCGCAGCCACATCAAACGGGGTGTGTTCAAGTTATGCTTTGTGTTGCCAACTTTCTTAAGGGAACCAGCTGCAACATCACCCAGCATGTGCAAGCTTGCGCAGGCGCCTGAGCAAGACCGGGTGCTTATGTATGCAACACTACCCAGCGACGTCATTGTACCTAGAGATGATCCAGTCCACCTCAAGGTAACGTTACTGCATTTTTGTATAAGTGCTCAGCATCCCCTGTGATGTTCCTGCAATTGTCACTTAGTCAGGCGAAATTGCTTGCTGGAGAGTGTCAGTTCAAGGTGATGCATGTAGGCTTTGAACGCGGCCCTGCATGCACTGAAGAGCATTGGCATGGATGGCGTCGTTGTTGAGGTGTGGTGGGGCCATGTGGAAGGCAGTGCGCCACACTGCTACGACTGGAGCACCTACAACACTATTTTCACCATGCTGAGGAATGTTGGACTCCGTAGTCAGGTATAATGTGATTTAATTCGAGTCTTGTGGGCGGCCTGCGGATCCTGCCTGCCTCATGATTTGGTCGTCATGGCAAGGTCATAGATACCAAGATTGTGTAGACAGCGGCTGTTGACGTGTGTAGGTACACCTGTGCTTTCATGGCAATGGGCAAGTTTCGCTTCCAGCATGGGTGCTGGAGATTGGCACCAACAATCCGGACATATTCTTCGCAGATCAGCTGCATCACCATTCTTTGGACTGTCTTTCGATCGGCATTGATGAAGGTGCGTGCTCTTCGGTGTTGCGCAGGGATGAAATTTGACGGTGAATAGCTGCCCTGAATAGGAGGGATAGCGTGCAACTTGTCTGTCGCTAGAAAACCAGATGTTACGTGTGATCCACGGTGTGGATCTATGATTTTAACTTTTGATATTGTCCTGCACAGTCGTGCACAAGTTGTAATTAGCCGTTTGCTGCAGTACCGCTGCTCCGGGGCAGGACTGCCCTAGATTGCTACTTTGACTTCATCAGGAGCTTCCATCATCGCTTCAAGCATCTTTATGCTGACCAAGGGCGCGTCATTTACGAGGTCACTGTTGGTGTGTGCTTCACACGACATATTATATTGACTGGGATGTCATGCGATGCTGTTCCAGGCCCTGACCTTGCAGTAACTCGAAGAGGGAGTTACGGAACAGTGACCCTCAAATCTCAAATTTCATGTTGACCCGGGAGTTAGTAGTATATGCAGTTCTTGTCATCTGCCGTGAGGCAAGCGTTGTGCTTGTAGCTCTAGAGGGTCTCTGATTGGTTACAGGCATGGGCCCACAAGGAGAGCTGCGATATCCATCATTCAGGTCTGAAAGGTGGATGTTTCCGGGGATCGGGGAATTTCAGTGTTTTGACGTGTACATGCTCAGCATGCTCCAGGCCGCCGCCTTAGATATTGGTCAGGCAGAGTATGGCGCATGGGGCCCACATGATGCAGGTTCATACTGTCTATGGCCCTCACAAACGAAGTTTTTCAGGTGGGATCATGGCTGCTGAATTTGCGTCGCTTCAGGTGTGCGGCAACCGCTGGTGGTCCACTGAGCCAGTACATGTTCCAACAAATATTCATTCTGCGCAGGGATCATGGTAGCTGGTCCAGTGAATATGGCCAATTTTTCCTCCACTGGTACAGCAGGTCGCTGCTGAATCACGCAGACTCAATGCTGGAGGTGGCAACCAAAGTCTTTGGCTCAAGCCCTATACAGTTGCAAGTCAAGCTCCCAGCTGTGCACTGGTGGCACCATACACAGTCCCATGCTGTGCGATCTCGCAGCTGCCTAATGAGACTCAGAGCAGTGACACTTATCTACTCTTACGGATACTCAACAAGGTCGTCTCTGGACCCACTCAGTCAAGCCTTTCAAACTTGTGCAGGCAGAACTCACTGCAGGCATCAACCACACGAGTGTTCGTGAAGGCTACCTGCCCATATTTGATGTTCTGGCACGCTGGAGCTGTGATGTGATCATGGGTGGGCAGCCTTTCCGCCTTGGTCTTGCCGTGGTGTCATTCAAGGGATATGTAATCGCCATCATGGGTTCCTACCACTGCAGTGCGACAACAATAGAACATTAGCATGCAGGCGCCTGCGAACAGCCAACATCACAGCAACCAAGAAATGCCAACTGTGATCCAGGTATACCTGCTGGCATGCCATTGCCGCGGCGTACTGTGCTTGATTTTTTAGGGTGAAACGTTTGTTTCAAGACCTATCTCTAGCGGTTGATATGAGGCTGTGGGCGCGCTGCTGGTTTTCAAGAATTTCAGGCTGTGATCTTGCAGCTTGACTTCTTATGCGCTTGTTATATTCAACGATTACCTGCATGGTCATGGTCGAAATGTTGAGTGTGGTTACGTCATGCAGAGGCTCTAGTCAGCCATGTACACACATGCGCCTCAGTAGTAGGCATACAGGTGCTGCGTCTGCCACAATGTTGCAGATGTATGAATCTCTCATCGCATCATGAAATTCCGATCAGTTGTTGGGTAGAGATGTGACTCCGGCGTCATGTGTCTGAAATACTGAGCTTGGTTATGCTGCAGGTCGGCATGGAAACTACAGAGGCAAGGTTCGATGAGGCAGCTTTGACTCGCATTGGTAACGCACTTACGGAAGACAGCAAACGAGCCATGCAGCTCAAGCCTGCCAAGTCATTTTGCTTCAACCGCATGTCAGAGTGCATGTTCGAACCGAACAATTGGCGTCGCTATAAAGTGAGTGTCTACGTCACGTTGTCTTTGTGGATCTCTGCAAGTGGCCAAGGAATCATGGGTGATTATGAATGCTATGGCTGCCCTTGAGAACAGAGTTGTTTTGATGTCTCTGCAGGCCTTCACGAAGCGCCTGATCGATAGGCTTCGAAATCGGTGATGTTTGGTGTGAGCTGGATTCGTCCATCAATCTGGCCATTCGAGCGGGCACCTCAGCTTGACCCTTTGTTGCGTTTCCTTGGTTGCGTTATGGGCATAGATTTATGAGACTGTGCCCCGCCAGATTGATACCATCACTGTGGCTTGTATCCCGATGACGTCAGTTTGTGATACGTCTGAGGATCTTTGAGAACAAATTACAGCAGATACAATCCCGATGAAGTGGAGTACCACAAACCTCTTATAGAAAGTACACTAGTCTCAGGGTAACGCAATTCAAATATCTCCTGTATTCGCACCTACGCCACAGCCACTCGACATAATGTGTTGGCAATTTTAGATACGACAGCAACCACACAACCGAGCTGTAACAATCTCGTCTAGGCAAGGTGCAGGCAACATCATTACCACGGGCCGCGTTGACATGCTGCCAGTAGTAGCAATGATGCGGACAATGTCTCCATCACGGCTGGAGAATTCCAACCAACCCCCAGTCAAACAAAGATCACAAGTAGTCAAGCTATTCCAAACGAGTTGATCGGCAAAGGTGGTTACAAATTAAATTTGATTGTCGAATGCGATAATAGTTATCATCGTGATATGTGGAAGGCAGGCGCATGTTACCGTAAGTGGTTGATCTGCTAGCTGACAGTAGTGATCAAACTAATGTGTTCTGGCCCTGGTTTCGTTCAAACTGCATTACGTAGGGCACTGTGCCGTATGTGATGCGTATGTGTCATTCCTACCAGCAGCAGGCTTTCGATATATGCCTGCATATCCAGGGGCTCCGGCCTCGTCGACGGACCGGTGGCCAGTGAGGGGGTCATGCACTCCCGCTACGAAGTGGTCCCAGTGTGGGCGCGCATCAAAACGGCCGAATTTTCATAATTGGGGACAACTTCGAATGTTGTGATCAATGTTTGGGGACTCGTACTGAGCGATCTAGGCTGTGGGGACTCTCCCCGCCCCAGGCCCCCCCCCTTTTGGCGAATAATGGCGGTTCTCCCCAAACGTCGGCATTCGCTGAGCTTTTCCCGCCCAAACGCACGCCATTGATCATAGTGCAGTGACAACACAGAAAAGTCGCCATGATAGTGCGTATTGCTGACGGACCGGTGGCCAGTGCCACCTTCAACCGGCCGTTGCACACTGCCGCGCCCGCGACCGGCTGTACGTCGCAGACACCGAGAGCCACGCCGTACGCTGCGTGGACTGGATGGCGGGGAGCGTCAGCACGCTGGCAGGGAACGGGATCGAGGGCGTCGATGTGACTTTTAGGGCGGCGCACAGCAGCCGAACGAAGTGTAATGGTCACATACTCCGCGAAAAAAGAAGCAGGTGGGCTTGAGGTGGATAATTAGTTATCTAACTGTCTGAGGATGACACTGTTTCCATCAACGAGTACCATATCGTTGAGATGTATCAATATCACTCACCGCATTGCAGACATGTTATATGCAGGTTGTTTCATACTGGCACTGAGAAGTTTCTACACATACCCTCTACTGATGCAGTATCCAAGGTTGCACACTGCATGCACAAACGAAGGAATGCATAGCTGCATTTCAAATTTGATGAATGGCAGAACATAGTTAGCATGGTATAGCGGTACTGGCTTACAATGCCTTTATGATTGATTTCTATCAATTCTGCGCTGTAACAAAATGACACATTCACATGTGCCCCACAGATTGGAACAAAATCATGACTTTGAACACAGGCCTACACTCGCAACAATTTTTCATCTCAGAGCATGCGTCAACAGTCAACAGTGACACATGCCTCATTCAGCTTCGCTCCCTGATTCATCTTGTGGAGCTGAGAGACCATGTGCATGAACAGCAACGCAGTCGCATATCCATCCTCGACTGCGTAATTGTATTGTCTCTTTGTCAGTGGTCGCAACTCCCAGTTGCTATCGCGTATCCCAGGTGGACGTGATACCTGCAGCAACGGCCAATCTGTTGACATGGTAGGTGGCGAGACTGCAAATGCATGATGGACAAGCAAGAGAAGTGGCTCACCGCAACATGCAGGACGTTATTGGTCATGATACGGATGCTGATTCGCTCCTTCTCCTCCTCTGAGATCAATTCTAAGTCACGCGCGATCATGCTCAACTCGAGGAACTTGGCCGGCTTCACATCAAATTGCTTAACCAATTTCTGCATCTTGGGCCCGATCCGCACACCTCCTTTGAAGATCTCCTCATTTGCAAAGAAAGCATGTAGACAAGGGGGGATACCGCCCTCATGAACATCCCAGATGATTGTGTGGTGCATGTCAGACAGGACGATAATTGCAATTTTTCCAGCTGGTCGACGATGGAGCCCGACTCGGTGCTCAGTCTCAAAGCCCCAGACAGCCTGGTCTTTGTGGTCAGACAGGAATGCTGCAAGAACTTCCTCACTAGCAGTTGGACCAACAACACTGGTTTGCCATGCCTCCTGCTGCAGTACCGTCACATTCTGTGGTGTACCGTTAGCAATGGCGTCATTATTGTCCATAACATCTGGCTGAATCACAATGCTGGCAAGATCATCAGGCAACCCAGCAGTGATACCAGCAACCATCTCCGCCTCCTCATCCATCCAGACAATAAGTTCTGGTGTGTATCTCAGCGGCCTGGAATTGCTCCGAGGGGGCATGCGGGGCCATTGGCGCTTGATGCCCGGTATCTGCCCAAGCAACATCTTGAATACTCGCAGACTGTGCATACTTGGAGGATCAGCATCCGGCCGCTGTTCCTTAAAATCCATCGATGTCAGGCGCAGCAGGGACTTGACAGGCAGACCAAACTGTATGTTGACAGCACCCCTGGCGCACAGGCGTTTGTAGATCAGACCAGCAATGAAAGTAGAATCGTTAGCTTCTGCAGAAAGGGCTAGATCCTTTGGCTCCACAGGCGTGCCCTGTGGGCGGCGACGTGTTTGAACTGCTGGTTCATCATCTGGTGTGGTCTCTGTTGTTCCTGTGCGAGGAAGGCGGACACGGGCAGTGCGAGATTGGCCCCGAGGGGGTTTCTCAGGCCTCGGCACCATCCAGGCTTTGCCGTCCTGAAATCGAATTCTGTTGAAGCGCTGCGCAGACAGCATGAATTCTTCCTCGTTCTGCAGGTCCTCTGGAAGAACTTCATCACCCTCCAGCGTTGCTTTCCTGGCCTCGGCGACTTTCGCAAATACATCAGACACAGAGCAGGCAGATGTCTCATCAGATGCACCCTGGAGTTCCAACTCGTACTCAGCGAATAGGCGCAAATTCTATTCAAAGAAAGGTATAGCACTGCATCGGCGTTACAGGCATGAAGCAGTGGGCCACACCAGTTCTTGCAGAGTGGAAATCGTCAAGCCAATCAACCCTTTGCTGGCACGGCGAGGGCTAGTAAGGCGAGCGCGTTCCACATTGTTGCAAGAGACGGCGATGCGGAACACGTCGGGCTTGGACTCGAGAAACTCCTTGAAAGCCTGCTCGCTCTGCAGCTCGGGTGCATTGCTATCATGTATACGCTTGAGCACATTGATCAGGTGCTCTAAGACAACACCTGCACAGTCATCGACCTTGTTCATCCTAAAGACCCCATGAGGTGCGCAGAGAAGCGGATTCCCCAAACTGCATCTTGCGGGTCAAGCACACGGGACGCACCGCCACGGCGACTCAGGAAGTCCTTAGTTACTTCTTCCAGACTACCATTGGTGACCCCACTTGTGTCTGCGAGCAATGAATGTGATATTAATAGCCTGTGTGCGCTTGCCACAAAAGCGGCTGCAGCAGTGTGCCAGCGCCCAGAAACGCACAAGCACATGGATGAATCGAACAACTTATGGCCATGCAGGCGCCGATGAAACGATATGGAATGACATATATGAACTCGATTGGTCTTTCTGATGATCGCGGTCAACGATCATGCGCATGCAGCATTCCGGACATCCTGATAGAATGCCACACACGTACGAAGCAACGCGTGCCAACAGTCCCGGAACAGGTATCAAGGAGCCCTACAACAATTGCTACCGCGACAAACCGTTTCTTACTACAGGTCGAAAGGCGTGTACGTTGATGGAGGCGTGCGACTCCTTCCGCAAGCAGAAACCGCTGTTCTGGCATGCGAAGTGCACGCGAGGACAGCTACAGATCACAAACAACGGATGTTATGACCCGGATTTATCATCGCACTCACATTCACAGCGTCCTTGCGCACGATTGCGGGTTCAGTGCCGACAGAGTGGGGACATACCTTCCATTCTTGCCGCTGCACAAGCAGAGCAGATCAAAGTAGACGATGCAGGAGCTAATTGCAGCAATCGGTCGTTCTTCGGCGTGGGCGTCCACTTGAAGGTCACTAGATGTTTCGCTTGAACAAGGTGCTCTGCCCAGGGCCTACACTCAAGGGGTATGTGTCAATAACGCAACAAAACCACTTGTGGCTGCATTTATGGAGGAATTGATCTATGCGTGGGATGTGTTCATTTCACCTGAACGTGTTCGTGCGTTGCATGGCGGGAGGGGACGGGTGCTATGGGACGTGTCAATGGCCAAAACTCATCACCCCACTTGCTCGAGCACCCGATAGCCTGTTGATCAATCAGGCCTTGTACGCGAACCAGCCGACATGCACACATGGAACTGCAACTCCCACAAGCACTGATAGCTTTAGCTTTTGAGTGGCGAATGGTGACCGCTCGAAACTGAGCGCTACTTCAGCTCCCAAAGCATGGCCATGTCACGTTTCCAAGGCCGAAGCGCTGCAACTTTAACGCTGCCCATGTAAACTGCGCACTCACATACAGCATGATCACGAGATTTTGCACATTTTTCAATATGTCGGGTATCTGCTGTTCCTGAACTAGATCGTGTCTCCACCCCGGTGCTCCGGCATGACGGTGCTTCAGCACAGCCACGCATCAAGTTACTGCCGCAGTTGGAATGGGGTTCGCAGAATTCTGAGAGAATCATTTCCCCGGCATTCTTGCTTACGCAAAATTCAATTCGAGATGCCTCCTTGGTGTGCTTGAATGTTGTCCAAATGTACCGCAGGCGGTGCTTCCGGTGGCCACAGCTTATCATTGCCGCTCGCCAGATCACGATGCCGTTCAATGCCATCTCAGGAGCACAGTGACGTCAGCTGATAATTTAGGCTCTGCTCTTACATTCACCATCATATACATTCGCAGCTCCTCACTCCAGATGCGGCGTCCTAGCGTGCTGGTCTGCAATGACGATGGAATACAAGCACCTGGTGTACGGGCGCTGGTGAATGAGCTGATTAGCCTGGATATATGTGACGTATCTGTTTGTTGCCCGGCGACAGAGCAGAGCGGGAAGAGTCAATCGATCACCATTGGAGATGCCATTGTCACGCGACGCTTGTGCAGCAGCTTTCCCGGAGCTGCACGCTGTTTCGAAGTTCACGGTACTCCTGCACATGCTGTTATGGTCGCAACGTGCTCAGACTTGTTTCGAAACGAGACGCATGCGCCCTAAGGTTACCACTGAATCGTGCGTGAATCAAAATTTGTGATGCAGGTCCCAGGCACATTTGAGCACCCACGCGACGCCTCTTCTTGCCAGAATCATGTCAAACATACTTTTCAGGTCGCAAAGTGGGACTTGGTCGTCAGTGGCATCAACCGTGGCGACAATCTCGGATTGCATGTGATATACTCTGGCACAGTAGGGGCAGCTCGCGAAGCAGCATGCAAGGCAGGGCCCTCAAGACTTCTTCCCAATTGATTCGTGTTGAAGGTGTAGACGTGTTAGCGTATGTGCCATCTTCGAGCAATGCATTACACTCTGCAGGGTTTGGCGGCAGTTGCGTTTTCAATGGCGTCGTAGAAAGCTGATACAGTGGGCGCATTCTCCCGGGCCGCTTTTTAACTGCGGGCAGTTTGTCAAAGCAGTCCTGGCTCGATGGTCCGGCAGCATGCCCTCGGCACTGCAGCGTAATGTCATGAATGTGAATGTGCCAGGCCCATCTGGTGGCGCTGTCAAGGGGTTCTACCTTGCGTCCATGGGCCGTTCATCAGTTCTTACTGGGCTCCACATCGCGTCTTCTCGACTCACATCTCAAGTACTGCAGAGCCTGAATCTGCCAGAAGCTGATCCGGCTGTATCTGTTCTGACCAACACGAAGGCATCTTTCCAGGAGTGCGATTCTACACCTGGAATGAAACTTGCAGCCATGCCACAGTGGATTTGGTTCAGCGCAAGAGATGCACAATGCGCCCTCTTTGCTGATGTGACTGTCCATGCTCTATCGTTGCTCTGCCAGCTGTTGTGTCCCTATGAAAACTGCCGTGTCCATGCAATGCAGTCGCTGTGGCATTCCTCCTTACTCTGAAACAGTGACCCATGACACAAATAGGTTGCAGTATGCCCTCAAGTCTATGTTCGCTAAACAGATGTCACATTTTAGAGCCCTGCACTACATGGCAATTCAAAGACCTTTACTGGGTTTCATGGTGCATTTATACACGCAGGCCTATGATGATTGTCGTATGCAGGGATATGACAGCCGCGTCAGACTTCTGGGCAGTGAGGAATGGGTACATCAGTGTGACACCACTTGACTTGATGCAAGACTTCGCACTAAGTGCTGAGCACCCTGGACTTGGACGGGAGTTCGTTTCGATTGTTTGGGAAGTAATGGCCGATATACTTCCCAAAGTAATGACCGATATATCATCTCGGCTGAACGTTGCTGCTGACTGTAGCGACATGCCCAAACTGTGATAGGCTGGGTGACCTCCGTATTCATTGTACTGTGCATGCATGTATCGGTGTCAGATGTACACGACGGAAATAAGAAATGTCCAACATGATGTTCAGCCTCTCCACGACTGTGAACGTCAATACTGCAACGGTGCATGGAATGCTCTGAGAAGCTGAAAACGCCTAGTTCCTGGTTAATATCTGGAACCTTGCTATAGGCTGCTCAGTGCTGGACCACACTGCAACATTCCCTGTAAAAATTTGTCCATGTGAGCGGTCTTGGAATGGCAATATAAAAATGGAGTAAATTGTTGGAGAATGTACTTGAGACACTGGTGAGTGGAAACATTTGCTTACACCACTTAGTGTATGATCTTGCATTCAATTTTGAAGAATGAACAGGAGCCCTGGCATCGAAACTGAGGACAACTGAAGTACCTGGGTCTGAGCTGATCATCTGAGATGTTCATGTATTGAACCTTGCAGCAGGCTGTAGCCATGTGACACCCCTGGTTAATGCACACTGTATTCGAGAGCAAAGCTGTGCACACTTGCTCGCAGGCTGAGCTGATTTGTGAATGATTAGTACTTCTGGATACTATCACTGCAACTAATGCCTGAGGAGCCCGCTGCGAGGAAGTGGCATGAGTGATGTGTTACTCGCCGATTCGAGATGGGCAAATATTCCTGCATTCAGTCTTCAGCGGTGGACGTATACATTGCTATCTGCACTGCACTGTGTTTCGCTCTGCTGAAAGATTGGCTTCTACTGAATCTCTATCAGTCTGCCTGGTCTGACTTCCAAGAATCTCGAAACTGCGAAATTAAAGACTGGAGCTCACTGCTATCCAATGAGATCGTTTGTCCTAATCCTTTAGGAGGCTTCATATACCAGGCGGAATGATTTTTCTCCACAGCAGAATGCATGATCGGTAAGGGATGGGCTTCAGTATTGAAGACATAGTCCACAAGTGGAAGAACCTACGGCAGCATAGGAGATGTAATTACCAAGCAAGTCAAACAAGAAGCGGTAAGCATTAGAAAGGGCATACCTCTGCGGGGCTAAACAGCAAGAGCAAGTACTTCAGCGTCTCGGCGATGAAAAACGATTCGGTGTTGTCTCTTCTTGAAGCAGGAACAGAAAGTACAGAGTCCAAGCTCGTGTATCCACCAGTTTTCAAACGTGCGTGCATTTCAAGTGCCCGAAAAA
This sequence comes from Ulva prolifera, assembly GCA_023078555.1. Lineage (NCBI taxonomy): Eukaryota > Viridiplantae > Chlorophyta > Ulvophyceae > Ulvales > Ulvaceae > Ulva > Ulva prolifera. Next base: position 11,238,964 of record CM041198.1, on the reverse strand, counting down.
TCTGCCACCCCCAATTTCGGTACTTTGCATTCCCTGTAACCCGCCAGAGGACAAAAATTGATTCTACCGTTTCTGGCCGAAGCAGATTATGAGAGTCTGATCGCTTCACCAAAAAGTGACTGCCACCAATGCCATCCTGCAAGAGAAAGTGGATTCATGTTTTTTAGATTGGCTGTGACCATCCGACCAAAGCAATCTTAGGTGCTGATGAGATGCGTTGAATTTGACGTCACCTCCGCATTGAAACTTGTGCTTTGATGTTCGCGTGTGCGCCGGGATTCACTCTGATGTTCGTCAACAAAATGAACCAGTTCAGGGGCCAGGCCTGTGGGAGTCAGTTTGTACATCATGTAGCAAGTGTGCATCAACTGTTCAGCCAGATCCAGGTCATTTAAGTGATGTGGATGGGTACCTGCTTCATTGGAAACTGTCATTGCTTTTTACCGAGGCAGTACAGCTCAGTGCAGCCCCTGCGATCAAAATTCACACCCGTTTCGATCCCATAGAAGTGGCCCAACGCGAGAACTCCCGGCAGAAAACAGACTAAATGGTCCATTTTCCCTGAAAGCTTGTTGTTTGAATTCATAGTCCACTCTCCAATATAGAGCAGGCCACCAGTTTGTATTTGACCAGTTTGGCCAAGTAGAATGGCTCGCACTCCTTGCATGGCAGCCTGATACATATGTAATAGCTGCTTGTCCTTCTGCCCTCCCATAATGTACTGCTTCAGCATGTACCTGCCAGAACATTTACCTGAAAGTGAATTTTCATCTGGATGTGGCAGTTTGAGGGCATGCTAGACCCGTTGATGTCCCACACAATTGTGAACCTGCTGGACGTGTGTGTCCGACATGTTGGGGAAACGAAGTACCACATGCGCGTAAAGCAATGCAAGAGTCCATTGTACATGAAATCGAACGGACAGTTTATGGGCAAATGACCCTACATATGTGACCCCCAGCTGTTGCCTAGAGCACTGTCCAGGAGTTGAGGCGACCCCTGAAACCAGTATTTGACAGCGTTTACGATTGTGCCAGAGGGTGAGTGCCTACAATACAGAATCTTACCGCATCATATCAAGGCAGCGACACGTTCAAACATTAGTCTAACAGAAGCTGGTGTAGTGGACAGGGCAGCTGAGCCATGTCGGTCATATGTGGCATGTAAAAAATGGGAGCTTCCTTTCATCCGTTTTGGGCGTTCATACTTTCTATTATGTATCTGTATAAGTGAACCAACTTCAAATTGATTTGCAATGCATGATGTCACTACATCGACATCAAGAAATGAATTGTAAGACACGAAATTGACCATCAGAGAGGTCAGAACAACTATTCAGACACACAAATTGAATCATTTGCAGCTGATAGTCGTTGCCGTCTCATCCCTCAAAAGGATGGCACATGGTGCAGGAGCAAGTAGCAGAGCCAGGATCATACTCATAATACGAGTCTCCCCTTGCGCCCAGGGTGACGTGATTGCTCCCAAAGCTGCCTGATGAACCGCTGTTAGGATCCAAAAACATGGGAGCAAGGCCGTGAGCGGTTCCCCTGATGTTTTTCATCACTTCCCATACGTGTAATGCTGGTGCTGCTATAGCATCGTATGACGCGACCTGGTATCAGTACCGCACCTAAGAACGATGTCTTTGCATGGACACAGTTGCCACCCGGACAGGACGTGTCATTTACCGCAAAACGCGATCAGAGGATTGCAAGCTGGCATTGAATTTCCACATGTACAATTGCCACATGCACAAATTATCGCACCCGTGCTACATGGCTAAACTCTAGGGACAAAGTAGTCGACTCAGAGAGCGAAGAAAATGAAGTCCAGTATGGATGTCCTGCTGTGATCGCCTGCAGATTTACATCACTGTACGGGATCCCTGAACGCGTCTTGAATGCTGACAGGAGTCGCAAGGCAACTTCAATTGCAGGCTTCAGCAGACGCGTGTCTCCATCAAGCAGGTGCGCAGCTGACAGCAGTCCACCAACAATTCGTATTGTGCACTCAAACGTATTGGAAGTTGCATTTGGTGCACCAGCTGAATCCAATGTGTCGATCCACTGGACTGCCTCTTCCACATCCTGCAAGGGAAGATCACTGCAGCTGATAACGAGCACAAGGTACATTCAGGCAGTACATTGACAACCTTAGTTTCGAGTGGCCAAACGGAAGCACAGCGTGCACCCGGCCATGAATTTTTTTTGTGAACAGCGGCAGTGTAAGGTATGACAGTAGCCAAATTGGCAAAAGAGTCACCTCTGTCATTCCGGCAAGTATTAGGGTGTCAAGAGCATCAACCATGTAAAGTCCCAGCCCAAACCATTGACGTCCTCTGCAGGAGATCGGCTGGAGTTCATCATAACCCCAAGCACAGCGTTGGTATGAAGTCCATGCCCACTTGATTGCATCAATAACATAATCTCGACGTTGTCCAATGTCATTGATACATCCCAGTCCATCAGCGCCCGGATAGCATTGCTCGCGTTGGCCATCACAGATTTCTGAAACTCTGCAGCGGATGCTACTGTCTCCTGTCTGGCTCATGCCCGCACGGGATGTGTTCGATTTAATGTCTTCAGGGCTTTCTTGACCTGGCATGGCTGCGTGCATGATGCTCGAGGTGATTTCAGATCTTGCAGCCAGGTACTCCTCCTTAGAAAGGCGATCACCGAGACCACCATGAGCGTCTGCCGGATCTTGTGCATCTTCACAACCCCCCTCCCCCTGCAGAAGCTCTGGGTGAATCGAGGCTCAAAATTGACTGTGTGCCACCAAGACCTCCGAATCTGAGTCTCTGGATTACGATCGAAAAATGTGTTCTCTGGCGCCACACACAGTCCCCGGAAACAGTGTCCACACATGTATGATTGGACAATTCACCCATGTCCACATGAAGTCTTGCAGCTCATGTATCTGGGCCCGAAATCAGGTGGGTGACTTACAATGCATATGCAGCATTGTGCCGCTGAAACTCCAGCCGGCACCAAAGAAGGACACACAAATCGCAGAGAACACGCAAATCACGAGCATTTCCGACTGCCCATTTAGACTCAGAACAACTGGTGAGTCAAGCAATGTTCCGACTCGCCTGAGAATGGCCTACCTCAGGCTACAACAAAAATGTCTGTACACAGTCTGCCACAAGAACGTGGTGCGGTCTGGGTCGTTCAGCAGAAATGAAAGCACTTCATTATTCACTGAGGGCAGCAATCGTATGCTCTCCAACGTTCACAAGAGGGGTATACCAATCGCACTGCAGGGTACGCGGAACCATACCGGCCTGCACCGCGATCGGTGACCAGAGCCAAGAAATAAAAGCAGAGCTACAATAGCCACTGCAGCCCACAGAATCGGCAAAACTCTGACGCGCGTCCGCTTCGACGAGGCATTCCTTGGCTGAGCCCGCAGGCCTGCCTCGGGATCAGTGTTGCCTGCATTGGAAACTACGCGCTTCTGGCCATGGAGCCCATACATAAGACCGATTCACAATCGCGGTGCCCGGATGTTCGAGACGACTAGACTTGCAACGGCTCGGTGAACTGTGTAGACAGCGCAGTAGCAGAGCTCAGGGCTCTTTCAATGGCACGTTACTCTTGTGTTGGACCTGTCATTCCACAGTGACGTCAGAGTGATCCAGAATTTCGCCTGCAATAGCAGCAGCTCTGCCGCCAACGGCGGCCAGGACCCCAACCGCTACAGCTGGCGCGGGTACATAGATTTTGGAACTCTAATCTTAGCTTGGCGTGGAAAAATCCGCCCGAGTTTTGACCGATGATTGAAGTCTCAAACTCGAGTTTTGCCCGATGATCCAAGTCTTAAACTCTTGGGCGATTACTTGTCATGATCACCCTGTCCTGAACAACTGCGCTCAGACCCAGAACTCCGTCACTCTTTGCTGGATCGCTTACTAAGCCTTACATGCAAAAGGTTGTGGCATACTACCATTAGTGCAAACATCAGCCTGTGCGCGGCACCGTGAACATCGCAATCCAGCAGCACCAACGTTGTCCAGGGCATTGCACCAAGCGGCACCAGTGCACTGTAGAGTCGCGCGCATGCCACTGATTTACTGATTTTTTTTTCCAGTCTATGACGACACGATTGCCCGATAATAGTCCTTCCTATCGAAACCACAGCCGTTGTGTCATCGCGTCACAGCTCGTACTTTGCGAGCGCCAAGAGCAATTGTATCGAGACCCCCCGCGGCTGGGTCACGACGTCATGCTACATACTTGGCGAACCGAGCATGACGGTGGCTCCGTCGGGCCAACAGCGCGCAGTCAACAACCCGCTGGGGCCCCATGGGGGCGCCGTTGCCATGGCTGCAATCACAAGCAAGCAGTACGTTGCACATAGCGATGTTGCGTTGCATAGTTGACTAGATCAAGGCTGTGTTACCGTGCTATTTGCAGCGGTATGTGCTGTCGCATCTTCCAGGCTGCGTATGCTCTTCAACAGAGCTGTGAAAAGCTCTCAACACACTCAGGTACGATTTAATTATCGTCGGCCCGATGTTTAGCGAATAGCTGCGTACGAGCGGCAGTATCTCGAGATAGTTGCGCTAGTGCTAACATCAATGGTTGCCTTTCCTCAAGCCGCAAAGCATCGGCAGATATGCGACAGCACAATGTGCCATACTTGTCAGGCTGGGTACATGCACCGGTACAAAAATATGCGGTACATTACCGGTATATTGGCAAAATGCGGGATACCAGGAACATATGGCCATGGCCATATATGGGTGTCTCTTGATGTACCGTTGACCGGTACATATTGGAGGGCAATGTTCCGATGTTCGGAATATTCTTCAGATTTATGAGGCTGCGGTCAGTCGTAAGGTCGTTTGCAGTGCGCGCGGTGCTTGTATTGCAAAGTGCGCGTTACGCTTTTCCGTGTGTGAGCGCTGATATGAACATAACAGCGCTACCGAGGCCTCGAGCGACATCAAATTCAATTATCAAATGTTCAGGTTCATGTACGGTACACAACGGTGCTGCAAAATTGAGTGTTGCACGCATGCGAGTCGTTTGTCCCTGTGCAACGCGGCATCTTTATACTCTCGCTAGGCACAAAGGTAATAAGAGCACCAAATGTTGCATCGATGTTGATTTATTCAAAGACACGCACGATTACCAGCGTGAAAGCAGCATTGCTCCCACCGCTATAATGTCCTCGCCAAGCTTCCTTGAGCCGTGCCACACTCCATTTTACAGTTGTGGATGGGGTTGCTATGCTTCTAGACAGTGTGGCTACGGCTAGGCAAGATAGGCTGCGTGCAAGGTGTCAGTGTTGCAAAGGTCTCAGACTCACAACCAGCCTAATCAAACACCATTCGTTTGACCAACGAGAAGCCATGTTTGACCACCTTCACTGCATGAGCTGTACTCGACGATATACTTGCTCAAGTCAGTGCTTTGTGGGAGCATTGCTGTGAACACAACTGCGCAGTGAGCACATAGGGGGCAGCTAGACAAGCAGATATTTACTTGCACACAGATCATTCAATAACGTTGTTTTGTAATTATGAAAGCACTTGTTTTGTGCATTCCAATGATATATTTCTAATGTTGATCCGATGTCTCATCACATTGTGTCAATTGCATCAACATTTCATTAAGCTCCGTTTTGGGAGATTGAAAAATCGTGTATAACCGCTACAGTAGCCCTCTCTGCTCCAACACAACTGAAACCTTGTCACAATGTGCCTAAAGCTGTTGCAAATCAGTTGCAAAAGACCAAATGCTTTACTTTACTTTTGGCTAGCTGATAGCTTCATGTTTCCGATTTGCATGGGTCTCAAATGTATGTGTCACAATGCATGCGACTGCGGGCAGCAGTGTGGTGACAGGTGCACCCATGCACGGATGATTCGCGGATCACGTGTAGGGGTAAGCCGCCGGCGGGATTGTCCCGGAGTAGTGAGGGAGATCCTGCGAGGATCTCCCGCCGTAATCTTGACTATTCAGTGTGCATATATGGCTGTGCACACAGAGAGCTGTAACCATTATTCTCACTGTTTCACGGTACTAGCTGTATCATGTCTCCCCTTAGCATCTCTCTGGTTCTACCTCTGTGCGTAGTAGGTATGAGATGCTGGCCTCCTGACTTGTCGTAAGACTGCGTGTCTGACCTACGGATAGATAGCCTTTCTGACAGTATGATGTTCCGGAACATGGTCCATATGTTCCGATGTACCGAGAATAGATGCCCAATCGGTGTACCGCTTTTCCAGGCTTACATACTTGTGCTCCTTGCTGCATCGCACGGGACTTTGTTGTATTCCGACTGCCGCAGCCTGCGAGATGCTCCAGCCGCGAGATTGTACATGCTTCATGTGACATGAGAACCCCCATATAACTATGATTAAACCTGGATCTGCGGTATACAATCGAGGAAATATACCCGGTATATAGGAATATATTCCACGTCTTCCGGTATATCATATATTCTGGACCTGAGCAAAACACATTCGTGCAGCTGACTAGCAACTCAGAGGAGCTTTGGTTAGAAACGCTATCTTTATGCAGGTCAGACGCGCAGTCATGCACAGGTCAGGTCAAGTAGCCAGCATTCCATACCTGCTGCGCACAGAGGTAGATCCGAGGAATGCTAGGGAGAGATAATACTAGTACCGTGAAATATTAAGAATAATGGTTACAACTCTCTTGTGTGCACAGCCATATATGCACTCTGAAAAGTCAAGATTACGGCGGGAGATCCTTTCAGGCTCTCCCTCACTACTCCGGGACAATCACGCTGGCGGCTGACCCTTGCACTGGATCCGCAGATCGATCGTGCATGGGTGCACCTGTCACCACATTGCTGCGTGCAAGCGCATGCATTGTGACTGTCACAATGCATGCGCCTGCACGCAGCAATGTGGTGACAGGTGCACCCATGCACGATCGATCTGCGGATCCGGTGCAGGGGTAAGCCGCCAGCCGTGATTGTCTCGATGTAGTGAGAGAGATCGTGCGAGGGTTTCCCGTCGTAACCTTGAGTGTTCAGTGTGCATATAAGCATGTGCACACTGAGATCTGTAACCATTTCTTATCACTGTTTCACGGTACTAGCTGTATCCTGATTCTCCCCCGCATTCCTCGGTTCTACCTCTGTGCGCAGCAGGTATGGAATGCTGGCTGCCTGACTTGACCTAAGACTGCGCGTCTGACCTGCAGATGAGAGCGCATCTGTCATGGTATCGGTGAATGTTATCGTTATGTCTGTTTTATGGTCTTGTTCAGGAAGCCGTCGATCAATGTCTGTGCGCAGACATGGCAGACATTCCACTATTCTGCCGGCGCTCAGACTGCGGTCAAAAGCGCAGGCATCATTTAGCTTTCTCGTAGCACATTGTTATCAGATACAATTCGAGACGCTTGTTTTAATGATCAGCGCTGAGACAAGCGAACGCTTTCGCTCATTTTATCAACCTGTCGGCTTGCGAGCCATCCCATCGGTGAGTTGCTGCGCGCGACAAACAACCGTCTTCCCTACTGCAGGCTGTCTCTCTCTGGTAACTCTAACGCCAACTCTCCTCGCGAGGAGAGGCACGACGAGGCTGACCAGCAGCCATTCGTCGACAGGGACGCAGGCCAGCAGCTCCCTGGCGGAGAACAGCCCGCGGGCATGTAACTCCGTGGTGGACGAGTTGTCCGGCCATGTCCCTCTTCCCACACTGGGCAGAGCAGCCAGCAGGGGCCTTTTTCCTCTCATGTTGTTGACGATCACGGTCACACTGAGTCATTCATCACGCTCGAGACGTTGACCGAAGCGCTGCGTGCATCTCGGGGACGTAGCGAGCCTGATTTGACTAAAGGGAAATTGCCTGAATGGAATTTTAAGACCGAAAGCTTCGTTGCGTACGAGCAGAAAGTCTTTTTGTGGTTAGGTCAATTCGAGTTAGACCACTTATTGCAGCACGCACCGTCTGCGGACAAACAACGTGTCCATGCTAGGGCGAGGACACAGGTCCTGATGTCTTTGCCTGACGCGGATAGGACGACTGTCTATCGCATGTCACACCTGTGTGAAGCATGGGCCTATTTGAGTGCAAAGTATAGGCCTAGCACCGAAGCCGAAATCCACAAACTGTGGAGTCGGTTTAATTCTTTATCAAAACACAATAAAGATGTCGCGACATATTGTGGTGATGTGATGAGTGTATATACTCAACTGGAGGCACTAGGTGCCGATGTGGGCCAGCGATGGCTTCGTTTGAAACTGTTAGAAGTGGGGGAGGAGTTCAACGCTGTGCGCGGCGAAGTCCAACACTCCTTCCCTCATGTGATCACATCGCGTTTGACTGAGCATGCTGACTTGCTCAAATCACAGCGACAGCTGCAGGCTAGGTCTCGGGCGCCCGCGGGCAAACCCGGCCATGGCTGGCGCAAGCAGCCCCGTGGTGATGGTCCTGTGGTCGCTGCTCTCGCGGCTGGCCAGTCTCCTCGCGAGGAGACCAGGACATGTTCCTTCTGCAAGAAGAAAGGACATTTGCGTGCGAACTGCCCCCAACGCAAACAAGCTGCGGCCAAGGATGTTTGTGCTGTAGAGATGCCTGAAAAGTATCCGCAACCAGACGCGTCTCTGCCTTGGAATATTATTGTTGATAGTGGTTCGGACATTCACATCGTAGGCAATCGTGAAATGTTTACTGAGTACGGCCCATGCCAGAGGACTGCCAATCCCGCGGGACCAGGCAAACTCCCTATCATGGGCAGGGGAACCATTCAGGTGAACCTGGGCACTTATGTTGACAAGCATGGGAACAAGCATCCATTAGATATGGAGATCCCTGGTGTTTACTATGCGCCTGAATGTCCGTACAATCTGCTTAGCACAATGGGTCTTAGGCATGAGCAAATATTTTTGGACACGCGTAGGAATGTGTTGTATATTCCTGGTTTGGGTGATATGGCTACTGATATCGAGGACGATGTGAAATATCAGGAGCTAGATGTAGATGGTCATCCTGTTTTTGCGTTCAAAATGGAGGTAGACACTAAGCCCATTCTTGTCGGTGCCCCAGTCAACAGGGGAGTAGTCTGGTCTAACCAGAGCAGTCCGACCTGCGTGGTCGATGACCAGCGGCAGTGGCACCATGTGGCGGCTGCGGCCATTGACCTACAGCGACCTAATACTTGGGGAGCTGAGGTCCCACATGACGCTTACCTTCTAGATCCTGCTTTCATAGCGCATTTGTCATTTCATCAGTCAAATTGGGTTCTTAAGCGCATGCAATCCGACGCTGATTTTTGTGGTCATTTGAATTTGAGTGTCGATTCCGAGCCGCTGGGAAATCGGTGTCACGGCTGCAGAATTGGCAAAGTGCCTGCGGGTAACTTCTCTGCCAATGATTGTGAGCTCATGGGCCAGGCCAAGTGGCCTGGTGAGCAACTGCACGCTGATTTAGCTGGACCTGTCACTCCAGTAGGAATTGGAGGTGTGAAATATGCTTTGTTCGTGATGTGTGCCTTTACCCGCTATACTTTCGTGGTAGGTCTTCGCAAAAAGAGTGAGGCTGCGGCCATGATCTCTTATATTATTGAACGCATTCGGGTAAATGTGGTGAAGCCAGGTGAACCGGGTGTGCGCATCCTACACACCGACAAAGGGGGAGAGTTCATGGTTGAGGCCTTAAAACTCTACCTCCAGCGTCGCGGCATCACTCACCGCTTAACCCCCACAGCTGATCATCGCTGTAATGGCATGATCGAGCGGAGAATCGGAATCTCTTTTGAGTCACTCCGTGCAGTGCTGCTTGCGAGTGGCCTGCCTCTGTTCCTGTGGATAGAATGTCTCGCCAGTGTTGTACATGGCCACAATCTCACGCCGTGCTCGGCGTTGTACCATGACAAACTGGCACTCATTCTAAAGTCCCAGAAAGCTCAGCATGCCATCAACGCTGCGGCAGATGTGGCTGAAGCTGAAAAGGGCACATAGCGCATGAAAAAGGCCGAGCGCGATAAGTTGAGGGATGAGGAAAAGCACAATTACAAGTTGCTTGCGTCGACAGAGTTTTTAGTGCGGTCTTGTGACAAGGATATCATTCCTTACATGTCCTTTTTCCGGGACACCTCCGTTGAGGTGTTTCAAGATCTGCTGCGGCAGCAGCGTCCGTGGGGGGTTGAGGAGTACGCATATCCCAGGGACGACAAGCTGCGGAAGTTGTCCCCGCGGGGTGTCCTTGCATACTGGGTCGGGGCCGGGCTGGGCCCCAGCATGCAGCGTGTGTACGCCCAGGATGTTCCTGGGGGTAGGGTTTTTGTTGTGCGTCAGGTGATGTGCACTGCGGATCAGTTGATCCGCTACGTACGTAAGTACGATGCGTCCGCTGTTGTGGACAAGAGGGAGCCTGCGGAGTTTGCGAACTCTTACAAGGTTGCCTTTGAGGGGGACAACGAGGGCGAGCGTGTGACAGATAGTGATGTCCCCCCTTTCCTGTCTGATCACACGTATGACGGGGGAGTGTTGCGCCGTCTGCGTGACCAGCTTCACATCCCCCCCCGGTCATGGTAGGGTCCCTGTCATGGAGATGACTTTCCGTCAGGACGATCCTAGCCCCAAACCTGCCGTGTATTCTCCGCGGTTTGGGGCTGGCTCCTCTGCGGAGATAATTCGGCGTGACCCCTCCCGGGCCACACCGAAAATGGCCAGAGTAACTCTGCATCGCACGCGTGCGACCTCCAGAGCTGCTGCCCATCCCGATGTCTCTGTCCCCCTCGTGTGCGTGGTGAAGTGCATCACCCTGTGGCTACGCCGTTTCGCACTGCGAGATACGTTGCCACGCGCAACGCTGTATTGCACGACCCTAGTGTAGAAGCTGCGTTTCCTGTTCAAATGTCTGTCACTGCGTCTGACGATGACATGGATGAAGACGACGATGGTCCTGGCATCTATGATGATGATGATGAACAGCGCATGGACTACACCATTTCAGATGATGAACAGGCTGCGGCCCATCAGAATCTGGAGGCTCAGCGGGTCCGTTCCGGAAGTAATTCGGCTGCGGCCTCAGCATCTGGCGCAGGGACAGTTGCTCAGCCCCCAGAGGAGAATCTGGGAGGATGAGCCAGATGAGGTGGAGACCGGGTCCGAATTAGGGGGAGAGGTCCCGGACCCCTCAGCCGCTGTCGGGGTTGATTTGCCTGACGAGGTGAGGGCCATTCCAGCCGCCTTGCCTCGCATAAAAATCAATCCTCTTGTACGCAGACGCCTTGTTCCACTGGCTGCGGATGTAGCAGCTGTACATATGCATGAGCCTGCGGGTTCTTACATTGCTAGTAGTGAGACAGTTGTAGCTGCTTTTGATGTTTCAGCTTGCAATCAGGACACATCAGCCGCGGCTGACTGTGGAGTCACCTGTGCAGACCTGAAGCCTAAGCATGTGGAGTCTGGCGAGCAGCAGAATGCTCAGCGTCGTGGGTCGCGCAGAGCAGCTGCCGTCAGGAAGCTGATGGCCTCCGACCCTGATATGCCTTCTTTGAAGAAAGCACTTGCGAGTGCTGACAGGGATGCATGGCTGCATGCCATGCAGGAGGAGGTGGATGCACTGGGTGAGCACGGAACTTTCGAGTTGTGCTATCTGCTTGCGGGCAAACGGGCTATCTCGGGCAAATGGGTGCTCAAGATCAAGCGTGGACCTGCGGGAGAGATTCAGCGCTACAAGGCAAGTTATGTCGCACGTGGTTTTTCTCAGGTAGAGGGCATTGATTTTTTTGAGACTTGGTCCCCTGTCGGTAGTTATGCGACACTGCGTGTGTTGCTGTCAGTTGCTGCTCAGGAAGATTTAGAGATTAGGCACATAGACATCCAGTGTGCTTTTCTGAATGGTGAGCTGGAGGAGGAAGTGTTCGTTGAACATGCCTCGTTCTTCACTGACGGGACAGCACATGTATGGAGATTGCAATAAACCTTGTATGGCCTGAAGCAAGCTGCTCGCGAGTGGCACAAAGCTTTAATAAAGTTCTTAGCTGAGATGGGATTTGTGTGCCCACAAAGTGATCCCGGACTATATTCAGAACATCTGGTCGCTGTTTTATTTTCTTGTGGGTCGATGACTTGTTCATTTTCAGTAGCTCTGCGGGCTGCAGGAACTTGTCGATGTCATTCTCACGAAATTCGAAGGCAGAGACCTAGGTGAACTTGCATGGGCACTTGGCACAGAGATCATGCGTGATCGCAAGGCCAAAACAATCATCATGACACAACGAAACAAGTCTGACTGTCGCAAGTCTCCCACTCCCTTAGTGCCGCGGCAACAACTAAGGAGTGCGAAAGAGCATCCTGACCTGGAGAAAGCCAGTGCTGCTGAGCATTCTAGGTTCATGAGTGCTGTAGGAAGCATCCAGTATGTTGCAGGAGTGACACGACCTGACCTGAGCTATGTGGCACATGCCCTGGCTCAGCACATGTCTAGTAGTCCGAAGGAACATTGGTCTGCCGTGCAACATGTTCTGAGATGCCTGCAGTCCACGAAGACTTTAGGAATAAAATTTGTAGGCTCTGAGGGACATGGGTGTTTACTAGAGGCTTTTTCAGATGCAGATTTTGCGAATTCTGCGGATCTGAAAAGTGTGTCTGGTATGATTGTTCGAGTGTATGGGAACTGTGTTCTGTGGCGTTCGAAGAAGCAGAGTATAGTGGCTGGGGATACAACAGAGGCTGAGCTCATCGCGATGAGTGCAACTGCCAACGAGCTGATGTGGATGAAGCAATTGCTTCTCGACGTGAAGCTTGTCCCACATATGGCTTACATAAGCCGACTCTGTGGGGTGATAATAAGAGTGCCAATATCTTGGCCGTGAATGCTGTGTCCACTGACAGATCCAAGCACATTCGTGTGCGGCACTTGCGAGTGCGGGAATATGTCCAGATGGATGAACTTAAGGTAGCATGGGTAGGCACTGTCGATCAGTTAGCGGATGTGTTTACTAAAGTGATGCCCGGGCCTGCTTTGCAAGAAGTTCGTAATAAACTCCAGCTATTGGAGACATAGCAGGGTTTATGGGGGAGTGTCACAATGCATGAGTCTGTGGGCAGCAGTGTGGTGACAGGTGCACCCATGCACGGACGATCCGCGGATCCAGTGCATGGGTAAGCCGCCAGCCAGGATTGTCTTCATGTAGTGAGGGAAATCCCGCGAGGGTTTCCCGCCGTAACCTTGAGTGTTCAGTGTGCATATAAGGATGTGCACACTGAGATCTGTAACCATTTTCTTTACTGTCTCACGGTATTAGCACTTATCTCCCTCTGAAGCGTTCCTCGGTTCTACCTCTGTGCGCAGCAGGTATGGAACGCCGGCTGACCTGATGTGACTTGAAGTGACTGCGCGTCTGACCGAACAAGATGTAGCATTTCTGACAACCCCTACGTGACCATGGCTGCAACGCCAACAGAGCAGTGCTCAACATTCCTTGTAATGTAGCTACTGACGACATCAACATAAGGTGACGTCGAAGCGCTGCACTTCGCAGCAGCATGCCAGTGCAAATGCAGTACAGGTAGTTGTACCGGCATGCACTAAACCTCTGTGGCATCATTGCGTTCATGACACATCATACGCATTACACAACACTTACGGCATCATTTAGCCCATGTTTAAACTGAATGTGCACATGAAAAGAGCATGCACACCGTACGGAAGCTCTGGATACACCATGGACTAGACGCAGGCGGGCATGGCGCGAGATGTCACCTTGTGGTATGCTTCGCAAACCGGCTCGCTAAGCAGACCTCTTGGTCACTGGCCCGTGTCCAAGAGGGTTACAATTCTTGATCAAATCGTATCTGGGTCGGGGCCTCGGCAGAGCCCTTTGCGACCATGAGATCACAGAATGCAAGCCGATCAGCTCGTGAAAACCAATCAGCGCGCGCTGCAACCAAGCTTGAGCACGTACGCAACCTTACATACGTGTAAACAATTCCATATAGCGGTATATTGGTGATGTAGCGGTACATTAGGGTATAAGGGCGGTCGCAAACATTCCGGTCAGCGGTACATTTCGGAACACCCAAATGTTCCCATTATACCGCAATTTTCGAATGTACCGGTACTATTCGGAAATATACATGTACCGGTATTGGCCAGCCCTACTTATGATGTATTCCACCTTATCTGCATCATCATCATAGATGCCCGGACTGGCGTCATCATCGTCCTCGTCCATGTCATCATCTGATGAACTGGAGGTCATCGGAGCGACGAAGGCAGCCCCTACACCGGGGTCATGGATCGCCGCATTGCGTGTCACCACGTACTCCACAGTGCGAACAGGTCTGGCCTCAGTCTGGTGCACCTGACTGTAACAAACTAGGTGTTTGTTAGAGGTGCGAGTAGCTCTCGCTGCACAGTTGAATGCTTTGACTAGCTTTGACATAATTTTGACGGAATTCATGACACGGACCAGCCGCCCGAGGGGGTATGGCAATATAAGGGTGCGCAGCGGCACGCGCAATCGCTCGCGAGCGATGCATGGCATGCCTGGCCACCTCCGGTGTGTCCCGAGCAAGGTCACGCCGGATCACCTCCGCGGAGGAGCCTGCTCCGAACCGTGCGGAGTAAACTGACTCATCAGGCAGTGCGTCCTGCCGGAAAGTCATATCCATCACAGGGTCCCTGCCGTTCCCTGGTCACGCAGACGGCGAAACACCTCCCCATCATGCGTGGCATCATCCATGAATGGGGGAACATCACTGTCAGTCACGTGGACACCCTCATAATCCTTCTCAAAGACAACCGTGTAGGAGTTCGCAAACTCCGCAGGCTCTCTCTTGTCCACCACAGTGGACACACTGTACTTACATACGTGTCGAATCATCTGATCCGTGGTGCACATGATCTGGCCCACCACCACAACTCTACCCCCCGGAACATCCTCGACGTACACACGCTGCATGCTGGTACACACGCTGCATGTTGGGGCCTAGCTCAGCACCGACCCAGTATGCAACAATACCCCACGCGGAAAGTTTCCGCAGCTTATCGTCCGTGGGGTATGCATACACCTCAACCCCCCACAGACGCTGTTGCTGCAGCTAATCATGGAACACCTTAACCGTCGTCTCCCTGAAAAAAGACATGTAGGGAATGATATCCCCATTACAAGATTTCAACAAAACATCATCCAACTCAGTCATCACAAGCAACTCCCACTTACGCTTTTCCTCCTCCCTCAACTTATCGCGCTCGGCCTTTTTCATGCGCATGTTAGCCCGCTCGGCTTACTGAACATCCGCGGATGTGTTGACAGCAAGAGTGGCCTTCTGGGCCTTCATCATCTTCGCCAGCCTGCCATGGTACAGCGCCGAGCACGTCGTGAGATGTGACCATGAATGACACTGCCGAGGCCTTCAATCCACAGGAACAGAGGGAGGCCGCTCGCAAGTAGCACAGCTCGGACTGCCTCAAGGCAATGCCGATCCTCCGCTTGATCATACCATTTGCACGGTGATCAGCTGTGGGGGTCGTGCGGTGAGTAATGCCACTACACAGGAGGTAGAGCAACAAGGCCTCGACCATGAACTCACCTCCTTTGTCGGTGTGTAGGATGCGCACACCCGGTTCACCTGGCTTCACCACATTCACCCGAATGCGCTCAATGATGTAAGAGATCATGGCTAAAGCCTCACTCTTCTTGCGCAGGACGACAACGAGAGTATAACGCGTGAAGGCACACATCAGAAACAAAACATATTTCACACCACCGATCCCAACTGGAGTGATGGGACCGGCCAAATCGGCATGCAGTTGCTCGCCAGGGTGTTTCGCATGGCTTATGAGCTCACGATCATTGGCAGAGAAGTTACCCGCAGGCACTTTGCCAATTCTGCAGCCGTGACAACGATTTCCCATTGGCTCGGGATCGACTTTCAAACGCAAATCCCCATAGGACGGAGCATTTGACTGCATCCGCTTCAAGACCCATGTTGGCTGGTGAAAAGACAAATGCGCTAAGAAAGCAGCTTCCAGCAGGTAAGCATCATTCATGTGGGATCATGTGGGACAACAACTCCCCCAGCATTGCGGCGCTTGATGTCAATTGCCGCAGCAGCCATATGACACCACGTCTATTGGTCCTCCACAACAGAAGTTGGGCTGCTCTGGTTGGACCAGATCACTCCCCTATTGACAGGATTGCCGACCAGAACAGGCTTCTCATTTTAAATGCAAAGACTCGGTATCCATCTTGATCTAGCTCCTGCTATTTTGACGCATCCTCAATACCAGTAGCCATGTCACCAAGACCAGGGACGTACATCACATTCCTACGCGTGTCTAGATACATTTGCGCGTGTCTCAGACCCATAGTACTCGGTATATTGTACGGACACTCAGGGGCATATTGAACACCAGGGATTTCCATATCCAAAGGATGCTTGTTCCCATGCTCATCAACATAGGTGCCCAGGTTCACGTGAATGGTTCCCCTGCCCATGATGGGAAGCTTGCCTGGTCCCGCAGGAGTGGCAGTTCTCTTACACGGACCATATTCAGTGAACATTTCGCGATTCCCTACTATATGAACATCGGAACCACTGTCTATGATGAAGTTCCATGGCAATTACGCATCAGGTGTCGGGAGTTCATCAGGCATTTCTACAGCACAGACATCTTTGGCCGCAGCCTGGTTGCGCTGGGGGCAGTTCGCACGCAAGTGTCCTTTCTTCTTGCAGAAGAAACAGGTCCTGGTCTCCTCGCGAGGAGCCTGGCCAGCCGCGAGAGCGGCGACTCTAGGACTGTCACCATGAGGGTGCTTGCGCCAGCCATGGCGTGGTTTCCCTGCAGGCGCCCCGGACCTAGCCTGCAACCTCTGCTGCTTGAGCAAATCAGAATGCTCAGTCAAACATGCAATGATCACTTGTGGGGACGACATCGCCGCGCACGGCGTTGAACTCCTCCCCCACTTCTAGCAATTACAGTCTGAGAAATCGCTGGCCCACATCGGCACCTAGTGTGTCTAGGACGCGAGGTCCCTGGTGTCTGAGCGGAGTTCCTTGGAATGAACGACAGTGGAAGCTTGGGCTTACGCCTAGGCACCAGGACCTATGCGGCAACAATACGACAGAGATTGGATGCGTGCGCAGGACGAATGGAAGAAGTGCTCAACAGAAGCGCCCCATCCGAACCAGTGCGAACTGTGTCGGACCCGGGAAGCGCTCGGCATAAATACTGCTTGTGATGCGCCCAGGACTACCCCTTGCTATGGCTGGCCTCGCCAAGATGCTGCGCACCCTACGCAGTCATCTGATGGAATCCCCAATAAGTGAGGGATCCCCAATGACTTGTGGTGACACGCTAGAATGCGCGAGTGTTTGACAGTGTTCTGTGCGCAGTGCGTGGTGCATGAGGATCTCTGAGAGAGGCTGCGCACGGTGTTGCCCCATGAGCGGGTGTGGCGTGGTGCGAGCCGGAGATCGACACGATGAAACCTGGATCTTATCCTGAGATTGTGCGCGATAATGTGCAGCACCTTGACGTAGCCGCCACATGGTGTAAGTACAGGGGTGCCGGGACTGAGCTGTCCGTGCCTGTGTACATTTTGACGTGCACAGCTGAGTCTGACGGCGCGGAGCAGCAACACGTCTCCGCGATGTGTGCGACTGCCCGATCTGGCGGATGTTTGTAACTTGTCGCACAGGCGGCCTCTGAAGCGTTGTCACTTGTGTTCGCGTGCATGAATAAGTGCACGACCTTTTATAAGATGACTTTGTGAAATGCAATTTAGTGTGTGACTCTGTGAGTGTGTGCGGCGCAAGCGCCACGTGTAAGTATCTTGTGGCATTCTGACTTGGTGATCTTCTTGTAGCACGAGGATCATGCTATATACAAGTGTACCTTGACAGGTACATGTGTATGACTGTACGTCATGACACAATGCATAAGTTACATGCATTGTGACCACGGTCATGCGCCAGTGTGAGGTGCTATCTCACGACATAGTGCTCCAGCTGAGTGTATACACTCATCACATCACCACAGTAATACCCAACATCTCTGTTTTTCTGTGACAATGAGTTGAAACGACTCCTCAGTCTGTGGATCTCGGCTTCAGTACTAGACCTATACTTTGCAGTCAGATGGGCCCATGCTTCCCACAAGATAGACGGTCGTCATATCAGCGTCAAGCAAAGACATACGGACCTGTGTCCTTGCTCTGGCATGGACACGCAGTTCGTCCGCAGACGGTGCGTGTTGCAAAAGATGATCTAATTCGAACTGGCCTAACCACAAAACCACTTTCTGTTCGTACGCAACAAAACTTTCAGTCTTTGTGTTCCACTCAGGCAACTTGCCTTTCGTCAGGCCAGGTTCGCTACGACCACGGGATGCACGCAGTGCTTCAGTCAGAGTCTCAAGTGTGATGAATGATTTAGTGTTGTTGGCACTGTTCACAACATTGAATTCAGGAGGCACCTGCGGACTGCTCTGCCTAGTTTGGGAAGAGTCTCGTGGTTGGATAACTTGTCCGCCATGAAGTAACATGCCCGCAGGCGGTTCCTCGTCGGGGAGCTGTTGGTCAGCGTCCCTGTCGACGAGCGGCTGCGATCAGCCTCGCCTTGCCTTTTCTCGCGAAGAGGACTAGCATTAGAGAGAACGACATAATACATCCTGCAGTAGGATAACGATTCTTTGTCGCGCACAGCAACTAACCGGTTGGGGGCTCGCAAGCCGACAGGTTGAGGAATAAGCAAACGCATTCGCTTTTCCCAACGCTGATCATTAAAGACAAAGCATCTCGAATTACATCTAACAACAATATGCTACGAGACTGCATAAATGATACCCGTGCTTTTGGCCGCAGCCTGAGCGCCGGCAGAACATTGGAATACCTGCCGTGTCTGCGCGCAAACTTTGGCCATTGGCTTCATGAACAAGACCTATCAGACAGAATGCAGACATTCATCGATACCATGTCAGAAACTCTGTCTTTTGTACAGGTCAGACGCGCAGTCTTATTGCAGGTCAAGTCAGTTGGCCAGCATCTCATACCTTCTGCGCACAGAGGTAGAAACGAGAGATGCTAGGAGGTGTCACAATGCATGAGCCTGCGGGCAGCAGTGTGGTGACAGGTGCACCCATGCACGAACGATCCGCGGATCCAGTGCAGGGGTAAGCCGCCAGCGGGATTGTCCCGGCGTAGCGAGGGAGATCCTGGCGTGGTTCTCCCGCCGTAATCTTGACCTGTAGGTGTGCATATATGGATGTGCACACTGTGATCTGTAACCTTTCTCTCTACTGTTTCACAGTACTAGCACTCTCCCTTAGCATCTCTCGGTTCTACCTCTATGCGTCAGCAGGTATGAGATGCTGGCTGTTCTGAACTGACCTGCATGAGGACTGCACGTCTGACGGGATCAAATGATAGCGTTTCTGACATGGTGTCGATGATTGTTTGCGTTATCTCTGTTATGGTCTTGTTCAGCAAGCCGTTGGCCAAATTCTGCGCGCAGACACGGCAGGCATTCCACTGTTTTGCCGGCACTCAGACCGCGGTCACATGCGCAGGCATCATTAAGCGATCTCGTAGCATATTGTTGTTAGAAACAAATCGAGACGCTTGTTTTCAATGATCAGCGCTGGGAAAAGCGAATTCGTTCACTTATTTTCTCAACATGTCGGCTTGCGAGCCACCCATTGGTTAGTTGCTGCGCGCAACAAAGAATCGTCTGTCCTACTGCAGGATGTCCAATCTCGAGCTTTCCAATGCCAATTCTCCTCGCGAGGAGAGGCAAGACGACGCTGATCAGCAGACACTCGTCGACAGGGACGCTGACCAGCAGCTCCCTGATGAGGAACAGCCCGCGGGCATGTCATTTCGTGGCGGACGAGTCATCCGACCACGACCCTCTTTTGAGCCTGATTTGACAAAAGGAAAATTGCTTGAGTGGAACTGTAAGACCGAAAGCTTCGTTGCGTACGAGCAGAAAGTCTTTTTGTGGTTAGGTCAGTTCGAGCTAGACCATCTGTTGCAGCACGCACCGTCCGCGGACGAACATCGTGTCCATGCTAGAGCAAGGACTCAGGTCCTTATGTCTTTGCCTGACGTGGATAGGACAACTGTCTATCGCATGTCACATCTGTGTGGAGCATGGGCCTATTTGACTGCAAAGTATAGGCCTAGCACTGAAGCCGAGGTCCACAGGCTGTGGAGTCGGTTCAACTCATTGTCACAGAGTAATAGAGACGTTGGGTCTTACTGTGGTGATGTGATCAGTGTATACACTCAACTGGAGGCACTAGGTGCCGATTTGGGCCAGCGATGGCTTCGATTAAAAGTGTTAGAAGTGGGGGAGGAGTTCAACGCCGTGCGCGGCAAAGTTCTCCACTCTTCCCCGCACGTAATCATTGCGCGATTGACTGAGCATGCTGATTTGCTCAAGCAACAGCGGCTGCAGGCTAGGTCTGGTACGCCTTCAGGCAAACCAGGTCATGGCTGGCGCAAGTAGCCCCGTGGCGACGGAACCTGCAGTTGCCGCCCTCGCGGCTGGCCAGGCTCCTCGCGAGGAAACTATGACCTGCTTCTTCTGCAAGAAGAAAGGACATTTGCGTGCGAATATCCCCCAGCGCAAATAGGCTGCGGCCAAGGATGTTTGTGCTGTAGAAATACCTGAAAAGCATCCAACTCCCGATGCTTCACTGCCTTGGAATATTATCATCGACAGTGGTTCAGACATTCATATCATAGGAAATCTCGAAATGTTCACTGAGCATGGTCCGTGTCAGAGGACTGCCAATACTGCGGGACCGGGCCAGCTCCCCATCATGGGCAGAGAAACCATTCAGGTGAACCTGGGCACTTATGTGGATGTGCATGGGGACAAGCATCCTCTGGATGTGGAATTCCCTGGTGTTTACTATGCCCCTGAATGTCTGTACAAAATACTGAGTACTATGGGTCTGAGACACGAGCAAATGTACCTAGACACGCGTAGGAGTGTGATGTATGTCCCTGCTCTTGGTGACATGGCTACTGGTATTGAGGATGCGGTCATATACCAGGAGCTCGACCAGGATGGGTACCGAGTCTTTGCATTTAAAATGAGTGTCGATACAAAGCCTGTTCTGGTTGGTCACCCTGTCAATAGGGGGGTGATCTGGTCAAACCAGAGTTGCCCAACCTCTGTTGTGGAGGACCATCAGGCATGGTGTCATGTGGCTGCTGCGGCAATCGACATTAAGCCTCTTAATGATGGAGGAGTTGTCGTTCCACACGATGCTTACCTGCTAGATCCTGCTTTCTTATCGCGCATCTGTCTTTTCATCAGTCCACGTGGGTTCTGAAGCGTATGCAGGCGAACGCTGATTTTTATGGTGATTTACGTCTGAGAGTTGATCCCGAGCCAATGGGAAATCGTTGTCATGGGTGGGGAATTGGCAAAGTGCCTGCGTGTTGACTGATCGGGTAGCGCAGGGAGCTGGGCACCCTAGCGAGCGTACAGAAACGACAGGAGAGAAAGACAGGGGTAACAATGCAGCACAGATGGAATACTGGAACAGAAACGCCCCAATCGACCAAAGGTAATTGTGTCGATCACAGCAAAACACTTGGAATATATGTGCCCAGGCCCATCCCTGCTTTGTGCTGTCCTCGCTACTGATAGCTCTGTGGAACTGTGGAATCGCGCTGCTCGTTGATCTCTTGTGCGGATCAGGGTGCAGCATCCCGCGAGATCTGGCGATCTTCTGCGGGGATTGGGATTTGGTATGTATCATCCTCCGTCAATCCAATGCAACAACATCGTGCTGCATGGATACGCAGACGTAGACTGGCCGGCATGGTCTTTGACGCTGCCCCCTTGGCTTGCGCAAGCGCAGACCAGGGGTATGCATGCGCCGCATGCATGACGTGTCATGTACTGAGCTGGCACTTCGCACTGCCAAAAGGCTGTGGCATAAGGTGGCATGATACATGGGATTGGTATGCGAGATTGTACATGTTGAGGAATGCTAGTGGCACTTATGGGCATGTGGAATTACGTACATGTAGCTGTATGCATGCAGCTCATGTGCACAGCTGTGACGTGGTACATGCTGGCATTCTGAGGTATTCTGTGGTATACTTTCGCCTGGCTCAAGTTTGCAAGGCACTAGCCTGAGATAAATACACATGTATCCACAATTGGTGCCTGCATATCTGGAATATGTGTGCTTCTGAGCAGACAGATTTGGCCATTACAACACTGCGGGCAAATACTATGCCAATAATCGTGAGCTCATAGGCCAGGTAAAGTTCCCTGGTGAGCAACCGCATGCCGATATAGCTGGTCCCATCACCCCAGTGGGAATCGGTGGTGTGAAGCATGTTTTATTTGTGATGTGCGCCTTTACCCGTTATTCTTTCGTGATCAGTTTGCGCAAAAAGAGTGAGGCTGCGGCCATGATTGAGCGCATCCGGTGAACGTGGTGAAGCCAGGTGAACCGGGTGTGCGCATCCTTCACACCGACAAAGGAGGCGAGTTCATGGTCGAGGCCCTGTTGCTCTACCTCCAGCGTCGGGGCATCACTAACGGCACCACCCCCACAGCCGATCATCACTGTACCGGCATGATCGAGCGGAGGACCGGAATTGCCTTTGAGGCACTCCGAGCTGGTCTGCTTGCAAGCGGCCTTCCTCTTTTCCTGTGGATAGAATTCCTCGCCAGTGTTGTCCATGGTCACAATCTCACGCCGTGCTCGGCGCTGTACCATGATAAACTGTCGAAAATGATGAGTTCCCATAAAGCCCAGCAAGCTACCAATACATCTGCGGATGTCCAGCAAGCTGAGAAGGCTAATAAGCGCATGAAAAAGGCCGAACGCGATAAGTTGAGGGACGAGGAAAAGCGCAAGTGGCGGTTGCTTGCAATGACAGAGTTAGATGAGTTTTTGTTGAGGTCTTGTGACCAGGATATCATTCCTTGTATGTCCTTTTTCAGGGACACCTCTGTTGAGGTGTTCAGAGATTTGCTCCAGCAGCAGCGTCCGTGGGGGGTTGAGGTGTATGCGTACCGTAGGGATGACAAGCTGCGGAAACTTTCCGCGCGGGGTGTTGTTGCATATTGGGTAGGTGCTGGGCTAAGCCCCAGCATGCAGCGTGTGTACACCCAGGATGTTCCTGGGGGTAAGATTGTGGTGGTGCGACAGATCGTGTGCGCCACGGATCAGATGATCCGCGACTTCCGAAAGTACGATGCGTCCGTTGTGGTGGACAAGAGGGAGCCTGCGGCGTTTGCGGACTCCTACACGGTTGCCTTCGAGAAGGATGATGAGGGTGTCCGCGTGACTGACAACGATGTCCCCCCATTCATGGATGATGCCACGTATGACGGGGGAGTTTTGCGCCGTCTGCGTGACCAGCTGCACCCCCCCCCCCCCCCCCCCCCCCCCCCCCCCCCCGGGTCATGGTAGGATGCCTGACATGGATATGATTTTCAGGTAGGACGCCCAGTCTGACCCCGAGGTGTTGTCACCACGTTTCGGGGCTGGCTCCTCTGCGGAGGTGATCCGGCGTGACCCTGCTCGGGCCACACCAGAGGTGGCCGGGGTTGCCATGCATCGCACGCGTGCGATCGCCCGGGCTTCGGTGCACCCTGACATCCCTGTTCCGCCTCGCGTACAAGGCCAGGTCCATCACCCTGAGGCCCGGCCTACACGCACAGTGGAGTTTGTTGCCACTCGCAACGCTGATCTCCAAAGTTTTGGTGTACAAGCTGCCTTCATCGTCCCCTTGACGTCCAACTCTTCCAGCTCCGGCATGGACGAAGATGATGACGGTCCGGGCATCTATGCTGATGGCGATGAAGACAAGATGGACTAAACCATCAGCGATGATGAAGCGGTTGCGGCCCATCAGAATCGCGAGGCTCAGCGGGTCCGCTCTGTGAGTAATTCGGTCTCGGCCTCAACATCTAACGCGGGAGCAGTTGCTGAGCCCCTGCGAAGAGCTGAGGGGCCGAGGCCCTCTTGGAAGGACGAGCCAGACGAGGTGGAGTCCGGATCCGAATTAGGGGGAGAGATCCAGGCTGCCCCCTCTGCCGCAATTGGGGTTGATTTGCCTGATGAGGTGAGAGCCATTCAAGCTACTCGAGATCTACCTCGCATTAAAGTCAATCCTCTTGTACGCAGACGCCTTGTTCCATTGGCTGTGGATGTAGCTGCTTTACATGAGCCTGTGGGCTCTGAACTTGCTAGGAATGCAACAGTTGTTGCTGCTACTGAGTCTCCAGGCTGCAATCAGGCTACATCAGCCGTGGCTGACTGTGGAGTGTCCGGTGCAGGCCTGAAGCATCAGCATGTGGATTCTGGCGAGCAGCAAAGTGCTCAGCATCGTGGGTCGTGCAGAGCGGGTGCCGCCAGGAAGCAGAAGCCTTCCGACCCTGATCTGCCTTCTATGAAGGAAGGACTTGCGGGTACCGAGAGGGATGCTTGGCTGCGTGCCATGCAGGAGGAGGTAGATGCACTGGGTGAGCACGGAACTTTCGGGTTGTGCTATCTGCCTTCGGGCAAACGGGCTATCTCGGGCAAGTGCGTGTTCAAGACCAAGTGCGGGCCTGCGGGTGAGATTCAGTGCTATAAGGCACGATATGTATCTCGTCGTTTTTCTCACGTAGAAGGGATAGATTTCTTTGAGACTTGTTCCCTGACGGTAGTTATGCGACACTGCGCGTGTTGCTGTCTATTGCTGCTCAGGAGGATTTGGAGATTAGGCACTTAGATATTCAGTGTGCTTTTCTGAACGGTGACCTGAAGGAAGAGGTTTTCGTTGAAGAGCCCCCGTATTTCACAGAAGGGACAGCACGTGTATGGAAGTTACATAAGACTCTGTATGGCCTGAAGCAAGCCGCTCTCGAGTAGCATAGAGCTGTAGTAAACGTCTTGGTTGACCTGGGATTTGTGTGCGCACAAAGTGATCCTGGACTGTATGTCAGAAAAACCGGTCGATGCTTTATTTCCCTGTGGGTAGATGACTTATTCATTTTCAGTTGCTCTGCGGGGCTGCAAGAAATCATCAGTGTCATTCTCACGAAATTTGAAGGCAGAGATCTAGGTGACTTGTCTTGGGCACTTGTCACTGACATCACGCATGATTGAAAAGCCAAAACAATCGCAATGACACAGCGTACTAAAATCTGCTGGAAAAGTACAGCATGACTGACTGTCGAAAATCTCCCACTCCCTTGGTGCCGCGGCAACAGCTAAGGAGTGTGAAAGAGCATCCTGACCTGGAGAAAGCCAGTGCTGCTGAGCATTCCAAGTTCATGAGTGCTGTAGGAAGCGTCCAGTATATTGCAGCAGTGACACGAGCTATGTGGCACATGCCCTGGCCCGGCACATGTCTAGTAGAATGAAGGAACAATGGTCTGCCGTGCAACATGTTCTGAGATACCTGCAGTCCACCAAGAACTTACCGTATCACCGCTAATTATTGAGACCTCGAATTATTGGACCATCTTGTCGGTCACCGCTAAGTAATTGGACCACTGCGGCCGGTCCCCGAAAAATATTGGACCACCTGTCCGCGGGCACTCTAATTATTGGACCAGTCCAAAAGGTCAAATTAGTTATTATGCTTTAACAGGGTACTACAACCAGAAAATGTGCATCTGGCATGTACCCTATCAGCAGTGAGGCACAAGCCTTAGTAGTTTTGCCATTCCCAGCGATGCCAGCACTCATCTCGCTGGACTAAGCATTTTTGCCATTCCCAGCGATGCCAGCACTAATCATTCGCTCAGCCTCTGCCTGCCCACATGGGCAGTGGAGCAGCTGGAGCCAATCTTGCCATCACGATGCCCGGGTCTGCATCATGTGCTGGGATCTTGGCACCAAAGCCTGCAGCAAAGCTATCTTATATTCTTTCAGTATGTTAAAATTCTCAGCAGCTCTGAAGCACATCAGCATAAAAAAGAATGGTCGACACACAGACAGACAGTGGCGCACACACACACACACACACACACACACACACACACACACACACACACACACACACACACACACACACACACACACACACACACACACACACACACACACACACACACACACACACACACACACACACACACACACACACACACACACACACACACACACACACACACACACACACACACACACACACACACACACACACACACACACACACACACACACACACACACACACACACACACACACACACACACACACACACACACACACACACACACACACACACACACACACACACACACACACACATACACACATGGCAGCTAGCCGCAGATTAGCACACCTGCCTGTCTTGCCAGAGGATGCAGCTCCATCTGAGTTTTTTCTGATTTGCACGGGCTAGCTGTCCGTGATGTAGACTCTACATTGTAGAATGCTATCAGTTTCTCGCTGAGGCTGAGTTTTTCGACCAATGTACGAGGTTTACGAGATCTGCATGTCATGGTGTCATGACATTTAAGTACAACAGGATAACATGACTGCGCTAGCTGGTGATCGCATGTGGCGTCAACGTGAATATTTGCAGCGCTGCACAACTGTTGCGATCAACATTGATAAGGCAGGCCGCGACACACCTCAGCTTCGCTTACAGCGCCGGAACTCATCACTCAGAAAAAAATTGGACGTTCCCAAATAGCTTCGCTGGTGACTTCGATGGCTCAGGCTTGGCCGCGAGCGCTGCTCGATAACGTTGCAGATTCGTGTTGACGTTGCAGATCCTAGCATTCATGCGCATGATTGGACAGTCAATTAAATTTTAGCGATGCATTCGTTTCCCTTGAGTTCGCTAGGTGGGCCGCGACTTCTGCCTCATGGCTTGTTAGCTTCATGTACTGTTGCGGCCGCTCCACTGCCTCCGCATCAAGAAGTGCTAATGGCAGCGACACATTCTTCACTTTCCATACTTCCTTCGTCAATCAGCATTGCAGCGAGCCTGCTGCTGTGGCTGAGCTATTGCCGCAGTTCTGTCACAAAACGGCCGGAACTTCGTACGACAGGAACTGCCTTCGACACAGTCATACTAATAGTCGCATTATAAAGTTGCTCTTATTGAATTTGATCATACAAGCAGCGTTTGTGCGTGTGCCTGCCCGGATCTGGACAAGCGGCCTGCAACGAGAAAGCAATACCGAGGCGCTTTCACGAGGCATGTACGAGCAGAGCGGTAGGTACACGCAGTCCGTACGATTCGATTGGGACGGCGGCATAAAGCCGCTGAAAGTGCACTCCGCGAATGGATTGGACCAGCATGTATCAAGGATTTGAACTTTTTGGACCAGCCGCGTAGAATTAGCGGGGCCAAATTTGGACCACCGAAAATTTTGCACGTGGTCTCAATAATTAGCGGTGATACGGTAGGAATTTTTTTTATAGGCTCAACGGGACATGAGTGTTTGCTAGAAGCTTTCTCAGATGCTTTGCGAATTCTGCGTACACATGTGTTCTCTGGCGCTCGAAGAAGCAGAGTATAGTAGCTGGGAATACAACAGAGGCTGAGCTCATTGCGATGAGCGCAACAGCCAACGAGCTCATGTGGATGAAGCAGTTGCTTGTCGATGTTAAGCTGGTCCCACATAAGCCAACTCTTTGGGGTGACAATAAGAGTGCCAATATTTTGGCTGTGAATGCTGTGTCCACTGACAGATCCAAGCACATTCGTGTGCGGCATTCGCGAGTGTGGGAATATGTCCAGATGGATAAACTTAAGGTAGAACGGGTTGGCACTGTTGATCAGTTAGCAGATGTGTTTACTAAGGTGTTGCCCGGACCTGCTTTGCAAGAAGTTCGTAATAAACTCCAGCTAGTGGAGACGTAGCAGGGTTTATGGGGGAGTGTCACAATGCATGAGTTTGCGGGCAGCAGTGTGGTGACAGGTGCACACATGCATGGACGATCCGCGGATCCAGTGCAAGGGTAAGCCGCCAGCGGGATTGTCCCAGCGTAGCGAGGGAGATCCTGGCGTGGATCTCCCGCCGTAATCTTGATTGTTCTGTGAATATATTGGTGTGCATACTAAGAGCTGTAACCTTTCTCTCTACTGTTTCACGGTACTAGCGTTTCCCCCCTTGCATTCCTCGGTTCTACCTCTGTGCGTAGCATGTATGGAATGCTGGTTGTGCTGACATGCCATGCATTAAGACTGCGCGTCTGACCTGCATACAATAGCATTACTAACATGGTATCGGTGAATGTTTGCGTTCTGTCTGATATGGTCTTGTTCAGGAAGCCAATGGCCTAAGTCTGTACGAAGACACGGCAGGCATTCCACTGTTCCGCTGGCGCTTTGGTTGCGGCGACAAGCGTAGGCATCATTAAGCCGTCTCGTAGCATATTGTTGTTAGATAAAATTTGAGATGCTTTGTTTTTAATGCATTGTCTTGTCACAATGCATGCGCCTGCGGGCAGCAGTGTGGTGACAGGTTTACTCATGCACAATCGATCTGCGGATGCAATGTAGGGGTAAGCCGCCAGCGGGATTGTCCCGGTGTAGCGAGGGGGATCCTAGCTTGGATCTCCCGCCATATCCCTGACTTGTAGGTGCGCATATATGGATGTGCACACTGTGATCTGTAACCTTTCTCTCAACTGTTTAACTGTACTAGAGAGTACTAATACCGTGAAACAATAATGAGAAAGGTTGTATATCACAGCGTGCACATCCATATATTCACACCTACAGGCTAGGGATATGGCGGGAGATCCACGCTAGGATCCCCCTCGCTACACCGGGACAATCCCGCTGGCGGCTTACCCCTGCACTCTATCCGCGGATTGATCGTGCATGGGTGCACTTGTCACCACACTGTTGCCCGCATGCTCATTCATTGTGACGGACGCTTCCACTCGCGCTTGCATTCGAATAGCTAGCCACCACTTTGCCTAGCTTGCTTGACCATGACACGTGTCACATGACACTGTGCATGACACCAATTCCCAATGCCTGCAAGCGATCTCCAGATTTCGCGGGACGCTTCACCGTAATCCGTACAGAGATCTACATAGATCTAGATCATGTGCAGCGATTCCACAATTCCACTAAGCTATCAATAGCAAGGACATCACAAAGCAGGGATGGGCTTGGGTACATGAATTCCACGTGTGTTGTTGTGGTCGACACAATTACCTTTGGTGAATTGGTGTTGTGGGATATCCATATCTAGGGATCAAAGAATATAGACATAATCAAGGGAGGAGTCATCTAACAAAGGACGCGTTGCTTCAGATGAGCCCTAGTGATTAGAGCATGTCGTGTGTACTCATGAGGTCACCGGTTCAATTGTTACTTTCATATTTTCCACTGTGTACTACATTGTTCCCCCTGTGTGCCCTTCTTGTTGTGTCAAGACGCTGGTTAGTCTCATCGAGTGTGCACAGGGGTTAATGCGCGTGCTTGAGCTGGTAAGCATGCTGAATGTGCATGATGACGTGGAGGGGAGCCTACCTGGCAGCCGCGTAAAGTCGCGTGGCAGACATGAAAGTAAGAATTTAATCGGTGACCTCTAGAGTACACACGTCATGCTCTAACCACTGGGGCTCACCTGAAGCAACGAGTCCTTTGTTAGACTCCTCCCTTGATTATGTCATCTATATGCTTGGATCCCTAGATATGGATATCCCACAACATGTTGTTTCCGTTCGCTCGCTAGGGTACATTGCTCCCTGTGCTACCCGATCATTGAACAACCGTTCATTTCAAGAATGACAGGCCTGGCGCAGACTACACAACTCGTTCGTGGTTTGAACAACGAACAACTTCGCCTTACTTGTCGTGAGATATCTCTCACAATAGCGCATGCTGGCACAATGAACACCTTTTCTTATATGCTCAGCGACTTGTCCAGCTTGTGGACAGTCGCGCACGCATAGCTTACGAATTACCGATCGAGTTGTACACAGTGTGATCACACGTACACTCGGTGGGCTTACGTGCCTGCACTCGCCACGTGTGATTGCACGCGTCCACAAGCCTTACCTGCACACTGCATCAGCGTTGTGTACAGCCTTCTCCCGGAACAATGTGTCCCGTCATAGGCTTATTATGGCTTTATGCGGCTAGCCGAATCGTTACTGCACATATTACGTCTTACTATGTGCATTACCGCCGCTACACAGAGTCCGCCCGGCGGGCTCTAGGGTTGGCATGCACGATAATATCTGTACTGCCACCCAGAGCTGCCCACGAATTACGTGCGCAGCCTTGCTTACACTCATCTCAGGCTCTGTGAGCCACAACTTAAGATCTCCCGTGCTTATGCGGGATCTGGGATCGGTGTGGCAGTTATGCGGCACGATTCGGCAAGGCGAGCTTTGACAGGGGGATTGACCTGGGCGCACACACCCCGGTATTTATACCGAGCGCTTGTTGGGACCAGGCACGCTTCATAGTAGTCTGGTCGGGGCGCCATCCATATCTGCACTGGCACGTCACATCTGTGCGTGTCATAGTATCCCTGTTCTGATTGTGCCTATACAGCCCTCGATGCGGCGAACTGTCCCATCATTTCTTCCAATTACCGCCATTGAGGTCTATTACCCGAGACCAGACCGATAGGTCTCGACATTACTTGAGTGGGACTGCGTGCGGACACGCAATGCCCTTGCTTCGTCAGAGTCTTGAAGAAGCTCTGGATAATTGGTGAGATTTTACATGCTCCAAGGTGCACTCATTGCAGCCCGGCCAATGCACCAGACACCCCCTGGACTTGATTGCCACTTTGCGAGTGTTAGTAATACAGTCCACCTCATACTCTAGTTGGCCATCAATTAATGCTGGTCACAGAGGAGGAGTGTTGTTGTACATGACGTACTTGTAGGGCTTGAGAGCACTCACATGGAAGCCTTCATGGATGTTCACGCCCGCAGGCAGCTCCGAGCGATACGCTTGTTTGGTACTACCCACAGGCTCGAGGACTTGAAAAGGGCCAACATAGCGAGGAGCCAATTTACGGAACAAACCCGATTTGCGCCGTAAGTGCTTTACATTAAGTGGGACCAGATCCATAGTTCAACATAAAGGGGGTGTTGCGGATGTTGTGATGCCGCAAATTGTTCAGAGCAAACTCCGCAAGAGTCAGCAACTCTTAGTTGTGTTAATAAGGGCCAAAAAAGTGACGCAAGGTGTTTATAAGCACAGAGTGTTGTGGGATATCCATATCTGGGGATCCAAAGAACATAGGCGAATAAATCAAGGGAGGAGTCGTTTCACAAAGGAATCGTTGGTTTAGGTGAGCCCTCGTGGTTGGAGCATGTCGTGTGTACTCATGAGGTCACCAGTCCAATTCTTTCTTTCATTTCTGTAGCTCGCGGCCATACGCGGCAAGGTACGCTCCCCTCCACTTCATCATGCATAGGCAGCATGCTTACCAAGTCAGGCACACGCATTAAGCCCTGTGCACACTCGATGAGACTAAACAGCGTCTTGACACAGAGTTACCACGCTCGATCGCTGGGCCGTTCGTTTGCGGGTGATATGCCGCGGACATCGAGAGTGTTGTTCGCAAGGGGTTTGGCAAGTTCATTCTGGAAGAGGCTCACAAAACGTGTGTCCCTAGGATCGAATCAAGCGCGAGTGGAAGTGCCATACCGAAAGTTTAGTTGGGGAAAGTGTCACGTACCGGTATGTGTGCGGAGTACTTTGCACATGCCGCCTGAGATCAAGGATGACACTTGCATGTTGAGAATCCGCGTCTGATACTTGATCCATGACCTTGTTCGATCTATACAGCGCGCTGGAATGCGTCTTCAAACTCGCGGGCTAGTGACTGCCACGTGTCCCCGTGCGTGTATCCTCATGTGCACATGCCTTGGGCGCTACAAGGCACTTTCACAACAACCGTTGAGGGACAGTTGCCAACGCGCTTCGCTCGCTATCTCCAGATATTACTGGCTCTGACAACATTGTGGTTCCCCGGTTTCAGCGGCGAACCCCGTAAGGCGTTTCCGGTGCTGGCGTTGATTCAGGGGAAATCGTCTCCTTCCGTCGGAATCCCGGCGGGTTGTAGAGCACTGCCTGCAAACGTGGGCGGTCGGCGGTCGAATCATGTCTGCACACCTCACGACTTCATGTGCAATATCGCCGTCACACGGGCTGTCTAAACCCGAAAACAACACTTTGTGTGCATGTGCATATATGCACACGGATGCCCCCCTCTTCAAGTGAACATGGAAACCTCCCCATGCAGCCTGCGGATTGCGTTGACTTTCTCATGAATAGGGTTCATCGAGATTCCTGTAGATTTAGCCGGCATTCGAGGTCTGGCGCATCTTCGCCGAAGTGTACCAATCACCATTCGGCCGCTTTCAGCTGCTATAACATTTATGGGGGGAGCCGGGAGTCCAGAGATAGATGCAAGTTACAGTTTCCAAACCTGGGTCGCCTGCATGCAAGGTCGCGCACACACGATTTAATGCCGTGGGCTAAAGCGCATCGCAGATGTTGAACGTCACCCGGACACACCTCCCGGCCATCCACCGCACACGCCTGCGAGCATGCAGATGCAGGCGAAGAACAAGCACACAACTGCCCAACTGAGCGTCACAGTCTGTCTATTCCGGTGTCTCACATGAAAGAAGGTCAAGACTGTTGACCTCGACCAAACGTTATCCGTGGCACTACGTATGTCCTGCAAGTTCATGCAATGAGACACACCAGGACAAATTGCCGTGTGGATGCATAAACGTGTAAACATCATCGGGTAATCAAGCTGGCATCTGATGCTCGTTGCGGCTACGCAGCTTTTTCTTGGGCGCGCCGGCTTCCGCACCAACTGCAGCGCTGGGCCCCTCCGCAGCAGTAATCGGAAGACCGTGTCAATTGCTGCACCAAATCATGAAGCAATCCCTCAGTCCCAGGAGGAGTCGGTATGTATCATTGTCGTTCAGCTTGTTACGTGCCTTTCATCAATGGCATGGCCCTGCAGGCCCGTAGGTCACGCAGGCTTCGAGGTCAAGCTGGAGCGGGTGCAGGTACAGCAGGCAACGCAGGCTGTTTCATCAAGTCTAAAGATAGACAAAAAACGGAGAAAGAAGGTATTATCGTGCACTCGTCCCTGTCATCATGTCTCAAGGATGTGCATCGCAGCTTACCGCAGGCTTGCCTCTGCAGGGCGCCACGCTTTGGCCTGGCGTGAAGCGACTCGCAATCGAGATCCCAATTGCTGACACAAGCGCAGCAGTCGATCTGGCGCTGGTGAATGACCTGATTGATTGTGTTCCTACGGCAGCTGGCATCCCCATTGTTGTGTTTGGGTCACAAGCATCCACCGATTTGGCACGAAGTCAAGACGTCCCGTTCGTGGCATTGTCGCTTGAAGAATGCTTGAACGAGGAGGATGAAGAAGAGGAGCTCAGTGGGCCCCTTATCATTCTGGGGGCGGCAGCGAATCAATGCCACGCATGCAGGACTGTTGTGAATGACCTCTGGTCGGGGAGGCTCTTGCTGGTCGTGAATGCGGCCTGGCTTCGTGAGGACCTACCTGAAGTTGATCAATCATTTGCGCGCTCATTGGATACAATCTACTACTTTCTGCCAATCGCGCTGGGGGTGAGCTTTCCGGTTGTGCGATGCTGGTGACAAATGTGATCACATGTCGACAACAAGAGCAGCAGCTGCCTGTCTGCCTGAGTCTCTTCAGCTATCACAAGGGCTGCATTCGCCCATCAATATTAACTGCCCTGCCATGGATTCCTATACAGATACATGTCCATGGCCAAGTGGGACTGCTGCACATGAATTCTGCAGGTTCTGCAGGGAGGTATTAAGTGCAATGCAATGGCCGCAGGGTGTTTTGGGAGGGAACAAGATGGCATATGTGTTCAAGTGTGCCAAGGTGGACGGCGACAAATGGTCTGTTTTCTTGGAGGAGAGTGAAGGGGTCAAGTGTGTGGGGCAGATGGATGACAAACCCACAGGAGCTGACATAGAGGCAATGGTATACAATGCATCAGCTGCCAGCTCGCCGTTGACAGCAGCTGCAAAAACTGTTTCAAGATTGCTGCAAGCATTTAAGAAGTAAATCAAGGGCACTGAGTCTCGTGTGGTGCCGCCTGTACATTCCACACTACTGATCATGTCCAACTCGATTTTGATGCTTCAGCGACAGCTGTTGGCGCATCGTTTCAGTTCACATGCGTCTATGCGCACTGCCGTGCGTATGCACCGCAGTACCATGTAATGCACCAGCAGCTGGATGGCTCCGCCCAGTGGCCAAGCCGATACCGCTTCAGAGTTCCACCAGCGTGTCATGCTTACAATGCACCATACGAAGAAGACGATCCTTTTATCTGTCATGTTCCTCTACGAAAAATTGGTAAGCTTTGTTAGCATCTGTTATGCCGTAGCCGTCGAGCAGGCACTATGCTGTGCCCAGGCGTTGTCGGCGCCTGCTGTGTGACTTTCCCAGCCGAACAGAGACGTATCGATACATGCACTGAAATTGTGCTTGTGGTGCAATCTGAAGTGTGTCGTGCAACGTGTCTTCATCATGAGCGAAAGGTCGCGATCGGAATTAGTCCACAGCTGCATGCATTGCGCCATTTCTGGCACAGTCGTGGAAGCGGGCATGCCCTGTCATCGAAATTTTTGCTTCCAGTCGCAAAGTGTAGCCGCGAGCAGGCATGATCAGTGCTTTGGCATCGCAGCCTGCGCGTACCGGTGAACGACTTGTATGTGTCTCAGAAGAGTAATCGGATACAGGCGAACACAACGCAAGAACCTCTTCCGAAGCAGCTTCCAAATATACGCTCACACACATATTCTCAAGCTAGCTACTTATACTTTTCGATAGCCTGCATTGTTGTTTGCATATTTGCATTGTGTTTGCATATCAGAGTTCCCGTGAAGGTTTGGCCTTTCTAAAGACAGGCGCACTTTGCCTGAACATTAGTCTCGGCGGATGCCATTGCCTGTCCCAAGAGCTGGTGCAAAGGCTTTTAGGCAAGGCGTTCGCGGGATGCTCGACACCGTTCAAGCATCATGAACGATTCTCCAAGTCAGAAGATATACGGGCTTTACATCATCAGCTCTGCTGATGGATTGCTGTACGATGTCCTTTTTGGAGATTGTGCAGGACACAACGCAAGTGAGAACACGCGAATTCAGCTGGCAAGTTCTTTCGCAAGCATGAGCCATATTGTGAAGGAGTTGTCACCATCCAAAGAATGCACAGGCATATCTAGTTTAGAAGCTGAGACCTTCACTGTGGAGGTATGCTCAAGTTCTCAGCATGCATTGCCTTGCTATCGAATATGGATACTGAGGGCTGTCCCCAGGAGCAGGTTTTTCAGACTCTGACAGGGATCAAGTTTCTCCTGTTCGTGGCACCCGGAACAAGGCAGACTTCCGAAGTTCTGCAAGCTGTGTATGAGTTATACTCAGACTATGTGATGAAAGATCCTTATTATGAACTTGAACAAAGAATAAAAAGTGAAACATTGAAGGATATGCTCCGTAGAAAAGTGGCAGAATTTGAGGTCAAATTGGTGATGTAATGGCACACAATGTGCCACCGCGTCACCAAATTTGTGTGCCTTATCAATGCGGTCTCGCATCACCTCGTGCAATGGGTTGCCACGATGTAAGCTGGCCGAAGCCTGCCCTACACAACAGGCAAGCATAATACTGACGATCCACATTCTGCATCACAACAGTGTGCAATTGAAACGTTCTCTCACCATTCTTGCGTTGATATCTGACGGAAGCACTGCTGCCAATCATTTACAAACTGGGAAACCACTATTGTCATTACAACTGAATGGAATGTGATTCGGAGGGAGCGAATCACACTGGTAAGCAAAATAGAGTACCCGAACCTGGTCAATACGATCTGCACACTTGCCAGTCAACAGTTGGCATCACGATGCCACCTTTCAAGATGTACGTATAAATTTATTTCCGCAAGGCAAACCTTTGCATGAGGCAACGGTGGGCACAGCTGTGCGACGAACACAACTGGCCTCCAGCTACATGTGACTAACTTTCTCTGGACCTGCCCCATCACTGTTTGCCCCAGCTTTTTCTGCACTATGACTGCTATCGGATCTTCGGATCATAGCAATGCCCTCTTCAAGATCTGCTGCGGCGGCCTTCAGCGCCCGCATCTCCCGTACCTTGTATTGGCAGAACTTTACAGCATCTGTCGTGCGGACAAAAACATTCTCAGGTCCAATCTCGTTCAACAACTTCACGCGCTTGAGCTGAGCCTGGACCTTTCGGCTCGGGTTTGCCAAAACTAGCTGTTGATCATCAGCGCGTAGTTGCTCAATGAGTTCATGGAGAGCATGCATGCCTGCACAAATGTGTGATCATTCTGCTGAAGAAGTGCCACATAAACAGCATGTAATCGAATGCTAATGGTACTGAGCGGTGATGCTCCGCACCTGTCGAATCAACAAATGCCACCGGTGACATGTCGAGAATCACCTGCAGGAAAGCTTCGCTGTGACATGTTGAATCAATCCATTCTGGATGGTTTATCAGCAAAGGGACGATTCAGACCACGGCTGCAGACACAATCATCCAGAGGAGATCCTCAAGGCGCACATAATGGATGGGTCCTAGTGCCTCATCTGCATTCGCGCGCTTTCGGTACTTGTCAACACGGCCTCGGATCCATTCAACATTGGCGAAGTAGATAGGGGCATCAATTCTGCATAACACAAAGCCTGTCACAATTGCACAGAATTAGGGCTACAACATCGTGAAGCACGGAGTACCGCATGTGACATGTGACTAACCTGACAATGCAAACGTGTGGGCTCTCTTTTGCAGAAGGATACTGCTTCTTGTTACGGTAGACTTCTGCACACGCATCACAGCATTGTTTGAGTACAGAGCCTTGGCTCGCCTGCTCAGCGTAAGGTAAGAGCCCCATTCATCATCACATACCTGTCCCTGGTAAGCAGCCAAGCACTGCTGTGTGGGGTAAGGCGCTCTGGTAGATGACCAGGACGACGGCCAGGCCGATGGCGATAGCAAGACCGATCTCCACGCCCAAGAACACAGTACCAAGGAATGCAGCCATCCATACCAAGAAGTCAAGGAAGTTGGACTTGAACAGGAAAACAGCCTCCGAGATCTCAAACAGACCTATGACTGACGACATCACGACTGCTCCCATCACTGAGTATGGAACTCTCTCGAATACAGGGGTAATGAACAGCAGCACAAGCATGACACACACCCCTGCACATCGGAGCTGGCCATGATTCGATCAACACAAACACTGGGGACTGGGCTTGAACCATGCAAGAACACAGTGCAGGAAGTCACATAGAATTCAGAAGCAACAGCAGCACCTGTGATGCCGCCCTGCAATGCGGTCTTTGCTCCGACATCGGCGCTCACAGCTGACCGGGAAAACGAGCCTGTGCATGCGTAAGCATTGAACATTGAGCCAAAAAGGTTGGCAAATCCCATCGCAACAATCTCCTGGGTGACACCAATTTCATACTGATGCCGCCGTGCCAGTGCTTTGGCAATGCTGATGCTCTCCATGAAGCCCACCAGGAATCTACATACACCGCAGGGTCTAGATTGTATTCAAGGATCCTCCAGATGAACATGGAGACAAAAATAACCACTAGGGAATCACACAGCAGTAGTGCCGTCTGCAATTGTTTGCCGAAGCTGTGCATTGGGAACCAGTGCTTGATTGTTGCTGAAGGGAGGCCTGCACAAGCGAAGTCGATTGGAAGCAGTGTGCATAGGTGCATCCGGACAGATGCAGTGTCTGGCGTGCGGTCGGACCCAAGTAGTCTGGAGAGCTGGAAGCAGATCGTCAACCGCTGCAAGACCTGGTGCGGAAACGCTGCACGTTGCATAACAGAGCACATTTGACCCCCCCCCCCCCCCCCCCCCTGCGGGCACTCCGGTGGGGGCTCTATGTCAACGGTATCAGAATTGAAATTGCCACGGAGACGATCAGGCCATAGAAGACACGTATGGTACAGTAGCATAAACCACATTCAAGCGCAACAATCGGATATCTTGGAAAGAGGGCATCGTGCAGCGGACCTTTAGGGATGTGCCGAACTGTGCGTATAAGGCCCTTGCCGTCGAGGTCTCCAATCACAACAGTGATAATAGCAATGACACACACAGAGATCGGCCCGAGGGGGCGGAGCCAGGATAGCTTCTTATATCGTTTGGCCAGATGCTTCATAACAATTAGCATGATCAGCCAAACAGAGCACATGACAACCTCGCGCCATTGTGTACCATGTATATTCTTGCAAATTTCGATGAATGTCTGAAGGGCGGTCTCAGTGGATGGGATGCTGATCCCAAATAAGTACTTCAGCTGGCTGAGGCCAATAATAAGGGCAGCTCCTGTGGTAAATCCAGAGATCACGGAGTGACTAAGGAAATTAGCAAAGAATCCCAGACGGAAAACTCCAACAATCAGGTACAAGATGCCGACCAGGAAAGCCACCTGCACAATGACCATGTCAGAGCGTGCCCCACACTCCAAGAGCAACAGTGTGTATGTACGTATGTATTCATGATTGTATGACCATATCGATTGAGACATTGACAACTCCGAATCCCGGACCAATGGTCATTCATAACAGTGGGCATGCTAGCCGTCGAGACACCTGCGTTGCGGCTTCATTGAAATTACTTTGCACATCTGCAAGTTCTCCTGGATTGTTGGGGTCATCAATATTCTCAGCCTCTGGGAAGATCGAATGAAGAGAATGTCCCAAAAGCAGCGAAATCACCGCTACCGGACCCACTGCGAGGTGTGGCGAGGAACCAAACACTGCGTAGGCCACACAGGGAACAAACGCCGAATAAAGTCCATAAACCGCAGGCAGGCCAGCCAGCAGTGCATACGACATGCCTGCAGCAGATGAATCAATGGGTGTCACATATACACGCTCAAGCAGAAGCCTGTGGCCAACACCCCCCCCCCCCCCCCCCCCTCCACAGATACTGTGTGCAAAAGCAGATCAAGCTGCAGGTGGAGAGTTTCCCACAAAAAAAAATCCACATCAACCAGATCACACCCAGCTGTCACAGCATGGTGCGCACAGGACGGCACGCACAAAATCAAGATCCAGCATATGTGGTCTCCGCCCTGGCTAAGGCGGGTGAGGCAAGAGTGGCGGGGGCAAGGCAACTGATTGAGTGATCGAGGGCAATACCTTGCGGAATGACCATGAACCCGATCGACACACCGGCCATGACATCAATCAGCAGGTTGTCGCGGACCTGCAAAACCCCCCCCCCCCCCCCCTCCACAGATACTGTGTGCAAAAGCAGATCAAGCTGCAGGTGGAGAGTTTCCCACAAAAAAAAATCCACATCAACCAGATCACACCCAGCTGTCACAGCATGGTGCGCACAGGACGGCACGCACAAAATCAAGATCCAGCATATGTGGTCTCCGCCCTGGCTAAGGCGGGTGAGGCAAGAGTGGCGGGGGCAAGGCAACTGATTGAGTGATCGAGGGCAATACCTTGCGGAATGACCATGAACCCGATCGACACACCGGCCATGACATCAATCAGCAGGTTGTCGCGGACCTGCAAAAATTTGAGTATACATAGCTATGTGGATGTGATGACTGCGAGTGCGCCCGTGATGTTCCACGGAACGTTCCGTGTGATGTGTCACGAAGTCGCAACACCGATCAGCGTGGAGCTCATGCGGGGCAAGCTACATCGAGGTGAAATGCGATTTTCCAAACTAAAGATCCACACCGAGTACTTTTTGAGCCATGATACACACGGAACGGCGAGTGCGATCCAGTCCGTCACACTGAAGTTCTTGGCGCCGTCTCTGGCCTGATTTGCCCTGACGCCGCACCATTTAGACACCTTGCTGCGGAGTGAAACAGAAGCATCTGTGTTCGTGAATCCATCTAGTTGGTCAAATACTCTGATAGATGACGTCCGAGAGGACTCCTTCAAAACGGGACCAACATCCACGAGATCCTCAGAGGCCACCATCCTGAGTGTTCAGCAGCTTGGATAACGTCTTCTGTAAAATTAATGCGTTGGCAGCGGCGGTGGACGACACCTTGGAGCGCCGTGCGAGTCGGATGATCGATTGTGGGATGCTGGTGTCACCAGGGAAGACCACACTTACTGAAGAGCTAAATGGTCGAACAGGTCAACGATACTAGATGGGAATTTTTAATGTTCAAGGAGCATTTGCAGAAACATCATCCCTTCAGCAGTTGAACTGGAACCCAACCGCAGCACTTGCATTGCGATCGCTGCGGAGCTCTACTCAGCTGCCATATCATGCGCCATTCTCGCGGAGAAACAGAGCAACTCTAAACGATTCGCAAAGAATGGCCACGGTCTACACACCTGGACAGGGAGACTCTACTCCATGCGAACGTAGACTCCCGGCGCCCAGATGAACGTGGAATTTCTCTCGCTGGCAGATATGGGAAAGCTGTGCTGTCCGACGGTGTTGCCGCAGATTCGTCTATGATGGGATGCTGGTACAGTTTGACATGTTACTACAGCAACATCCATCGCGATGGATGTTGCTCTAGTAACATGTCAAACTGTATCGTGTCGACGGACCGTATCAGCATGCATGGATGAACTACCCTTGTATCCATGAGACAGCGAACTGGATACCACGAATCGAAATATAAGCCCTGACCCGGCAGGGATGCGGAGGAATCACTGTCAACTGATGAGGATGGCATGCGTATCCAGTGTACCTGAGTAGGCGGCATACACTCTTCGTGACAGCGAAAGTTTAGCCGTCGCTTTTTGCCCTTGTGATCGGGACGTTAGATCCCAGAACATGGCTGATCCCAGAACATGGCTTTCCCACAATATGTCTGGTTCACGCCTGTTCTCGCTTCATCAATGCTCGTGTTTGCGTCAGAAATTCGCCAGGCTGCGGCATCGTATCCGGCGGCGTACGGGCACATATGCATCGTTTGAACTTGACGCTCGAAGTGTTCCTTTATACCCGCAGCGGCGAGACTGTGCTGAACAAGGAGCACAGGCTGCTCACTCTTGACATCGTGGTCGTGCCAGCCGCAGGTTCACAGCGGTCGTGACAATCGCATGGTTCAGCACCCATGCCACGGGCACAGGGATAGGCACAGGGATATCAGCGTGTTCACCATTTCAGCATGCCACTTCGAAAAGCATCGGTCACTCGCCGCAGCGCTATGACGTTCAATATTTTGATTTGGAATGCTTGCTGGTTGCTTTGCGTTGATTATTTCGCAGCCGAGCAGGTCTCCGCAGTGGTTTACTGGCAACATCCGAAGTCGCTACAGTCCTGGCAAGCAAGCACGCCCACACCACGCGAAAACATTGCATCAGAGCTTGCATTGCTGCTCGCCTGTAAGGCAGCTCGCAGAGAGGAGCTTCTGGCGAAAGGAACTTTGTTTTGCAGCCCGCGCTGGCCAAGATCGCAGGCATGCACGCATCGCAGCGCTGCTCTTCGCCCTGGCCCTCCAGGTCCCCCTCCAGGCAGTGCAGGCCCAGCACCAGTCACCCGAGAGGGAGGTCATGGCCGCCCTCATGGCGTATCATGACGTCTGCACCATCGCTGGGCAGCGCGTGGACGCCGCCGCCGCATTCCGTGCGCTAGTCTCGGCAGCAGAGCCCCTCGGGCTGGAGCCCCAGCTGCACAAGTGCACGGCCTACTCGCACGACCCCCAGCATGCGGGAGCCGTCGCGGCCGCGCTCGGCATTACGCATGCCACGGAGGGCACCGACATCACCGGCACGCCCATCAACACCCCGGCGTTCGAGTCGGCGCACGCGCAAGCGACGGCCGACAAGGTGTGCGCCACCATCGAGAAGATGATGAGCCTGCCCCTGAGAGCGCAAGACCAGTTCTTGCTGCTCACGATGTCCTGCCATCGCCGTATGCTTCACTACGCCAGGGCGGTGCCGTGGGCGCACATTTCCGATCACACGCGCCGGACGGAGGTATCTGTCCTGGCTGCGGTGAATGAAATGATGCGCGTCCCGCGGGACGATCTTCGTGCGGCCGCACAAGCCGTCCTTCCAGCGCGCCTCGGTGGCCTGGGCGTTATGTTCACGCCGCTGGAGGTCGCGGACGGAGCGTACCTCGCTGCAGCTGCGGTGAGCCAAAAGGCATTCGCAGGAGGTCCCGAGCGCATGCAGCCGTTCGGGGGGCCGCACGGGCAACACTTGCAGGAAACCTGGCAGGCCCTCAACGTCACTCAGCAGCTCCATTCGGAGCTGCCCGGGCCGGCGAGCGGCGACACCATCGCCAAGGTGTTACCTGCTATGCAGCAGCGTATCACCAAGGTGGTTGCCCTACGCCGCCGGGCGGCTCTGCTTGCCAGCCATGATGTCACCACGGTCGAGGGTGCATACAACTCGGCACGGCTTCGCAGCTGTGCTTGCCGTGCGGGGCCACCCTTTGGTTGAGCACCCTGCCGCTCTCCCAGGCGCTGCGCATGACTGACATTGAGTTCA
Source organism: Ulva prolifera (assembly GCA_023078555.1). Taxonomy (NCBI): domain Eukaryota; kingdom Viridiplantae; phylum Chlorophyta; class Ulvophyceae; order Ulvales; family Ulvaceae; genus Ulva; species Ulva prolifera. Next base: position 11,196,546 of record CM041198.1, on the reverse strand, counting down.
TGCTGTGCATCAGGTATCTTTTGGGCATGTCTTCAGCCCCTCCCAATGCGGTCGGCTCGCGCTGCGAATGTGGCACATTCATACAGCTGCATGATCTCGACGACGCGATGAATTGCACACACAATGCGGGGACCTGGACTTCGCGCCACAATATCGTTGAAAAACAATGGCGCGAGATCGGGTTCCACGCATGTATGGCATCCCGCGCACAGCGCCGTTCTTCCGCGCGCGGCTCGCGGCCCCTCCGAGGCAGATCCATGCTGGCCCGCCGTGTCCGCCCCCGGCTCCGCCCCAGCCCGCCTCCCAGATCGCGGGCCCTTCGCGTGGGGCGACCTTGCCCGCGGAGCCGATGCCTGCAGCCCCGCCGCCGCCGCCGGCCGCGCGTGCGGACGCGGCGCCGGCACCTACGACTGCTCCGGCCGCCGACGCCGATGCTGGACACAGCGCCCAGATGGGGCGCCACGCGCCAGACGCAGCGCAGGCTGCGGTCCTGGCGGCGGCAGCGGCGCCAGGTGGCCAGGATCCGGCGGTGCCTGGAGAGCAGGCCGCTGCCGCGCACGCGACGGCGCTGGAGCGGGTGTTCAGGGCGGTGGCCTAGGAGAAACTCGGGGACATCATGTTTATGCCGCCGGGTGACGCTTTGTGCATAGGGGTTGTGTCGGTTGTGAACCCCTGTGCTGATACCTACTGCGGCCGAGCGGCCGGGGAGGACGGGGTGCTGCAGAGACACGGGACGTGCAGACACGCACTGCTTATCGTTTTTACGACCCTGGTGCATACAGTTTTGTGCCGCTATCGCATGAGATTTATGGTCGCTTGGGACAGCCTGCCATGAATCACTTGAATTGGCTGGCGGAGGTTGCGTCTCGGTGTGGTAAGGTTAACCGTGCTTTGTTTGTGACGAATGCTCTGCGCCGGTTGAGTGTGGCATTGTGCAAGGGGAATGCTCTTGTGCTCCGTGCGGGGCTTCAATCTGTGGCTGACATCACCGGCAGGGCTGTGGTACGTGCTCGTGCCCGGCCTAGTGCCATGACTGCGTGAGTGGATTTGCGTGTGAATTCCTAGCAACGGCTCGCTGCCCGGCCTCTGTCCTTTGTAACTACATACGTGATGCTGAATATTATGCTTATGGTACATGATGCTGAATATTATACTTATGATACAGGATGCTGAATATTATACTTATGATATATATCGCCTCGGTGACATGCGCCCGCTACGTCATCGACGCTTACGTTGGTTACCAAGAGCATTACGAAACGATTTATCACGTGCAGCAACGTCCCAGCTGCTACCACCCTTGTCTGTCGCGCATCTGTGACACCTCTCGCCCCTGCAGATTTGAGTATATCATGCGAGCGCATGCGTTTCTACTCATCTGCAAGCGCGTACATACGCCGATTCTTCGCCAATTGAATAACCTCAGTTGCGATCTCGGTGAAGCAGGTAGACGTGGACTTCTATGTTCCCCCCGATTGTGCACAGCGGTCGCGGTTGGGATTTACTGCCAATACACATTTCACCTCCGAATAATTACAAACTGACTGCAGCGATTTACCGCAGTCGTTGCGTTCGTGTAGCTGCACGCCAACGCTCGCGTCGCATCCGCGTGGACGAAAGGTACACATCGAGTATTGTGCGTAAACGTGACCACTATGGAACTTAATGCAAGAGCTGACGTGATCGTGAATTCATTACGCATGATACTGACAAATGTTAATCTGCAGCGGAGCACTGCCAAGCGTTGATTATGCGAGGCTGCTCAAGGGCAGCGCTCATCACGAACATGGGCGATGTCCAGCGCTGTTCTTGGCTCCGATGGAAAATCTTGCCGATAGACCATTCAGGATGGCCTTCATGGAAACGTTGGGGGGTGCAGATGAGTGCTGCACCGAATTCATACGAGTACCTCACTTGCAAGACCACCCAAAGTTGGTTGCGAAAGGCTTAGCCGCTACATACAGCGGATGGGAACTGACAGATGTGCCTTTGGGCGCTCAAGTCATGGGCTCCTATCTGCCGATTATGGACGAACTTGTTCCCAAGCTGATACAACGCGGAGCCCCAAGAATTGACTTGAACTGTGGCTGTCCAGCTTCCAAGGTGATTTTCTGATGTCACGTACATAATCAAAGCTGTCACGATGGACGGGCCACCATATGATGGCAAAACGGTCTTCCAGTTGCAGGTCACTGGCAAGGGGGCAGGATCCAGGTGTGCCCCTACAAATTCAAAGCCGCGCCCCCCCCTTGATTGCATCCCATTCTTCCCACTGTGTAACATAATATTGAGCTTGGGCTATGCCGACCGTCATGCCATGCCATCAATGGAAGTGAATCCTCCATGTAAGCAGCAGTAAGGCACAGTAGCCATGGCGCGACGCCTCATTCTAATCACTGTGGATAGCTTGTTGCAGCCCAGTCATGCCAGCCATATTTGCAGTCTTTTGAAGGACCCACACTTCCTGCACGAACTCGTGAAGCACATTGTCGGGCTGACAGAAGGGCGGGTTCCCGTCAGCGTCAAGATGAGGGCAGGCTTCCGCGACTCCAGCCTGTTCCTTGAGAATGCTTTAGGGATTGAGGCAGCAGGGGCAAGCTTTGTAACAATCCACCCACGCACAAGAAGCCAGGCGTATTCTGGGCAGGCGGATTGGAGCCTGATTACACAAGCTAAGCAAACATTATCTATTCCCGTGGTCTGTATCCCAGGTTTTGGTTGTGAAACCCGGTCTAATTTTCATGGCTGACAATTCTCATGTGCATGCAGATCGGAAACGGTGATGTTAACAGCGCAGAAGCCGCAATACGACTGTTGAACTCCTCGAATTGTGATGGCATTATGATTGGAAGAGGTATGACTGCAGCACAGTGCCGTAGAGAACAATGCAGTTCCAGATCGAGTTCCGCTGGCTCATGCGGGAATGTCTATCTTGTCCAGGTGCTATCCAGGATCCATTGATTTTTCATAGGATTCGACAGAGATTCTGTGCTGGGAACAGCGATTCCCAAAATACACAAGGCGCCAAGATCCTGCATGATGAAGCAGAAAGTATATGCCAATTTCTGAATGTTTTTGCGCAGCACACGCTGCAGACTTCCAGCGTGCGATACGATCATAGATTTGCCTCATAAGCTCAGTCTTGATCAGACAGACTGTGTTGCTCATGAGTATCACCTATCCAATGCAAGGAGTTGAAGCGCAGTCGCACATCAGGCATTCATACTCAGTCGAAGGTCAGTGCTGTGCGGTAACCTGTTGCATACAATGTCATCCTGACATATGAAATACTTGCAGGTGCATAGTAGTCCAGCCCCTCGGATGAAGCAATTGCTTGCTTACTTATTTTCATGGAATGATGCATATCAGCCATACCTGAAATATTTCAGGAGACAGACTCCGCCCAGGGAAGAATACATGCAATTTGTTCGGGACATTTGCGACGCAGTGCGACTTCATCATCAGGATGGTGGGTTGTCAAATTCTGTCCTAGTAAACCATATGACTCTTGCAAAGGAGAAACAGGTTCCAAACAAAGAGGTTTTGGTGTAACATGCCCACGTCGTACATAGACAATCGCGGTCACTGTGCAACAAAAAGTCTGGGTATCATGAAACAGAGTCACCGTTGACAGCTGTAGCTGTACTTGTCGAGCTGCAGATCTTCTCCAACCCTCGCTTTCCCTGTGCATCTGACCAAGGTCCCTCTGTCTGGTATGGGTGCCACTCGCTAGAACCACCAAGTTGACGGATTAGATTGTCAAACGGAATCAAGGCCCGGAGACTCGAAGGTGTACCGGCAGTGGACAGGACTTGAATCTTGCGTTTTGTTCGGGCTTCAAGCCATGGACTGATGACACTCCACAGCCCCTTGAACATCATTGGCGCATTGACCACCAAGAGCTGCCCTAGTCGTTCCGGATGGTAATTCTGCGCAAAGTTTGCAGTTTGGGAGCGGCCCCAAACATATACACGCAGCATCAGGTCCGTTTCAATAACAGAAGGAATGAGCTGATTTGAAACCCACCTGATCAATCATCGATACATTGTGCACAAAATTTCTGACGTCTTTTGTGAAATTACTGAGCTTGATGCCTTTAAGGCATATAATTGTTGTGCATGTGAAAACTTCCCTTCCTGCCTGCTGCGAGCATGCCGGATACACCCGACTTACTGACTTCTGCATCTCCAAAACGTGGAGTCTGAGTAGCCGCTCCATGCTGACACGCTTCAGCAGCTCTCCCAGCTGCAACGAGCCAAGGAGTTCATACCTGCGACGCCGCAATTGAATCATCAGTGTTCACGACGTCTTGGAGCAATTGCATTTTGCTTTACAAAACAGTTGGAGATGCAGTTTGTTCAGGATTCGACGGTGATCATGAAAGGCGCACCTTACCTGTCAGAGACACATAGCAAACACAAACCCTACACACCTCAAAGCACTGGGCAATATCGTGCAGCAGCACAAACGGATGTGAAAGTACAGACCTGATACAATTCAGCATAACCAGATAAACTCACCATACAGGTCGACCGAACTTGTCAGTCTTATGCCAAAAATGCGGGTAAAAGCGCTGGACAGCCTGCAATTCCTCATCTGTGAAAGGCACTTCAGGCGGAGCAGCCTGAGGACTTGCCTCCCACGACACACGACCTTCCCACAACGTCAAAGCTTTTGCAACATCCCATTGTCTAGCCTTCAAATACCGGCATAGGTCGGTTTGCCTGTCGTGCCCAGGTCGCATAAGCTGCCTAGAGCTTAACAATTCCCGGAATTGTGCCACGATCGCCACCTGGAAAGATCAAGCCTGTGAAGTATGGATCTACGAGTTTCCTCTGTGTTACTTCGCCAGAACCACTGGTGGCTGTCCGTGGGCGAAACCATGGAGCACATAGCCACACGACGTCGTCGAAAGGCAACTCGGAGTGAAGCGACGAGTTAGTCTGATGTATCGACCCAGTCTGACCGAGAGGACATACTTCACGTTGTGTAAGATATTCTGCCCAGAAGACGTCCTGTTCAGTCTGCAGCGCTGCACTCATACCTCGTTTGAGGGTGATCAACCACAAACTTACCAACACAATATTTGAATGTTTCAATACTGCTAGCATCACATGGTATACACTGTATACCCCCGCCGTGGCGGTGTACAAGTTCAGGGGCCAAGCTGGACTGTATCAGCACACAGGTACACAAGGTGACCAGCATGAGCACCTATGCGCATGCTACATTCGTTAAGATAAAAATCACCCGACTTCTCAAGCGTCCGAGCGGTTGTTGATTGACCAAGCCTCGCTGACTTTGTAGGACGACGTGATCACCCAGACGCACAACGCGACGTCATGATCGCATCTTCATGCTCGGCCACACATGCGCGCCATGCGCGCGGAGACCCTACGACAGCGTAGGTGTCATGTATCAGCCTGTCGCCACGCTACTACTCAACATGACGTGCGGGGCAAAGCTTCGGCGGTACCGAAGCTGCGGTTTCTTGCGTCACTCACGCTGACCAAAGGGCATCCCTGTAAGTCAGCTGAACATACTCAATTATCACACTTGCAATCACATGCAAGATCATGCCAGTGTGGACGACGGTCACTGGTCAGTATTGGCTTCTGTTCCAATTGCAACAGGCCTTTTACACTCAGTGGTTTTGATCACTCTTCCTAGGTACACGGTTCACGGTGGAGTAGCAAAGCAGATGCAGGCATGGATCGAGGGATTCAGATTCAAATATTGGTAACAATATCTAGGGGTCAGGGTCATTGTTACTGCAGATTAGGCAAGCCAACATTCGTCGATGTCAACACACAAGGGGTGGGCACGTCAGAAGCGAGCCGGCGTGTGAGACATGTACGCGGATGAGGGCGAGGGCATGTGCTGAGGAGCAGGGCACATGCTACTTATGCCTTCATCAAAGGCCATGCTGAACGTGCACACAGCATCACTGCATTCCACTGTTCAGATCGACTGTAGTGAATCTTTTTGTGTGACCTCCGTAACTTCAGGGGCACACTTACTGACCAAATTGATAATTGGAAAGTGGGCATACATGATTTCTTGGATGACTGTTTCGTTGTATCATCATGACGATCAAACAGCTGATAGTTTCAGCAAATGAAGCCAACTTGGCCCGCTGGCGGGCACACACCTGCCGCATAAGTGCTTGTATGGTTAGCGCCTCGGCCTTCTTTGCCAAGCTCTTCTCTCCGCGCGCCAGCCCAGCCACCAATGCTGCATGCACAGGGCCCTGGAACCGCCTTTTTGCTTCAGCAATGTGCCTGGCAAGCCGTTTCCGAACATTGTCTGATTCTCCCACGTAGTACTGCAGTCCAGACGGACATTGGATCTGCAAAGCAGGGGCAGTGAAGTCAGCATGGCCAACAGATAGCATTGCTGCGGTGCAGTACCTGTGAAAACTTGCAGTCAATAGACAGACAACAGCTTTGAAACACTGCTTGAGTTCAGCTGCATATGCACGAAAGCATGTGCCATTTGTCACACACCAACAGAATGTAGACACAGCTCATGGCCAGAAATCGGATTCCCGGGGCTTCTCCTTGAGCCACATGAAGAAAGTGAACTTCAGAATCTTCTACGCCACATCCATCAGTCAGGACATTCTTCAATGTTGCTTCCACAGCCATAGCATCCTGTTCCAATGCCAATTCTATGGGTCCATTCATATCAGAGATCACCTGATGGGACATTCTGTGTTGTAGCTGTGCCGATGCCGCTTCTCCTGTACAAAAACCGCAGGAATTTGACCTGGCAGTGCAGATGGTTGCCGGCTACCTTTGATATGCAACAGAATTTTCCAACCGTCGACTTGAGATCTGTGATTTATGCTCACTTTCATACCTGGCCCCCACATGAACCGGCGTGGTATGTTCCTGCCGACTGCTGACACTTCAGAAGCAGATTTGCTCTCAGACTCACAAATGCTGGCATGCTCTGAAGCTCGAAGGATGGACAAAGTACCACGAGTGTAATTGTTCCCACTGCTTCGTCTGTCATTCTTGAGGTGCTCCAGTACAGTTTCATGGACATCTGAAGTGCAACTTTCACTTGGTAAAGCATACCCTGGACGGCCTCGAGTGAAATGAATCGTGTCCGCGCATCTGATGCTCAATGGTAGGAAATTGCCAATTTCTGATAGGTCTGGAGGCTGGTCAACATCAGGCTTGGGTGAGTGTGCATTGAACACCTGCCCTGTGGGTGATGCAGACTCATCCACATCATGTACCTTGTCATTCCCGCATCCTGGATCGTATCTGAACGCTGGATCTTGAGCTTGTAAATCTCGCAACAAGTCTCTCCACACGACAGATCGGTCAATCATGTGCATGGCTAAGCCCTGCACGCAATGCTTGTGTCGTTTGCCAGGGTCTTTTGTAACCCAAAACAAGTGTAACTGTCTTGCATGCATAAGAGCCAGGGGCAACGCTTCAGCCAACAAATATCAAGCCAACTTATGGACATGGAATGCTGCCACAACAACAGGGAGAGCGGTGGAAACAACAACGAACCTGTGTGTGCGCGACTTGAAATGCGAGAGATTGCGTATTTACCCCGCGGGCCACTTTGAAGCACGCTATGTGCAAGTCCATGGCACTAAGCGCCATCGTCTCTGGCATGGGTATTGCAGAATCTGCTAGAATAACAGGCTGTGTCGTGATGCACAGCTGCTGCGTTCGCTTCAGTGATGGCTCTATGCAGGGTGTTCGAGTGAAAAGGCCCAATTGATCTTGGAGAACCGCATGTTGGTGCGTAGCAAAGACTCCAGAAAAGTTCCCCTTCAAAAATCAATTTGGGTTGCAAGACCACCACGACCCTGGCTCAAAGGCAAGTTTTGAGGCTTGAACAGTTTTGGCCTGAGGGACAGCAGATGAAGGTGTCATAAATGCATCGCAGCAAAGTACCTGGTCCAGGTGCCGGAGAATGGCGGCACAGAGCGCAGTTGCCTGGTGGTCCTCTGTACCCTTACCAAACTCATCGATGCAAACGAAATGACGCGGCGACCGAGAACTACCTCCTGCTGGCTGGCCAAGGCGGAGCAGAATGGCCATTTCATGAGCCTCCAATGCAAACCCTGACCTGCCTTCAGCCGGAGAATCTCCTCGAAAATTGCGATACATGAAGCTCTGAAACTCAGGAACGACACCTCTGGCTGCTGGTATTGGTAGGCCACAATTCGCTAGAAGTGCCACCGCTGTTACAGCACGCAAGAATGTGGATTTTCCTGCGCAAAAACATGCTTTTCTGGTTCAGGGGGAACATGCATGCAGTGTAGTACAAAGTGTAGGCCGAGCGTCAACGGCGGACAGGACAGTACCCCCCATGTTAGGTCCAGACAGCACCGCCATGTCATCATTCAAAAGCATGTCGTTCTGTACACATACTTCATTGGTCACATTGAGCCAAAAGGGCCACATGTCCTTGACATCCATCGCCGCCTGCGGTTCTGCACACAGATCGCATGGTCAGGCCAGCCCAAACACTGTCATTGCATGCCACTGCAGCCTCCGGACGAAGAGATGATGGAAGGATGATCCCACCTGCCATGGTGGGAAGATTCCATCCTTTCAGAAAGGTAGTCTCAGCAACGCAGCTAAGGGCGTGGCCCCATTCCGTGAGCTCTTTCGCCATCAGGATACAAATTACGGAAGGCATTGAGCTTGCGCCAGGTCGGCACATGAACTTCCAAACGTCGTCCAAAGCATCTCTGAAGCTGTTCATTGCTCCTTCGTGTGCGATGATATAGTCTCTCTGAACGATTTTGCGACAAACATTGGTGGGACAGGGCATGCAACGCTGTGGTAGCACGTGCTCATGCATGCCTATCCCGTAAGGCGTGTGTCAAGTAGAAAGTGTCAAGCACACCTGGGCATCAGCAATTGCTTGCGTTAAAAAGCACTTGCTGCGGGCACGTGAATCAACCAAATCCCCATCAAACGGAACCAGACGTTTGTCAGGTGCCAGTGCTGCATTTGAAAACTTATCCATTGTAGATGCCTTCATGCGACTTGAATACAGGCTGAGCTTTCCTGCTGAGCTGAAATATTTGAGCGCAACACCGCGATCTACAACACTGCAGAAATTATGCGTTGAAAAGAAATGGTCCACAGCCTCAATAAGTCGCGCCTTGCAACTGCACAGCTGTTTCAAAACAGCCTGAGGTATTGCTTGCACATTGTAGATCCCAACGTACTGGTCCTCATGTGTACTGCACACAAGCGTCCAGCTCATGCCAGTGAGGTTGTGAGGCCAGTGTAATTTTGTTGTCAAACATGCCTGTTGTGCATCTTCGATGGCGGCAGGATACAGGGAAGCGAAAAGGTTATGGCTGCGTGCCTCATCATATTGATAGAATGCACAAGCCAAACAGCATAGTCCAGCGACATGATTTCAGCGTTTTGACGTACATGAGGAATGCTTCCATGCTGTCAACACTGCCCGCCACCCAATGATACTCGCTGCCATCTGTCTTCTTGAGAACTCTCTGCAATGTATTTTCCTGCACCGTTTCGCTTCCATCCAAAATGACCCTGGCCAAACTGCTCTCGAGCTGCTTGCAGCCGCTGAGGAAGGCGCCCTTTGGGACATGCCTATTGATGCCACACTGTGAGGTTGCAACTTCCATCAATGAATCGGAAAATCGTTGCATGTGGTGGCTTTCAAGACAAGTAATTACACAGCGGATACACTGCATGATGTCCGCTAGTGCTGCCACGGCTTGGCTGTTTCCCCGCGGACCATAGCACATGAGCTGCTGCACTTGCACCCAGCTCTGGATCGTCTTCCATGTCATTGAAATTCCAAGATCCCAGCTCTCCCTGCATTCACGTCGCACATACTGGCATCATGCAGTAGCCTGCTCCAGCATTTGACAATTGTGAGCACCTGATAGCTATTTGGATAGCCTCTGCAGTCTTGCGTTCTGGAGGTTGCAGAAGCAATGACTCCAGACGCTTCCTGGAGGCTCCTATATGCTGGGGAGAAGTTCCAGCTTGCGGAGCTAGCGCATCAAGGAGGCTCGGCATCTCAGAAGCTTGCGATCTGAGCAGGCCAAGATTGTAAGCCGTGGAGTGTAGAACCAACTTATGGTCTGAAGTGCCTGCAAGTCGAGAGGATGAACTGAGCCCTTCGCTGTGTGACAGAGAGTGTAGCTACATTATTGAGAACTTTGGTATATTGCCAGAGATGGCGAACGATTGGCATTCCTGGGGACGCGGACACCCATGGCAAAGCGGCCCCCACTTGGAAAAGTCCTGCCTCGAGTTTTTGCTCCACGTGGTTCACAAACATATTAGCTGATGTATACACCTACACCGCGCCAATCTGAAGTTCACTGCTAAAAGGTTTGGGCAAAACAAATGTGGAGTCAGCCATCATACCTTGCGAAGCACTGTGCTACACGCAGGACGAGCTGCTTGCAGAGCAGTGGCCAGTGCACGCAGCTGCATGTGAGCTTCTGAATTAGTAGTGGAATAGTCCAATACATACACTGGTAGTGTGATGTTCAGAGCTTCCAGCCGGTCCAACACTAGCTCAATTGGCAGGCCGCTTTGGAACCAGCGTGTCCGTGTCCCAAGGTTCCAGCTGTGCAATATCCAGCCTGATCTAGACCAGGAGAGGCCTGCGAGGTCACGACGACTGTGAGAAGAAAAACCAGGTGTTGATGAGTCGAGCACATTATCGTCAGCATTGCGGGAGAAGATGCCCATTCAAACAGTTGCAAACAAAGATACACGTACATGGGATCGATCATTCAGATGCCATGCCTACCAGACATACCTGCGGCGATGCATTCACCAGAGGTATCGCCACTTACTGCAGGCTGTGCCCCCAGCAAATATGGCTGGTGTGGAGTACACACATGTGTCCATGTCATGGTATTGCCTCCTTGGAGCACACGGTCGAGAACCAAAACTTCTAGTTGATGTTTGGTGCAGATACTACTGATATGTGTTGCAGCATGGTGCGGCAGTATTGCGCAACGAGGGCAGTGGTTTTCGCTTTTATGCCTGCATGGTGAGTCGAAACCTGATGATGTTTCCGCGCCCACCTCTCGCACACACTGGTAGTCAGACAAAGTCCCAAGACTTTGGATGATCAGAACGCACTCGAGGCTCAGAGCCTCTCCTTTGCTGTCCAGTAGCTCAGAAACAATGACAGCGTCCACACCAACAAACCAGTAAGGCTGGCTAGAATTGGTTCTAAATCCAATCAGCCTGGCTGGATTCTGCAACTTGAGCTTAATGTATTCGTCATAATTAGGGGGTGCAGGTCGATGGCTGGGCCAGCCCAGCACATGTTGCCAGTCAAGGCGCTTTTCGAACGCAACAGCATGGGGTGAAAGTAATGCTTTACCGGATACCCCTGTAATGGATTGCCATAATTCCAGCGCCTGCATCATCAACTGATGAATATGCATGCTGCGTATGTGGACGTGGCAGACGATTGCTGGCGATCGCCAAACCATCACTGCGTTGTGATCATGTGCCTGGCTCGCGAGACAACCTCATAGACACATTCGTATCTTTCATACATATGGAGCTGACTGGTGTGTAGTGGCGACACGACAAGGGCACGTACGTCGTTTGGCATCCGCTCTGCGCTTGCAACCCGACAGCTGCGTTTCACATCATGAGCACGGCTCATTGGCTTACCATTAATCTGATATGGCATCGATAAAAGCCTAGCACACGCACAGGATGTGGCTCGGAAGAGCAAAGCTGGCCTTAAGGTTGAGGCGTACATGGGCTTGTGCACTACACTAGGGTGTGCAGAACCAGCACGACCTACGTGAACCTTGTCCAGCATACCAGAATACCACGTTGCGGCAATTGTGCGTCCTCTCGCTGTTGAGCAGCCCCGGTAACCCAACTTGACAGGGGAAGAGGTAGTTCTGACTTGGAGCGGAGAAGCATCGATACGTTCACAGACAATGCCGTGCACTACCTCGTCATTGTAGAAGTTCAGAAATCGGGCCTTGTCGTCGTCAACATGACCTTTGTACACATTACAATGTGCAACGGTGTCCATGCATGCTGTTGCAGGATGACTGCGGCCGCGCCAGTCCATATGAAGACATATTATACTTTGCAAGCAGTTAATGTTCAGGCAGCGCAGAGCCCACTACTCGTGCCTGTAGCGTACGAATGACAACTGGGCGTTAGTCTTCACAATGAGCATCTCTCGTTGTGTGCGCAATCTTGACACAGCCCACATCTGTATCGCATGTCATCCCACGCGCAGGGACGAACAACCTCGGGCCAGCGTCGCTATAAGTAGACAGATTAAATGTGCAGACGTATGCTGAAGCAATCGCTGGCTTAAATGCCGCGACCGCATCAATCACACCTGACCCGATGTATCGTGCCGATCGGTTGCACACGTCCAGCTCCAAAGCATCAAATGTCGACGCCCCGGTGACAAGACGTGCGGCCAGATCTAGCACAGGGATATCTTCCACAAATGAACCAAAGCAGGCCAACGTTGACGTATGTATCAGAGTTCGCCCCCTTGTCGAGCGTGAAGTTCTGCGAGGCGACGTCTTTAACCCAGTCTGGAAAATCGAGGAGGATGGTACAATCACCATCACCAAGAAGGGCGTCAGGAACGTCTCATCAAAGATGGCATTCGAACGCGTGTTCCGCGAGCACCACACAACAGAGGACGTGTACGAAGGCGTGGGTTCGCAGGTGCAGAACATTTCCACAGTGCCAACGTATATGCGAGTATATATGTGCCAGAGCCTCCCAGAGCTTTCCGTGTCCATGTGCAAATGATGTCATATGACACGGGTGCACGCCGGGTGCGACACCGCGGAGCTGCTCTCCGAGCGATGGAAGTGAGCCACACACATCATGCGCAAGATACCTTCTCTGCATGTAGATCGGTGTACATCTGTCCTGGTGTGATTGCATGGCGACAGCGCCCGCTTTGGAGCTCTGAACGGTCGCGCGGCCCATGCCAGAACTCTGTACGTGCGTATGCATCTTTGTCGTTCTTCCACATCACTCTGACAAACTTATCCATCAACATTGGCTCGTGCTTTTGCAGGTCGTCCAAGCTGCAGCCCAAGGCATCAACGGCACAATTTTCGCTTATGGTGCGACACCAGCAGGTGCCACGGTGTGCGATGTGCTTGCTTATCCAGATGTGCTGTTCACTTACGCTGCGCTTGACTTTCAGGTGTCACATCCTCCGGCAAAACGTATACCATGGCCACGATCATGAAGCTCAGCTTGGAGCACCTATTCAGCTTGATTGCCGATGCTCATGATAGATTCTTCCTCCTTCGGCTGTCCATGCTAGAAATATATAACGAGGTAATCTCCCCTTGTGAGTACACCTCGGCCAGATTCGGATTTGGCCAGTTACGGATTGTATGTCGTACTTGTACTCGCATTCAGCGACCATGTACAGCAGGCAGCTGCTCACAGGAACATCAGGCGACTCGCTCATCCAAAATCTCAGTGTAGGTCATAAATGATCTTTTAGAACCAAACAGCACCAATTTACTGCTTCGGGAGGACCCATCGCGCGGGGGTGTAGTCGTGGAGGGTGTCAAATCCGTGGAGGTGTGCCCATGGTCTTCAAATGTGTGTGACTCCTTTGCAGCTGTATGTAAGCTCGTGCAAGCTGGTTCATGTCACACAGCACGTGTAACATTTGTTGCCATAAATGCTTCCAGGCATTGCTGGCATGCCGAGCGGTGAGCTGTTTGGCATAACACCTGCATTTAAATTCAAGGTGTTTGGGCATCTGCGCAAGTTTCCTTGCCTGCACAAGTGTGCTCTCAATCATTGGCGGGCCCATGTAATCGTAGAAGATGGCTGCGACGCGTTGGTGGTTGTGCTTGCAGGTAGTATCTGCAGAACACGCACTCTCTCTGGTGGCTCTGGGTGAAGCGCAGCGCAAGGTGTCTCAAACGCAATACAATGACGCCTCATCTCGATCTCACACGCTCTGCCGTGTGACAATTGAGTCTTGTAATGAAGGCAGGCGGGATCGGATGATATCCGTGCTCAACTTGATCGATCTAGCTGGCTCTGAGTCAGGAAGGGCAGCCACGACAACGAATCACCGCATGGAAGGCTCATACATCAACAAGGTATGCCACGGTTTCATGTCTTTGTATGTCACTGCATTTGGTGAATGAAAGGAATCTTGAAAATGGTTGGGACCGTAACAGGTCTCTTGGCCTGACCAAATGAATTCTTCCTAAGCTCGTGTAATCATCCCTCATGCCATTTGGCTGGACTGGTACATGCCTTCTGATTCTCAGCTCTAGTGCAGCTTGCGGAAATGCATTCTTGTTCAAGTGAGCGAACATGATACCCTACCATTTAAGTATCCTCCTCCTCGAGGGTGTGGGTCATGCTAGTGTCGTGATCAGCTGTATTTTGCTGGAAGGTCAGTGGCCATAAGAGGGATGCCATTGACTGATGCATCACCGCAGATGCCAGCAGGGACTTGGCGCACTCGTTGAAGTGAATCATGCGTATCAAAGTGAATGTGCCTTGCGTGCAGTCATTGCTAACTCTGGGAGCCGTGATATCAAAGCTATCTGAAGGCTGCGCGTTGCACATTCCATTTCGCGACTCCAAGCTCACGCGCCTGCTGCAGAACTCGCTATCGGGCAGCGGGGCCAAGATTGCAGTGGTCTGCTGTGTCACACCGGCTTGTTCTCAGGTACCTACCCCCACAATGTGCTCAACGTGTAAGGAAATCCATGAGCGGTGATGCTGCAGTCTACATGGACTGTTATCAAGCATTAGAGAAGACCATGCGCCATGCATGGTGTTCATATCGGTCCTGTGCTTGTGGAGTCTTGTCCTGAACCCTTATCATTGCGCAATGGCACAGCATGTTCAAACGATCAGCCGTGCAAGCGTTGCCAATGGTCTTTGCACTGCCACCACGTGTGGCGTTATCAGCAATCATTGTGACACAGTACGTCTGAAGCTAATCTACATCGAAGGGCGTAACTGTTGCCAGCCGGTACCGCAGGCTGAGGAGACATTGAACACACTGAAGTTTGCAACAAGAGCTAAGAAAGTCAAGATCACAGCAATGAGGAACAAGATCAACGATGATAAGTCACAGATCATGATGTATCAGAGGAAAGTCCATGAGCTGCAACTGCAGCTGCAGGAAGTCAAGGCAGCTCAGGCTACCACAGGCACCACTGCACCCAGCATTGCGCCGCCGGTGTCTGTTGACGACATGCAGGTGAGCGCCCGTGCTGCATTTTGTGACATCACAACAGAACTGAATCAGCCATCTGAAGGCGTTGAATATTGAATACTTTATCCAGGAGCAGTGTTGATTGCAGTCATAACATCGACGCTGTTGCAGGACAAGGTGATGAGTTTGCGGGAGCAGTTGGCAGAAGAGAGGCAGCTGCTTCTTGGTCATGAGTCAGAGAAAGCTGTCCTGGAGTCCAGAATTGATAGGCTCACACATATCGTTCTCAACTCCACGCGAGTGATTTTGGCCACATCTCCTTCACCACCTCATACGCAGAGTTCAGTTGATGCGCAGGAGCGAGCAATCGGGACAAGCTCTGCTGCCACCATGCCATTGACGCCTGACACAACCCGGGAATCGATGTGGGACAGTTCGCCTGATCATCACAAACAACTTGCTTCAGTTCGGCGTGAGCAGAGCACTGGAAACTTGGTGAGTACATTTGGTGGCTTTGAGTGTTTACGAAGCATTGCTGATAGCTGCAATTGAACTGTGTGCAGGTGAGAGGGGCGGGAGATATTCATCCTGGAACAGCAATTACATTGTATGAGTATGAGTCGCCGTATCTGGCAGAAAACGAGTTGTTGCGTGAGCATCTACGACTCTTGGTGGAAGAAATGGATGCGAGAGTATCCTTTGGCTTGCAGGGCGATCTTACTATGGAACCCGCCAGCATGGATCAGGTGCACTTTGCAAGCACCTGGCAGGAGATGGTGATACTTGTGAAAACATAACCCAAGCGATTGTCAATGCTTGTTTTTTCACTGTACAGCATGTCTCATTCAAGTTTGGCCCATGTGCAGGTCCCAGCAGAACTTCCGATTTCGGTGCAGGACAGGCTGCATGCACGCACACCATCTCAGCACACGTCTGCTGTCAACTCCTGGGCAAGTGCAGATGACAGATTCTCTGTGCCCAATGCAACTCACACGCAGCAACATGCCGAACAACTGCAAATGGCATTGAATGAGGCTAGGCATGATGCCAAGGAGAAGAGCCTATCTCTACAGGAGGTCAAGGAAACCCTTGCAAAGTTCAAGGAGCTTGAGCAGCAACTGATGAAACAATTGCAGGATGTGACTCAGGTGTGACACTTTCGGCAAACAACCCTGATCATGGATTGGAGAGCAACATCTGCTCTGCAGCTGATCTTTTTGTCACATCTCAAGTCACAAGAGCTACTGCAGGAGAATCAGCAATTGCGAAGCGATTTAGCAGCAAATGGGAGGCAGCTAGATCGATTGCAAGGCTACGGCCTGGATGCTATGACATCATCAGAGCTTTCAGAGTTGGTTCAATGCCTGACGGCTGCTGTAGAGCGAGTGCGAATAACAACTCAGCTCCGGCATGTCCAACATCTCTCAACATCACGACATGTCACTGGCACGTCCATTTCGAGTGATCAGTCAGAAGCAATGGAACCATCGTTTCGCGATTCCGCATCAGGCCGAAGCAGGCTAATGTCAGGAACACCACAGACGCAGCCAGCCATGCGTGGTTCACTGACCTCTAGAGGCAAGGTCCCTGGCATTATAATGTCCGGATTTTTCTCACAAACAGGACTGGAGACACCAATAAGGATTGTTTCAAGGACGTCGGGGGGGGGGCCTGCTACAGCAGGAAATTCTGTCATTCATACTCATCGGAGCAACCAATCTCTGGATATGAACCGGCAAAATTCCATTGACGATGATCTTGAATAGCAGAGTGAACCATTCAGGCATGAAAATTAGTAGCCAATGCGCAGTTGACTTTTTCAAACCACAATTAATTATGCATATTATTGAGAGGTAGATTTGTTACACATCTGATGTTGGCTTCTTTGTTGACAACGCTCGAAGCAAATGGATGCTGCTGGAGCAAGCAGCGTAATTACTCGCCAACTGTAATCTGTCAGATACTAAGATAGTTGGTCCATTGATCTTGCAGAGCGTCTGGGAGTAGAAGATTATCGCTCCAGACTGCAAAAGAGTGGCCACTGGTGCTTGTGACACAAGCCATCTGCTCAACCCTTGTCAGCTCCAACCTGGTGCACGAACATGTGCCACATGCGAATTATTCATCGAGCGTCAGTAATGCATTCACAGTTACTGCTATGTGTCAACACCATGCAGAAATGAGTCCCAAAATCTCGGTAACGTGTGCATATTCTTGGAGCACAGCTTGATAAGAAGATGCATGTGACGGATCAATCCCCATTGTGCAGCCACATGCGATCACGCAGACGCTGAAGGTCTGTTCCATGAAACTCATCCACCAGTCTGCCTTTCCTGAATACCGCAAAATGTGGCGTGTAGTGAATGTCCTGCACAAGTCCAGGTGTTGTGACATGCAGTCCTTACCTGGACCATACAGCGTACTCCTCAATACCACCTGTCTGCATCGTACCTTGATTGCCTCTCGCATGTTTTCAACTGAGGCAATCACGTAATCCATCTTGTCAAACTGCAAGCACCTTCACCTCCCGGCACGTTTTTGCATGGAATCTGCCGGCCCAGCACAAACATATGTACATCGTAGTGATCCAAAAGGCACATCACGACCCCGAAGATAGCCGGAGTGGGCTGAATCATGTGCACGGCTTCATCCATGAGATATGGAACGAACTCGTTTGTATCTCGCAGGCAAGTGAACCTGAGTCACATTGCCAAACGAGGATAAGCAAGGTGATGTGGCGGCATACCTCTTGCGTCATTTTCACCCATTCAGGCAACACTGCTTTGCAGCTGTTGCACCATGGCAACCCATACTTCACAAAAACCTGTGGCAAGCAACAACCAGCTCATGAGCACTGCTTCAATGCAGACGCCCCATTCTCTCCATGAAGACAGAAGTACAATATATGGGTAGCTTGACACGTAGACTGCCACGACGAACGGGTGTGAACCACGGCAAGCGATCACTAGTGCACTGTGGGGCAACATTGACCACTCATCATATCGGTGCTGAATCCATCTCAAAAGCTGCCCAGTGCCATGTTGCGTGAGGCTGCACATACTTTCTTATGCAGTTGAGTTATGAAATGGACCCAGTGAAGGTAACAATGCAGCAGAAATGGTCGTCACCGTGTCATGCTTTCTATCCATTATGGCCTCCACAAGCTCATCATCTGTCCTGGCTCCCTTGATACCTTGACCCACGTCATAGTATCCACGTTCATTCAGCATGACCTCGCTTACTGGTTTGGCCATGTTGCGGCGTCAGTCAGCTTGCAAAAAGGTCGATATGTACCAGCCGCAGTGTTGAACTTTCGTTACGCTGTGGCCGCGCAACGGAAGCCTTACCAACACCTGTTAGCTTATCGGCTACGCTACACAAGAAGCAGTGGCTACGGCGATTGCCAATACCAATTAGTCCATGCACCCGCAGAGCAGGGACCCCGCCGAACGTTGCAACGTTGCAGCAACGATCTTCTGCCTGATTCCGGGTGCTGGAATCTCACATGCACGCGGCACCACTGACACACCCGCTTGGTGCTATGCCCCGAGATCCTGTACCTTGTACACTGACACACCCGCTTCGCCAAGCCCCACTTGAGAGAATCGTTCTCAGCTGCATCGTATCTGCGCGATGCACGACGAAAGCGGCCAGTGAATGCATCTGATGTGTGAGATTGAGTGCAGACCAACTTTCCGCAGTAAGGATACCGTAGTGAAAAGCACACACGAGGGCAGAACGTCAATTGTAGCACATGTGCGAAAAGTGAGGCTCAGCTTCGAGCAGAACATCAACTGAGGTGAATGTAAATTGCTGACTAGGAGTTTTTGGGAAATGTAGCATGTTGCATCTGGCCTTGATGAAGCACATTCTGTTAACACAACCAATGCTATTCAACAACACACTTTACACATGAAATACGTTTGTGTGACCTTTGCGTAAAATTCGCTTCGGGCTATTCCAGGGGCGTGCTGAAAGAAGCATCTGAGAAATGCAATTCCATGTTTTGGACCACTGTGGAGTTGCACTGCACCACACACAGCGGCCACCAGCCAAATAATATAGTTAAATTTGGCAGTCCACAAGTGCCAGATAAGCAAACAAAATTTTGGGGCTTATGTGGGGCCCTGCCGTGGACTCAGTTTGGTGAGTGACACTGAAGTTATACGTGAGCACCCCGAACGTGCCACATGTGGCTACTGGCCACGTTGGCGCTAGCGTTGCGCCAGGTGCCTGTGCTACTTCAAGTTACATTCTCGGATACAGGGATGCATAATGTGCATCTTCCCCACATCAGCATGACGGCGATTTTGTTCTGCGTGCTTCATAAACTGGACTGTGCTTCTGCTTTGGGGGACTTGTCCCTCCAACGGGTATGTATGTATATACTTACAAAGGACAGACGCCGGGCATGCTACCGGTTCTCTGATTCCATTCTCAAAGCGTCTCACTCATTCATGGCACTAGGCCGAGCACGAGCTCGCACCACAGCCCTAACGGCAATACCTGCCATAGACTGAAGCCCCACATATGGGGAGAACATGAGCATTCCCTTTGCACAAAGCCACACTCGATTGGCGCAGAGCATTCGCCACAAACACACCATGGTCCACCTCACCACACCAAGACGCGACCTCAGCTAGCTGATTCAAATGTGCCATAGCAGACCGCCCCAACCTACCATGCGTCTCATGCGACAATGGCACAAAACCATATGCATCGGGATCGTACGCACGAAATGCATTTCATTTCCGCACATCTCTTGCCGCTGCAGCAGACCCATCCCCCCGAGCCGTTGCGCTGCAATAGGTCCCTGCAGAGGGGTTATCAACCGGCACATCCCCTATGCACAAGTTGCTATCAGGCGGCACAAACATGATGTCCCCCACCTTCCTGCGGGCCATCTCCGTTAGCACCACCTCCAGCCCCTCGTGTTGCACGGCCGTGCCTCAGCTCGTGCGTTGTCCGGCGTGGGTCGCTCCACACGGGCAAGCTGTTCAGCTATCGCGGCCTCGGCAGCTGGAGCGGCCTCCCGCGCCGGCACTGCAGCCTAGGGCACGGCCGGCGGCGGCGGCGGGGCGGCAGGCGACGGCCCCGCGCGCGACGTTGCTGCGTGCAAAGGGCCCGCAACTTTGGGAGGCAGGCAGTGGTGGATCAGGGGGGTGTGGGCCCGGCGGGCTAGCATGAGCCCGCTGCACGGTGTCCACACGCCGTGCACGGACGAACCCCGCCGTGCGTGGGATGCGCATGGATGCCACACAGCCGTGAGACCTGATCTGAAGCCATTGTCTTTCAACGGTATTGTGGCGCCAAGTTCAGGTCCCCGACATGAGCGGGCAATTCATCGCGTCGATATCATGTGGCTATATGCATGCACCAAATGCACAGCGCGAGCCGATGGCATTAGGAGGGGCCGGAGAATGCCCATGAGATGCCTGACGCACAGAAAGATCTCCACGTCGGTCATGCGCAGCACCTGAGAGACCGGCAAGCACAGCTGTGCAGCCGTGTCAAGTTGCATTTACCCTCGGGTGTGGTCATATCATGGCTGTCAAGCAGGGCAGCATGACGGCGGTGAGCGACCACCCTGGTGACACGCTGCTGCATGGCAGACAACGCCTCGGCTATGATGTGACTGCTCGCAGGCCCTGGCAGCTCCGGGCAGAGCTACTCGGCCTGGTTGAGCGTTTGCCAAGCTGCCTGCAAATGTTGCCCGTGGGCCCACGGGACGGCCGAAGAGCCGCAGGCACTCGGGGCCGCCTGCGAATGCCTTGTGGCTCACCGCAACTGCAGCCAGGAACACCCCCTCGGCTGCATCTTGCGGCGTAGACACAATGCTCAAGCCACCAAGGCGAGCGGGGGGACTGCTTGCGCGGCGGTCCGTGGGTCGTCCTGCGGGGTGCGCATTATTCGATACACCGCATCCAGAACAGACTCCATGCATTTGATCGCCAATGCGCGTATTGTGGGATATTCATGTCTGGGGATCCAAGAATATAGGCAACTAAAGGGAGGAGTCATTTAACAAAGGACTCGTCGCTTCAGGTGAGCCCCAGTGGTTAGAGCATGTCGTGTCTGTCACAACGCCTGCGGGCAGCAGTGTGGTGACAGGTGCACCCGTGCACGATCGATCTGTGGATCCAGTGCAGGGGTAAGCCGCCAGCGGGATGGTCTCGGAGTCGTGAGGGAGATCCTGCGAGGATCTCCCGTCGTAATCTTGACTGTTCAGTGTGCATATATGGATGTGCACACTACGAGCTATACCCTTCTCTCTACTGTTTCACGGTGCTAGTATCTCCCCTTAGCGTTCCTCGGTTCTGCCTCTGTGCGCGGCAGGTATGGAACGCTGGCTGTCCTGACATGACCTGCATAAGACTGCGCGTTTGACCTGCAATAGATAGCGTTTCTGACAGTGTCCTCCCATGAGGTCAGCGTCTTGACAGCGCGCCCACGGCACCGACCTGGTGTAGTACAGCATGCGGCGTTGGCAAGATATCGTGAACAGCAAGAACTTGTCCTGTGATGTCAGGGGCAGGCTCATCATCTTTTCGATGGATGCGCACAACTTGTTGGCCTTCGCTTGCGCCGGCTCGAACGCCGGGGCGCCGAGGGGCGTGCCAGTGACGACGGTGCCCACTGTTGCATGAGTGCTGCTGAGCGCGGCTGCGACGGCTCTTGCATGCTGGGGGTCGCGCGAGTAGGCCGTACACTTGTGCAGCTGGGGATCCAGTCCGAGGGACTCTGCCGCCGAGACCAGCGCGTAGAATGCGGCGGCGGCATCCACGCGCCCCCCCAACAATGGTGCAGTCGTCATGGTATGCCACAAGGGCAGGCATGACCTCCCTCTTGGCCGGCTGGTGCTGGGCCTGCATGGCCTGAATCGTGCCCTGGAGGGCCAAGGCGAAGAGCAGCGGGCTGAGGGGGTCGCCTTGGCGCACGCCGCACTGTGATGGCAGCGGCAGCGGCGACGGTCGGTGCGCCTTCGATGTAGAGATTTGTGGGAAACCTGTACAGAATTTTGGCGAGGGGCAGCAGCGTAGGCTTGTACACAGCAACGGCCTCCAGGATGGCTGCATGTGACATCATGTTGAATGCATTCTTCCAGTCCAGCTGCACAAGCACGACGTCGTCACATGCGCACAACCCCACTGTATGTAATTACAAAGGATGTTGTAATGGCCAAGTCTGTCTGCTCAGAAGCACACACACTCCAGATATGCAGGCACCAATTGTGGATACATGTGTATGTATCTCAGGCTAGTGCCCTGCGAAAATGTGCCAGCCAAAAGTATACCAAAAAATACCTGAGTGCCTTGCTGTACCACGTCACAACTGTGCACATGAGCTGCATGTATACATCTACATGTGCATAATTCCACATGCCCAAAAAGTGCCACCAGCATTCCTCAGCATGTACAATCTCACATACCAATCCTATGTATCATACCATATTATGCTACAGCCTTTTGGCTGTGCGAAATGCTAGCACAGTACGTGACAGGTCATGCATGCGGCGCATGCATATCCCTGGACGGCGCTTGCACACACCACGGGTGCAGCGTCAATGACTATGTCAGCCAGTCTACATATGCATCTCCATGCAGCACGACCTGGCTGCATTGGTTTGACAGAAGATGATACATGCCAAATCCCAATGCCCGCAGAAGATCTCTGGGGATGCTGCACCCTGATCCGTACAGAGATCAACGAGCAGCGTGCATCCACAGTTCCACAGAGCTGTCAGTATACTATAGCGAGGACAGCACAAAGCAGGGATGGGCCTGGGCACATATATTCCTAGTGTTTTGCTGTGATCGACACAATTACCTTTGGTCGGCTGGGGCGCTTCTGTTCCAGTCATTCCACTGTGTACTGCATTGTTACCCCTGTCTTTCTCTCTCCTGTCGTTTCTGTACGGCTCGCTAGGGTGCCCAGCTCCCTGCGCTACCCGACCAGTCAACAGGTGTCGGTGAGACTTCTCTGCCATGGCTGAACCTAGCGAGTATAGTCAGTTTTATGCGTCTGTCATCCAGCCTCCAGATGACGATGGCGTAACTCCCGACCTCATCCAGCTGTCAGGCTTCGAAACTTTGCAAGCAGCAGAGCGCGAAGCCATCCGCATCGCCATATCCCTCCTCCTGATGACTCGGATTACGAAGGCTTTCTTCGAAGCGATCCGGCGCTCGTCTGTCGAGGTGCTGAAGTCGTACGAGGCTTCCCACACCAGGCTTCCCACACCAGGCTTCCCGCACCCTGCTCCAGATGCTCGTCCAAAGCACCACCGACCAGACGCCCCCTCCGTTCGAAGCTCTTCGACGAAGGTCCCACCTGAATGGCGATCAAGTGCGTGAGCAGCTGCGAGCAGCCACTGCGACAACCTGCGCCTCCAACTGGGGTCCACCTGTGGGCTGCGTGCGCGATCTTCTCTCCGTCAGCGCGATGGCCTTCTACACCTGGACTGGCGGCGCCCTCGCTGCCACCATTCTGGACTTCGTATATTCCTTCTCTACAGATGCTGCTGCATGGGCAACCGTATGGCTACAGTGTCCTGTAGACCACTCCCACCTGGACTTCCCTGCCCTCGCCCTGCGCGTCACGTCGCATCGCGCACGAAGCACCAGCTCCAGCCCCGCGGCCATGGTGTCGCAGCTCGCCACCCTCGCCGTCAGCGCCATTGAGCCGATCGTACGGTCCATGTACACAGCAGCGTCTATCCTACCTGGGACTACAGCGAACTACTTCGAGGAGCAGCTGTTCCGCGCGACATCCGCGCAGGTGACAGCAGCGCCCGCGCTGCAGTACGCCGGCATCGTGCGATCGAACCTGGTACTGTGATCCCTGCCTCACGTGTCGAGCCTGCCATCCTACACCCCGAACTTCACAGACGACTCGAGTGCAACCTGGTTTAGGTCTGCTGATTATTTCTTCGCATCCATACATTTTCCTTTGTCTGATGCAGTTCGCGGCGATGCATCCGCTGAGCGAAAGTGGCATCACTACGTGTGCGAAGTTTTGAACAACCGCGTCTTATGCATGAAACTATCTGAGGCCCAGGTGATCAAACATTTGTCCAAGGGTTTCACTCGTGATGCCATGCACTACCAGGTTGCCACAGAAAAAGCCATGTCTCCTGAGTGCACGGTTCGTGAATGGCTGGATGCCATCCGTGACTTTTTCTACACCAAAGAGCAATTCAGAATGCATATTGAGGGAGCCTGGAGCAAATACCGTGCTGGAAAAGCCTCCAGCTTCAATGACTTGGTGCATCATGTCCGCATATATTACCAATTGATCTTTCTCGCAGCCCCTCATGTCCCCCGAGTGCACCTCAGAGTTGTCAGCCACAGTCAAAATGTTCATGCCACTACTAGACCTGCTGAAAAATTGACCACACATCTGGAGAATAGCCACGCATGGCCGACCGAACGCGCAAATTCATATGCCGTAGCATTTGTCACATGGTGTGTGGACAAACTGAACACAGCCAAGGAGACAGCCAACACAGCCAAGCGCTTTGCCACATTCTCTGCCAACCGTTACCAGGATGTAGATTTTGTATCCACCAGCACCCATACCACCCCCACCCGAGAGATGCCAGCCCACACATCCGCACCAAAACGAGGCCAGCGGCAGATTGCCATGTCATATACCAATACCCAAAGACCAGGCCACAGTCGCAGTCAATTTCCCAACAACCGTTCCACATATGTGCAGCCATCTACGCCATCTTCCAGCGTCACCCGGGTGCGCTTACCAGGCCTCCGGGACGCCCGTAAGCTTCCATTCCAACAGAATCAGGCCTGGCTCGATAATACCATGGGCAGCCCCACCGTACCACAGTGGATCAAAGACGTGTATGCGTTTGAAGTTGCCAACCACAACGCGCCATTCACCATCCACGGTCTTGCGGCAGCCTGCCGTAAAGAGCTCCCTCACTACCTTCCATTCACACCCGTGGCCGTCGGGATATTCCTCCTGGAAGCAACTTTCCACTACCACAAGCGAGTTTGTGGCATCTGCCCCTCCTCCATGCCTGACAGCGACAGGTACCACCGCATCGCGGACTGCCCTACCGCGTGCTCCATTGCGCCGGAGGCACTCGCAATCTGGGCGCAACACCCTGCCAACAAGAACAAGTGCCTGATGGCAGTGGAGCCCGCCGACGAGCTACCGCCGTCACCACCCCCGCCGCCGCAGCCGCAGAGCGCGGCAAACACTCCAAATTCCGCGGGCCCCCGCAATCGCAAACGGTATGCTGATACCCCTCAGACTCCGAACAAACGAGCACGTGCCCCTGGCAACCATATCCGTTGAGAAACTGGCAAGCCGCCTCTTGGCTGCCCATCTTGGGCGGTGGAGCCTTTTGTACTGGCGGCTGACCACGCCTCAGGCCACGGCATTGTTTTTCCTTCCTCACTCAGCACAGCTGACAAGTCATTATTCGATATTTCCACACTGACCTGCCCTATCGTTGTTACCTTGCCATACACTGATGATGCACACGTAGCATTGAGACATTTACATGCCATCAACCTGAACGGGCACCATGTCACAGTAGCCATCCCTGGCCGCTTGTTTGATAGTGATGCGTTCGTGCCGTACACTAACAGACACAGCTACAGCACAGTAGACAAAGGTAATGCATTGTTGTCCTATACGGACGGCCGCCCAGTGCCAGGTCACCAGACGTTCCATGTTTTGAGATTAATGTCCAACCAGCAGAGCCTAAATACATCCGCTATTTCTTGTGCCATTCAGAAAATTGATGTTGTCGATCTGATCTGCACAGTCCCCATCCACATCAAAGGCAGCCGCTTGAAGGCGCTTGTAGACACAGCCTGATTACAGTTGATTTCCTACAGGCCAATGCCATACCATATCACCAAAGCGCATCCACGTCACATGGCATCTCTGGGAGTGCACCCTGCCTTGGTACTGTCGCATTATGCACAAGCATAGGATGCCAGCGTCACGATGTCTCGTACACTGTGGTAGCAAGTTTGCCGGCTGCAGAGTGGCATGCACCCAATCACGCGCTATTGGGTCTTGATGTGATTGCTGTCACGCACATGAAACTCGAGTTTGATGATCCAGACATTCGCATCATCGTGCCTGGCCGTAAGACGTCTAGACCACCAGCCGTAAGCTGAAGTCTATGGTCAATCGTGCTAACTGTGGTAAGTCGCCTCTGTACATGGTGCATGTCAAACCTGCACATGCATGCGTCGAGCCTTCCAGCGATATGCATGTATGTGCGGCGTCGAAAAAGAAAGGTTTTCTGTCCCAGCAGCAAGTACCAGCACCAGTCCAGCAAGATGTAGCCACCATCCCACAGTGTGTTCAAGAGATAGTACACAAACATTCCAAGTCCGGAGGCACGCTCGGGCCTGCACCCCCAAATACCACAGCCTTAGGCTTTGAGATGAATATTGAGAATCTGCCTGGCACCAGACCACGTGCTGCCCGCCAGTACAGATTGACTCCACTGGAACACTCTGAACTGGAAAAGCAGGTGCAACACTTGCTTGACATGGGCTGGATTCAGCCGTCCATCTCCCCTTGGGCAAGCAGCGTCCTTTTTGCTCCCAAACCCGGAGGTAAACTGAGACTGTGTGTCGACTACCGCTACCTCAATGAGAACACAGTAAAGAATACATACCCGTTACCACGCATAGATGCCTTGCTTGATAAATTGCAAGGCCAGAGATACTTTTCTGCATTGGATCTTGCTTCTGGATATCACCAGATCAGACTAGCCCCGACATCCCAGCCAAAAACTGCATTCCGCACCCCTGATGGCCTGTACGAATGGACGGTGATGCCATTCGGTCTCACCAATGCACCGAGAGTCTTCCAACAAGCAATGCACGTGGTTCTGCGTGGGCTGATTGGCAAGATTTGCCTTGCATACCTCGATGACATTATCATCATTTCCAGAACTGCTGAGGAGCATGCCATCAATCTTGACCGTGTGTTGACTAGGCTGCATGAACACAACTTTTCTGCAATGCTGTCAAATGCCAATTTGCCATGCAAGAAGTCAAATACTTGGGCCATATTGTTACAGCAGATACCGTGAAGCCAGACCCACACAAGGTTTCAGTGTTGCAAAAATGGCCTAATTTAAAATCGTCAACCAATACCATCCGATCATTCTTGGGTCTTGCTGGCTGTTTTCGCAGATTCATCCCGAAATTTCCCACCCTTGCTGCCCCACTGCTGGAGCGCATGAAAGCCAGAGGCAAGAGCGCATGGACTGACACTCGAGCATTCAATGACATCAAACATGCTCTGATCAATGCCACAGGCCTGCGCCATCCCAATCTCAACCAGCCCTTCCACGTATACACAGATGCCAGTGATTATGCCTATGGAGCTGTCTTGATGCAAGACCATATGGAGCATATGAAGCAGCTCTGCATCCCATTGCTGACCATATGGATCATATGAAGCAGCTCTGCATCCCATTGCATGGGTAGGCCGAACAATGAATTCCTCTGAGGTCCACCATGCCACTTTTGAAAAAGAGCTGGGCGCCATTGTTTTTGCTGCACGCCAATGGCGTTGCTATCTGGAAAATGGCCACCCCGTGTATGTCCACTCTGACCATAATCCACTGAGGTACTTGCAGACCCAGCAACGCTTGAATAACAAGCAAGCGCGTTGGGTAGAGACGCTGTCCCGCATCAACTGGCACATTATGTACGTGCCTGGTGACAAGAACGTTGTGGCGGACGCAGTGTCCCATGCCACACACCTGCCTTCCATGACAGTACAGCTGCATGATGACCATCCCATTTCTTGTGCCTCTCGTGCGGGCAATGCCATTCCAGTGCAATTTTCTTATGTGTTTCCGGCTGTAAGTCTGACCACGGCTATAGCGCGCAGATGCCACTCTTCCCCATCCCCGGATCCAAGCGGATACGAGCTTCCGATCGCCAGCACTGGATCAACGGCCATATCATCTGGCCTGCCGCCGATGAATCAGGTCATCCCATACCACCAGACGTTGCCAACAATCTCTCCCCAGCCCTGCGACTACTCCCGGCTACGGGAGAAGTCGGTTAACCCCCGCCCGGCCTGTCCCCACCCATGCCAGACCTGCGTTCCCAGTCGCAATTTCCCCCTCTGTCCCAGCCACAGGACCCACGGCGGCCCACGCAGCCGCCGCCATCAGAGATTTCCTTCAGCTCGGGGTCCAGCCCCCGCATGGGCGAGCAGCTGGAGTCTCAGCGGTCCCCGGTGTTGATGCCAACGGGATCTCCGCCAGCGCTGCCACCGCCCCCATCCCCACTTCCCCGCCGGCCCATGCCAACGCCGACCCACCGCCGTTCTCCGCGACCGCTCCTGATTGCCTCCGCACCCCATCTCCAATGTCAGACATTGACTTCACGCCTACAGCGGAGGAGGCCGAATTCCTCGGCCTTACCCCTCCACCAACAGCCCGCGCATGAGGACGACGCAGCGACCGCACAGCCGGATGCTTCCGCAGTGGACTGGGTCGACCAGGAGGACCTGGTGTGCGACGGCCGCACAGTCGACGCACAGCGTGTGGGTACGCACTCACAAGCAGAGCTGCTTCTGAAACAATCCAACAGATACTTGACTCCAAATCTGCACGCGGACGACTTCTGGAAGCGCTTGCGTAGTGGCTATGCACATGATTCTGATTTTGCCGAGCCACCTGCATCATACCATTACGACCCTAAGCACCAGATTTATCTGCACAAGAACAAGATTGTTGTCCCTGATCATGATCACTTGCGCCGGCAAATTCTGTTGTGGCACCACGTACACCCCTGGCATGCACACATGGGTGTCTCTCGCACAGCATCATTGATCACAGACTCATTTTACTGGCCCGATATACACAAGGATGTCAAAAAATTTGCGTCACAATGCCATAGCTGTCAGACCATAAAGTCCCTGTCGGAGCGGGAGGCAGTCATGTCCCCACTACCTGTACCTTCTGCATGCTGGCATGTCGTGAGTGTAGACATGATCACGCAGCTGCCTAACTCCACGTCTGGTCACAATTGCATTGTTGTATTTGTTGATCAATTCAGCAAGATGGTAAGATTGATCCCCACAGTGTCTACTCTGAATGGTCCCGGATTCGCTGCATTGTTTTTCCAGCACATATACCCCCATGATGGCCTGCCACTTGGCATTTGCAGTGACCGCGGTACGCAGTGGAACAATAAGTTTTTCACATCTCTTTGTGATCACCTAGGCATTGCATTGCAGCTGACATTCTCCTATCATCCTAGAGCCAATGGGCAAGTTGAGCGGTACAATCGCGTTGTGGAAGAAGCTGTTCGGCATTTCATCGGTCCTGCACATGATGATTGGGATACATTCCTGCCACATATCGAGCTCAGCATGAATAGCTCCAAGTCGGCAGCCACGGGCTGCACGCCGTTCTCATTGAACCGTATCACTCCACCACTGTCTCCCACAGCCCTTGCGTTCAAACTGCCGCAGCATCAGCAACCAGCCCCAGCCGTGATGCACCAAATGTACTACTTCCTAGCAAAGCAAGCTCTGGTAGATGCCAAGCAGTCAATGTGGTCGGATTTCAACAGGAAATCTGCTTGGCCAACCTTTTCTGTGGGTGACTTGGTCCTGCTATCTATACATAAGGTTGCTCTGCATCATCCATCTCTCCGAAAGAAGTTTACTCCGCGCTGGTTGGGTCCCTGTAAAATTCTGGAAGTAGTGGGCCGGGCCGCTGCCCGTATATCATTGCCGACCACGCTGCAGCGCCTAGGTCTACATGATGTCTTTCACTTCTCTGCGCTGAAACCTTACAATGAGTCCTTCGATGCTGCATGCGCCACCAGCCCTGAAGCTGCCAAGTCATCGGCCACTGTGGACACGGCCACTTATGAAGTTTAATGTGTAGTCAATTACATGCAGTCGCGGCATCGCGATGACGACATCTCCATCGCGTGCCCTCACTGCCTGGTTCGCTGGGTTGTCTACGATGCATCTCATGACTCTTGGTTACCAGTTGATGAGTTGTCCGGATGCCTGGAGAAAGTTGCTGAGTATCTGTTCCACAATGCCTCCAGCACAGAGAGAGCGCACATGACTCATGAGCTTCCGCGTGAAACGCGGCTGCAACTGTCCGACATAGCAGCCAAGGCTGAATACACCAGGCGTCCCGTCGCTGGGGGGAAGGTGCCCGCGGGTAGCAGCAACATCGACGATCCCAAACGCAAACCGCGTAGACGTAGTTCTCGGTTGAGCGAATCCCATAAGGCAGCAGTCTCCAGGGTCACCTACTGCAGTTGTTGTGGTAGGATGCGGACTGAGTCTGCAAAGCGCATGTGCGCTAATGCTTGCCCCCCGCTGTGATGCTGAAGGGGACGCCTGGATGTAAGCAGACTGCCTCTGTGAAGCCGGGGATTCCAGGCCATAGGTGTTGTGAGGAGGGGGCTCCCGGGAGCAAGGCCAACCCCTGCCTAAGTCTGATCCGCCAGGTTGCATGTCGCGGGGCACCAGCCTGTTTTTCCATCATGTGACTTCCATAAAACCCGACAGACCCAATTCCATCATCCCTGAACCCACCTATGTGTGCAGTACAAAACTTGCCAGTCCCTGAGATCCCACAAGATCCGACATCACATTCCCTCGTCCAGCGTCAACGCTTTCTCGAGAATGTCCGCCAATTGATGCTAGATGCCACTACAATGCCAGCGCTTGGAGACTACCACTCTCAGTACCTCACTGGCCTCTGCCATGTCAGAAGAATTACCCGCAGGCTGCATGATGCAGTTCTAGACCTAGATGAGGCCATGATCATCACTCGAGTGAAATGATTCACCGCTACTCAGGTCGACAATTGTTGCCAGAGTACTTCCACGATCTCTGCGATGAGTTCCCCAGCCAGCTCTAGAACTAGCCTTATTTCCAACAAGGTCACTCATCCGTATTCCAGAGTAGACCCTTCTCTGTAAATACCACAATGCCCCGGTCTTATGATGTACCCTACCATTCAAGCCAATGTGCTGTCTCCATTTATCTGCTTACCTGAGCTTCCAGACTTGTCCTGAGCTTGCAGAGCATACTCTTGTTTGCCCTGCTCCGCTCCCGTGTGTGGGGGGAGGTGTTGTAATGGCCAAATCTGTCTGCTCAGAAGCACACATATTCCAGATATCCAGGCACCAACTGTGGATACATGTGTATGTATCTCAGGCTAGTGCCTTGCAAACTTGAGCCAGCCGGAAGTATACCAAAGAATACCTCAGAATTCCAGCTTGTTCCATGTCACAGCTGTGCACATGAGCTGCATGCATACAGCTACATGTGCGTAATTCCACATGCCCAAAGTGCCATTAGCATTTCTCAACATGTATAATCTCGCATACCAATCCCATGTATCATGCCACCTTATGCCACAGCCTTTTGGCAGTGCGAAGTGTCAGCGCAGTGCGTGCCCCATCATGCATGCGTCGCATGCATACCCCTGGACGGCGCTTGCGCACGCCAAGGGTGCAGCGATAATGACCATGCCAGCCAGTCTACGTCTGTGTCTCCATGCAGCACCATCCTGCTGTATTGGATTGACAGAGGATGATACATACCAAATCCCAATGCCCGCAGAAGATCGCCAGATCTCGCGGGATGCTGCACCCTGATCTGTACAGAGATCAACGAGCAGCGCGAATCCACAGTTCCACAGAGCTATCAGTAGCGAGGACAGTACAAAGCAGGAATGGGCCTGGGCACATATATTCCAAGTGTTTTGCTGTGATCGACACAATTACCTTTGGTCGATTGGGGCGCTCCTGTTCCAGTCATTCCATTGTGTGCTGCATTGTTACCCGTGTCGTTCTCTCCTGTCGTTTCTGTACGCTCGCTAGGGTGCCCAGCTCCCTGCGCTACCCGACTAGTCAACACACGAGGGGTGATGCACCACTCTGCATGTCGCCTCTGTCCGGCATCAGGTCCAACCGGTCTGTCGCACACGGAAAGCACGATCTGACAATTGCCTCTCGACAAAAGCAGGACACAAACGAAAGTAATAATAGGCAACATAGTAGAATGATGATCGGAAAAAAACGCGCCCAAATCGACCAAACGTTCCAATCACAACACTTGGCAGGAATGTGCCCCGGCCCATCCCTGCTTTGTGTTGTTGTCCTGGCTACGGACACCTCCGTGGGACCGTGGTATTTACGATGCATGCAGAACTCTGAGCGGATCGGGATGCAACTTGCCGCAAACTCTAGATTTCGCATGCGGGCAACAGGTACCGGAAGTTCAGTATGGTGACACTTCTTGAAGTCCATGCGGCCATGTCGTGCACCGCAGACATCAAACATTTGGTGTGATTACCAAAGCTGCACGCTGAAACTTGCGAGCGCCAATCAACAGCTTATGCATGCGTCGCATGCACTTTTGGAATGCATATAAATACTTTCGATAGTGCAACATGTACCGCAATATGGTCTGTATCTTTGGGAGCATACTCGAGTAAAATACAAGCACATTGGGAATGCTGACGGGATGTTGTGTGTGCGCGTGCGCGTGCGCGTGTGCGTGTGCGTGTTCGGTTGCGATATGGGATGGTATCTGCTCTCATGCATGCACTTGTGGCATTGGCATGCTTATTCGTTGCCCGGGCGGTGCTACCGGCCACTCCGACTTTGTCCTTGTAACACAGTTAACCACCAGACACCGCTGTCCACCAACACCCACACCCGCACACACACATCTTTCCACCCACACCCGCATTAACCCACCCCACACTGCGGCACCTACCCTGCATACCCCACTGCCCTCGCGGTCCGGGCGGCCAGACATCATAACGCCGCCCGGCCACCGAGAGCAAGAGATGTAGGCCCCCCGCCCCCAACCTTCAGCCTACAGCCCCCAGCCCTTGGCCCCTACACCCAGTCCCCCTCCGCCCTCCCCACACTGCCACAATGCTGGGCCTCTGTGGAGCAGCACGCAACACGCCCACACCCTTATTGCGCAGCACGCCCAATCCAATGCCAATGCCGCGGCTTATCGGCGCCACGCCACAGGCAGGACGTCCCGGCGACGTCCGCAGCGGGCACTCGCAATGGCGCCCATCGTATAGAGCTATAGAGCCAAGCAGAGACGTCGAGGTGGGCAGACAGATCGGGGCGGCCGGCCCTCGCGAGGATATCCGTTCAGGTCTTGCGGTCAGCCTTTGGCTGGGTGTGACCAGGCAGCACAGCCCGGCCAGCAGTGCCGGTCAGAGTCTGCATGCCCATGAGAGGCAGCATGGCATTGACCTTGCTCATGACCACATCCAAGAGGCGCAGGGCATTCGTTACAAGCATAGCACGATCATATGTGTTGGCGTTGGCGCATCGGTGTTGTCCCTGAGCATGCGAGTCTGTGCACGGCCTTTGGCATGCGATGGTGGGTGATTGTGAGGTGGCTGATGGTCTGTATGGGTAAGCGTGGTTTGTCCACTCCTCGGGATGGTCAGCACTCGAAAGCTGACTGCACCAGCGTATGCTCTGCACCCTTGTAACCACCACAGTCACAGCGGTCCCGCGGCCACGAGTCTTAGGGGAATCCCACATAAAATGTGATGTCGGCGATGAAAACTTCTGCTCACGCAAGGAAAGGGGACGATTGTGTACGGCTTTGTGAGGCGTCAAGAGCAGATGTGCGACATGGATTCTGATCACATGACTTTCTTCGTGCATTTATGCCGAGTGCTGTCACTGGCACTATATGTGTGAAATGCAGTGGTAATTTCTGGCTCGTATGTATCGAACAAGATCCGCCACGTTTGTCCGTATTGGTACCGCCATGACGACCATTACGTTCCTCGACTGCGCAGAAGATGATGTCCGTGAGTGTTTTGGCACACATCCACACGTGCCCCTGATGCAGCGCTGAAAATGCCGCTGGTGTACTGCTGACAAAGCACATCGCTTCTTGATCTCATGACTGCCGCGTGTGGAACCCCAGGATCATCTCGAGAATACATATAGCACAAAACCGACGAACCGACGGCTGCATGCTGCGGCCCACATCCGTGCACGTCATGGACTCCCCAACAGTTGAGGAGCACACACAACTGCAAAGTTGGCTTGCAAGCGTCAATGATCACATGGTGCTACTTCAGCTGACTGAGCAGGTTGAAGTCGGAGACGATAGCAATGCGTTGATGGATCGTGATGACAACTTGGTCTGACGACATGACGAAGTCAGACTTGGTGCAGGATCTCTCCACTTGCAATGCCTTGACAGAGGCAATTCAGGCAATGCACGGCAGTGCAACAGTGGTAAGCCATCATTGGAGCTACGCGTGGTGACTGGCATTGGCAAAAATATTGACTTGCCGTCTGGATGCCTGAGTCTGTCTGCGCTGCACCGCATTTGTTATGGTCATGATCACATCAGTAGTGCTCGCAGGCTGGAATGGCAAATCTCATCATCAGCCTCAAGAAGCACGTCAGTATGCTTGCCACAGGCATCCTGGAGGCACAAACGACTCAACTTGCTCTGAACAGTTTTGGCTCCATGGACATTGCAAACCTTGCAGCGAATTACTTGAAGCACTCGCTGTATGTCATCATGAGGAACGAGGGCATCGGCAATTGCAAATTGCATGCCCTGACAACCTTGCTCGGTCATAAGCGCATGTGGGTGGCTGCCTTTGGAGTTTCTGCCGCTATTGCATGCTGGGCATATGTTCCTAGCACATCCCCTGATGACATCATCTCAGGATCCATGTCCCCATGGCAGGACATGGCGTATGAAATGTGGCACATATGCAGGTAAGAAAGCTGCGGTGCAGCTATGACCAAAGTTCCAGCACACATGTGACCGCCATGTTGATGTTCACTGTTCAACAGACAGTTCTCTGCGTGCAGACATTTTCAGCATCACTGTGTCACAGACATACAGGTGAAATTTCCTGCAGTCATCGTCCGGAAACTATCTTGCATCAGCAGAGTGTTGGAATGTGAGAGCGCCTGGCAACAAGGTAGCTTGATGTGGCAAATGACAGCGGGAGGCCTGGGAGGTGCCTATCACACATCCAGCACTGTGTGTGATGCTACCACTGAAGCCCTTCATATTGTCATGCCTGTGAAGGTCTTCATGCGGTCTACTGCCTCAACCGCAGCTACTTGGGTGAGCATGGGCTTCTACATCCCTGTCCAAAGTATTTTGTGAGCGCGAAATGCTGACTGCTATGTCGCAGGTACATCTGGCTGGCCAGAAGATATTGAGTGCAACAAAGTGGACTTCAAGCAAGGTCTGTTTTTTCTCGTACAACATGATTTGCAATTTACTGACTATATCAATCCTTCATGTATGTAGGCTACTACATGTGGTCAAGAGCACTCGGGCATGATAATTCAGTTCATGATAGACATGCTTGATGCCATATTGTTCAAGTCCCTGCACATTCTGATGAACTCCAATTTACAGTCTGTCTGCTCATTAGCGTGCGCTCCCTCGACACCATTCAACCGAGTATGTGGGTGATTGTCAAACTTGTGAGTTCTTACAGCTCGTGCAGAATTCTTGCAGCCATCAAAGCTGCAGCCAACAAAGACCTCATGCTTGTACCTACTGAAGTTGCTCATCTTCATGTGTGCATTGAAGCAATATGGCATGTCGCAGGTCACCATCTACTACAGCCACAAGTTCCAGCAGTTGGATCTCATCACTACCGGCAGCTGAAATGCATCTTTAATGAAGTGATGCTTGTAAACGAGCAAAAAATTAGAATCTGGATTCTAAATACAGCAAAAGCTGTCAATCGAAGGACAGAAACATGTGAGCTTGTTGAAAGCCAGTTGAACTGTTAGATTGGACAGATGAGACCATCCCAATCAGTACTGCGAATGTCAGCAATCAGCCATCATACGGTGATTCGTACTTGAAATGTAGCATCATGATACTCTAGAACAGGTGGTGCAGGCAAGTTGGCTAGTTTGATTGGCTTGACTGGTCAAATATGTCCAAGGCTTGCACATACCCTACAGGGTCTGCACGATAATGCTGGACATGGTCTGTGGATTCCCAGACCTTTCTGTGGATAACACATCCTCTAGCTTCCTGTAAAGCAGTCACTGCGTACGATTAACTCTATGCTCAAAACCAATCTTTTACGCATGTTGGACACACATCCCAGGTGCCTGGAACACTGGCCATGTCAGACACAACTACGATGATAACTAGAATGGGGTCGTCCCCAGACCTCCGCATGACCATAAGTACTGCGGTGCTAATTGAGATGGCTTGTGGCAGAAATGTCCCATGATCATGACTGGCAATAACAAAAGGGTGACGATTACCTGCTCATCTAGAAACCGATTCGCTGCCTTGATGTCTATGAGGGGATCCTTCTTGGATAGCATGCACAGGATAGGTCGAATCGGCGCCTGTTTCTTCCAAAATTGCCACAGGTCCGCATGCCTCTGTTTGATGATTGGAACTTTTAGGTACAGACCGCACAGAAGTCGGAGAGGCAGGAACATGGGAGAAGCTACTGGATCTACAGTACCAAGTATGACGCTCAGCAATGCCCGCGCAGTCATGTCTGGATTCACAGGAGCAGGTGCTGAGTCGAGAACGAAATTCTCAAGCTTGGATGACAAACGCGAGCCAGCCCTGTGATCAGCGGCAAGTAGCATGGTTAACAAGATAAATCCTCCGTTTGAAAAAGAATGGATCACCACGGGATGTGTTACCCTATCATGTATATTGCTTTGCGACTGCTCCACAAATGCGTCCAGCCGGCTTGGAATGAGAATGTCCAAAAAAGGTGGGTGCAGAACTACAATGTTATTCTTCGCCACGCCCTGCTGCTCCCACAATACCTCGTACCTGATATGCGGATATATAGTTTGTACGTTAAGAACTTAGCACCTAAGGCTGGCCGCGATAGCACGAGAGTCTGCAAGCTGCGTACTTCATGACGTCCTTTTTGCGGGCGCCAAACCAGGGCAAGAGGATGACTTGGATATGCCTCTGGCTGCAGTGGACCACTGGTGACGGTTTCGTCGCGAACATCCGCGACGCTCGTAACATGTCCGAGCAGTGCAAGCTCCTTGCATGCTGATGCAGTGGGCCGAGACGGCAGACCATGCTAACCTACCTTCTGACAGAAATTCAGGACAGGCAGGAACTGAGCCTTGGCTACAGCAAGTACAGATGTACGTCCAGCATCCGCGCTTCACGAATCACAGGGGCGCAACTAAACGCAACACGCCACTGCCTTGGTGTAGACCTACAGTTGAAACATTCAACCTACCGCATTGAGCTGAGGCCTCATGAGGTCAGCGACGGAATACCGCGTGATGGGGCCACTACAAATGCCGTGCCCGCTCTTTCTGATCGTCACGCCACGCGGGCTTCACTCATGGTCCCGTCCGACAACCCCTCGCTGCTCGCTAGCGATCCGGCGTGAGCGGCAAGCCATCCCTATTGCCCCACGCGGCATCATCTCCCGATGGCCCCCGCCATCCGGCTCTTCAGCCCCCGGCGGGCACGTGGTGCCACCAGTGGTTGCATTGCATGTGGTAGTTGTGCCAGGGCGTCGCCAGGGCTCGCTAACGAGGCGTAGTGCCGGGTTTGAATAGCGAAAGCTTCACGGTAGTGAGTCTACTGCATTGAGGATGCAATCTGTATTGGGGTGTGGGACCCGGTACCCTCTCTGCTAAAAAGATGCGGTGGGTAGTCCATTATCTCGCAGCCTCGAACGCCGTTGTGTTAGAGTCTTGGGTGTGCGTGCGTGTGAACGTGGATAAATCGG
The DNA here is from genome assembly GCA_023078555.1 of Ulva prolifera. Taxonomy (NCBI): domain Eukaryota; kingdom Viridiplantae; phylum Chlorophyta; class Ulvophyceae; order Ulvales; family Ulvaceae; genus Ulva; species Ulva prolifera. The sequence continues at coordinate 11,158,586 of CM041198.1, read as the reverse complement.
CGGCGATATGTCGAATCTGCACATGCGGTCTCCAGAGTGTTTGTGAGTGTGCGTGTGTGGGTGTTTGTATGCATAGGCGCAGCTAGGGATGGCACAAAGTCTAGGTCGAGGACCTCGTCCTAGGTGGAGGTTAAAAAACTCGACACGAGTCTCGCACCAATTCCGAGGTGAAAGTTTTAATCACCTCGGATGGGATCGAGGTCCCGTTACGTCGGAACATCACGGAAAGGGTGTTGAAGCACCAATAGATTTGAGGTCTAGTGGCCTGGCAAGGACACACCCCGAGCTATCCATGGTTGCTTAGAAACTACTCTCTATGCATGCCAAGTCATGTGTATCAGAGCGGAATTTGAGTAAGTTCGGTAGGTTGTACGACAAGTTGCGAAGTTGTTTGAAAGTGGAAGCTTCTGATAAGATGGTTTTTGTTGCACAGATCGAGAAAAATACTGAAGCAAGGGAGGCTTGTGATGAGGAAGTCTTGGTAGCTAGCATAGATGATCATGTGCTTCAGGAGGGTGCACAGATAGTAGTGGAAGCAATTGCGTGAATACTGTAACTTGTGTGAGGTCATTGTGTAGCAAAAGATGCCATACCATGATAGAGCGTGCGTTTTTGCTATGAACCTGCCTGCACACCCCGTCCAAGGTGAAACTGGCCGATCCGAGGTCACCACCTCGACCTCGGCACGAGACAAGTTGACTTAAAACCTAGACTTTGTGCCATCCCTAGGCGTAGCTTCGCAAATTTGTTCGTTTACGAGATCCGGGACCCATTTGAATGAGGTGATGTTGGTCGGTGATGTGGTTGATTGACCTACATAGGGTACCGTTTGTGGCTAGGATGTGTTATGTTTAGTTCTTGTGTCGAATGCGGTGATATGTACCCCCGCGGTTCCCTCAACACATATCATGTGCGCATGCTAGACGACTCAACGCCGCATATGCCACAGGTACTAGGTATCCAAGTACTTCATTGAACAAAAGTAGCCAATGCACGCATCAGCTCCTAACATGGCGGCTTGTAGAGCTTGCCAAAGCAGAGGCCGGCACTGAAGTGTCTTGGACTGTGTGCCCTTAATCATTGAGCGGACCTCCGTGTAGCAAAGAAGGAGGGAAGCTTCATGGGACGAGGTGCTCAAGCACGTAGACGATACGAGTCGTTGAGAACGGATTAGTAACAATTATGAATGCATAATAAACCAAGATGAAACAGAGTGCGTGCAGTGGCAATGCCCTATCCGACCAATTACTACTGTGTTGGACCTAGCAATCTCGCAATATAAATACTGCCATGTGCGCCCAGGGTTACCCCTCTAAGGTTGGCCTCGCAAGGATGCCGCGCTGACTGCGAACACCCCGACGATATCCCGATCATCTGCGGGGGACAATAAGTTGTGGTGTATAAGTGTATGCATATGGCTTTATATGATGGGTCTGCAGAGCATGTGTGGAGCCTGTGCTCGGTCGTAACATGAATGATGGATACTGAGGATTTGCAATTTTTCAGCCCCGCTATTCTTAAGTCGGAGTGTCACGGGCATGCCGGAAAAGATAACCCGGCACTTATGGAATACAAGTTGTGTTGCACCTTGGCTCCAGCCTCCACGGTGTGTAACACTTGGGCTTTGGCTTTCACCGGCATGTAGCCGGTGCACACTAGCGCCTGCATTTCTGAGTCTAACATGTGAGCATGTGAACATGATAAGTTCATAGTGTGCGGCCGCCTCGCTTGGCACGCATGATACGATATAAGCGCTTGATTAGTGCACTTTAGGTTGGGTTATTGGATTCGTGCGCATGATAGAGCACGTGCCCATTTGCCCACCGAGCCTAAGAGCGTGCTCCCCCTCCCGCCATGTCGCTTGGCCCCCTGGGCCACCCATTCCCCGCAGTGAAAGTGCCTCGTAGCGCCTAAGGCATGTGCACATGCTGATGCACGCACAGGGTGACACGTGGCATTGACCAGCCCGTGAGTTTGAAGACGAATTCCAGCTCGCCATATAGATCGAAACAGATCATGGCCAATTATCTGACACAAGCACCGACCATGCAAGTGTGCTCCCAGATCTCAAGCATCATGTGTAAGGCTGGCCCTGAGGGTTTCATAAATTAATGTCTAGGTACACTTACAATACATGACGCGCAAGTCTGAGCATGGGTATGGTGGCCAAGGTGTCATAAATCATGTCCATCATGGGACACAATGCATGACGTGCAAGTATGCACATGAGTGTGGTGGCCACGGGCCCAACTCTTGTTACGATAGGACATATGCATGACCATATGCATGATCACAATCCATGCGAGGATTGTGAGCGGTCAGCGTGATTATGACCGCCGTATACTTGACTCACCGGTGGCATATAGTCATGTGCCTCCAAGTCTACAGTAACCATTCTCGTATAGTCTTATTGATTCTTGCATTGCCTCACTGTAGTACAGTATTCCCCTAATGTGTGCATAGCCGACGTACGACTTGAATGCTCCACAGGTAACGCCTTTGCAACCCACTAGGTAGCTTGGCAAATGTTGCGCATACATCCTTGACTATAACATAATATCGGTGAATGTTTGCGCGGTTGCATTCATTGTGCGGAATAGTGGTGTGTCGTATGACCGCGCAAAACCAAGGGCATCTGCACTGATTTAGTGTGTAGTCATATGACCACATCAACCGCATGATAGTCAACAGTAGTAATTAGTGCTCTACAAACCGATCGGTGTCCCGAATCAAATTGAAAAAATTGGGGAAAATCCGACGGCCAGCGAGGGAGTCGTCGGTTTTCCCGCCGACACGAAGCGGTCTCGCTGTGCAATCCGAACGTTTCCCCGCCAGATTTCGGAAAGTTTGGCAAAATCCCGACGGCGAGCGAAGTGAGCCGTCGGTTTTCCCGCCAGGAGAAAATCCAAATGTAGAGCACTGGTAGTAACTCCCTACTCACATTCGCCAATGGTGCATTAATTGTTGCAACCGCATGTAATTCGTATGCAATGCAAGCTGTGTGGTTGCGGTTTACGTTGAATTATTTCAACTTAATAGCCGTGATGGTCCACGGGCCGGCCGGCGAAGCTGCCCGCGCGAGAGAAGAGATCGCTCACTGCAAGTAGACCATGTCATCACCAGTAGAGGAAGCTGCTCTTGAAGCTGAGGGTACGGCCGAAGCTGAGAGGCAAGCTGCTCTCTTGCACGCTTCGGACGATGCACCTGGTGGCGTTCACACTACTAGCCGTGTTGCTGGGCCAGCCGCTGGTACTAGACGTGCACAAGCCGCACAAGCTGCCTCTCAGCTTGAAGCTGCTAACGCTACGGCGGAGCAAGCTCGGGTTACATCAAGCAATGTTCGTACTACTCTAGCGTGCGCGGAACAGGCTCGTAAAGGAGCCGAGGTTGAGGCGGAAGCTCTGCGTGCTACAGCCCAGGCTGAAGCTGATGACTCAGGTAATAGTCATCTGAATGCAAACTTAGTTGATGCTAATGCCATAGTTGACGCAATGAGATCTATGAACTTCCGTGAGCCCGCGATTGACAAAGGGAAGTCCCCAAAGTGGGATTTTAGTCAAGGTGAACGATTCTGAACGTTTGAGTTTCGTGTTGAGTTGTGGCTCAAAGGCCATGGCCTTCATCACCTTCTGACAGAATTGCCTACTAGACTTGAGACTGCAACTCATGACAAGGTAATGGCCATTGTTGTCACAATGCATGCGCCGGCGGGCAGCAGTGTGGTGACAGGTGCACCCATGCACGATCGATCCGCGGATCCAGTGCAGGGGTAAGCCGCAAGCGGGATTGTCCCGGTGTAGCGAGGGAAACCCTGCGAGGGTCTCCCGCCGTAACCTTGAGTGTTCAGTGTGCATATAAGGATGTGCACACTATGATCTGTAACCATTCTCTCTACTGTTTCACGGTGTTAGCATCTCCCCTCTAGCGTTCCTCGGTTCTACCTCTGTGCGCAGCAGGTATGGAACGCTAACTACACTGACATGACCTGCATAAAGATTGCGCGTCTGACCTGCACGAATGCAGCATTTCTGACATCTATTGTTTTACGGTACTAGCACTCCTCCTGGCATCTCCTCGGTTCTACCTCTGTGCACAGAAGGTATGGAAATGCTGGCTACCTGACTTGACATGTGTAAAGGGTTGCGCGTCTGACCTGCATAGGATAGCGTTTCTGACAATTGTATGCTTTGCAAATCGAGCACATGACTTAGAATATGTCCGTGTGTTTGTCTCCCTTAAGGATGTATAAAGTGCACTGCGTGCCAAGTATATGCCTAGCAAAGAGGCAGAGATCAGGTCCCTGTGGGACATGACAGTTCTCCCGTACTGTACTCAAAGGTCATAGAGCCACGAAGGTAGAAGAATACTGCACATATATTATGTCCTTAGTCAATCAGCTGAATGCCTTGGGTGCTCAACCTGCTTAGTACCAGGTTAGCAACAAGCTGTTCGAGCCTCTCGGTAGGGATTTGTATCATTACGTAGTGAGCAAGGAGGTCGTGATTTCCTGACTCAGGTAGCTGCCATCACCAATCACGCGCGGGCATTAGATGCATGTGGACCTCCCCAAGGGGTAGGCCGTGATCATGGCCCTAAAGGTAGGAACCCACAACAGCCACAGCGCCCTGCAGTTGCAACATGTTGCCGTCGCTGCCAATGAGACCCACACATGCTACGTGTGCAAGAAGACAGGCCATCTCTAGAAGGACTGCCCGGATCATCTACAGGTAAGAAAGTTCCTCTTTGAGCAAGCAGCTCAGCCTCGCGGCAACAACACCGGCCGCGGATGAGGACGCGGACGCGGACACGGACGGGGCAGAGGTCCATCCGTCGCTGCACTGGCGTTTCCAGGTTACGGATTCAACATGGTTGATGTTGCCCGCCTGTGCGAGCTGTGCATTTTTGTCATAGACAGCGGATCGCAGGGTCATGTGATCCGTAATCTAGTTCTGCAAATGATGTCCAAAGCTGAGGTTCAGGGTCTAGGAATAAAATCTGATGTGATGAAGGAGAATCTAGGTCGCTGCCACGGTTGTCGCCTAGCCTCCCATGACTCCGGCTCTAGTAATCAACATGGCACAAATGTAGTCATGATGAGGCCCAATGGTCTGATGCATGGCTGCATGTTGATGTTATGGGTCCCATTTTGCCTGTAGGGGTAGGAAAAGCACGGTACATTCTCATAGTCGTCGATGAGCTTTCACGTTACACTTTTGCTTGACCATTGGATGCGAAGTGTAGAGTGCCACAACTGTACAGTTCTAACGTTAGTTGAAATCATTGAGCACATATGGTCCACTGTTCTTACGCATGAGTTTGTCGATGATGAGGGCACTAAGATCACACCTAGAGTCATAGGTGTACACGGAGATCGTAGTGGAGAGTTTCAGGGTCACAACATTCAAGATGATTTCTCAGAGAACGGGGTCTTGTGGGAAACATGTGCTCCCGGGCACCATGAGGGCAATGGTATAGCAGAGCGTACGTGTGGTGTCACCTCTGACAAAATGCGCGTTGCAATTCTTCCCACGGATCTAACCCGCCGGCTATGGCCGGAGGGGGCGATGTGTGTCAACCATTGCACTTATCTTGTGCCTAGCACTGCTTTAATGACTCGTGAAAAGACAAAGTTCCTGAAGAAAAAAATTGTCCAATGCGATTGAAAATCTCAGAAGAGCAAATAGGTGTAGAGTGCTCGCAGTGAAATCGAAAGGTGTGAATAACAAGCCTGCTCCGGCTAAAGGTGATAAGATTAGGACTGGAGATGAGATCACGGTGGAGGCTAAGCGTGGCAAGAGTGAGCGGTGCAATAGATTCTAAGAAAACACTCATTTCCGACTTGTGGTTCCGTATATGGTCCTAGTTCTACGGGAGATCATTGAATCTTGAACGATTCAAACTGCTTGTAGAGCACATGCGCTCATGGGGTTTGCCAGTGTATTTCTATCAGAATGGCCAGCATGTACGTAGACTACACGATAGGGGAGCAAACGCTGTGTGGGTAGGTCCGGGGCAAGGCCCACACATGAACACGGGTTACCAATCCGCACCGGGGGGCGGCAAAGTGATTGATAAGCGGCAGATGGTGTATAGCGCTGCAATGTTGCGCGCGTACATTAAGATTTCAATAGCGTGGAGATAGGACTCATGCTGTCAGCGAATATGAGTGAAGTTGAAAAACTAGAATTGAAGCCCAAGATGGCGGGAAACGTGTACGCGCCCCCGTTGTCGGATGTCGATGATGTTGCTACTCGCAATCAGTGTATGCAAGTGCACGGCGCTGCTGATTATGATTTTGACGGGATGGCGATAAGCAAGAATCTTGTTGACCTGCATGATTGGGAGTACATCAACAATAGCCTAGCCGCAGAGTTTGAGCATGTAGTTCCGGAGCTGGGGGATGACCTCGGTTCGGGGGAGCTGCAGCGAAAGAATAGATATACAACTCCGAGGTAGTGGAGCACGTCCATGCGGTAGTGCGTAGTCATGAGCTACGCAAATGTGCTGCTGATTTGCACCTCCAGCCAAGTGAGAACATCGAACGCGTCAACAACCACTCCAACATCGACCGCTTTCGGGAACTTGAGCACTCCACCATTGACATGTCGCCATCAGCCGCACACGTCAGCCAGAGGGCGAAGAGCTTCACATGTCCAGGGAGATCTCTTGCCGGCGACTCTGGTAGAGTAGATGAGGTGAGTGTCCGCGACTTGAACATACAATATCAACTCAGCTCTTCCGCGGCGAGATCAGCTGGCCCGCCGCGAGGGGCCGTGGGAGATGTTGGGGGACCCATCCCCAGGGCTTCGGGCGACCGGGCTACGGCTCGCAACTTGGAGCATGGGATGGACTACATGCGCGAGCATCTGGGTGGATTTATCTCCGGGGAAGAGGTAAGTCCGGCCCCAAACTCACATGTCGCTGGCAAGTCTATGCATCCTGCTAAAGAAGTTAGTTTTGATTTGCATGACACTGCTGCTGATGCCCAAGGGCATGAAGAGCAGTCGGCCCCAGTTAGACATAAATAGAACCCGCTTGTACGCAAGCGCTTGATTCCACATGCAGATGTTGCTGTCGTAGAAGCTAGTGCTGATATAGAGCATAGCACAGTGAGTGAGCAGACAGTAGCACCAAAGGTAGCCGACCGATCAGGCATGTTGGCTACGGCTGACAGTGCAATGATTGATGCAGAGGTGACCAAGCATGGGGAGTTTGATGGCGGTAAGTCAGCCCAGCGACGATCATCCCGTCAGGTTGCAGCCATTAAGAAGAGGAAGCCTTTCGACCCTGATAGCCCGCCTTGCAAACATGCCTTAGCTGGAGAAGATGCCGGGAAGTGGCATGGTGCTATGAAGGAGGAGGTGACTTCGTTGAGCGAGCACGGAACGTATGAGCTCGTTGAGCTGCCAGTAGGGGCCAAGGCCATCTCTGGTAAGTGGGTCTATAAGATAAAGAGGGGACCAACAGGTGAGATCCAGCGTTAGAAGGCGCGGTATGTAGCCAGGGGTTTTACCCAAGAAGAGGGAATTGATTTCTTTAAAACGTGGGCACCAGTAGGCAGCTATGTAATTTTGCGTGCATTGCTTTCAGTCGCTGCAGTGGAGGACTTAGAAATGAAGCATGTCGATATTCAGTGTGCCTTTCTGAATGGGGTAATGAATGAGACTGTCTATGTTGAACATCCTCCTATCCTGAATGATGGTACACATCGTGTGTGGAAATTGCTTTGTATGGATTGAACCAGGCTGCACGTGAATGGCACAAGGCCCTTGCACGTTTGCTAGGTGAAATGGGTTTTGTGAGATCACATTCGGACCCTGCACTGTATGTTAAAAAAACTGGTAGGTGTTTCATATTTCTGTGGGTTGATGATCTTTCCATCTTTGGACGGTCTACGGGCCTGAAGGAGTTGATCGATTAGATTCTCAAAGCACTTGAAGGTAAAGACCTTGGTGACTTGTCGTGGGCACTAGGTGCCTCAATCACCAGGGATAGGAAGCAGAAGACCATCTCTCTATCTCAACAACAGAAACTAGTGAACCTGCTTGAGAAATTCAGCATGACAGCTTGCAGACCTAGTCCGACTGCGCTGGTGCCAAGGCAACAGTTGAGGAGTGCTAAGGATCATCTTGAACTTGAGGTAGGCAGACCAGGCTGAGCACACTAGATTCATGAGTGATGTAGGAGGCATCCTGTATATTGTTGTAGTCACGCGGCCTGATATTTCTTATGCCTGCAATGTTTTGGCCAAACATTTGGGGTGTAGTTTAAAGGAGAATTGGCCAGCGGTGCAGCATATACTGAGATACCTGCAGTCCACGAAGGAACTAGGTCTAGTGTTTGAGGGCTAATCAAAAAGCTGTTTGCTAGAGGACTATTCAGATGCTGATTTCGCGAATGACAAAGGCCTGAAAAGTGTGAGTGGCCTAGTCCTAAGGGTCTATGGCAACACAGGATTTTGGAGCGATAGCCTATCACTGCTGGTGATACAGCTGAGGCTGAGATGATCGCTATGAGTAGTGCAGCAGACGAGTTGATGTGGGCTAAACAGTTGTTGTCAGATCTGCATCTTCGTCCAGAAAAACCTGTGCTTTGGGGAGACAATAAGAGTGCGAATATCGTAGCCAACAATCCAATCTCTAGTGATAGGTCTAAACTCATTCGAGTGCGGCACCTAAGGGTCCGTGAATTTGTAGAGGCAGACGAGATTCAAGTGCAATGGGTAGGGATCAATGACCAGCTTGCTGATGTCTTCACGAAGGTGTTACCAGGTCCTGCATTGAAGGATGTTCGGAAGAGACTTCATCTGATGCCAGCCTAGATTAGTCTTTAGGGGAGTGTCATAAATGAGGTCCATCCTGGGACACAATGCACGACGTGCAAGTACGCACATGAGTATGGTGGCCACGGGCCCAACTCCTGTTATTTTATGACATATGCATGAGCACAATCCATGCGAGGATTGTGTGCGGTCACTCTGATTATGACCGCCGTAGACATGACTCATCGGTGGCATATAGTCATGTGCCTCCAAGTCTACTGTAACCGTTCTTTTACAGCCTTACGTGGTTCATGTATTGCCTCACTGCATTACAAGACATCCCCTGATTTGGGCATTGCCAACGTACGACCTGAGTGCTCGGATATCTGCTCTGCAGCCCACTAGGTTGCTTGACTAATGTTGCGCATAGATCCTTGATTATAGCAGTGGGTCTATAAGATAAAGAGGGGACCCACAGGGGAGATCCAGCGTTACAAGGCGCGGTATGTAGCTAGCGGTTTTACTCAGGAAGAGAGAATAGATTTCTTTGAAACGTGGGCTTCAGTAGGGAGCTATACTACTTTGCGTGCATTACTTTCGGTCGCTGCAGTAGAGGACTTCGAAATGAAGCATGTCGATATCCAGTGTGCCTAGGGGGGTTGGCACTCGGGCCTAGGATGTGTTCACCGGGAACGCGGAGCACTCAGGCATCCCCAAGTCTCCATGGGAACACCTATGGACTCGGAATAATCCCCCAGGCAACACAGAAACGCTGTTGAACACGAAAGGCCAGAATCGACCTTTTCGACCGAAATCGCATGCATGACTGGGCACTGCCACTGGCACTGCCACTGGCACTTTGGCATGTTGTACCCATTTTGGCTTTCCGGCGCCCAACGCATGCCCAATGGCCTTTAGACACACCATGTATGCCTCTATTGGTGTTGATGAGGCTCGTTTCCATGCTCTATGTCTCTGTGGGCTAAAGACTAGCAGTCAATGCCGAGCACATGTGGCTTGGATGGATCGCAAACTGAGTCTGATGGTTCTTGCACAACCAGCATTGCATGATGGAGGTGTAGTCCGGAGGTGTGTGGCCCTCTGATGCTGTGGCGATTTTGATCCTGTGTTCCGCGCCTAGACAAAGGATGCCTTCATAGTGTGCAAATGATAACTGCTATTGTCACAATGCATTCGCCTACGGGCAGCGGCGTGGTGACAGGTGCACCCATGCACGATCGGTCTGCGGATCAGGTGCAGGGGTAAGCCGCCAGTAGGATCGTCCCGGAGTAGTGAGGAAGATCCTACTAGGATCTCCCGCCGTAATCTTGACTATTCAGTGTGCATATATGGCTGTGCACACAGAGAGCTGTAACCATTCTTCTCACTGTTTCACGGTACTCGCTGTATCCTGTCTCTCCCTCAGCATCTCTCCGGTTCTACCTGTGTGCGCAGTAGGTATGAGATGCTGGCCTCCTGACCTGACGTAACACTGCGTGTCTGACCTGTACGAAGGATAGACTTTCTGACGGCTATATGTGGCTTGCATGTACTATGGCTGACATGCTTGCGTCAATATAAATTCAAAGACTTGCTTAATGATGTAACATCGTATTTCAATTGCATGCCTCCACTTGAGCAACTGAACCTGAAAACAGCTACTTGAACAGCTGTCCCAATAGCGAGGCCCACAGAGATTGTTACAAATGCTATCCAACTCGGTGTTTAAATTTTCGGCTATAAATCGCTTATAAGCAACATAAATAAAAATAAAAGGTCAACTTAAGCTATAAAAGGTAATTATGCGGTCCCCGCTATAGCGAGTGAACCGACCGAAAAATTATTTCACGCGACATGTTATAGCTTGCTAAGCAATCGCAAATTTCATTCAGCATTCCGAGATCTCTTATAACGTGGCTTATCGCTCCACGAGTAGGCATTTTGGCTGCCGTCTGGCCAAATGGCTGGCGATTAAGCTATTGCAATATTCGACTGTGGCGAACCCATAGCTTGGTAAGCTAGAGCTTAATTGCCGCCAAGGTCCATTGATCTGTTACTAAGCTATGTTATCTCAAATGAAATTTTAATCACTGATCCAACTGTTTCACTACTAGCAACGTCAGCACCTGCAGGTTCATGCACAGCAGCTACATCCACAGCCAATGGAACAAGGCGCCTGCGTACAAGAGGATTGATTTTAATGCGAGGTAAAGCAGTTGGAATGGCTCTCACCTCATCACGCAAATCAAACCCAACAGCGGCCGAGGGGGCAGCCCGGACCTCTCCCCCTAATTCGGATCCGGACTCCATCTCAATTTCATCAGGCTCATCCTCCAAGGAGGGTCTCAGCCCCTCAGCCACTCGCAGGGGCTTAGCTACAGCTCCCGCGCTAGATGCTGAGGCCGCGGCCGAATTACTCCCAGAGCAGACCCGCTGAGCCTCGCGATTCTGATGAGCCGCAGCTCTTTCATCATCGCTGATGGTGTACTCCATCTCATCTGCATCGTCGTCATCGTAGATGCCCCGGCTGTCATCATCATCATCCTCATCCATCGGATCATCAGATGACGGCGGAGACATGGGCGGGACAAATGCAGCCTCGATGCAACGGTCATGGAGCTGAGCATTGCGAGACACCACGTACTCCACAGTGCGTGCAGGCAGGGCCCCAGACAGGCGCACCTGACCGGGGACCTGAGGAGGAACCTCAATGTCAGGATGCGCAGTGGCACGTGCGATTGCACGCGTGCGATGAATGGTGTGCCTGGCCACTTCCGGTGTGTCCCGCGCAGGGTCACGCCGGATCACCTCCGCAGAGGAGCCTGCGCCGAAACGCAGGGAGTACACTCACTCATCAGGCAGTGCTTCTTGCCTGAAAATCATATCCATGACAGGAACCCTACCGTGACCTGGGGGAGCATGCAAAAATTCACGCAGACGGCGCAACACTCCCCCATCATGTGTGGAATCATCCAGAAATGGGGGGACAGCACTATCAGTCACGCGGACACCCTGATTATCCTTCTCAAATCCAACCTAGTAAGAGTTTGCAAACTCCGCAGGCTCTCTCTTGTCCACAACAGCGGACGCATCGTACTTGCGTACGTGTCGGATCATCTGATCCGTGGTGCACATGATCTGCCGCAGCACCACAACCCTACCCCCAGGGACATCATGGGCGTACACACTCTGCATGCTGGGCCGCAGCCCAGCACCAACCCAGTATGCGACCATACCCCACGCGGAGAGTTTCCGCAACTTGTCATCCCTAGGGTATGCATACACCTCAACCCCCCATGGTCGCTGCTGCTTCACCAAATCATGGAACACCTCAACGGAGGTATCCCTGAAACAGGACATGTAGGGAATAATATCCCTGTCACAAGACCTGATCAAAAACTCGTCCAACTCTGTAATTGTGAGCAACTCCCACTTACGCTTTTCCTCCTCCTTTAACTTATCACGTTCGGCCTTTTTCATGCGCGTGTTAGCCCGCTCAAGCCTGTTGTACATCCGCAGCTGTATTGGCACCGCGTTGAGCTTTCTGGGCTTTCATCATCTTTGCCAGTTTGTCATGGTACAACGCCGAGCACGGCGTGAGATTGTGACCATGGATGACACCGGCGAGGTATTCAATCCACAGGAACAGAGGGAGACCGCTCGCAAGCAGTACAGCTCGGATGGCCTCAAAGGCAATACTGATCCTCCGATCGATCATGCCGTTACAACGATGATAACCTATGGGGGTGGTGCGGTGAGTGATGCCACGACGCTGGAGGCAGAGTTTTAAGGCCTCAACCATGAACTCTCCCCCATTGTCAGTGTGAAGGTTGCGCACACCCGGTTCACCTGGCTTCACCACATTCACCCGTATGCACTCAATGATGTAAGAGATCATGGCCGCAGCCTCACTCTTCTTGCGCAGACCAACAATGAAAGTATAACGAGTGAAGGCACACATCACAAACAAAGCATATTTCACAATGCCGATCCCAACTGGAGTGATGGAACCAGCCAAATCAGCATGCAACTGCTCACCAGGGTATTTCGCCTGGCCTACGAGCTCACGATTATTGGCTGAGATTTTGCCCGCAGGCGCTTTGCCAAATCTGCAGCCGTGACAAAGATTCCCGATTGGCTCGGGGTCAGCTTTCACATTACATTCACCATAAAATTCACGATTTGACTGCATCCGCTTCAAAACCCACGTGGATTGGTGGAAGGACAGATGAGCTAGGAATGCAGGTTCCAGCAAGTAGGCATCATGCGGGACCACAGCTCCCCCATCATTAGGGCGCTTCAGATCAATCGCCGCAGCGGCCACATGACACCACTGCTGTTGATCCTCCACAACAGAGGTCGGACTGCTCTGGTTAGACCATACCACTCCCCTGTTGACGGGATGGCCCAGAACAGGTTTCTTCTCGGAACACATTTTGAACGCAAAGACAAGACATTTATCTTCATCCAACTCCTGGTACTTGGACGCATCCTCAATACCAGTAGCCATATCTCCGAACCCGGGGACAAAAAACACATTTCTATGCGTGTCTAAGTACATCTGCTCATGACGAAGACCCATAGCACTCAGTATGTTGTACGGACACTCAGGGGCATAGTAAACACCCGGGATTTCCACATCCAGAGGATGCTTATTCCCATGCTCATCCACATAAGTGCCCAGGTTCACCTGAATGGCTCCCCTGCCCATAATGGGGATCTTGCCTGGTCCCGCGGGACTGGCAGTCCTCTGGCACCGACCATATTCAGTAAACATCTCGCGATTTCCTACGATACGGATATCGGAACCGCTATCTATGATGAAATTCCACGGTTTCAAAGCATCATGATCCGGGAATTCCTCAAGCAATTCTACAGCACATACATCTTTGGCCACAGTATGTGTGCGCTGGGGGCAGTTCGCACGCAAATGTCCCTTCTTCTTTTCCCTCCTTCTTCTTGCAGAAGAAGCAGGTCCTGGTCTCCTCGCGAGGGGCCTTGCCAGCGTCGAGCGCGGCAACCGCAGGACCTTCGCCTCGCGGCTGATTGCGCCAGCCATGGCCTGGTTTGCCCGCAGGCGCCCCAGACCTAGCCTGCAGCCGCTGCTGCTTGAGAAAATCAGCATGCTCAGTCAATTGTGCAATGATTACATTTGGGGAAGCCTGGAGAATCTCGCCGCGCACAGCGTTGAACTCCTCCCCCACTTCTAACAGTTTCAATCGAAGCCATCGCTGGCCCACATCAGCACCTAGTGCCTCCAGGTGAGTGTATACACTCATCACATCACCACAGTAAGACCCAACGTCTCTATTTTTTCTGTGACACTTAGTTGAAGCGACTCCACTGTCTGTGGATCTCGGCTTCAGTGCTAGGCCTATACTTTGCAGTCAGGTAGGCCCATGCTTCACACAGATGTGACATGTGATGTACAGTTGTCCTATCCGCGTCAGGCAAAGACATAAGGACCCGAGTCCTTGCTCTAGCCTGGACACGCTGTTCGTCAGCGGACGGTGCGTGCTACAATAGATGGTCCAGCTGAAACTGACCTAACCATAAAAAGACTTTCTGCTCATACGCAACGGAGCTTTCGGTCTTATAATTCCACTCAGGCAGTTTTCCTTTTGACAAATCAGGCTCGTTACGCCCCCGATATGCAAGCAGCGCTTCGGTCAACGTTTAGAGTGTGATGCGGGACTCAGTGTGACCGTGATGGTTCACTACATGAGAGGAAAAGGGCACCTGCTGGCTGCTCTGCCCATTTTTGGAAGAGGGACGTGGTCGGACGACTCGTCCGCCACGAAGTAACATGCCCGCGGGCTGTTCTTCGTCAAGGAGCTACTGGTCAGCGTCCATGTCGACGAGTGGTTGCTGATCAGCCTCGTCTTGCCTCTCCTCGCGAGGAGAGTTGGCATTGGAAAGGTCGAGGTTAGACATCCTGCACTAAGACAGACGATTCTTTGTTGCGCGCAGCAACTAACCGATTGGATGGCTCGCAAGCCGACAGGTTGAGAAAATAAGCGAACGCATTTGCTTTTCCCAGCGCTGATCATTTGAAACAAGCGTCTCGAATTGTATCTAACAACAATATGTTACGAGACCACTTAATGATGCTTGCGCTTGTGACCGCGGTCTGAAAGCCACCAGAACAGTGGAATGCCTGCCGTGTTTGCGCGCAGCCTTTGGCCAACGGCTTCCTGAACAAGACCTTAATAGATATAACGCAAACATTCACCGATACCATGTTACAAATGCTATCCATTATGTAGGTTAGACGCGCAGACGTGCATAGGTCAGGTCAGTCAGCCAGCATCTCATACCTGCTGCGCACAGAGGTAGAACCGACGAGATGCTGATGGGAGAGTACTAGTACCGTGAAACAGTAAGACTAATGGTTACAGCTCTCTGTGTGCACAGCCATATATGCACGCTGAATTGTCATGATTACGGCGGGAGATCCTCGCAGGATCTCCCTCACTACTCCGGGTGAATCCCGCTGGCGGCTTACCCCTACACTGGATCCGCAGATAGTTCGTGCATGGGTGCACCTGTCACCACAATGCTGCCCGCAGGTGCATGGTTGTGATAGAGATATGGTATTCATTTCCACATTCAGAAGTGGATATCTGTAACTAAACATTAACACATATTCTGGGACACCGAGAGCCATGGTGCAGCCGTTCCAGGTATGTAGACAGACGCAGGCAAGCTGCATCGCATACATAGGTCGCATGGTGATCGGAATTCGCAATTTTTCCATATGCGAGACAAGTGTCCGATGTCTTCTATCAGTCATAGCTGGTCTAACAGATGTAATACTGTCAGCCACGAAGGGATCAACAAGCGCCAACAGAACCACGGCACAATCTTCCTATCCACTGCGTTGAGCATGGGACTTGACGGGCCAGCGACATGTTTGAGACTATAGATTTCATACGTGCGTGCAGGAAAGCCCTGGTGCTTGGGGTAAATTCGAATCTGCCGATCGCGGCGGCGAATGCGAGGCCAACCAACCAGGGACATTTTAAGGATTTGAGCGTGATAGGCGTCACGCACTAGAGACACATTGTGTTATTAATCTTCTAGATCTTCAAAGCACAATTGAATAACAGGAGCGATGGCCTCCATCCACGGTCAAAGATATAGGCTTGTCACTAACGAGTCGTCAGTCGGAAGCCACTAGAGCAGGTCGTTATGTGACTGAACACATGTGGGCCATATTATAGTGTTTTTAGGGCGTTCTCGGCCCACTGAGGTCATTGGGCATTCGCTGGGCGCCATTTCGGACCGGATGGGCAATAACGCGATCTCGGCGAGAACCCCCTTTTGGCTGGGCGCTTTCACAGCTGGTGCCCAACGACCGCAATACGATGCCCGGGGGGTCATTGCGAGTCCATAGATGTTCCCATGGAGTCTAGGGATGCATGAGTGCTCCGCGTTCCCGGTGAAGACGTCCTTGGCCAGAGTGCCTACCCCCAGTGTGCCTGTCTGAATGGGGTAATGAACGAAAATGGCTATGTTAAACAGCCTCCTATCCTGAATGATGGTACAAACCGTGTGTGGAAATTGCTTCAGACCTTGTATGGATTGAAGTAGGTTGCACGTGAATGGCACAAGGCCCTTGCACTTTTGCTAGGTGAAATGGGGTTTGTGAGATCACATTCGGACCCAACACTGTATGTTAGAAAAAACTGGTAGGTGTTTCATATATCTGTGGGTTGATGATCTTTTTATCTTGGGACGGTCTATGGGCATGAAGGAGTTGATTGATTTATCGATCAGATTCTCAAATCATTTTCAGGTACAGACCTTGGTGAGTTGTCGTGGGCACTAGGTGCCTCAATGTTGTAATGGCCAAGTCTGTCTGCTCAAAAGCACACATATTCCAGATATGCATGCATCAATTGTGGATACATGTGTATGTATCTCAGGCAAGTGTCGTGCTAACATGTGCCAACCAAAAAGTATACCAAAGATAAAGAGGTGATCCATACCTCAAAGCGCCAGCCTGTACCACGTCACAACTTTGCGTATGAGTTGCATGCATACATGTGCATAATTGCAAATGCCCAAAACGTGCCACCAGCATCTCTCAGCATGTATAATCTCACATACCAATCCCATGTATCATGCCACATTATGTCACAGCCTTTTGGCAGTGCAAAGTGCCAGCACAGCACGTGACACGTCATGCATGCGGCGCATGTATACCCCTGTACGGCGCTTGCGCACGCCAAGGGTGCAGCGTCAATGACCATGTCCGCCAGTGTACGTATGCGTCTCCATGCAGCACGACCATGCTGCAATGGATTGAAAGAAGATGATACATGGCAAATCCCAATGCCCACAGAAGATCGCCATGGCAGATCTCGCGGGATGTTGCACCCTGATCCGTACAGAGATCAACGAGCAGCGCAATTCCGTAGTTCCACAGAGCTATCAGTAGCGAGGACAGCACAAAGCAGTGATGGGCCTGGGCACATATATTCCATGTGTTTTGTTGTGATCGACACAATTACCTTTTGTCGATTGGGGTGCTCTTGTTCCAGTCAATCCACTATGTGCGTCATTGTTACCCTTGTCTTTCTCTCTTGTCGTTTTATGTACGCTCGCTAGGGTGCCCAGCTCCCTGCGCTACCCGATCAGTCAACAATTGTGGAGCGTCTATCAAAGATAGTACATATTGAGCCTATCAGCAAGACAATATCTGCTCAAGGACTAGTTGCAGTGTACACGGACCGCATGTTCTGGTGTCACGGTTTGCCAAGAAACATTGTCTTTGGTTGGGTTACACATATTACGAGCATCTTTTGGCGTGAGCTTGCTACACGCTTGGGAAAAACGCTCTCCATGTCTACGGCATACCATCCGCAAACGGACGGGCTGACCGAGCGCGTCAACTCTGTACTCGAGGACACTTTGCGTCACTTTGTTGGCCGCAAGATGGCATTTTACCTACACAACGTTTTTTTCCCCCGAAATTGAAAGATACGTTGCGTACACCTTTTTTTTAACGTTTTTCATTTCATGGCGTAGGAATGCAACTCTGTCGTTGAAACCCCCGCCTACACAACCCTCGTGCTTCGGCAACAACCCGTCATTGCCTCTCATTCACCGCCATCAAGGTTAGTTATGTTGGATTCAGGAGTGTTGTCATGAATTAATTTCGTCGAAACTAGGTCAAAGCTAGTCAAAGCACTCAACTGTGTAGCAAGAGCTACTCGCACCTCGAACAAACACCTAGTTTGTTACAAGTGTGCTTAGACGTATGTTTGATAGGCACGACACGCGACCTGTGTAGATCAGCATTGTACAAAGGAATGACTTACTACACCCACACATCACGAAAGTATAAAGGGCTTGAGAGTGGATTCGAATATGCACGCGAAAAGGTACGCATGCATAGTGCACATGCCATGAATGAGACTGGTATCTCGACAAGTCACCCAAGAACATACCAATGGGTCTCCACAATGATGCCCCGGAGTTTCCATACAACAAATTGACCGCTTGTGATTTGCGCCATGAGGCCACTTTCTATTGTGAAAGTGCCTCGTAGCGCCCCAGGCATGTGCACATGCGGATGCACGCACGGGGTGACACGTGGCAGTCACCAGCCCGCGAATGAGAAGACCCATTCCAGCTCTCTGTATAGGTCGAACAAGGTCATGGTTCAAGAATCTGACTCAGATACTGACCATGCAGGTGTGATCCCAGATCTCAGGCGTCATGTGCTAAGTACTCCGCACACATACTTAACATTTCGCCCAACTAAAATTACGGTATGACGCTTCCACTCGCGCTTGCATTCGAACATTTTCTTTGTCATGCATGAGAATGTGTTGTTTGTACCCGGCCTCGTGCACATGGTTGTTGGTCATGAGAATGCGTTGAAGTGCAGCAACGACGACGAAAATGATAATCATGTGTTTCAAGTTGGGTGCAGAGAAGGATCCTAATGCAGAAGGGCATCTTATCAATTGAAGCGTGTCTTGGCCCAGGCAAGGGTATCCAACGTCTATTGTGAAGGAGGATGACATCGATGACGATGCCACCTATGATGGGGGAGTTTACGGCGTATGCGTGATCCTTTGCATAACCCCCCGGGGAAGCAAGATGCTTGTGGTAAATCGCTCCCACCACTGTTGGTGACGTGATGTGTACGCTAATGTGGAGCGGTTCTCACCACGGCCAAGTGTTTCTACGGAGGTGCTACGTTGTGAGCCCTCTCGAGACACACCGGAAACGGATAAGTAGGCATAGATAGGTATTGCACCGCTTGCGAGCGATTGCACGGGCAAGCGCCCACCTTGAGGTTGACATCGCTCCATGGTGGACTGGTCAATGCAACAACGGGTTGCCACACCGCCGCCACACCCTTGAGGTTGTGGCGATTCTTGGTACGGACATCCTCGTCATCCCCCAAAACCCATGTGCATCGTCCCACTGAATTCGCTTTCTCCCTCATATCATTATACATTGGGTTACGACGGGCGCTCCCGGGGCATCTGTTTTGGTGACGGTGAGGACATGGAACACACCATCCGTGCCGATGAGGAAGCTACGGCCCACCACCATTGCGAGCCGCAACGTCTCCGGGGCTAAATTGGCCACCTCGTTGACATCGAATGCGGGGGTAGTAGCTAAACCTTCGCGAGGGGTTAAGGGGCCGAAGCATCCTTTGGGGCATGAAGAGATTGAGGAAGAAACCGTGTCCGAATTAGGGGGAGAGACTCTACATGCTCCAAATGTCGCGGCAAGGCTTGACCTTCCAGACACATACGTGTAGTAAGAGTTGTTCCAAGTGGCTTGTATGGTTAGACCCCCTCGTAAGCAAGATCCTTTTGGCTTTGACTGGCTGCAGTCGATGCATGTAGACCTGAGGGTGCGCATGTTGTGAAACGGTTGTGGCGGCCACCTCACATTGCAATGAAGACACGACACCGCGGGTGACCGTGCACTGTCCGGTGCAGGTCTGAAGCATCAGCACAAACATATACCAAATGCCTCAATTTCACAAGCATCGGAACAGTGGTGATTGGCTGGGTCCACCACAATGTGGTGGCCGCGCTACGTGGCCAAAGTCACAACATGATAGAAACATGTGCACCCTTACAACACCGGTATGTCGGTCACTTGACGCAAAGACACTGAAATGGGGGTGCTCTCAGCACAGTGAGGGGGGGCGATACGCTGGGAGCCGATTCGGAAAAGCTAGGCAAATGCGCAGTTCTGGCCGAAGGTGGACTTTCACTGGGAAATCTTTAACTTGTAGCCCATCGACTTTACAGATGCGATGACAAGGTTACTATGAGTCGATAGACGTTCCCAGCGCTCTCAATAGAGTCTCAAGAATTACTCGCGATCCCCCTGGACGCGTTCATGGCCGGCTCCCCTTGATTACATGCCCTTGGCGAGTTTAAGACTTCAGTTCCATGAAAAACACCTGGCTTGTATGGGTAGACAGCAGCAAGCCCAGCAGTGCGGTTGTTGTTGCAGTTGTGGCTCGCATATATCATATGGTATGTGGCTGCGATTAGGGATGTAAACTTAACATTTGGGAGCCTGGTTTAACGTTAATTAAGAAAGCTAAAGTAAAATAAAAAGTAAAATAGCTTCAAAAAGCTTCACTTTAAACGTGTTTTAAACAAGTGTTTGCCGCTTGACCCTTAAAATTGTTTAACACGTCAAGGAGGCCTGACACAACAACCAGACCGCCTTAGAGCACCACAAACACGTCCGCAGAGACCTAGACAGACCTCTTGCACCACCTACCAACGGCCGGCGCCTCCTGAGCAACCTGACAATGATACGCATGATCGTGGACTAGCAGAGTCAAGCTCACATGCCGCAGCACCCTTGTTCTGCAACACCCGCTCCTCCTCATCCACTTCATCGACAAACTCAAACAGGTGTTTGAATGGTAGAATCTCAACTATAGCCGCAACACAACCATTAAGGAGATGGGCATGACCAGCATCGCTTGAGCTGCGCAGATGGAGCTTCCTTGCTCTTGAGGCGGCTGGTCGAGGACATAAGTCGTAGCACACCATTCGCCTTGCTCGCCTCGCTGACATTTTCTGCCTTCTTGAGGGTTTTGCCCTTCTTCGTAGATGCTTTCTGGACCGACTTCTTCTTTTGAGCCACCGCAGTCGCAGCAGTCTTTCTACGTTTTCTAGAGCCACCAACACGTACCACATCATCAAGACTTTCCTCGTCAAGACTATCAGTCTCTTAAGAGTCTGCAGGCCGATTGCTTCGCGGCATGCCTGGCAGTTGCTCACTGCCAAATCAAAGACAGGTGCACGCAGAGACTACGGAATTTGACTCCCAAAGCATTACAAAGCGCATAGTGTCACACATTGAACTCAGCAACATGTGTGCTAGTTCAACCATGGCCACCGTGCATTGCTAGAGTTCTTTGCCCTGTGAGGTCGGTCAAAGCCAGTGTGAATGCAGCCCTTTTTGGCTTAAATTTTCATTTTAAAGCACCCTCAACGTTAAAACACGTTGTAAAGTAAAATAAAAGTAAAATACCCCCTTCAACGCCTCTGAATCGGTTTAACGTTAAAACTGTCAAGTAAAATAGCATTTTAAACTGAGTTAAAATGAGGGTAAAGTTGAATTTACAGCCCTGGCTGCGATAGGCTGCAGCCAGCAGCACGGTTTCTTGCCGCATTATCCAACATTTTGCCACATCCGTGGTGAATAAAAGGTGAACTGGTCATGTCACTGGATTGTCACAGCATCTCTGTCACAGTTTAGCCTGGCGCAGCTCCCAGACCAGCTCCCAGACCAGCTCCCAGACCAGCGCAACTCCTGGCATGTCGCGAGACACTGGTGGCCACTGGGTTCAGTTTGCGACCCAACCTGGAAACGCAACAGCAGAAGCCAAAAACTGAGCACATGAAAATGTGCGGTATGTTATCATTCACCATTGATGGGATGTCGGTGACCGGATAGGAATTTCACTTTCTACCCAAGCTCAGAATCTAAATATCCATGGTCATCCGCGGCAACAGTTGCATCTGTTCGATCACATCTCTCCGGCATTGATTTATAAATTTAAGAGCGAAACTACAGTCTTGCTGTTTCTGCTATCCTGTGGTTGTTGGTGTGGTGCAGTATGGCTGCAGTCAATATCACGTCTGTCAACGTCCTAGACAATCCTGCGCCTTTTCTGAACCCGTTGCAATTTGAAATCCACTATGAATGCCTTGTAGACCTCGCCGAAGGTGTGCACTACGGTCCCTGTCTTGAGGCAGCTTGCATCTTATGACCTGTGCAACGTGCTCTGAGATGTGGGTGACGTCAGATGCATGCAGACTTGCAATGGAAACTCGTTTACGTTGGATCAGCAGAGTCGGAGAAGTTCGATCAGGTCCTAGATGATGTGGAAGTGGGTCCGGTCAAACGCGGAAAATACAAATTTGTCCTTCAGGTATGACTCCCACATTAGGCATGAAAAAGCATTGCCCTGTACACCACAGTGTGAGGCCACCTTTCTAACATAATGTTACAGGCTGATGCTCCCAAGGCGGACAATATTCCCAAGGCAGATGTTGTGGGAGTGACAGTAATTCTCTTGACATGCTCATATCGCAATTCGGTGTGGCTCCGTATTTCACAGGAGTGGACCCGCTATGAAACAAACACGAATCGTGACCCGTCTACAACTGACAAGCGCAACGTAAATTTGAAATTTGGTCTCTCATTAGAGGGAATGGGGCATTTATGCAGGAATTTCTCAGAGTGGGATACTACTGCTCGGTCGAATATGCAGATGAGACCCTTCGAGATAACCCACCCGAAGTCCCGGACTTTAGCATGTGCGGAAAACCTGTAACTGGCCTCTGATGACTGGATGAGCTGATATGTTAAGGTCAGCCTGTTTCAGGTTGATACGTCGGGTGATGGAGGAAAACCCGCGCGTGACCAGGTTTCAGAATCGATTCGATGATCCTGAGGAGCCTGCTCCGGACCAAGATGGGCCTGTACAAGACGCAGATGATGATCTGGTGGTTGGAGTAGACATTAATGATGCAGCTGAAGATGCGATGGAAGAGGACGGCAGCAATGGCAATCGTGAAGAGTACGACAAGGGCCTTAAAGATGATGAAGATTTATAAATGTGTGCTGTGTGTGATGTTTGATATGTATATATATGGATGACACCAAAAACTCTGACGCGATGTGGACAATCACCACACAAGAGGACAGCCAGTATTTGTACATGATCCATACACTTTGCTATTATAAACAATTTTCCGGCATATATGTAATACACACATGTATCAAATATAATTTGAAATGTGAATAGATCCTGTGTTGTAAGCCGGACATTTGTGGGTAAATGAAAACATCCACATTTGGGCAATGTGCAGAAAACTCTCTGCAGCCTGGTCCACCAGTTGGACTATCGGTGAGTAAGCATCTCTGCCAGTCGGCCGACAAGGAGGTGCAGGGGCACATCTTCTTCTCCTGCTTTCTTGTCCAGTGGCTTAATCTGTGTAAGCGATCGATCGTTAATGCAACGGAGCCATTGGCATTATCAGGACACAGTGTAAGTCTGAGTCACACCTTTACATGGCCCTTCACTTCCATCTGATCTTGAGCCAGCAAAACGATGCACCGCATATTTCTTGCCTTCGCATGTGTAAATTGTTCCATCAATGAGGGGTCAATTGCATGCATGGTTTCGGCAGAAATCCCACCCTGCCACAGCATCTGTACTACACGCATCCGCTGCTTGATCATGCCACCTCCTCCCCTAGCTGCAACCAGCACGTCTGCTACAGACAGTGTGCGACTGTGTGTGCAAACACGACTCCGGCTACCATCCAAAACTTGCGCAACCCGTTCCAAAGCACTCATGTCAATCGTCACCCCTGTGCCCAGGAGTGCAGGAACATTTTCATTGCGTAGTTGCCATGGCCACACTGACTGCAGCAGAGCATCATACCTGCCTCCACTACATACAAGTTTACATGCAGATTCAGACTCAACTGCTGCACGGTCTAGGCCAGAGCTTGGCAGCATGACATAAACCTCAAAGATGACAGAATGGTGGTAAGCGGCTGGAACTGGCATAAATGGATTGACAATCACGCTGACATGGTCTTGGGTGCTGACATCCCAGACGCACATGTAATCAATCAGTGATTCCAATTGCTGCAGTGCCTGGGTGCACGCAGCCTGATCTGATACCGCAACAGGCATAACATTGCGCAGCCATCTTACAGCTTCAGCTGGATCAGATGGCAACTGTTGCAGAAGTATTTTGGCACGGCCGATGGGAACTTGCAATTGCTGCATTGCCTGGCATAACTCAGACCAATCCTTCTGTCCACGATCTGTCTTCTGTATTCTGTCACGCACTTGACCCTGCTGATATGCCATCACTGCTTGTAGAAATGCGGCCTGCGAACTGGTTGGAACTCCGACGTGGTCCAGGACAGCCACCAGGAGACTACTGTGGGATATTCTGAACTCCACATCACAGCCACGGACGGCATCGGTGCTGAATATGATGTCTAGGACCATGCGTAGGGCCTCCGCGTCTGAGACCATCATACCCATGTCATCCTGTCTCGCATATTGAGATGATCGTAATGTGTCGATCACATCAATGTCAGTGTGCCAATCTGCTGTGGGGTCTGCAGGGCTGGTGAACACCTGTGCAATCTCGTAACGGCGCATGCTCTCTAGGCCCATGCCAGGAGCAGCTGCTGTGCCAAAAGCACCGGCAGAATTCGCAGCTTGATTGACAAGCCACATGCAAAACGGGACCCTCAAGTCACTGCGCAAGGATAATTGCTGACCGGTGGTAGATAGAAGCCTTACAGAATTACTCCCGGCAGTTGTGCTGAAGTTACCAATCTGCATTGCAGGATGCCTGTCAGTGACAGCAGCTGACTCACAGGTGCAGCGTGTTAGGGCCCAGATACATGCCAGGACCAGCTGATGTTTGCGAACCCCCTTGATCCCACCATCGACGGCTCTGCTGCAGATCACTTAGTGGTCGCATTCAGTCAAGGTGGAGGCAAGGATTTGCTTGCAAGGGAACGAAAGTGATGATGCCTCACACAGAATCACACCAGTCGGCTCTGCATTGGCACGAAGCCATGGGTGCTGCAGACGTTTTCAACTGCCCTGAACATTGACAAGATCAAAGCCGGATTGCTGAGAGAGGGAATAGTAGCTGCTGACATACTTTCACTACTCACGACAATTGGTGCCTGGTGTGCTCCGAATCCTATGTGTTCGCCACCTTCACCAGGCGTTGAAGATAGAGTGTCACTGGCATCTGGGACTGCAAAAAGAGCATCTACTATCTTCTCGTACATCCCTGGGCTCTCAGGTAGGGCCCGTAGAATGTCCGTGAGCTGTTCATCTGCAACGCTGGCTGGCAGCAGATGACTGTTCAACACCTACGCACCGAGGGGACATCAGTCCCACAAGAGGACAGCCAATGTCTCAACATGCTCCATACTCAGCTATGACAATGACGCTCTGACCAGGTCGCTTGTCTACTCACCTGGGCGGCGGTCGGCCTCTGGGCGGGATTCCGAGCTAGCAGCTCAAGGGCAAGGCGATAAGCCATCGGGTGTCCACTTTGCATGCTCTCTGGAAGATTTCCATCGCGGCACTTCCTCAGGGTCATGATACGCTCCATCTCAGTGTCAAAACTGACCCACATTTCCACTACACAAATGCCTAGTGAAAACAGATCCACCTTCGCGTCGTATGGTCTACCATCCTTGACTTCAGGCGCCATGTACAACTCAGTGCCAACTTCGCTTGACATGGGATCATGACTTGTTTCATCTTGAAAAGCCGTTGAGTTTATGGCTGCAAGTTTGTATCAGAAGTTGAGGAATCGGAACGGCCAGTATCAACTTTGTGCCATTGTGACGATGTACATACCTGACCCTGATGACGTAAATTTAGCCAGTCCGAAATCACCTAATTTGATGTCGTTCCTGGCGTCATAGAAGACCTGCAGACACATCGGTGATGAAGGCAGCATGCAAATGGGACGCCACGATTCTTCTGCAGATGACCCACATCAACACTGGCCCGCACATTATCTGGCTTCACATCGCGATGAATGATGCCACGACGATGGACATACGCCAGTGACGATAGCAGCTGCCTGACCACTCGCCACCGCTGATCATCTTCTAGTGGGCCGCGTGCCAGTTGCTTTCGAAGCGTGTTGGGGCAGTACTCCATTTGGATGTATAAGACCTCATGCTTCTGCAGTGCATCAGAGGGGCAATCATGCGCTGTTCGATCATGGGCACAGCTTTGCACAGCGGGACAAATACGATGGTACATTCAGATCCTGAAGGAGCTTGGAAACTTCAAGTAATACCCAACTGCAGCACACAACTGGAGACCGTGCCTGGTTGCTATTCCTGACTGGCTGCGGATCAGGCACTTGTCGCTGAGAACCTTTGTCAAATGTAAACGCGCTATCTGTTGCTTCTTCAGCAGGTGTACTCCAGCTCCCATATGACGAAGATGCTGATGAATCCTCGGAGTCCATGCCACTCTCATGCTGTGTGATGTTGACTTTGGGAACCTCCTTCGTAAAGGCAGTGTCACTGGACCCAGACAGCCATGCTGTCTGCCCCATGTGCACCCTAGCAGCATCAGGACTTGCAGCGTCAGCAAACAATCTGTCTTGTGGCACGCTGGTGCTAAGTGTGTCGCTTGGAAAGGCAGGAGCCATCGCAGCAGGGGCTTGCGGAGGGGACCCAAGTCTGTCCAGTGACGTCTCTTCAACAGTGTCCAATCGGCTTGTGTAGGGGACCCTGGGCCCTTCACTGGAACCTGCCTTCGTTCCGACCAATGTGAGCATAGGCGTGTGTGCAGCATTCTGCAGGGAGGTCACGCTTCGCTGATTTTTCGCAATTGCAATTTGAGCTGCTGACGTGGACAAAGTACTATAGGGATTGCGAGAAGCAAAAAAGTCGCTACTGCTTCGAGATGCCAGCCCCGCGCCATCGTGGTCTTCCTCCCTCCATGCCTGGAAGTATCTAACCACATGAGCATGATACAACCCACTGAGTGTGCTGACTTCCAGCAAAACCCGTGCAGGGGACGCTGCCATTCCCATTGGGACTTTCTTTATTGCATACCTGCACCTAGCTTTAATGTGACATGACATCTTAGGCATACTCAAGGCTCTGCTGGATGAGGGCGCATCATACTTCCGGCCATCGACCCTATTGATTGCAGCCACAACCACACCAAACCCCCCTTGACCTAGCCGCTCTTGCTCAATGAAGTCTTGATGGTACCTGCATCAGCTGTGCTGTCAAGAGCATCACACACGGTGTACCCTGATGCATGATGTGTGGTGTATGGACCGCACATGATGGATGTGCGATGCAACAGAGACACACCTGCAAGGGGTGGCTGTCTGCGCCGTACCGGACACCAGCTGGTGATCGCGTGCTGATGTCCAGCGTCGCATGCCATGCTGTAAGCCCTTGTGCAGATCTTGGGGCGCATGTGGTGGCATCAATCTTGAGTGGTCGTTCAGGCTGCCATTTAGTAATTCGATAAGTTCTGTGCGATTCTTAGGGGAACACTGTTCCGCTACTGTGACACAAAAATGTTGCAGTTGGTCTGGTTTCATTAAAAGGTCTCCCAGTTCCCTGCATATAGCAGCACAGTTCAGATTGGGACAATAAGGTTTCAATGATGAGCGCTCCATTGTAGCTAACGATATAGATGTGATGAAACATGGATGCCGATGTAACCCGAAAAAGACTCCACCACAAGAAGTGTGCTACGCCATGAATAGTCATCGCCTGCTCAAAATACAGCATGGCAGCTGAGTTGTTGATTCACCATCACCTTGAGATGACACCAGCTTGCTGCATAAGCTCAATTGTAGACATCCGTTCACTTGCAGACAGTCTCTGAATCTTCAGGGTCTGGTTGATTGTAGCCCCAATGACAGCCAGTTGATATGCATCAGTCCGGTTGAGTGTGCCTACAACTGCGCAAGATTGGCGTTCTTCTTGGCGCGAGACACTAGAAGCAGGCCCATACGTTCGACCACTGCCTTTGACACGCTGAGCAAGGTGACTCACCACCGCAACAGACCGAGATAAGGCCGTTGCCAGTGGGCTGCCCCGTGAGCTGACATTCGAGGCGGGAGGTCCAGTTCTCAGGCTGGCGATGGTGGATGAATTCGCATCTGCTGGAGGGAGTAGGGCATGCAGAGGCTTGTTGCCGGATGTTTGCAGCTGGATGCTTCGTTGCGGTTGAGCCAGTACGCCCGCAGAGCTTGCAGTTGATCCAAACCGTGCAGCAGCGCCCTGGAAGCCAGGGAGATCAGTCGTTTGTTGAACACACTGCTGTGTGAGCGTTGCAAAACGATTGAGACTCGCAGCAGGCTCAAACTTCCGCTGCAACGATTGCTCGCGCTGTCGATACTGATCGTATAATGATCCCTGCGAAACATGCAATTAAGTCAAGTTACATACAACACTATTGACAGCTTCTGCTATGGTGGCAGACTCATTCGTGTGTTCAAATCTTCGTGCCTGTGTATAGGGTGCACTGCGAAAGGCAAAACGTAAACAGCTTGACAAGAAGGGTGCATGGCAACACCACAGAATGCCCAACGACGCCATCAGTGAATATGATGGCAGATGACGTCTCACAACCGCGACCGATGTAAGAGCCACATGTTCAAGCCTTAATGGACCACACCTTGGAACGGCACACAGATGTCCTTCGACCACCAACACTACATCATAAATTTCGTGATGACAGCACTAGAAGCAGGCCGTGAACACAGTCCATCTACAAGTGGCTAAGATGATGTTGTTGGCAATGAGCGAATCTGTGGAATAGTGGGCAGGACCGTATAGGTGTAATGCTTATCACGATCTGATGAATCAAGCCATGCAAAGAATTGGGTCAAACAACAGGCCCTTCGCCCACATCAGCATACCTGCCCTTCACCCGGATGCTCGTCGATGTACTGTTGGAGCCAGTCAGACGCGTCCGATACCAATGTGAAGACTGCCACCTCACCGACGTCTGAGCATGCGACAGCTGCCTCCTGCAGCCTGGTCTGCAGGATTTCAGCCTGAGCAGTCGGGAGGCAGTTGCCTGAATGCTCTTTGATCAGCACGCTCAAGCTTTTAGAAGGGTATCCGGCAGGAAACCTGCAATCGTCCACGGCGCTGAGACTAGCCTTGCGACTTAGGCCCGATCGCGAGTGTTGTCAAATCCCCTGTTGACATGGGTATGCATTGATGCACATCGCTTCAGAAACATGCGTAAGTACAGTCCTATGTGCTATGGTGCTTTGGCAAGCAATGCTTTGGCGATGGGAAGGTTTGATGGTCCACTTGGATATGCAGATCCTCGCAGGAAAATTCATCAGGGCAGCGGCGTTCGGCTGCGCATTCCATTCACATATGGTCCCAGATTCCGGAGTTGTCAATACCCAAATGGATATGGCTGTGTAATCATGCATACAGGTATAGTACATACATACAGGTATAGTTTTGTGCCGTTATCGCATGAAACGCATGGTCGCTTGGGACAGCCTGCCATGAATCACTTGAATCGGCTGGCGGAGGTTGCGTCTCGGTGTGGCAAGGTGAACCGTGCTTTGTTTGTGACGAATGCTCTGCGCCGGTTGAGTGTGGAGTTGTGCAAGGGGAATGCTCTTGTGCTCTGTGCGGGGCTTAAATCTTTGGCTGGCATCACCGGCCGGGCTGTGGTACGTGCTCGTACCCGGCCTAGTGCCATGACTGCGTGAGTGGATTTGCGTGTGTTTTCCTGGCAACGGCTCGCTGCCCGGCCTCTCTCCGTTGTAACTACATACAAGTAGGTAGGTGGCCCCAAGCGTATGCAGCCGCTCTGTGGGCCGCAAGCGCAACACTTGCAGGAAACCTGGCAGGCCCCCAACGTCGCTGAGCAGCTCCAACCGGAGCTGCCCGGGCCGGCGAGCGGCGACACCATCGCCAAGGTGTTACCTGCTATGCAGCAGCGTGTCACCAAGGTGGTCGCCCTGCGCCACTGGGCGGCTCTGCTTGCCAGCCATGATGTCACCACGCTCGAGGGTGCATGCAACTTGGTACTTGCAACTTGGCAAGGCAGCTGTGCTTGCCGTGCGGCCACCCTTCGGTTGAGCACCCTGCCGCTCTCCCAGGCGCTGCGCATGACTGACATTGAGTTCATGCTGTGCATTAGGTATCTCCTGGGCACGTCTCCAGCCCCTCCCAATGCA
Organism: Ulva prolifera; assembly: GCA_023078555.1. Classification (NCBI taxonomy): domain Eukaryota; kingdom Viridiplantae; phylum Chlorophyta; class Ulvophyceae; order Ulvales; family Ulvaceae; genus Ulva; species Ulva prolifera. The sequence goes on along the minus strand of CM041198.1, from coordinate 11,128,560 downwards.
GTCGGCCCGCGCTGCGAATGTGGCACATTCATACAGCCACATGATCTCGACCACGTGATGATTTGCACGCAAGATGCGGGGACCTGGACTTTGCGCCACAATATCGTTGAAAAACAATGGCACGAGATCGGGTCCCACGCATGTGTGGCATCCACGCGCATCCCGCGCACAGCGCCGTTGATCCGCGCGCGGATCGCGGCCGCTCCGAGGCAGATCCATGCTGGCCCGCCGGGCCCGCCCCCCCCTGCTCCGCCCCGGCCCACTTCTCAGGTCGCGGGCCTTTCGTGCGGGGCAACCTTGCCCGCAAAGCCGATGCCTGCAGCTCCGCCGCCGCCGCCGGCCGCGCACGCAGCCGCGGCGCCGGCACCTCCGACTGCTCCGGCCGCCGATGCCGATTCTGGACACAGCCCCCGGATGGGGCGCCATGCGCCGGACGCAGCGCAGGCTGCGACGCCAACGGCGGCAGTGGCTCCAGGTGGCCAGGATACGGCAGGGCCTGGGGAGCAGGCCGCTGCCGCGCAGGCGGCGGCGCTGGCACGGGTGCTCACGGCGGTGGCCAAGGAGGAACTGGGGGACATCATGTTTATGCCGCCGGGTGACGCTTGTGCATAGGAGATGTGTCGGTTGTGAACCCCTGTGCTGATACCTATTGCAGCCGAGCGGCCCGAGAGGACGGGGGTGCTGCGGAGACGCGGGACGTGCAGAAACGCAATGCTTATCGCTTGCACGACCCTGATGCATATAGCTTTGTGCCGTTGTCGCATGAGACACATGGTCGCTTGGGACAGCCTGCTATGGATCACTTGAATCGGCTGGCGGCGGTCGCGTCTTGGTGTGGTACGGTGAAGCGTGCTTTGTTTGTGACGAATGCTCTGCGGCGGTTGAGTGTGGCGTTGTGCAATGTTCTTGTGATCCGTGCGGGGCTTCAATCTTTGGCTGGCATCAGTGCTCGTACCCGGCCTAGTGCCATGAATGCGTGAGTGGATTTGCAGATTGGTTCCTAGAAACGGCCCGGTACCCGGCCTCTCTTCCTTGTAACTACACACAGGTAGGTAGAGTCCGAGAAAAGGCTCCATGCCCGGCCACTGTCCTTTGTAACTACATACAGGTAGATTGGGGCGGCCTGCTATGGCACATCTGAATCAGCTGGCTGAGAGGTTGCGTCTCGGTGTGGTGAGGTGGACCATGGTGTGTTCGTGACGAATGCTTTCCGCCGGTCGAGTGTGGCTTTCTTGCAAAAGGAAAGCTTTTGTACTCCGTATGGTGCTTCAATCTATGGCAGGTATTGCCGGTTGGGCTGTGGTGCGAGCTCGTGCCCGGCCTGGTGCCATGAAGGCGTGAATGGGTTTGAAAATGGATTCCGAGAACCGGTAGCATACCCAGCTCCTGTGATTTGCAAATAAATACATACATATGCGTAATCTAGTGGAGTCGCAATGAGGCTGGCTAGCATGTTCCCCTGTCCATGGCCAAAAACACCGGGGCCAAGAAAACATCCGAGTAACAGCCACAAACTAGATCGCAAAGAAGGAATCCATTAAACAGGGATCGATGACCTAAGAAACTACATCTTTGAACAATTTGCAGATACGACGCTGCAGGCCAGAAAACAGATCAGGACGCATACCTTGCCTCAAACAACACTGAAATCTGTGGCTGTTCATCAGCAGGATGAGGGACAACGATAACACTACATCCAAGTCTATCTTCAAGGATGTGAAATCTATCTTCGTATATCGCTTTCAATGCTTGCAATTCTTCCTCGAGCTTCTCGTCTCGGCAACTTGGCTGGGGATGCTTTTTGTTGGAACCTTTCTTCTTCCGCGCCATGATCGATGTAAAAGGTTGGTCAATATGCGTCTGACCGCTGATCGTGCTAAGGTCGAGATAGCATGAATCGGTACTGACAGCGCATGACAAGGAGCGCTGCCGTGCACTGTCAAGAAAACAGGCAACTCACGGCTATGCGATTGGTGATATCATTCCGAATGCTTCTCTTTCGTGCCTGAACTGGCGTGTACCTAATGTTTCTGTGTTCTCCAGACACGTGCGTTTAACGGCACCGCCCCCGATGAGCTTTCACGCTGAACACAAATACAAGCTGTTTACAATTTCCACAACATTTTGTGCCATGTGAATGAGCAGCTAGTTCAAGACTTCCCCGTGCAAGCGTACTAGGCTAATAGCTATCCGATGCATGAAGTACGACTGCTCAGCGGTCCAGATCAGACAGCTGTGCACAGTGATGTGCGGTTGCTTGTGATCAGGATCCCCTAGAATGTCTAAGTAGCAGCCATTTCTCGCAGCTCGTACGCCAACGTTTGAAGCGACGGTCCCTCACTGACCACCGCCCTCACTGCCTCGTCCTGAGAGTTTAAAGCCTCTAGGAAGCTCTTATACATTTCATACATAGCCTCAAGACAGGTATGCGTCATTTTCCTTTGGCATGCCTCACTTGCGGAAAAATGGGCTTGTACTTCTTGGCGTACAACTCCCACCAGTTGTCTCCAGCGATCCTTGAAGTACCGCATGCATTTCTGTGAACACCTGAGCTGTGAACACGATTACATGCATAATGCAAAACCGTAGAGCAGGGTGATGAATCTGAGCATGAATTTTAGCATCTCGGTCAGGCCTTAGTTATTTCTAGACAGGGACCGCACTTGCACAAGAAGAACATCTCCCAGCTCTTTTGCCACTTGATCAGCACCTGCTCCTGATGTTCGTAGCTTTTCGGCAATGCATGTGTACCTGAACATGTCTGGCATGTGGCTCCCAAGGCATTCCCCTGTGTACTGCTTCTGGCATAATCTCTGGTTTTGGTCGAAGGTCTCGCAAATGGCCACGACATCGACCCCCAGAGCTCCACTATTTGCTGGCAGCATCTCAGATGAGAGCAAGGTCTTTACTGGCGCCTTGCTTTCAGCGTTGAGGTACTCATTAATGTAATGCAGGTTCAGAATGTGGAACACGTGGCCCTGAATAGGCTTAGAAAAGAGCATCCGAATACGATGAAGCAACATGTTGAGCGCCTTTGCCAGTTCCTCCAGATTGTTGTGAACTTGTGAATCACCATATTCTGCATTGAGCTTGGCGATTGACGAAAACAGCCGCACCCAACGCTGCACCGGTGCTAAGACCGCTGGAGTCGCTGGCTTAAGTGCCTTCGCCTTGAAATTATTCTTGTCTGCAGCACAAAATCAATCCCATAAGAAGGTTCTGATATTGAACACGTACTAGAGAATCAGATCGTATGTGATCAATTGAATAATGTGAAGTGATCATTGTGACACCTGATTGCACAGCACTACAGAGACACACAGGGAAAAGTCATACCATTAGTGACTGAATCTATATGCTCACGGATCAGGCGGGAGAAGTGTGGCCAGAGCATCAGCCTCACACGGTCAAGGAATGAATCCAGAACAGGCACTTGGGCGTGAGTCATCAGCAACTGGCAATGTCCAACAATGCGTGTCATGACCAGAACACCCACAACGTCAAAGTATCCATGCAGGTGATCGTCAACCTCACTGCATACCAAAGCGAGGACAGGCTTCCAGCACGCTTCAAATATGCTTTGTGCATCAGGACCGAAGAAATCTCTGCACAAGACACCTTGTGTGCGTCCATGCCTATTTATTAACAGGGTTGTGTGTTGCAGGTGGAGCTGCTGCGGGAGCCGCACTCAAGAAAGACAAACTCGCCTGCTCCTGCATCGCAGATCTGGTGCATGAGTGCCTTGAATGCATACTCCAGTGAAATTTTCTGTTTTCCAAGAGATTGCAACGGGATTGCACGATAAACTGCAATACTTCGACTGTTTCGGCTCCCGCTCTTCGCCATGCGATGGGGCCAGCGGGAGAAGTCTGCAAGCAAGAGATCCTCTGGACGACTACCTAGCTCGTATTCCTGCAGTTTAGTATCGGAAAATGCTCCTGCACATGTGATAAGCGTTGGATGTGAAAACGTACACTGATAGCGGCCTACTTCAAGCTGCAGGTCTACAGTACTCGCTCAGTCCCCACCTGGCGCAAACATGCTTGTCAACCGAGACCCAGACTCCGCGGGTGTGACCAGCATGCGACGATTTCTCTTGACTAATGCACTGGAAAGACCAGCCATGTATGCTCGGACAGTGGTCAGGAGGTAGGCCCGGTTGTCTTCTACGTACTTGTGCACGACAGAAGCGTGTGCCGCTGCTGAGAAGTCTCGCAAGAAGACGATGTACTCACCAAACTCGAGGAGACTTTGCCTCCGAATTACAGCGTTGCTGGTGCCGGAACCACTGGGCTTCAGACCACTGATTGCAGTCAAGAGGAATGTCTTCAAGCGTTCACATGCAGTCGAAATGAGCCCCTATACCACCATGAAGATATTTGTCCAGCTGTCGATGCAAAAGAAGAATTGGCCGAGGCAAGTGAGCAGACCTGCAGTGTAGGAAAAGCTGGGAGATGCTCGTGCCCGGCAAATGCTTGCATGTTGCTGTACTTGATACGCACAGCATTGAGGGTCTCCGAAAACAGCTTCCCTTTCTGTACATCGCCAGTTGTAACTCCGTTTACAAGAGCCGGTGGAACAGTGGTATTCTGCAGCCATGCTCCGAGCTTATCAGCTGCAACGATCCGGTTGCGTAGCATGATCGAGAGCTGATCAGAGTCCTCTTCCAAACTCCGGATTTCGCGATTCACTCCGTTTAGCTCGACATCAAAATGACCCAAACGTCCCTCTACTTTTTGCAGAAGCACACTGCAACGATTCATCTGCACCGCGTGGTCTGCCTTCTGCTGCAGATGATTTGCTACCAGGAGCACGTCCCCAGCACAGCACTACACAGCTCTGCAAGGTATCGAGAAGTAGATTACCAAGCCATGAAGATGGTTCAGAGGCTCGGCTTCTCCGATGTAAGCAGTGATTGAATTGTTTTCAACCTCCTGGAGCTCATGCTGCACTTTCTCCAAAGCAGCTTCTAGCGCTTCATCGGACGACTCCATGAGCACGTGCCTCACGCGATCATCATTTTTGAACTTGGAAAGCAGACGGCGTGCCTCGTCATAGTCGAGGTCGATCGTACCAGTTTGCCTGACCCCGTGTTCGTTGCCTCGCGGCGCTTGCACGAACTGCCCGTCATTGACACTGGCATCCGGCTTAATCCCAGCCCGAGGATTATCTCGTAGATAGGTAACAAATCGTCTCACATCAGATGCCATTCTGCCTGAGCAGCAGAATACAACGCGATGGGCAGTTGTTCACTTCATCTGCTAGACATTCATCCGTGCGATACATGCCATTTCTCTGCGGCATTTATACACAACAATAACGAGAAAACTGACAGCATCGATCATGCTGACCGCATGCTCGTGAGGCTTTGCAATGCACATCGATGGTTGTGGCGCCCGTTGTCTCGCTTGGTGTGGCGTCGTGCACAGTCACATGGGATTTGGTTCAGCCTCGAATCCAAGCCATCTGATGATTGGGCCACGGTTCGTTGGAACCTGGCAATTCTTGAGGCAGCATTGGCAAGTGCATGTTGCGAGTATTGTGCATCTAATCGCTGTGAGGTGGTGCTATATGTGTTGCGCCATCTGAACGCACACGTCATCGATTCTGGACGGTCCTCTCGATTTGATGATCTCATGCATAACAATGTTTTAGAGCAGTTTGATAGAGTGCGAGTCTTATGTAGCGACTTGGCACTGCCTTTCTGCACAGCGGTGCCATGCGTTAGCTAGGCACATCATGCGCCTCCATTCACGCAATGCATACGCGCCGCACGCGAGTGCGCAAGGAAGAAGCAAACGGCGCACGCTAAGCGTAGCCGTGGGTTGCAAGTCTGGTGACTCCATTTCCGCTGGGGAAGTGTGGCAGCGACTGGCCAGAATCGGGTCTGCTCCGCACGGGAATCACCCCCCTGCGGCGAGGCTCGCAACACGTGCTCCCGATGAAACAGCGATTCAAGCCTCAGCCTCGGCTGAAGTGGACTTTGCTGCATGTGCTTGGAAGGTGCTACTACGTGCCGCCGAGTGCCCTCTCGAGCAGGCTCGATCTGACCAGCACATAAGAGCCAGAACAAGGCACCTGCACCACAGAGCATCTTCAAAGCCGCCTGCGTCAGCAAGCGAGAGAGATCTGCATCGAAAAGCTATGTTTCAAGCCAGAAAAGGGCGCTCGGATGAAGCAGCCAGGCTGCTGAAAGTGGGCTTGGAACAGTACCCGCACAACAGTTTTTTCCCACACAGTTTGGGGGTCATGATGTCCAAACGAAGTAGATTTGAGGAAGCAAAGAAATTTCTGCAGCTAGCTCTTGACATTGATAACGGAAACTCTGCTGCACTTCAAGCCCTTGGAAGAGTGTACAGTCAGTTGGGCGACGGTGCACAAGCACGAGATTTGTTCGAGGAAGCTGTGAAGGCACGAAACGCTCTCTTTGAGGTTGCAGTGTACGTTGAGCTCCTGTCCGAGTGACTGCTTTTCTTGACGATGCCTTGATCATTGTGCAGATGGACCCGGGCAATGCCGCAGCGTATCAGGCCTGGGCATTGCTAGAGAAGAAGGATGGCAACATACAAAAAGCTCAGCAGCTGTTAGAGTACTGCCTTGAGCGAAATCCAATGCATGAGCCTTCTCTGCATGCATTGGCAAAGCTGCATCTGGAGCTCTGCCACTTTGTTCAAGCTCGGCAGCTGCTCCAGCGGGTGCTGCGTATCAACCCTTCCCATCCACATTCCTGGACCACGCTTGGGGAATTATGCTACTACCAGGGAGATCCCGCCCAGTCGCGTCGCATATATGAACAGAGTGTTGCGTACTGTGGGGAGGACTCGGTGGCTTACGCCACTTGGGCCCATATGGAAGCCAGGATGGGGGACAATGGTATGCATGTCATTTGCCGTGAGGCGTTTGATTTCTCTTGCATGAGACCAAAGTATCCGAAATTGCCGAATGCCATAGATCATCCGGAGGCCTGACTGCCTGGAGCCGTAATCGCTGCTCATGCGAGCTTTGGCACAGAAGCGCCACGGTGCTGCAGGGAAAGCAAGATGCCTGCTGGAGCGAGCAATCGAAGTCGATCCTAGGAACACAAAAGCGCATACACAGCTCCTAACACTTCTTTGCAATGATCCACATCTTGTGCACATGGCGTCAGCACAGTTCAAGGCATCACTGTCCCGCTTTCCTGGGAACGTCCACATCCGCCACCTCAGCGCCACATTTCTGCTGGACCATGGACATGATACAGCCGCAGAGGCTGTCCTTTCTGAGCTTCTTGATGCAGAGCCTACTAATGGCAAAGTTGCACAAACACAGGCACTGCTGCACATCCGCAGGGGTGAGCGGGAGCAAGCGGCCAGGTGCCTGCGGCGTGGCATGCGTGATAGCAGTCGCCAAAACTCACTCCTATGCACAGAGGAGCTTGCAAAGCTTGCACTCTCTGAGGGTCGGCCAGAGGTAGCACAAGAGCTATTTCAGTATGGTGCAGCACAGGCAGCACCCACATCACGGTATCTGCGGGAATGGGGCATGGTGGAGCGCAAGCTGGGCAACACAGCGACTGCACGGTCGCTTTTTCAGCAGAGTGTAGAAGCCAGGGCGATGGATATCAGGTCTTGGATTGCATGGGCAGTGCTGGAGCGTTCCTGCGAAGACCTCCCTACAGCCCTGGAAGTCCTGCGGCAGGTGCAGTGCTGATCCTCACGTCCTTCTGAAAGCTTTCACTGTGGAGCACAATGTTAAAATGCATGGCTGGCGCTGTGGGCGGGCTATTTGAGTTTGCATGAGGTTGTCTGTGCAAGCTTCAGGGTGTTCTAGCTCTAAGGTAAAGGTGTTTGTGATCATCTTGAACCCTGCCACCGGCCCTCTCTGACGTTGGTGGCCCATATAGCTACCAACATTTGACCGCGAGTGCGTACATTCTCAGCTTCCAGTGCCTTTGTCAATACAATCTTGCACTCGCGAACGCCATACCTCAGCATGGTTGCATCTGATGTACCGATCTGCAACTAGACACATGCGACTAAGCCTCGGTGCGGAAAGTCTGTGAATGTACAGGCTCTTACTGCTGCTCCCAAGGTCACGACTCTCTGGTATCTGTATTGCGACACGGCATGCAAGTGTCTGCCTCTTCGCAAGTGCCGGGAGATTTTTGAGGAGGCCCACAGATGTGTTCCAAGGTGCACTTCCTGCTCATCGCAGCTTGACTGGACCAAGACCTTAGTGTTTGCCAGCATACTGTAATTTCCAATATGCTGTGCATGTTTTTTGTGGCGGCCGATATCCGTGCATAAATCACATATCTTTTGCCCGATCGCAGGTGTCCTCAAACATACCTTTTAGAGGCAACACTGGAATGGAAGAACGGATACGAGGAACGTGCTCGCAGAGCATTCGTGCAGGGCAGTCGGTTTGCAGCGGGATCACCTGACTTCTATAGTCCACTATTTCAAGCATGGGCGCAGTTCGAAGAGATCTGTGGCAACACATCAGAGTCTGTAAGGCTCATCGCAAAGTCTGCCCAGGTTCAAAACGTGGAAATTAAGAGACGTCGGTCAGTGCAGGCCGTTGATGTGGCCGAAGTAGCTGAGTCGCTTGGTTATAGTGATGCGAGCTTAGCCATGCAAGGGGCCCAAGCTTAAATTGTGTCCATTGTTAGTTGAATATTGTGCAAGGGGCTGGGGAATACACCAGCAGGTGACAGTGTTTGACACGTAGGCTTTGTTACAGAACCTGTGTCTTAGAATTTATTTTTCGCTTTGTACAATATCTTTGTTTTGTTCCTGGCCGGCCGTACAATCGCATACAGAACACGTGCGAGAACATCAGACAACATACGAACCATGTGACACTACACTATTGCAACAATAACTAGAAAGCTCAAGAATCCTTTTTGTGTCTCCCAAGAAAGTATCTTGTCACGGTGGCATCATATCGCGGGTGCATTGTCCCACATACACGATCCCAGTGAGTAAAATAAAGTGAAAAATGCTTCAATGGGTACTGGTGATGCATGTCATGGTGCTTCACTGTATTAAAGCCCTTGTAGCTGTGGTGCAGGCCATGGAACGCACACATCAGCAGATTAGATACATGTGGGATGAATGGGCTCATCTCGTATCCTGAATGCCCGCCTGCACGTGTCCAGTTCTAAGTCCACCCGGAGACACAAGGCATCAAGCGTATGGACGCCAAGTGTAGAATACGCACCTTGATGTATGAGCGTTGTGAGCAGGTGATAGACCCGGTGTAGGCGCAGGTCCATTGGAATGATGAAGCCAAGCAAGATCTCATTTGCAAACACTATTGCTGCCTCAAGCACATGAAAGCTGTACCCAGTGAAAGCCGAAGGAGCTCTTGATCTGCATGGTCACTGCCTCTAAACTGCTATCATCGTAAAAAAAAAAAAAGCAGGTACAAGCAGGTCGTCACAGTCCAGCTTCACTCCCAGCGCGTGATCCAGTGTACCTTGAACGAAAACGCCGCGACTTTCTGGAAAGCACGATCAGTTTGTCATGGGGTGACATACTTGTGATGAATATAGTGGACATGTCGGTACAATGGCTTCCAGTGCAGCAGCCGATGTGTCCAATAAAACCAAGCATCATGGACGTAGTCCAGAATTAGAACACAAGCCAGCATGTAAACAACATGGGACATGCTGGAAAGCTTCCGGCTCACGTAGAAGAGGCCCCAGCCTTGTGAGTGTAGCCATTCACATGCGCTCCACACCCCCGCCTTCACAGCAATCGGTCCTGCGGCCAGACGACATGCGTTTCGTTCATCAAACATCTCCATGCAGGTACATATGCAGCCCTTTTCATGTGGAGATCCACAACCGTGTCATCTGGTCTGGGATGGATTGAATGAACATGCCGTCATGCAGCGCGGTTACAACAAAGTAGTGCATACCAAGGCTATAGACGCAGTCACGCAGCAGGTCGCTGGTTGCTCTTTCATTCTTCTGAACGCTTTCTACTGGAAGGACTCGGGGTATCACACAGTGCAACAGGATTCCAGCGCCATAGTAAAACACCATCAGCTGCAGCCACGCATCGAAAAAGCCGCCACCGTACAGTTGCATTCCACAAGGTAACAACTACGCTCTATACAGACAAGTCATTCCTGCGATTATGTGGTATCAACTTGACCTGCATCAATGCGACATGTGAATCGGCGTAAACGCAGTCACTCGAACGGCCGATGGGTGTCCACTGAGCACGAGCGCGACCACACAGTTCTAGCAAGGTGTTTTACAGATATTGAATACCTGATACTTTCAAGCATGACCCGAATTTGACACGAGGGGTGCAGAACGTTTCCGTTTGCATGTGCGCGTGGCGTCGCTGGTTCGCGTGACCGTGACCGATCACTCCGTCGCCAAACTTGTCTGTCCGCATGGTAAGGCCATGCCAATGGATCGTAGCTGGCGGACGTACATGCTGTTGCTTTTGACAACCAGATTCTTTGCGTCTGCTAATGCCTATCGACAGCGGTACACAGCCTGCTACGCAATACTGGAACGCGAACGCGGGCTCAATCGCCGTTTTTGCAGCCAGCCACTGTCGGCGATGAACAACACAGCCATGATATTTTCTACACGGTTGACGGATCATCTCCTGTAGCTCCAAGATGATTTGTGCACCGTGCAGCAAGCCTTGCCCAACTCGTAGTCAGTCTCGGGATCGGGCCCCTCCACTGGTGAAAAGTGAATGTGAAAACAAAGAATACTCTATCAGTAGCGGCTACATCGGCTATCACTAGTACCACCTGAATCGTATGCTGTGTCAGTCAGAGGTCAGATTTCGGGGCCAATGTTGCTTGCCCTTGGAACACGCAACCAACCTAAAATCGGTTGCTGTAGCAGTGTGGGCTGACCGCCCACCATGGGATCTCTTGCCTCGGACTGCCATACATGCAGCCTCCTCGTCCACATGTGTCATGCCTTACTGCTGCCATGCCTGCTGATCGCAGCAGTGTGTAGTACACCGTTGCAGTGCTCTGCTGGGGACTGTATGATGGAGCGGTGTACTCCCGCAATGAAGTTATTGGGGTCGACTGTGGTATGTAACGCCGCAGGCTGCAGTTGAAGCACCTACAGTTGGTTATGCCATGAGCATGGACAGTCCATGCAGTGTCACTTGCCTCTTGACCAATGTCTGATGCTGTCCTTATAACACGGGAAGCAGCTGTGAGTAGGGTGCCGGACCCAAAGTGTTGGCAGCAGAGTTCTTAACATGTGTCCCTACGCGAGTGTGTGGGTGTCCTGTGAAGCTTTGCCGTTCCTGGTTGCGTACATGGGTGCTGTTGTTGGGAGTGGAGAGCGGTTCATGGTTTATTGTTTGCGCGGTACACAGCCCTGCCCAGGAGGATGTGGCTGTTTGTGAACTGGTTAACCCGTGACTGCGTTATGATCTGTCCTTTACTCTGGCTTCTGAGGCCGATTTGCTTGCGGCTGTGACGTGATGCCTGATCAAGATATTTGTCTGCAAACACGTCATGTCAGGAATCGATTAATATCATGTGCCAGGGGTGACAGGGGTGAGCATGACACATGTACATGTTGTTGGAGCGGCAACCACGACAGGTTGCGGGCGATAGGTTTGGCGCAGGACTGCTGGCTGCAGCTCTTTCATATCTAGCGTCAAATTGCCTTTCTTTGCCCCCTCAGCAGGTCCTGGCAGCGCGTCGGCGAGTTGTTGACAGAGGGCCACTAGGTGCGGATGCGCAGTAGGGCCGCCACGAGCTGAAGTCTGTGTCACCCCAGAATGCGCTGTGACCGCTGGTGGATGCCAGGGCGTAGTGCGCCCGGGTTGCAGCGGTGTGGAAGGCGGAATTTCGCTGCAGTGTCGCAATGCAGCCAATGGCACCCTGCAGCGGCCGTTCTCAGCGCTCCAGGCGGTGCTCCAGGCTGTGCTGCGCTGCAGATGCAATTCCCAGTGCTGCGAAAACTTTGACATGCCTGCCCGTGTTGTTTGTGTATATGACAGGGTAGCGACCACTGTGGTAACCATTGACGGTGCAGCCATGGTACTTGTGTACACGAGCGCATATGGAATCAGGCATGCCCAGTGGCAGACGACAATGCTGACGTCAGCCACAGCGGCACCCAGGCATACCACGCCCTGTGGTTCCCCTGCCCTTGCAAAAACCAGCTGCCTTGTAATGGCTGCGTGCACGGTGCGAATGCACCCACGCTGCAGCAAGAAAGGGATTATCGATGTGCTGCGCGCAGGCATCTTCATGACAAGGGGTGACAAAAGTGTTGAGCGCTCTCTCCTGGGCGTCCAGGTCGGTGGCGGCCAGATCATGCGCGGTTCAGTCTGGGTGTTGCTGGGCCTATCAGGGGAATGAGTAGCTGGGTTTGGCCAGCGCATTTGGTATGTACACGTGGGGCCTTGGGGGGCATGGGGCATCAGTCGAGCAGAATACACATTCCTGGCGACGAAGAGAACACAAGCGTAGTGAGAAGCAGCATAAGCCTGCTGGAAGGCTAGGATACGATAATGGCAACGAATCTCTTCACAACGCTCCCTCGACCTAACCAAGGATACCTTCTACCCAACGAGTACAACTACCTACGCAACCTCCATTGACCCAAAAACTGAGCTTGAAGGCGGCATCGTCTGACATTGCATGTTCAGGCTATCACCAACTCGGTACATTTGAGAATGAGAAAAGCCGCAGCGAACACGACTTGAAGAAAGATCAAACATGTGTTGAAACATTGATTTTTTATTGCCTGCCCTCATCATGTATAACACTAAACATCATCATACTAGTCTTATTGGGATTCGCAAAAATGTTTGCAATGCTTAGCCGGCTATGCATGTGATGCAGGAAAGCGCAACATCCGCGAGAATGGTTCGGGGGCCAGTCGATCCAATGCAGCGTTTTGTGTGTTGCTACGACAAAGTAATGAGTGTGCGCGGGGCGACCACGTCGCAGCATCGCTCAGCGACGGCGACGTCGGTGCCCCATAACTTCGCAGTTCGCCACAATTGAGCTATATAGTGCTGTGGGCACCGTAGACAGTGACAACGTCAGCTTTGCGTGGTTTGAAAAAGTTGTCTGTGAGCGAAACTGTCCATGGGTGCACAGCAGTCCTCAGGTGCAAGGGCTGCCGCCCCCACAAACGGGGCGTGTCCTGCTTCGCAAGACACCAGATCCAGCTCTAGCTGCCCAGTGCCCGAAAACGTGAGGAGCAACGCAATATATAATGTATACAATCAGCGCATTGACAAGCCTGAGGCTGACCTGGAACCGGGGCTAGCACCATTCATGGATCCGAGGAACAACATGCCGTTGTCAGCCAATCAGCAGCCATATCCAGGGCAGCGAATCCTCCTACCAATTGACAGGGTGCAATCTACTATTCCTAAGGGAGGGACAGAATCCACATGGGAGTACCCATCTCCTCAAATGTTCTATAACGGTGCGTCAGGTGGTGGTGCATGCACAGTGGGTGGGCACAGTTTTTTTGCAGGCAACCTGTACCTCCCATTGGCTAACAACCTTGAGGAAAATACAGCTCTGAAGAGAAAAGGTAAAGATGGTGGCATTTCGGATTGTCAAGATCGGGAAGAAACAGATCTGAGTGGTGTCATGGAGAGCGTTGTTCTTACTCACAACAGCTTGAATGAGATGACATGGAGGGCTATACAGAAATGGGAGAATCTGCATCCAGAAAAGCGCGATGAGGTCAAGCTGAACCGCTTTATTGGCAGGCCACATGATATAAGCCCCTTGGCGTGGATACATCAGATGATGGGTGGACCAGCTCCGTTTGATAGGCATGATTGGTACGTCTTGCGGGATGGCAAAGAAGTCAGATATGTCATTGACTTTTATTTCGATGAAAGTCAAGCAGGATCTGCAGAGGTGTGCAGTCTGTGCATCAGTGAACTCAATTCACAAGGTCCCAGTCTCTCAGCGGCAATTTGTGTACAGGCTTTCACTGTCACAGAACGACCAGCACTAGATACACTGGAAAATGGCCTTGATCGTGCAAGAATGGCTATTTATTCACAGTGTGCGAGGTGGGGTGTCCCTTGCCCTGTCACTGGACAGGGCCACTCCAACTGACTGGCTGGGCAAGTGCTTCAGGCCAGACACAATACGGCTCCCCTACCAAAGAGTTGGGCGTCCACATGGTTTAGCATAATGTTCTTCGGTTATGTACTGGACCATCTACGAAGGCAGAGAAAAGGTGGCATGGACAGTGCCACGCATCGGCAGCAGATCTCATCAAGAATGCTACGCAAGATGGATGTAATACAGTGTACGTGGAGTTGATTTTTGCTGGAAGTTTTGTTCCTTGCCAATTTATACATAAATACTGTCATATAAATGTATCTTTTGTGACCTCCACATGCCAGGTGCCTCAACCACGTCTCCTTGTCACATGATCATAAATGACCACCTGCAAGTGTTCTTGCGTGCTGAAGTCTGTCCTTGTCGAGTTATCTCCAAGGTTAGAGCTTGGATCAACACTGATGGTTTTCCGGTCGCGCTTGTTCTTGAACACAAGCCCGGCTGCATTGTTGGCAATGACTTGAAAGCTTGCAGTTGGGTTAGAAGAGTTTGCGTGCGTGTCCCAGTTATAAAAAGAAAGGTCACTCGGTTTTGGAAGAAACTTAGCCTTCAAGTCAAAGACTCCGCCCATTGTTCCTTGTGCCAGCCTGTGGCCGTAGTCGATGTAGCCGGAGATTTCCTGACCTTTACGATTAATGTCCCTTATGAAGACAATCGTCGATAATTTTCCATTCCTGACTGCCTCTTCGCGCCGCTGAAGCTCCTGTCCAGCAAAAGGATGGTGCACACTGTGAAAGTGCCGACAAGTTGGCTTACCCATCAGCGGACTCTACATACCTGCAGTAAGGGGAACTTCGATAGATCTTTTCCTTGTGATGCAAGCCGACAAGGTTTCTTGTTCAGCCGGGCAATCCTGGCTGCCTGAGCTGCTGCCTTGCGCTGCTCAAATTCTTCACGCTTGACGACTTCACCATTTCCTCGCAATCTGAAAGCGAATGGAGCGTTATCGATTGCACCTTGCATTGCCAGCGCGAGGTCCACGCCAACATGTACTTCCGGGTGCGACCTTACCCCAGCTCAACAAGCGTTCTGACTACTTCCACGTCCTCCAGATAGTACATATCTTTTGCACTAATTTGACTGTCCAAGTATTCTTCATATCTATACGTGCACTTCTCGAAAGTTACACTCCCCAATTTCGGGCAGAACCACAACGGACGGCATGATACAGAGCAAAAGCAAGATCCCACGTTTCAAAGTCGTCGTCAGCCGGATCCATGCTGAAATCACCGGCGACGTCAAGTCACAGTGTGCAGAAAGGCAGTCCACCCGAGCAGCTGCGTGCAACATCCGCAACTCAAGGCGATGCAGCATGCTATGATAAATACAGAATGTAAATTGCCCTTGGTCTAAAGCAGGATGGATGAAGTATGCTGATTTGCACCTGGCATTGTCGCCCCTGCACAAATCACCCGCATGCTGATGCCTACACGACATGGGGCAGCCAATGCAGTTATGTTTCGGGTTAAAAGGGGCCCAGCAGCCCCCTATCGCACCCCCACGGCACGAGGGCGCAAGGACGCCTCGAGATAACGATGCCAGGAGTCAGCTCAACGTCGAGTACTGAACATGACATAATACAGAAGTACATGTAGAGAAGAGACAAACAAGCACAGCATCGTTCGTTGCTGGTCCTGCATGAATTCTATAGGTCCAGATTAATAAGAATCGCAGCAAGATTGGGTAGGAGTATGGCACCAAGAGGATACAGGCTACAGCACCGGCCAACTTGAAGACGGAGCAGTACAGTTGACACATATACTGAGATTCACGCGTCTGATTTCGACGAGCGGAAGTTGCGTGGCGAGGGCGCGGATACCGATGGTTGTTGCAGCAGTCAGTCCGTCTCGAAGCGGAAGCACGGAAGCGACCAGGAATGTCATCGACAGAACAGATTTCATAGCGTTGGTATAGCAGAAAGGAGATGATGTATTTGGGCAGGATAGGAAACGGACTTTGGGCAGTACGGTGCCGACATGAGCCTGACGGAGCACCAGGATTAAGACGATGGTGCTACAAACTCCAGCTCAGGAATCCCAAGTGAATGTGTTACGGACCTCAAATGGAATAGCTGTCAATCGAATCACTGAAGCCCAGTACATGGCACAAAGTCAAATTGCCGGCAGTTTTCTATCTGGAGGCGGGCTATTGCCAAGAGGAGGCTCCGATCTATGCAACTGCGCCTGAGTTTATGAGCTGTGAGACACTTAACTAAAATCAGAGAATCTGTGCTGTGCGGCGCCAGTCCCCACAACAGGGCTGCTGCTGGGTCTGCCGGAGATACACATCACTCCCGACCTCGGCCTAGGCACAGGAAATGTCACTTACGGTATCGCTATAGCAAGCAGTGCGAATCATGATCAGTTGCCCCTCAGATCTATTACTCCTGCTGGTGTCAGCACCACATGAACAGGCTTTGCGTTCGTACAGACATTCGACGAGCTACTGACTGCTATGTCAGTAGAAGGGATGACACCTAACGAAGACTCTCACTGCTGGCTGATTATGTACTGTGGCATATCGCGAGCATCAGATTCGGTCTAGAGACTCAGCATTGGACCAGACAAGACAAGACACGAGCTGATTGCAAACAGAATTACAATACATCAATACGCCACCACCACGAGGACCTGCGGCGGCAGCGAGCTGAGTCTGCCCAGGTGCAGAGGAGTATGGACCTGCTGCGGCAGCGAGCTGAGCCTGCCAAGGTGCAGAAGAGCAAGGACATGCTGCGGCAGCGAACTGAGATCTAAGAGGCTATTCAGCTACTAAAAGGCGCTGCAGCGTTGAGAACGCCACAGATTTAGGCAAAAGGGAAGCTCCATGAGGGCAATGCTGTACAGTCTACAGAGCAGGACACGTGGTGACGGTCCACAATTGGTTGAACATGCTATGTACAGCCAGCACAGAATCAGTTGACTCATGGAGCAGAACAGCAGAATCAACTTGCCAATGGGCAGAGCAGTATGTCAGGTGCCAAGCCTGACGTGGCCTGAACATTGGCCTGCCATGGGCAGGCAGGACTAGCACACGCCGCAGGAATGGGCGAAAGCCAGCCGTGGGCAAAGGAGCACCGACCTGCCGAGGGCAGAGATACAACAATGACTCGCCATCTGGGCCGAGAGGTACAACAACAAACGCAAACACAGAAATGAGCTGAGAGATAAAGCGATGACCTGCCATGGGCGAGGAGCCAAGAGTTTCAGATAGACCATTGAACAGCCATGGGCCCAGAGCCACGATCAGTTCGAATAGAGAAACGAATTCATGACCTGCCATGGGTGCACCATGAGCAGAGCAGAGAGATAGCAATGACAGGCCATGGGCACAGAGCCACACGCAGCGAGATCCAACAATGACCTGTCTTGAGCAGGGAAGCAGAACACTATTAATGATATAATTAATGATATGTCATGGACGCAGAGCCATGCGCAGAGAGACACGGTAATGACCGGCCAGGGGTTGAAGCCATGGACAGCAGGATACAGCAATGACTGGACATGGGCACAGAGCCATGAGTAGAGAATCACAACAGTGAATTGCCATGCATATGATAAAAGAACCATGGGCAGACACAAGGACTGGCCATGTGCATGTAGATGTGACCAGAGAGATACAGTAATGACCGGCCATGTGCGCAGAACCTTGAATATCCAGAAATACAATACGACATGTGATATGCACGGAATAAGGAGTAGAGACTCAGAGTGTCCACATAGTACGGGGGAGGGAGAGAGGTACAGCGTACCAGATGACATGCCACGGTCAAGGAAACAACGCAGTGAAGTGACTTGCCAGATGCAGGGAACCGGCCGCAGCAGTGAACCAAAGCTACTACGAGCAGTGATCCTTCTACAGCAATTAACTGACCTGCCAGACGCGGTGGACTGACCTGCCCAGGTGCAGAGGATCTGCTGCGGCAGGGTGCTCAGTGCTGCCAGCGGCAGAAGAGCGAGGACCTGCTGTGGCGATCAGCCGAGGGCTGATAGACTAGTATCGACGATGGAGGGCTATAAACTCGCTGAAAAGCAACAGAAGCAGTACGGAGAGGACATCATGTGGGCAATGCTGTACGGCACATTGAGCAGAACACCAATTGAAGGAAAGCTACTGGTAAATGTGCAGCCAGCATGGACTCAACTGACTTTGGAACTGAGCAGCCCAGACAAATTTCATAATGACTCGTGATCAACAAACCAGGACCCCACAATCAGTTAACGCACACCTGCTGCGGCTACCACCGAGTTCGACAGTACACCATTGGCAAAGAAAGCAATATTGCCTATGACCAGCCAGTGGGCAGAGAGAATATCGCAATGACCTGACATGGGCCCAGGACCACGAGCAGAGAGAGAGAGAGAGAGAGAGAGGGGGGGGGGGGGGGGGGGGGGGGGGAGGGGGAACATCATGTGGGCAATGCTGTACGGCCATGAAGCAAGACACAATTTGACAGACAGCCGACTACACCCTCCGAGGCAAAGACAGAGGTTTCCTGCCAGGGCACAGAGTCTGAAATCACCAAGAACTTGACCTGCCATGTGCAGACAGCTGCAGATTCATGGCAGGTTGCAGCATCCGCTGCAGGCGGAGACATCGACAGCAAGCCATGGGCAAAGAGAGCGCTGGCCGGACACTAGGCAGAGAGAATCCAGAAAGGACCTGACATGGGCACAGAACCATGAGCAGAGCGATGGATTTATTACTTGCCTTTGGCACAAAGCCATGAGCAGGTAGATACAATCATGACCTGTCATGGGCACAGAGCCATAAGCAGAGATCTGCAGAAGCAGCAATCACCTGGTGATGCCTTGGTCAGAGAGATAGGCTGAAAATTTGACGTAGCCACAGAGGGTGCAGGCAGAGAGTCACTACAATGACCTGCCGTGGGCGCATCGCCACGAGCGGAGGAACAGATTCGCGATCGCCTGTCAACACAGAGACATACAGAATTCACCTGCCAGGGCACACGCTCACAAGCAGAGTGGTAGGCTCATGCCGTGCCATGGGCACAGAGTGATTGGCCAATATCCTGACGTGGAGTACATGTACATGGACTACAGGTCTTGAGAGACAAGAGCAGAAAGATACAAACATGTATGCATGGACCTGCCATGGCCACCGAGCCACAATAATGAAATGAACCACGCATCTGTCACGGGCTTAGAGCAATGAGCAGACACGTACAATGAACACCTGTCGTGTTATACAGCGCCATGGACAGCGAGATGTATCTTTCTGGCGGTTGTGTCGTTACCGCATATGTGGCTAAAGATCATATATATAGAGAGGCACAATGTACATGGTGAGTCTGCTCACGCGGTATCAGGAGCACCCGTCAGAAGAACATAGCTAGCTGGCCTGGGAAAAGAAAATACAATTATCAACAATTGCTACAGTGCTGCAATGTGGCCCACATCAGCTAGACCTGGCAACCACACAAGTGGCCAGTGGAACACCAGCTTACAGAGTCTGCTCGTCACAAGAGACTGGTGGTATAATGATGTACGCCTATCGCAGGTGACACCCACGGCCAGCATATCGGTCGAACGTAGCAGCACTGGCCATGCCAGTCCTCCTCATAGTGACCGCTGCAGGCTCCGCAGCAGCTTGGGCAGTTTGCACATGCCCTCTCCGGAAACTGTGCATAGTATCCCCGCCATCAACACCAAACCAGAGGAGATTAGCTTTCACCCGGTTGCCGGCCGCTTGCGAAGACAGCCGCGGGGAACCAGGCCGCTGGGAACGAATTCGGGTCCAACAGGATGCCTGCGGGACCGAGCACGCTGCCATTGACATAGGAGGCGGAGGCGCCGGATAGCACAGAGTTCGGAGTTCTCATGTATCGCAATCTCCTGGGTCTGGGGTCGCCGAAACTGCTCTGTTTTGCTACGGCAGGGTACCATGAGAAGGCAACCAATCGGCACATCCGAATGAAGGAACTCCCCAGCCCAGGCGTCACTGACTGCGACAACTGTACGGTCTGCGCGATGCAAATAAAGATGCTCCCAGTCCACATACACGGCATCCTGACCCCTACGGCCACTGTTCCACAGATATAGGATATAGGTAGCATCCCTCAAGAGCACTGAGACCCTAGTAGCCACACCAGCTGCAGCTGCAGCGCGCAGCTCAACGTCCATGCGACCAATTAGAGCAGCCACAGTCTGGGGGGTGAAAGGAACAGCACTGCGTGGACGCACCCCAACAATAGCCTGCTGCCGCTGGTAAGCACGCACAGCGCCGCGCACCAGCTCCGATCGCACCGGATTCCCGTACCCATCGTCACACCAGTCCCGGCTGCGCCCCCGGAAGTCGAAGCACCGACCCAGCGCACTGACCCAGCCTTGGAGGGTAGAAGTGGCCACACCCGAACAGGAGCGGCTGGTTAGGTTTGGGAGAAGATGCTCATGGAGGAACAAGCACACATGGTCCGGGCGGCACGTGGCCCAGCCCCGGTCCACTGTGGCAAACATCAGCTGCAGGAAAGGCTCAAACAGATCGTTGGCCTTGGAATAGTTGGACTCCGTTCTGGGGTGCCGGCAGAAGGAGCGCTCATCAGCGATCAGTCGCTCGCGTTCGGGGCGCAGCCGGGCCTCACGCGTCTCTCGAGACAAACACAGACCACCTACAGAGGAGCGACTTGGCCCGAATCGAAGAGCGCTGAGATGCCGCTGAGCATCAACCTGAACAGAACAAGTGCGAATCCGTGGGGGGGACAAACAGATGTATATATATGTTGCAGACAGCGGTTGGAGATGGATACATAAGGAGGGCGGGGCCGGAAAAAGCTTCCACCGGGGGCCACCGTCTCATGCAAAACTAATCAGCAGCTACCATCAGCTGAACGATACAGTGTAGAATCAGTCTCACGCAAACCACCAGGCTGCCAGGCTGCCAACTCCGGTGGCCAAAGTCAGGCCTGAAACTCGCGTGTGCCATCATGCACCGCACAGCCTCAAACTTGACACAAGTAACACTCTATATCGGCAGATTTGATACAATTCATATAGTACAACAGCTAATTAAATTAAGCAATGCTGTTTCATTACAGGCACAAAATTTGCGAGAGAACGGTTGCACGGGCTCCGTCATGCTGGCAAGCGGGGCCTACAGCTACCAGCGGCGAGATCACTCATAGAAGCTCGATGTGGCTGAAACGATGCAGTAACAATATCGAGACATAGAGTTGCACTTGTCTTAAGATTCAGGCCTTGCCGTGGATGATCGCACACGCGAGTTTCAGGCCGGAGTTTGATCCCGGAATTAGCAGGCTGCTGGGCCCCTTTTAACGCGAAACATAACTTCTAACCTCTCGGGGACCCGGCGGGGCCCCCGTCGATCGCACACGGCAGCGCGGCGACTCGAAGATTCTGCGACGAGATTAAACCTGCCACACTGCGCTGCAGGAAACATGAGTGATCTCTCATGCTGATGAATCCATGGTGTACCCTCTCAGAACAAGCCTCTGTAGCGCTGCATACATATCTTTCTTTAATCAGCAGCGCTCTACAGGACGCCGAACCCGACCCGGACACATGCTTGAGGAGTAGAACGATAGGCATGGCTGCGGTTTCATCGGCCCATGCATCTGTCCAGACACAGGCTGGCGCATCGACACAAACAGTACACAGCGTGGACGACTCCCAAACATCGTCTGAAGCCGCGCCGGGTGAGATAATTAGTGGACATGATTATGTATGAGCGTTCGGCATGGTCTGATGCTTGAACATGGCGAATCCCGCAGGTGTCCTGCATCTGACTCTGGCACCGAAGCGCAGAAAGAAGTTACTCAAGTGGAGCAAAGACACAGTTGACAATGAGAGTATGGGCAAGAAGAAATCAAAAAGTTTGTATCCTGCCCGCATTCTATTGATTTTTTTTTTAAGCATTGATCAACGTCTTTTGTGTCGCAGAGTGCTGCATCTTTCATGCCCGCCGTCAGTTCGGAGACTGGAGCGATGATAACGACTCAGATTGTGATTGCCAAAGCCTCGATGCTTGATGGGCCGATGGGACGCTGACCGATCACAATATCAGGCTGTCATGTAGCCAGGTCTCAGGTGCCACATGAACTGTGTCAATGTGGGCGGGAATTACATGGTGCCGACACTAAATCAAGTAGATGCTTCTTTTCCCTTGTTTACTTTGATCTGCTGCACGTCGTCTTCTAGGTTCTTCAGTTTGTCTTGAACCTGCCACCAGGTTTGGTTTGAGATGATTGAATGGTCTCGAACATGTAAGATCAAATTTCCGCTCCGCCAGCAGTGCGACAGTTCATGCATACAATGTTTGTGTATATCTGGAGCGGCTTTCCTGTCGTGTACGCCAGATTTGTATGCAGCAGCAAGTCAGCGGTGCAGGCACGATGTGCGGAGAAACGTACCGCAGCAAGGATCATGCGATGGCTGCTCCATACGTCCTTTTGCAACTGGTACATTGCGAACGCACCAACGATCGCGGAGCCCAAGGCGAATCCTTGCAGCTGACTACGAAACGACATGCTCGACGGCCGCAAAGCACCACCAGAAGCGGGGGATTCAAACACTAGGATACCTGTACTCAAGCTTCCCTTGTCAAAGAACGCAACCTGAAGATGTTGCGTACACAACATGCGCTATGGTCGGGCATGAATACCTCTTCATACCTGACTTATGGAAGCTGTGCAATCACAGACGGACGTGATGGTTGGGGATGGCAATTGATCACTGCGCAGTCCCGGTGACAATTCTGCAGCAGGTGCAGCCGGACGTGCTTGGTCATGCCCAGTGCACGCGGGGCACACGACTCCTCGATTTGGACGTTCACTCGCGAGCGCTTGATACTGGGTCTCCATGTCCCCCCGGAGACCCGGCAATGCACCACCAGCACACGAATTGAACACAGAATATGGCAGATGAGTCTCGTGGCATGCGATGATCTGCGTCTTGATATCTCATCACACCGACAAACGACCTGGTCGGACCTGGCAACATGCGTGCGCTAATCTTAGGCAATGAGTCTGCTGGTCGCCCCTGCCTATTTCTTGCAATGCAAAAACTTATCGCTCCTAAGGAACAGCAGGTGTACTTGAGGGAGACGTGCAATGTCACAGTAACATTTGAGCGACCTTGTCCTCTTCGAAGAACGGAGAAAACAAATCCGCTCAAATGTTAATGTGACATTGTGACACTCGTAACCATAGGACCTGGTGTGAATCTGTCGTGCGGCTGCATACTTCAAGTTGACCCAGCCGTTCCCTGAGTACATGCCGTCTACTGCATACCACATGCCCGGACACAGCTGAGCAGACCTAGCTGGGCAACTTGACATGAAAACAACTTTGAGCTTCTGAGCGATTGACATATAGTTGCATGTACTTTATAGAATTTTGTCATGCAATGTATTGCAATCATAGATCGGCTCGTATCAGCCCACTCTTGATTCAGATGGGCTTTTCCCCTTTGGCCCGCGGTAACACTACTCTCTGCTTTGGATGAATGCTGCAATGATGCCCGTGCTGGGCGCGGCGTGCGTGGCGTGGCCGATGTCACATCCGTCTTGACAAATGCTGCATCAGGTAACAGTGCTAACATCAGGTGAATCAGGTGACAGTGCATCATCAATTGGAATTGGGGCAGAGCAATTATATGTGGTTGCGATGCATAAACAGTGCAGCTGCATCGTTGAGTAGGTTAGCTTGATACAGCAGTATGTAGTTAGAAGGTAGAGGCCGGGCATGCTACCGGTTCTTGGAATCCATTCTCAAACCTAATCACTCATTCATGGCACTAGGCCGGGCACAAGCTCACACGACAACCCTACCGGCAATACCTGCCACAGATTGCAGCCCCATGTGAAGCACATGAGCATTCCCTTTGCACAAAGCCACACTCATCTGGGGCAAAGCATTCGCCACAAACGCACCATGGTCCACCTCACAACACCGAGACGCAACCTCAGCCAGCTGATTCGAATGTGCCATGGCAGGCCGCCCCAGCCTACCATATGTCTCATACGACAATGGCACAAAATCATATGCATCGGGGTCATATGCACGATTTGCATTGCGATTCTGCCCATCCCGCACCGCTGCAGTGAACACATCCTCCCGCGCCGCAGCACTGCAATAGGTACCCGCACAGGGGTTCACAACCAACACATTCCCTATGCACAAATTGCTATATATGATGTATATACATGATGATACCAGGCGGCAAAAATATGATGTCCCCTACGTTCCGCAGGGCCATCTCCGTGACAACCTTCTCCAGCGCCTCCTGTTGCGTGACCGTGGCCCGCACACCAGCCCCAGCCCCTGCAGCACCATCGCTACCTGACCCCCCCCCCCCCCGGCCTCCGGCGCCTCAGCTCGTGCGGTGTCCAGTGCGGGTCGCTCCACACAGGCGCGCTGCCCAGCTGTTGCGGCCCCAGCAGCCGGATCGGCGCAACAGTATGTATTTACGTGAATAGCCATATCCATTTGGAAATTGACAATTCCGAAATCTGGGACCAGTATTCTTCCAGGAGAATGTCGACAAGAACACCAATGACCAAATGCTACCAGCAGCTCTTCGGACCTGACTGCCATCTTTAATCTGGACATGTTATTGTTGCCTTGCAGTATTCTGTGGCTTCTCTCTGCCTGCAGCGTTCATCGGCTTTGCTGCATGTACGCCTTTCACCAACTCACCGAGAAAGATTCACAGTCCATATGAGTGAGGAGCTGGATTGATCACAATGGGGAAGTGTGCAGTGTATGTGTTGGGGTCCCGTGTTGGCCATGGATGACAAACCGATTGATCGTGCTTTTGTGCTAGTCCGCCCAGATCGTTCTTGAGTTTGCCCTGCAGCCACAGATAGCTCAGTCATCAATGCCTGGTGTCTACCTGCCACAACTAATCAAGCTACAAGCAGGAGCTGCCTCCAAATACACTGTACGATTTGACTCTCAACTGGTCAATGAAATTGTGAATGATGTAGTAGGAGTTGATCCCCTGCAGAGTATTTTGGAGACAGCTCTTGCCAGAGAATGCCTGAAGAAGGAGAATTCCACTCCAATTACAGACTTCAAGGTACAATAAGATGTTACCAGCTTGCTGTAAGAAGATGAGTACGTCATGTGCACATAATCAGACACATGCACGTTCTCCCTGGAGCATGTGCATGAAAAAGCGCCACTGCCCAGAACAGGAGATTGTCGATCAGCTCCATGTGTAGGACAACGGAGATGTGCCAGGCCAAAAACCCGGTCGTCATCCTTAGACTTGGATAGATCAATCATGCACAATCCAGCAGCATGGCCATACAGCTTATCTCGGAGACAAGGCCATGACCTTGCAACCATGCAATGCGCTGCCCCTAGGTATGCACCAGCACGGGACAGGAAGACGAATGTGTAGCTTGCAGCTTCAGAGCCACTGTCACGTGTGTAGGTGGCCCAATCTCATGGCAGTGCCATGTATACATATGACTTGTGTGTATGCATGGTTCTGTTGCTGTGTCAACATAACGTCGACGGCCATGGCCCCCTTGGGGCAGTGCTGTATAGTCTAAGATGTACATCGGAGGCAATAAGAGTTCAAAACATGAAGAGGGTGCACGTTTCCAGGCTACCTACTACCTGAAGCCTTACACATGCGATATACGACTAAGTGCAAATTCAAACAAATCTGGCAGTGCACTTTTGAGAATGGACTGAACCTCAGAGGCAGTGTAGAATACGGACTTCAGCTTCACACGTCAGGCAAAGGGGACACTGAAGTTTTGAAACAATCTCAGAAGTGTTGAAAACTCTAAACCATGAGGTGATACACCTTGACAGCTCTGTTGTGTCCAAGGGGCACAAGTGGTGTCTCTCCTGTGCACAACTAGCAGAGATTTTCAGCAACCATCTGGTATCCTGGATTTACGAAGCTGCACTAGAACAGTACATCTGTACCAGCGTGAATGTGTGCAGCACCAAATAAATCGGTGACGCTTACAGAGTGGGATAGCACACAAAGATAAATCTGCAATATCCAGCCTGCCTTGTTATGTCGCTCATATGAATCCATCTTCAGAACACCAGCGGCATGCTCGTGTTGGAACGGAATGTACCTGTGCGTTCACCCGCAAAATCTGCTTCTGATTCCTTCGTCGTGAAACTGCCGGTGATTCTCCGAGGTCAGCGCAATACCTGATAACCACATCACATATGCGAGAAGCAAAGCCATGAGTGAGTCCGACCGCACATAGCACCGTACTCATCAGTGTGCAAGCTGGCCAATAGCCTTGTGACTTACAGCAAACGCAAAAGTAGCGATGTAAGAGCAGCTGCAGATGTACGTCTGGGCCAGTGGCGCCTGCGGATTCATCAGGGTTCAAGTCCGGATTGCTCTTCACCCAGCAGCCTGCGTTCCAGAAATGCTCGCCACAACCATCTTGTGACGCACAGAAGTCCGCAGAAGACACAATCGCTACATTTGGTAGTCTGTAGGCATCGATGGCAGCACTTGTTTGCAGAGCCCTGTGTTGAGCCCCAACGGTAGCAGCATGTCTTGTGTGCGTGCCACTCGAGCGTACACATGAAACATCACTGCTACACAGGTGTAGACCTTCATGCTGTCACGGGGCGTGGGCCCCATCAACAGCATTGGCATATGACTTTGGCGTTGGCACAGTACGCTGAGTGCACTCTTCATGAAAATATATTGTATACCGACCGACTCAGGCTAAGTCGGGTAGCAGTGTGCCCCACATTACTGTGGTAAATACCATGTGCCGGTCCGTAAGACCAAAAGATTACGATATCTCCTGGCACCTGCTCCCCGGAATATGCGCATGAACGCATCCTGCATCCTGTGTGAGCCTTCCCGGATCATGGGTCCGCCCTCGGGGATGTGTCTGACCTCCCACACAGAAGCACATGATACCTGCAGGGTCTAATTCGTCTTCCTTAGGTCACATAAACTAGACAAATTATAGTGTTTCGGGGGTGTTCTCAACCCAGTATGCTCACTGGGCGTGCGCTGGGCGCCAAATCCGCGTCCATGGGCGTAATCGGCATTTTGGCCGAACAGGCCTTTCCTTGGACACTTTTCTACGTTTCGCCCAGGGACCGCCTGTGTGCACTCAGCATGTACCTGTGAGTCTATAGACACCGCCCAGCGCCCTGGGCAATGTCTAAGTCGCTCGCGTTCCCGGTGGACGTGTGCACGGCCCGAGTGCAGACCCCCCTGGTCACATCAAGTCATGTCCATGGCCAAGGAGACTGCCCTATAGGCATGCTGGAGGGTCTGCACCTGGGCATGAGAATGGGCAGTACATTCACTCTCACCTATTGCCAAATTTGCTGGGACCGATGTAGATGTCAAAATTGCAATCTTCCTTGGTACGGCCACCTGTTCGGACCCGTCTTCCAGAGTTGTCAATGTCCAAATGGATATTGCTCACTTCTAAGCAGCTTGAACCACCTCAATTTGCATTGCAGCAGCCTTACAAACATACCAACATGTCATACTCGCCAAATGGCGTCGAATGCTTGCTGTAAACACACGTAACTTGCAGACGAGGGCATATGCCGACACGCCGGCACGCCCGCTCAAACAACCCCCTTTACCTCGGCGCCGGCACAACCTGATTATTGTTTATGTCTTCATGCATACATACATACATGAGACGCATGGTTGCTTGGGATAGCCTGCTATGGATCACTTGAATCGGCTGGCGGAGGTTGCGTCTCTGTGTGGTAAGGTGAACCGTGCTTTGTTTGTAACGAATGCCCTGCGCCGGTTGAGTGTGGCCTTGTGCAAAGGGAATGCTTATGTGCTCCGTGCGGGGTTCCAATTCCTGGCGGGAATTACTGGCAGGGCGATGGTGCGCGCTCGTGCGCGGCCCAGTGCCATGACTGAGTGGATTTGCATGCGACTTCCTAGCAACGGCTCGATGCCCGGCCTCCTTTAAATCTACATACATGTACATACATACGGCCTCCGTCCACGGGTCACTTGGCAACGGGAATGTCCGCAAAGCCCCGGCGAAACTGGAGGCAGCCCATCACCAGATACAGCCCGGAAGTGCGCGAGCAGCTGCGGCAGCTCTGCATCCCACAGAAGCGCTGCCCCCCGACACCTAGCCCACCGAGCCTGCGCCCCCGCTGCAAATCGACAAGGCGACGCTCCGGGGCCTACTCGACAAGCTGGCGAAGGGCAGCGGCCCGAGGGGTGGACGTACGAGCACATCCGGGCTGCCTGTGTCAAAATGCATGAGCCTGCGGGCAGCAGTGTGGTGACAGGTGCACCCATGCACGAACGATCCGCGGATCCAGTGCAGGGGTAAGCCGCCAGCGGGATTGTCCCGGTGTAGCGAGGGAGATCCTGCGAAGGTCTCCCGCCGTAATCTTGACTATTCAGTGTGCATATATGACTGTGCTCACTAAGAGCTGTAACCATTCTTTCTACTGTTTCACGGTGCTTGTATCTTCCCTTGGCGTTCCTCGGTTCTACCTCTGTGCGCAGCAGGTATGGAACGCTGGCTGTCCTGACATGACCTGCAATGAAGACTGCGCATCTGACCTGCACAAACTGTAGCGTTTCTGACAGCCGGCACGGCGTCCATGGCCGCGCTCGCGGAGATTCTCTGCTTCGTGAACGATGCCCTCGACGGCCGGCTGCTAAACCTCCCGCGCTTGCTGGACTGCCGCCTCCTCCCGCAGCAGAAGCCGCAGGGAGGCGTCCGTCCTATCACCATTGCAGAGACGTGGCAGCGCCTGGTAAGCCTGTGCAGCGGCCTGGGTGCCTCCATCGCGCCGCTGCAAGTGGGGGTCGGGGTGCCAGGAGGCACAGAACCTGGGCCACGCTGTGCGCGCCGTACTGCAGGCGTGGGACGATTTCGTGCTTGTACAGCTGAATTGGAAGAATGCATTCAACATGATGTCTCGTGCAGCCATCTTGGAGGTCGTTGTTTTTTACAAGCCTGCGCTGCTGCCCTTCTCCCTCATGTTGAACAGGTTCCCCGCAAATCTTTACATCGAAGGCGCACCGCCCGACACCGCTGTGATCACGTCTCAGCGCAGCGTACGTCAAGGCGATCCCCTCAGCCCGCTGCCCTTCGCCCTGCCCCTCCAGGGCCCCCTCCGGGCCGTGCTGGCCCCGCACCAGCCGCCCGAGAGGGAGGTCACGGCCGCCCTCGTGGCATACCAGGACGACTGCACCATCGCTGGGGGGTACGTGGACGCCGACGCCGCATTCGGTGCGCTGGCCTCGACGGCAGAGCCCCTCGGACTGGAGCCCCAGCTGCACAAGTGCACGGCCTACTCGCGCGACCCCCAGCATGCGGGAGCCGTCGCGACTGTCAGAAATGCTACATTTGTGCAGGTCAGACGCGCAGTCTTTATACAGGTCATGTCAGGACAGCCAGCGTTCCATACCTGCTGCGCACAGAGGTAGAACCGAGGAACGCTGAAAGGGAAGATGCTAATACCGTGAAACAGTAGAGAGAATGGTTACAGATCATAGTGTGCACATCCTTATATGCACACTGAACACTCAAGGTTACGGCGGGAGACCCTCGCAGGGTTTCCCTCGCTACACCGGGACAATCCCGCTGGCGGCTTACCCCTACACTGGATCCGCGATCGTTCGTGCATGGGTGCACCTGTCAGGGGAGGAGTTCGACGCTGTGCGTGGCGAAGCTCTCCATTCTTCCCCACACGTAATCATTTCACGTTTGACTGAGCATGCCGATTTGCTCAAGCAACAGCGGCTGCAAGCTAGGTCTGGGGCGCCCGCGGGCAAACCAGGCTGGCGCAAGCAGTCCCGTGGTGATGGTCCTGTGGTCGCTGCTCTCGCGGCTGGCCAGGCTCCTCGCAAGGAGACCAGGACCTGTTTCTTCTGCAAGAAGAAGGGACATTTGCGTGCGAACTGCCCCAACGCAAACAGGCTGCGGCCAAAGATGTTTGCACTGTTGAGATGCCTGAAAAGTATTCCCAACCAGACGCGTCTCTGCCATGGAACATCATTGTTGATAGTGGGTCGGACATGCATATCGTAGGCAATCGTGAAATGTTCACTGAGTACGGCCCGTGTCAGAAAGTTGCCAATCTCGCGGGACCAGGGCAGCTTTCTATCATGGGCAGGGGAACCATTCTGGTGAACCTGGGTACTTATGTAGACAAGTGTGGGAACACGCATCCGTTAGATGTGGAAATCCCTGGTGTTTACTACGCGCCTGAATGTCCGTACAACCTGCTCAGTACAATGGGTCTTAGACATGAGCAGATGTTCCTAGATACGCGTAAAAATGTGTTGTATGTTCCTGGTTTGGGTGATATGGCTACCGACGTAGAGGACGACGTCAAGTATCAGGGACTTGATGTAGATGGTCACCCTGTTTTTGCTTTCAAAATGGCAGTAGAGACCAAACCTATTCTCGTCGGTGCGCCGGTCAATAGGGGGGTAGTCTGGTCTAACCAGAGCAGCCCAACCTCAGTTATTGATGACCAACAGCAATGGCATCATGTGGCGGTCGCGGCCGTTGACCTGCAGCGACCCAATGCTGGGGGATCTGAGGTCCCACATGATGCATACTTGCTGGAGCCTGCTTTTCTTGCACACTTGTCTTTTCACCAGTCAACGTGGGTCCTGAAGCGTATGCAAGCCAACGCTGAGTTTTATGGTGATTTAAATTTAAGAGTTGATTCCGAGCCAATGGGGAATCGTTGTCATGTCTGCAGAATTGGCAAAGTGCCTGCGGGCAAATTTTCTGCCAACGATCGTGAGCTCATGGGCCAGGCCAAGTTCCCTGGTGAGCAACTGCATGCCGACCTAGCTGGTCCTGTCTCTCCGGTAGGAATTGGTGGTGTGAAATATGTTTTGTTTGTGATGTGTGCTTTTACCCGCTATACTTTCGTGGTCGGTCTGCACAAAAAGAGTGAGGCTGCGGCCATGATCTCTTATATTATTGAACGCATTCGGGTGAATGTGGTGAAGCCAGGTGAACCGGGTGTGCGCATCCTACACACCGACAAAGGGGGAGAGTTCATGGTCGAGGCCTTAAAACTCTACCTCCAGCGTCGTGGCATCACTCACCGCTTGACCCCCACAGCCGCTCATCGCTGTAATGGCATGATCGAACGGAGGATCGGAGTTGCCTTTGAGTCACTCCGTGCTGTGCTGCTTGCGAGCGGCCTGCCTCTATTCCTGTGGATAGAATGCCTCGCCAGCGTTGTACATGGTCACAATTTCACGCCGTCCTCGGCGCTGTACCATGACAAGTTGGCGAGTATCCTCAAATCTCAGAAAGGTCAGCATGCTGTCAACGCATCTGCGGATGTTGACGAAGCTGAGCGGAGTTTGGGGAAGGGCAAGCGCATGAAAAAGGCCGAGCGCGATAAGTTGAGGGAAGAGGAAAAACGCAAGTACAAGTTGCTTGCGACGACAGAGTTAGATGAGTTTTTAGTGCGGTCTTGTGATAAGGACATCATTCCTTATATGTCTTTTTTCAGAGACACCTCCGTTGAGGTGTTCCAAGATCTGCTGCGGCAGCAGCGTCCGTGGGGGGTTGAAGTGTATGCATACCCTAGGCATGACAAGCTGCGGAAGTTGTCCTAAACGGGTGACCTTGCATACTGGGTCGGGGCTGGGCTGGGCCCCGGCATGCAACGTGTGTTCGCCCAGGATGTTCCTGGGGGTAGGGTTTTTGTTGTGCGCCAGGTTGTGTGCACTGCGGATCAGATGATCCACCACGTACGAAAGTACGATGCGTCCGCCGTTGTGGACAAGAGGGAGCCTGAGGAGTTTGCGAACTCCTATACAGTTGCCTTCGAGGGGGACGATGAGGGTGAGCGTGTCACTGACGCTGATGTTCCTCCTTTCGCGGCAGAACACACGTATGACGGGGGAGTGTTGCGCCGTCTGCGTGACCAGCTTCACACCCCCCCGGGTCATGGTAGGGTTCCTGTCATGGAAATGACTTTCAGGCAGGATAATCCGGAGCCCGGTCCTGCTGTGTACTCTCCGCAATTCGGAGCTGGCTCCTCTGCGGAGATCATCCGACGTGACCCTGCTCGGGCCACACCGGAAACAGCCAGAACAGCTTTGCATCGCACGCGTGCGATATCCAGAGCTGCGGCTCACCCTGCCGTCCCTGTCCCCTCTCGTGTGCGTGGTGAAGTGCATCACCCTGTCGCCATGCCCTCTCGCACTGCGCAGTATGTTGTCACGCGCAACGCTGCACTGCACGACCCTGGTGTAGAAGCTGCGTTTCCTGTTCGAGTGTCTGTCAGTGCGTCTGATGACGACATGGATGAGGATGACGATGGTCCTGGCATCTATGACGACGATGACGAACAGCGCATGGACTACACCGTCTCAGATGATGAAAGGGCTGCGGCCCATCAGAATCTGGAGGCTCAGCGGGTCCGTTCCGGGAGTAATTCGGCAGCGGCCTCAGCATCTGGCGCGGGGGCAGTTGCTCAGCCCTTGCGAGGAGCTGAGGCGCTGAGGCCCTTCTGGGAGGACGAGCCAGATGAGGTGGAGACCGGGTCCGAATTAGGGGGAGAGGATCCGGACCCCTCAGCCGCAGTTGGGGTTGATTTGCCTGACGAGGTGAGGGCCATTCCAGCTGCCTTACCACGTATTAAAATCAATCCTCTTGTACGCAGACGCCTTGTTCCATTGGCTGCGGATGTAGCAGCTGTACAAATGCATGAGCCTGCGGGCTCTGACATTGCTAGCAGTGAGACAGTTGTAGCTGCTATTGATGTTTCAACTTGCGATCAGGACACATCAGCCGCGGCTGACTGTGGAGTGTCCTGTGCAGGCCTGAAGCCTCAGCATGTGGAGTCTGGTGAGCAGCAGAATGCTCAGCGTCGTGGGTCGCGCAGAGCAGCTGCCGCCAGGAAGCAGAAGCTTTCCGACCCTGATCTGCCTTCTATGAAGGAAGGACTCGCGGGTCCAGACAGGGATGCATGGCTGCATGCCATGCAGGAGGAGGTGGAAGCACTGGGTGAGCACGGGACTTTTATGTTGTGCTATCTGCCTGCGGGTAAGAAAGCTATCTCGGGCAAGTGGGTGTTCAAGATCAAGCGCGGACCCGCTGGTGAGATTCAGCGGTACAAGGCACGATATGTAGCTCGTGGTTTTTCTCAGGTAGAAGGAGTAGACTTTTTTGAGACCTGGTCCCCTGTCGGTAGTTATGCGACACTGCGTGTGTTGCTGTCTATAGCTGCTCAGGAGGATTTGGAGATTAGGCATATAGATATGCAATGTGCTTTTCTGAACGGTGACCTGTAGGAAGAGGTTTTCGTTGAACAGCCCCCGTACTTTACAGACGGGACAGCACGTGTATGGAAATTGCATAAGACTCTGTATGGCCTGAAGCAAGCCGCTCGCGAGTGGCATAAAGCTTTAGTAAAGGTCTTGGCTGAACTGGGATTTGTGTGCGCACAGAGTGATCCCGGACTGTATGTCAGTAAAACCAGTCGCTGCTTTATTTTTCTGTGGGTGGACGATTTGTTCATTTTCAGTTGCTCTGCGGGGCTGCAAGACATCATCAGTGTCATTCTCACGAAATTTGAAGGCAGAGATCTAGGTGACCTGTCTTGGGCACTTGGCACTGAGATCACGCGTGATCGAAAGGCCAAAACAATCACAAAGACACAACGTAACAAAATCCAGAACTTGCTGGACAAGTACAGTATGTCTGACTGTCGTAAATCTCCCACTCCATTAGTGCCGCGGCAACAACTAAGGAGTGTGAAAGAGCACCCTGACCTGGAGAAAGCCAGTGCTGCTGAGCATTCCAGGTTCATGAGTGATGTAGGAAGCATCCAGTATATTGCAGGAGTGACACGACCTGACCTGAGCTATGTGGCACATGCCCTGGCCCGGCACATGTCTAGTAGTCTGAAGGAACATTGGTCTGCCGTGCAACATGTTCTGAGATATCTGCAGTCCACGAAAAATCTAGGAATAAAATTTATAGGCTCTGAGGGACATGGGTGTTTACTAGAGGCTTTTTCAGATGCAGATTTTGCGAATTCTGCGGATCTAAAGAGTGTGTCTGGTATGATTGTTCGGGTGTATGGGAACTGTGTTCTCTGGCGTTCGAAGAAGCAGAGTATAGTGGCTGGGGATACAACAGAGGCTGAGCTCATTGCGATGAGCGCAACAGCCAACGAGCTCATGTGGATGAAGCAATTGCTTCTCGATGTGAAGCTTGTCCCACATAAGCCGACTCTGCGGGGTGATAATAAGAGTGCCAATATTTTGGCGGTGAATGCTGTGTCCACTGACAGATCCAAGCACATTCGTGTGCGCCACTTGCGAGTGCGGGAATATGTCCAGATGGACGAACTTAAGGTAGCATGGGTGGACACTGTTGATCAGTTAGCAGATGTGTTTACCAAAGTGCTGCCCGGACCTGCCTTGCAGGAAGTTCGTAATAAACTCCAGCTAGTGGAGACTTAGCAGGGTTTATGGGGGAGTGTCACAATGCATGCGCCTGCGGGCAGCAGTGTGGTGACAGGTGCACCCATGCACGGACGATCCGCGGATCCAGTGTAGGGGTAAGCCGCCAGCCGTGATTGTCTCGATGTAGTGAGAGAGATCCCGCGAGGGTTTCCCGCAGTACCCTTGAGTGTTCAGTGTGCATATAGGCATGTGCACACTGAGATCTGTAACCATTATCTTCACTGTTTCACGGTACTAGCTGTATCCTGATCTTCCCTTCGCATTCCTCGGTTCTACCTCTGTGCGCAGCAGGTATGGAATGCTGGTTACCTGACCTGACCTAAGACTGCGCGTCTGACCTGTAGATGCGAACTGATTTCTGACATTTGTGTCCATGGCAAGTCATTGTTCTATCTCGCTGCTTATGGCTCTGTGCACATGGCAGGGTATTGCTGTATTCTCTCTGCCCATTGGTAGGTCAGTGCTCTGTTTGCCCACGGCTTCGCTGTCTCCGCCCGCGACGGGTGCTGACTCTTTCTGCCCATGATAGGTCATGTCAAACTCTGCTACTATCAGGAGATCTCTTTCTCTGCATTACAGAATGCTGGAACCTGCTGTGCTCCCAATCTGATAAAGAATCATTAGTAAAGTTGTCTCCGCTGTTTTGTTCCAAAGTCAGTTGAGTCCATGCTAGCTGCACATTTTGCAATCATTGACTGTCACTCTGTAACCTGCTTCATGGATTGTATAGCACTGCCCTGGTGGTGCTCCTCTCCGGACTACTTGTGTTGCTTTCGTAACTGTGCAGCGCTTTTTCGTCGCTGAACAGTCTATCAGATCTCAGCTCACTGCAGCAGCACGTTCTCGCTCTTCTGCTGCTGGCAGGTCTCAGCTCACTGCCGCAGTAGGTCCTCTGCACGTGGGCAGGTCTCAGCTCACTGCGGCAGCAGGTCCTCTACACCTTGGTAGCTCTCAGCTCGCGGCCACAGCAGATCTTCGCTCTGCTGAACGCGGCAGGACTCAACAATGCACGCTATTCTGCTTTCTGTCAGAAAGGCTATCTATCCGCAGGTCAAACACGCAGTCTTACGTCAGGTCAGGAGGCCAGCATCTTATATGTCACAATGCATGCGCCTGCGGGCAGCAGCGTGGTGACAGGTGCACCCATGCACGGACGATCTGCGGATCCGGTGCAGGGGTAAGCCGCCAGCCGTGATTGTCTTGATGTAGTGAGAGAGATCGTGCGAGGGTTTCACGCCGTAACCTTGAGTGATGTGTGTTCAGTGTGCATATAGGCATGTGCACACTGAGATCTGTAACCATTCTCCTTCGTCGCAACGTCTTTGTTGTGCTGTGATAAAGAATTGAACCGACTCCACAACCTGTGGATTTCGGCTTCGGTGCTGGGTCTGTACTTGGCAGTCAAGTAAGACCATGCTTCACACAGGTGTGACATGCGATAGACAGTCGTCCTATCCGCGTCAGGCAAAGACATTAGGACATGTGTCCTCGCCCTAGCATGAACACGCTGTTCGTCCGCAGACGGTGCGTGCTGCAACAAATGGTCTAACTCAAATTGACCTAACCACAAAAAAACTTTCTGCTCGTACGCAACGAAGCTTTCAGTCTTATAATTCCACTCGGGCAACTTTCCTTTTGTCAAATCAGGTTCGCTACGTCCTCGAGATGCGCGCAGCGCCTCAGTCAACGTTGCGAGTGATATGAGAGACTCAGTGTGACCAGAATCGTTCACAACATGAGAGGAATGAGGCACCTGCTGGCTACTCTGCCCAATATTGGAAGATGGTCGTGGCCGGACAATTCGTCCGCCACGGAGCAACATGCCCGCGGGCTGTTCTCCGTCAGGGAGCTGCTGGTCAGCGTCCCTGGCGACGAGAGGCTGCTGGTCAGCATCGTCACGCCTCTCCTCGCGAGGAGAGTTGGCGTTAGAATTAGCGTTGGAGAAAGACATCCTGCATTAGGACAGACGGTTGTTCGTCGCGCGCAGCAACTAACTGATGGGTTGGCTCGCAAGCCGACAGGTTGAGAAAAACAAGCGAACGCGTTCGCTTTTCTCAGCGCTGATCATTGGAACAAGCTTCTCGAATTGTGTCTAACAGCAATATACTACGAGAGAGCTAAATGATGCCTGCGCTTTTGACCGCAGTCTGAGCGCCGGCAGAACAGTGGAATGCCCGCCGTGTCTGCGCACAGACATTGGCCGACGGCTTCCTGAACAAGACCATAAACAGACATAAAACGCTAACAACACCGATACCATGTCAGAAAGGCTATTCGTTGTGCAGGTCGGACGCGCAGTCCTTATTCAGGTCAGGTCAGGGCAGCCAGCATCTCATACCTGCTGCGCACAGAGGTAGAACCGAGAGATGCTAGAGGAGAGTGCTAGTACCGGGAAACAGTAAGGAGAATGGTTACAGATCTCAGTGTGCACATGCCTATATGCACACTGAACACACATCACTCAAGGTTACGGCGGGAAACCCTCGCGGGATCTCTCTCGCTACATCAAGACAATCCTGCTGGCGGCTTACCCCTGCACTGGATCCGCGGATCGTCCGTGCATGGGTGCACCTGTCACCACACTGCTGCCCGCAGGCCCATGCATTGTGACAGACTCACCCCGTGCCATGCTGTGGACCTAAAACTGAGTCACTGGCCCGAATCGAAGGCTTGCGATCTGGCAAGAAGTTGAGGCGATTAGTAGCGAAATTTGTGGTCAAGTCCCTTATAATTGCATAGCTTCTTGTTGAACGATTGTAATCTCGCAAGGCCCATATATGTAGTCTTGACATCCCCAGTAGCAACCAATTTAAGGATGGTTCACTCATACTGTCCACAGTGAAGTTCCACTGCTTGGTCCAGCCCTGCATTCTCTGTGTACACGTTGTGTTCGGTATACGGCTGCTGATTACATTCTCCATGTCTCAGATTAACACTTAATTACAAAGTATAATTACACTGTCAAATATCTGTTAACCAAATTATCGGAATTAACATCGTTTACGTTAAACTAATCAGCTTTTTCGGTGTCAAATTAACAATTAATTAAACAATTAATGATTTCCTGTAATTGCCTTGTAGGTGTCAGAAATGCTTCATTCGCTCAGGTCAGACGCGCAGTCTTACGTCAGGTCAGGTCAGGAGGCCAGTGTTCCATACCTTCTGCGCACAGAGGTAGAACCGAGGGAACACTGATGGGAAGATGCTAATACCGTGAGACAGTAAGAAGAATGGTTACAGATCTCAGTGTGCACATCCTTATATGCACACTGAACACTCAAGGTTACGCCGGGAAACCCTCGCAGGATCTCCCTCACTACATCGAGTCAATCCTGGCTGGCGGCTTACCCCTACACTTCATCCGCGGATCGTCCGTGCATGGATGCACCTGTCACCACATTGCTGCCCGCAAGCTCATGCATTGTGACAGTAGGCCTGTCAGCTAGTCAGCATTCGCGAGTTTAATCGACACAGACACATGCCATTGCTACATACCGCATATATGGTATAGTATACAATATGATAGTATACTGCCTCTGTCAACGTGCCAGCGGGGGTGCTGTGCAACAAGCCGAGTGCTGCAGTTGTGCTCGCCAGGCGTGTATTAGGCTGTGTGCCAATCGCCTATGTAGATGCAACACTGCCAGCAGTCTAGTGTAAGCTCTAGTACAGACTTCTTCGCCGCCGGGCAATGTTCTCGGCAATGACACAGATTTTGGGCTTCGTAGAACAGCATGATAGGCACAATGTTGCAGTCCAGTGGTATAACGATCATATCACTGAGCTGCAACAAAAGCTGGGGCATCCTCACAAAGCAATCATGTGTCTGTTTGGTGTAGAATTTGAATAGTCCACGTGGAAGCTTGCATCCAGTGTCGTACATAGTATCCTCTCCTTGGGGATTTTATCCCCAGAATTTATAAGATTTTTTAGGTCATAGTCCTTCGTATGCCGGTGGACCATTTACATCAATGTATTCATTGCTTAACTTAATCATGATGTACACTAGTACTGTAATCGCAAGACAAAATTAAGAATAACTGGTCTTTAGTTAATCACATATTTTCAAATTAACATGTAATTACAGCAGCATAATTCTCTGTAAATTGTGCTTTAATCCGTGTTTCATTTTAATTCAGCAGCCCTACTTCGGTATTGATGTCTTCAAGACAAAGCTCAGCAGCAGCATGTTGTGTGACCAGCGCAGCGACGCACAGCTTGCCTGCTCTTAATGAATACCTTGCCGGCCGTAACGAATTCGGAAACAGTTGCGTAGATCAGAGTCTCCTCGTGGGCTTTTAGCGAGCAACCGGATAGCAGCGTGCAAACAGTTGATCCATATGCCATATGCTGCGCTTCAGTGATCTCATTGATAGCCAAATCGACTTTAGATTCTTCATTTGGTCAAGATGAAGCCATCAGCCCACTCTCCAGGATTCAGTTTTGCTTCGTCACACGCTCATGTGGGCATCAGTACTATTCAGAGTCCGTCGCCTATTCTGCTCGGATACATAATCTATTCTTGCCGGCAAAACGCTGATGATTCTGTTATGTCGATGGCATTCCCAGTCGGTTTCATGCTCGGGTTCTCAGGATGGGATGACTGCGACGTCCAACAGTAGCTGCGCCCTCGCTGCGCAGCTTCCGCTCTATCGGATTGAGACGAATAAAATGTCAGAGTAGTGATATAGAAATGTACTGGCTTCATCTTCGAATTTCCAAGCGCTGTGGTCTGTGTCCTCCAGGTGCCATAATCCTACCTAATCTCGCTGCAACCCTGATTGAAATATTTTTGAGAGTTCATGCAGTATTTGCAGCGAAACGAGGCTGTGCTTGCCTGTTTCTCTCATGCATATGCTCGTTTTTTTATGTTCTGTTCAGTCAAACTGTCGCACGGCCTCGCTATCTCGGTGCGTCGTTAGGCCCTCCTGCCGTCAGTGTTACCAGGACAAAGCGATAGCATCGCGGGCAACAACTAGGGGAACCTCACACTCCTCACACCCACGCAACCAGCACACGCAGCATAGACCAACACACTCATGCATCCTGCCGTCATTGTAAATGAGGGAAATGTGCACTGCATCCCCACTTCGCGAGGCACGCACTGACGCGGCGAAGTGGGGATGCTTAATGAGCATGGAGAGTGTGTTATTTTACACCCCGCCGCACAACAACAAATAATCGGGGACTACAGAGGAAACGAGAAGATAGGCCCCTAGCGATAAAAGACCTGCGTGCAGTGACAGATCTACAAACATGAGGAGGACGAACGCCTACGTTTGCTGCATGCGTATATATAGATATACATGTGATATATATCAGATATGTGACATATGATCGGTATATTTTCATTACACAACATATGCGGCAGTATGTACAATGCTCAACGCCAACGGTTATGACAAGTCCGCGCGTAAAGCTGACTTCTTACGACGCCATACTGTGATTCACATGCTCGTGGTCAGCTGGTGAATTAGTCGGAGGACCGCTTCATGAATTCAAGTTCGCGCGGATGTCGTTCCAAGTCATGACTCCCTATGGCTGCCCCAGAGTGACACGCACTATCATATACCTTGTGGAAATACTTCGTGATGGTCCCGAAAATGTGAGGGCAACGCGGGCTCCGTAAAAAGCATTAATTGTGCATGAAATGAAAGGTGGCCTATCTTCAAGAGTCAAAAAAGCGATGATAAGGGGACCCAAACCACCCAACTGCAACTGAGGTCGTGATTCTGAACAGCTTCTACCTGTTTCATCACCTTGTCGCACATTCATGCGTATTTGTCGCGAGCGTTGCCAGTCCATCACAGGCACATTGATAAATCAGACAATCTATGCAATTGAATCCTGGAAGAGAAACGCATCGAGGTCACCATTTTAATCACAACCTTTAGTGCAGTGTATGGCGTCCGAGCGGATCTGGTTTGGAAGCAGCCGAATTACAAACAATCTCCCATACCACCACCGCCCAGTTGTCTCAATCATTTTCACCGAACGGATATTGTTCTGCTGGGACATCTTGCAACAGCTTGAGCAGAAACTCGTATTCCTGCGCACCTGTCAAAACATCCTTTACAATGTCACACTTCACTGTCATGTTGACTCTTGCCAGTGCACCTTCGATGACCCCAGCCACCATGTTGCAATACTGCAAGCCCTGATAGTGTGCAGGTATTTCAACAAATTCTGCAAGTGGTAATTCTTTCAGCATTATAATCGCCTCTCTTTCCCCACTCTCAACAGCTCTGGAGCTGCCCCGAACGCCCAGAAACATTGGAAATGCCCTTTCCGCGATGGTTTTGCAAGTCTGCTGAAAGTTACTACATCTGTCTATCCCAGTTTTTGCTAGAAACTCTTCGATCAAGCGCATGCCAACATTGTTTCCCATCTGCTTCAGCTGCGAATTGACGCTGTCTACATCGTTGAGATCAGCCAAGAGTTGTCGAACAACAGCACCATAAGTCAGCGCAAGAACCTCTGCATTCGCTTCTGCTTCCATTCCTGCAGAGCTTTCCCTTGACAGAACGGAATGAAACGGCGGGAATCGTTACGCAGTCTATCCGCATGTGCGGAGCATTGTGCATTATGAACAGCCACGCCTGAAGTACCGTCTTGCTTCTCAAGTCATGCTCAGGCGGCGATCACTCGATCTTGCAAATTTTCAACGCGATGAAACTGTGGCGGTGGTGACGCACACAGCGTGTGAGCTCTCTGCTGAAGTCAGGCTTATGAAACATCGTGTGTTGGAGACATATTGACCTGAGTGCCTGGATTTACGCCTGAAATCATTGGCAGCATTGCTTGTCCTTTTCCTAGAGTTTATCTTTGCTATACATGCTACGTACACGGCGTTGCAGGACACGCACATAATACAAACCAAACGGTGACTTGCACACTGTGTGGCACGGAGGAAGCATCCTATCTGGAGCGTGTCGTGCCACCGGCCATCTCGTGCTTGCTATGCCCAGTGTCTTCGGGGCCAACGCTAGACCGCCGGTGGAGGAGCAGGACTCAGTGAATTGCACAGTTGACTATCTGGTGCTTGAGATG
Organism: Ulva prolifera; assembly: GCA_023078555.1. Classification (NCBI taxonomy): domain Eukaryota; kingdom Viridiplantae; phylum Chlorophyta; class Ulvophyceae; order Ulvales; family Ulvaceae; genus Ulva; species Ulva prolifera. The sequence continues at coordinate 11,086,996 of CM041198.1, read as the reverse complement.
GTCAGATATTATGCTGTCGGTCAAGATCTTGTTGCGGCTGTTCATGCAGTGGAGACAATGGGGTTCCGGATTGGTTTCCAACTTGCTGAAAGGTGATCCTCGCATTCTCGTTTATCGCATGTCTGTCCGATACCCATGCCAATCAAGGAGATCGTTACGGCTATTTGCTTCAAGGCTGACCGAAGGAATGGCTCGTATGGAAGAGCCACTAGCGAAGATGAAGTTTGTCTGCAAAGAATTCTGGACGGCACTGTTGGGGCACCATGCGGGTGGGCTCAAGACAAATCATAAAGTCCGCCGCTCCCGTACATATGAAGAGCTGAATGCCTGTCTGTGAAACGCTCCTGAATAAAGATGGGCCATGATCGTGCAGGGCCGATTTATCATTGACGACAGCAGGTTGCGGTGGCTGACGCCACTTGCATCTCCTGCAAGAGAGCCAGCCACATCTGATGCCGCGAGCGAGCAAAGTGGTAGTCAACTTACAAGACTACGCGTGGCAGACCTATATGTAAAGCTGGCAGCAGGCTGTCTCAAGGGTGCACTGTTTCACTTGAACTTGACTTGCAATGTTACAGGCGCATGCTCCAGAGCACCCGCATGTGCGCATACACTCTTTTGCCCCGGTGTTTCTGTGGCAATGTCAGTCATCTGCTCAAACTCTGTGTTATGCAGGCACATTCACGATTGATGTGCAAGGTAGATCATGATGATCCACTTGTGTAACAATTCACAACGTTCGCAGTAATCATACAAACTGGCTTGCGCCTACAGGAACCGAATGTATCAACTACGTCAGACCAGGTTATGGTGTTATTTGCTGCCAGCTTCCATGCCAAATTTTGCTTCACTGCACTGATTGGACAACCCAGAAGCCTTTACATATTGGCTGAATCCCAAGTGCATCATATCTGGTCCGGCTTAACTTGTCCGTACATCGGTGTACACATGTCAGCGCGTTCTGTTCTTAGTCTTCAGCTGCTGTGAGGCACTGCCGAGCAAATTCTGCCCCAGATACCTTGTTTGTCACTGGATTCAGATGGACAGGGCCTCCCGCTTCTCGAGGCTGCATACGTTCGAATGGCATATGTTCGAAACAAGAACACTAAGCAAGAACACACGGTCTCGTCACACCGCATCTCGGCGCAATACGAGCGAGCAAAGGACGACAAGCGCACACCCACTTTCCGTCCGCCATGAGGTCTTCTGATTTAGTTTGCCAAACATCGTTCTGATCGGGAGGAGTATACCTGGGGAAAATAGCACCACTTGCGACAGTGTAAAACAAGCCAGCTGCGCCCGCCAGGCCTCCCAATACTCCAAAGAATACGGTAGCGGAGTTTGAAGCTGCCATGATGAAAACTTACCAGCGTCAAAGAATAACAGGCTATGCGTATACTGGATCGTCAAATTTGCGCTGAAGGCCACCAGGGATCGAGGGTATGCGAGGTGGATGTCAGTCACGACGTGGCTCGTTGCACCATTGATTCGAACCCATGCTGAATGTCCTTTGCTACCAAGAGGCTCCCCGGACGTCTGCGACCGGTGATTCCAGGACAGCATGAGCTGCCCCTGTAGACATACGTTTACCTCCGATGGCATGCCGCTGCATGCAGTGCGAGCACCTTTCGGCCGGATTCCGGTATCATGGCACCCGCCCCGGCATCATGTATATCATATTCTGTTCCAGCTGCCTTGCGCAAGGCGAGTTCGTGTTCCATCATCTAGCTTGTGCACATTTGCTGGAAGGTAGATTTCCCAGCGCCTGAATCTCTTCACATATAAAAGGATTCACTGGTTTGTAATTTCAGCAAACTTCTCCACTTTGTTTCTCCACTCTGATTCTTCATCGGTCGCAAACTCCTTGCCCACTGTGGCCGTGAGGCTCCCCGGCCGTGAGGCTCCCCGGCGCGGCTCGGGCTGCTTTCTTCATGAGTGCAATGCCCTTGCGATATGTAGTTGTGACTGCCTCCTGTGCGCTATCTAGATATGTGATTTTCAATCGTGGTCCAGTTGCAGCAATCAGATAATGTATCATGAAAAGGCCATTGCGGTTGGACACAAGCGACAGTCGCTTTGGCCAGGCCACGTGCGCCACAGCAATGCTGTACAAAAAATGTCCGACAAGATGTATGACAAGTCTACTAGTTTGAGTTTAAGTCAAGTCCGCCATCTCCCCAGATCATCAATATGTCAGCTTTCGGTTTTGCATCGGTGCTGCAGTACACACGGGAGCATACCTGTAGCTCGCGTCTCGTGATCAGTCACGGCTGTCGTCAGTGGACCTCAGAAGCGGCCATGTGACCAAGAACTCATACATGGGTGGTGTCTGTGATTTGCTGTGCTGATTTCCTGGGCCTGTCAGTGTTCCCAGGCCCCATCTCCATGTGAATGTGCCCTTACAACATACTGGAATATGTAAGTCATGCACTCAAACAATGCGCTTTCCAAACCCAAATTTAAACATCAAATCTAGTCAAGCTACCAAGTCACCATGATCCTCCCCGCTTCTGGCAGCAGCAGGACCCTTTCAGATTAATGCCTGTGGTTCTGCATTGCATCAGGATTCAGATCTGTGTAGTCTACCTTTGCACACATTCCGCCTTGAATCAGTTCTGTATCCAAGGACATTCAACAACACTGCAATGTGGACGTATGTATCAAGTGTCCAAATCTGGTGTCCACTCAGGTGCCCAGGCACTTTCAAAGGGCACACTGGCAGTCTTACTTTCAAAGGGCACACTGGCAGTCTTACAAGACTTCACCAGGAAGCGAGGCCCACGCATTGAGCCGTCCAGCTGCCGACAATCATGACCCTATGCCGTGCCTGTGTTTATCAAGCTGGTCTGTGCACGAAAATCGGAGGCAATGATGTGTCTTCGAGTATTTAACAGGACCATCTTTGATTTCCAAACTAGTTGTGCAGACTTTTGCTGTTTGATGGCCCGGAATGAATACGTACATGTTGCCTTTATCAGAAGCCACAGTCACATCATCTACAGCACAACCTGGCGGCAACTGTATATATTTTGACGCTCCACCTCCTTTTCTCCACTGTTCTACTTTTGGTGCGGGTTTCAAGGTGTTTGACTGCGGGTGGTTGTACGCCGTGAAAGCCTGACTTTGTGTGCCAAGTTCTTCGATGAAAGGTTTGTGGACCCGGTCAGGTTTCCGTCCTGTGTCTTCCGGACATGATCCAGACTCGCTGACGATTGCCTGTACCTGTGCAACAAGCCCAGGGCAGCCTTCAAGACTTGTACCATGAGCTGCAAGTTCACGTGCCTTAGCCCGAGATAAAGCAGCAGCATGAGCAACTTCTTCTGTGCTTGCCAGCTCCGCTAACACCTGCAACAGTGGATTTCTGAGGGTCGATGATGCTAGGAATCCAACAGTGGCTTTATGATCTCCAAGGTTGACCGAGTGTGTACCTGCAGCGTCCGTTGGTGCCTGCACAGGCGGATTCCTGCAAGCGCCTCAACGTGCTGACATACATGCTCCACCACGGCTTCTCTGAAGTCGGGCGGATGATTTTTGCAGATGAAATTTATTGCATCTGGGTGTGCGTTCAGCTCAAATACACGTCGTTGATCTTGACCTCCACCGATGTCAAACGCTGCTCGCTTGTCCTGTGTTGTATGAACAAGGTCAACAAAAGCACTCTTGATCGTGGCGTGGGGCAAATGTTCTGCGTTGATCAACACACCCTGAAATCAATTGATAGTGTTTCGGCGTGAGCCTTGTAGCCTATCCTCATGGACCTTTCAGCGTTTGGCCGGATGCAGGTACGACATGCAAAAAGTGCGATGACAATCGTTCTGGGACTCCCAACTATGTGCGGATGTATCCTTGCAACAGTCAGTATAGCCCCCGGCTGGCTGATGCTGCTGGAATGACCTACATCGTTACTGCTTGCCTCCTCCATCTGTTGATCAATGAACTTCTTATATGCAGCAGGGTCATCTTCAGCTAGTTTATCTAATCTCTTCCAGATCTCGTTCGCAGCCGCGGCACCGTTTGGCACTGCTTTGATCGCCCGTGCAAGGACCTTGTCCATCTAGTTGAAACAGGATTTGCTGAGCTGCTGCTGAGCGAGTACTGTCAACGAAGCAAAGGCTACCTTCCGACTCGACCAGTCATGCAGTGGCCATAATCACTTCCGGAAAGCGCCACATGCCACAAGCGGTCCTTGACGAGTCAGCGCTCCTTTTGGATATTATTGCCTATATCTACCTCGCAGACTCAGTCGAGACTGCAGCGCTCGTTAAAGTTGAATCTGCGAGCGCTCACGATATCAGCGCAAACCATGAGCTCGATGGCAAGTCTTCAAACAGACATCACGATCATATCGGCCCTTTCGCCAGGCGTGCCGCCGTGTACCGGGATAACTCGTCACGAGGCTGTACGCGCTGCAACGCGTTGGCCTCGCCAGGCTTGGTCCTGCGCACGTCACAGGCCGCACAAACCTAGATTTTGAGGTGCGATTCATCCTCAAAATGGTCATGGCAGCTGTCCGTTACCAGCTGGTCCAGCCATTGCTCTGTCAGGGCACAACGCGCCGCGGCTGACGCACCCTGTAGTTGCACCCTCCCCTGTTACAGGGGCCCTGTAGGGGGCTTTCCCAAGAGGGGAAGGTTAACGGATAGGGACCTAAGAAATGTGGCATGGGCTGTCCATGCACTTGTGACATCGAAGCCCAGCTGCTGGCCTAGGCATACATGCGAGACTGCGAACCCCCATGGCACTTCATAACTGCTCGCTAGAAGGCCATGTTGGAGATCCAGCCTCATGGCACACCACATGATGTCATGCATGTGCAACCCACCGACTCGCGCTGTGGCTTTACCCGGGCTATGCTATGGTATATAAGCTTGTGTGTGTGAGAGCGTTGCCAGTCATCGTGTTGCTCGTCTATGCAGGTATGGTCATTATGTTTGATGCTTGGTTATATTGGTGATGACCGTGGGGTTATCACGGTTTATGGTGTTGTGCAGGTAGACTGCCGTGTGCCGTGTGTTCTACCCGTCAGTACTGTGCAGTGTGCATATTCCAACAGGCCATATGGAGTACAACATATAATACATCGCACGGAGAGGACCACCGTTCGCCGTTTGCCCGCTTGTGCAGGTCCAGGAGTTGCAGCGATGAGCCAGCTCAGGTAGGAGGAATCCCATGGGCACGGTCGGCATGGGGTGCCCCCGGCAACAGGATAGCCAGCTGTGTAACAGTGCCGACGCAACGGTTTGAAGGGCCCTCCATCCCAGACGCAGGCGGCCTCGCAACGGGTCTGGATCTGCGTTTCCACTGCAGCTTTGCACATGGTCATGCCACTTCGTCCGCCACCTCCCATTGAACATGATCTTGGGCATTGTCCGCACCATGATTGCCTCTGCAGGGAGGAGGCACATCCCTTGGCGAGTAGTTTGAGGCAAGTGGTGATGTGAAAAGCCGCTCACAGTATTGTGAGGACCTGGATCTGGTGTGCCCACTGGCTATTGGGCAGGAAGACCCTGACCTGCGGTGTGTGAATCATCAGTGAATGTGCTGCGGGCCGATATCGTGGCTGCGGCTGTAGGAACATGACATCAGTCATGCATTTCTAGACACCGGGGCTGGTGCTGCATGTGCGATGGTGAATGCAACGTTCGTATTTGACCCTGTCTATGCCTTGTGCGTGCGGGGGGAAGCATGGGGGACTCTGTGGCCTGTGTGTCCGGTTGGTTGCGACGGACCTGGTGGGCGTTTCCTCTATAGCTAGGGTACATCGGGGTGCTCCGGAGCTGGCACCTGCGGCTGTGCGGACCGTAGTGCTGCCGACTGGCAATGCCCTGCAATAGAGCCTTGGCAACATGCACAGGCCTGCTCAGAAGGCTGTTGTGTGTGCCCCTGTTGATGGTGAGTGTGTTTGCGGTGCATCAGCACGTGGGGTGCTGGGCCCGATGCGCTGATGGGTGTGGTGCCATCCCCCCAATGTGTCGCTTACTAGAAGCCCAAGGTCCTCTATATGTGAAACTATACATGTGGGCCCCTGCTGCATAACACCTTCCTTCAAAGCCAAGTCGCACTTCCCTGATGATGCCATGCTAACGCCAGGGATACCTTTCTGGCCGGGCTCGGGGTACCATGCGGTGCGGTGTATTCATGACTGCAGTGCATGTCCTACCGATTACGCCTCCAACTCAAATTCAGTGCACGTTGCGTTCATATTCAGACAAGGTAATCAGTAGTGGGCATTCGGAAAGTGCAGCTATCGAGTGGCATGGGTTCTCACTTTCAGAGGTGTATATAAAGTAGGATCTTTGCCGACTCCCTGCTCAAGCATTGCCTCACAGGAGCCAGCACCAGATACCTTTGTGTAGCCATGCGCAAATACTTGCATTCATGCATGCAGTGCGAGGTAATGGTGTCCGTGTGTCAGCTTGTCCGTGGTTCCGGCGATGTCCCCATGTACTCAGCCCCCATGCTCGACTGGTGTCCCACAGTTGCTGCATACCCTCTCAATCTGCTCTTGCGTCCTGAGCTTTTGTCACTTCTCACCCCACTGCATTCCTAAGGTGAAGACCGGTGTCCTGGGAGTGCTCTTGTTCACGGCATGTAAGTTTATCTCAGTATGAGGCCGGAAATTCAGTAATCGTGCTCGATCTACTGGCTAGGGACAGCCAAACTGTTCAGCTTAAGCACCATAACTGGATGGATAGCCTTTTCCAGAACGGATTTAGCCTAACCCCCCCCCCCGCACGCAGATCTTGCTCCAAAGCAAAGCAGCCCTGGGTGTACCACGGCGCACTCAGGGGGCGCAAAGCATCCGCCACGGTGCATGATGGTGGCCTCGCCCAGCCGCCCACAAGACTCATGCATGTTACATTGAGACCAAATTATCCGCACCCTGTCCATATGCAGGATGTTGCCACTCCTCGGCAGAATCATACTGTGTTGCGACCGCTTGAGGTATGCTTACCTATTCTCTGCGCGAAAGGCGTATGTATATATATATATATATATATACAAAACACACTATCGCGCTGGCAACCGTTGGACGTACAAGAGGTCCAAATAATCCGAATAAGAAAAAGCCAGCCGGGCCGCCAAAGGACCACCCCGCAGGAAGCCGGGGGCCTCCCACAGCCCCAAGACCCGATCCCCTCCCCTCCGCTACCCACATGCAACCCTACGCACAAGCAGGGCAGGGCCAGTGTGGCACATCATCACAGCCGCCCGCACGCCTGGGCCGAAGCCTGCCCACGCCGCGGTACACGTGGCGGCGCGCACGGGCTGTGCCCGGGTGTCTAAGCACGCGGAGGAGACGACTGCACGTGAGCAGGTGCGTGGCGGCCGGCAAAGCTCTCACACCTGCCTCCGAAGGCCAGCGAAAAGAGGGAGGGCGGGGATGCTCCGAGCGGATGGCCAGTTTGCGGCGACAGGCCATCGCACGGGACTGTGAGTCCCGTCAAAATTCCTTGCCCGCGTGGCGTGCTATCGGGGGGGCAGCGGTGTGAAAATGGCCGTCACTGCGTGGCAGAGCGTGTGGAGGTCACGCATCTCGTTCTCGAGGAACCGTCGTTGTGAGACAGCTTCCACCCCTGCAGCCACATCAGCAAGCCTTTTGAGGATATCAAATGCTGCCGGGCCGCCGCGAACATATGTCTCATGCGACAGCGGGACCAGCATGAGCGCCCCGCCACCAGGGCAGCCGTATCTGTCGCCATCCGCCGGTCAGCTGCCTCCGCCGCGGCGCCGTCACGCAGCGCTGCAGCGCGTGTGTTCGAGCCTGCCTGTGGGTGAGTGACACATGTGTCGCCAATCACCTGCGCGCCCGGGAAGCACGCAAGTATGTCGCCACGTTGTGCGCCCTTGCGCGACCTGAGGAGGGCAACCGGTGAGGCGCCGGGCACAAGGCCCACCTGCGGCTGTCCGTCGCGGGGCTGGCGAGTGGCCGCCGGCGCACAGGGGAGGTCCCTTGTGTCCGCATCGGGGCCGGCTGAGGCCGGAGCAGCCAGGGGGTCGCAGGCCATCTCGATGTCGCCCGAGGACGCGACAGCAGCTGCATAGGTGGTGGGGGAGGGGGCCTGGGCGCCAAGAAGGTTGCTGGAGCGGCCAAGGTAGGGAAGGCTGGAGGTTTGGGCTGGGGTGCTGCGCGGGAGGGCGGCTGGGGGCCTGCCGTGGTGTACACAGCGAGGGAGACCGGAGGGACCCGTGTGTCGAGCACGGCGGCACTGAGCATCGCCGCACCAAGCATGGCGCGCGTCAGCGTCGCGCGCGAGCGGGGCAGTGGCGGCATGGGAGGGGAGGGGCCAAGCCGGGGCGCCAAGAAGGGTTGCGGGCGCGACCCAGGCTTTGGAGGATGGGGAAGTGGTAGAGGGTGACGTGTGAGCCGCCGCCGAGCGGCCCGGGAGGCCGCGGCTGAGGCCCTTGGGGAGCCTGCTCAGTTGCGGCTCCACCGCCGAGTTAATGCCGCATCGCGATCACGCGGCGCCATGTCTCGACAAGCAGGGTGTGTCGCGCGACGACGGTGCCCCACAGGGAGGAGCATAACAGCGAGTGGGTGCCCGCGTCCCCGCTGCATCTGCAGCGGCAGTCGCCATCATTGCTGAGGCGCGGTAGGAGGTCTTCCCCGAGCCGCGCCGGGTATACACACAAAACTCTATGTCGAACAGACCAGCCACAGGGCCGGGAGCGCTGTGAGCCATTCTGCAGCAAGGTCCCCCATGCAGCTGCGTAGGCGGGCAGCGGTTGCGCGCGCTCCCTCTGCAAGCTGGGCTGACCGCCCGCTGGTGGCAGCACACAGGGCCTCAAAGACTGCAACTTTGCGGGCGTCGGCCTCGGCGCGCGCGAGCACCCGTCGCACCTGAGACAACTGCACCTTCGCTGTGTTATCCTGCGTCCATGCTGCAGAGCTGGTGGGGTGGTCGGCGAGGCCGGGGATGGCAGCGCCCCACTCCAGTCACAGCCTGTCCAGCAGTAGCTGCATCACTACGCAATGTCAGGCCGCTTACCACCCCATCAACGAGCGCACAATGGGGCAGCACTGCAGAGGTCAGGCGCCCCTCGTCTGCTACGTCCTCGCGTGGTGTTCTGTGTGGAGCGATGGCGATGGCCTGCACGGGTAGTGTGCCTCTTGTGTTGTTCCCGTTTGGGTGTCCCCGCGTCGTGCACGCGGATCCTCCGGTGCTACCTGCCACTCCAATTTTTGCCATGTAACACCCAGCCAAACGGCCGATATCATATGAAACATGCTCGCGTTTTTCACGGGGCTGACCTCCTCGCCACCTTCGTTCTTGCGCTACAAGACTCTGACGCTCAAGCCCCTGCCCCACCCCAACTGCACGCGTGCACATGAAGCCGCAGCCCCATCGCTGTACCTCCGCACACTGCCACCCCCCTTCCGACTGCACCAAGGCTCTCCTGAGTTCGACTCACCAAAGCTTGGGAATGCAATCGCCGACTGCGGCGTGGGCCGGGCAGATTCTGAGAGCCAAACCGCAGAACAAAACCAAGGACCGACAGTCTGTCATCTGTGCAGCACAGGTGTCTCATCGTGTGTCATCGTGTGTCACGCCAACCATCACTTTCACTCCCAATACATGCGTCTCAATGAAGTGATGGCGTGGCCACTCAAGCGTGGCGACACAGTTGTGGCCCCTCCAGGGGTACTGTCAGCAGACCCACACCCTTCACACCTTCTTCCACCCTTGTGCCTGTTGTCTTACAAGGCGGCTGTACTCTGGGTATGCGCTGCAAAAGATGTGTGAGGCTCAATCACAGGCCTATGCAATGGCCAGCCAGCTGTGCCCTGCAGACACTACTCCAATCATGCACAGAGCCCCAGTGACCCTGGCACTCCTTGAAGCTGTACAAGACGCTGCCACGGCGAGATACTGCCATGACAACGGCACCTGGTTCTAGACGCAGAATGTTGAAATGTATTTACACTGATCATTGCCATATCTGTGCGTCCACTTCAGTGTGAGATGAGAAGCTTCTACCCTTACAGAATCCAGATCCAACACCCAAAATTTCAACGTTACCGTTAGTACACTACCACGCATTCATTAAATTACCTGTACTGAATGTCCGTGTTCAAGGGGCAGGAATTGGGTTTTTGGGACAACCCCTGTCAGCTGTGCGCCGCAGAGATCGTCTGTCCCCACGTCCGAGTCGCCCTCCCCGTCCACGTGATGTCTTTTCAGCATTGAAGATCTCCCCACCAGCTTCAGCTCCGACCTTGCAATCAGCAGGGTCCACTGCAGAGACTTCTGCTGGTCCGTCTGCATGGAAGGCATAAATCACGTTGGAGACGGATTTCTACCGGATTGGTTTCGACGGGACGGTCCTAGGATTGGGCATGCGGAAGGACAAGCACAGAACGGAATACCGTGACCACCTGGCACATCAAATGCTCTTGTCTCTTGGTCTGAACGTCGACCACGGCCACGACCTCGATTGTATCTGTTGCGGCGCCTGGCAGATTTACCAGCCAAGGGCTTCTCGTCCCTGTTACAAGCTGACGGCTTGCCTACTGGATCATGCGCCTGTGGCCGCCGAGCAGGTACAGTCACCCAGTCCTTGTCATCCTCATCTGCTGAGCTTGTGATTTGCAAGCGCTTCACCTGCTCGTACAATGAGGAGGGATGGATGCACTGGGCTTCAATACATGTGCTCTGGCTGCCTTCTTGGGATGAAGTTTTGCTTTCACCTGTGATGCATTCTGCTGCCTCTTCCTCTTTGTACATGTCTTGTTGGAAATGTTCTGTCTTGCGTCTGTCCATGAGGCGGGCCCAATGATCACACCAGCCGTTTGGATGTTCAGAAGGATGCCACACCTGATCAGACAAGCGTCCATGATGAAATTCACGAGTGCAAATCGTGGTCTTGCCCTCCAAAAATAACAACGCAGGATGACCAAAAGTCACACCTGGCATAGTTGCAGACCTTGCCTGGCGCTTAGAGCTGGCGGTATCCGTACACTTGTATCAGGCAGGAGGTCCACACATATGACTGTAATATCATCCCTATCCCGTTTCTCCTTGGCAGCTGATCTGAGACGGGCAGCTGCCTTAGTGTATTGCAAATCTCTTATGCGATGACACACGCTTTTCCCATTGTTGTTGAATGCATCCCAGAGCCCATCTGATGCAAGCACCAACCGTGCACCAGCACGCCCAATGCTTACCTGACATACAGATGGCTCAGCTGTAACCCGGGCACCAGCATGCCGGTCACCAATGGTCCTGCAAGGTCACACATATATCAAGGCATTGCGGACTGCAAAGTGCACAGGCCATGCCCCCTGGGGCGACACATTTGCATCAGCCAAGTACCTAGACATTGCCAGACCCCCAGGCCAAATTCGCAAAGGGCCACATGGATGCCCATCAACTTCAGATGATGCGATATCCCCTCCTGCAGCCTCCAGACGCTTTCTCTCAGCTGCATTCTCATCAATCCTGTGGTTGCCTGAAAGCTGGTGAACTTCAGACCCACAGTCAACAAAGGCCAAGGAATCCCCAACATTGGCAGTGACTACATCAGCTCCACAGATAAAGCTCACAGTCGCTGTTGTTCCGCTGTCCTGCATGATCACAGAAGAATTCATACAGCGCTTCAGGGGCTTTGTCATATACAGCACTACTGAACATCACACCACAAACACGCATCTGAGCTGTCAGCACATAAGTGAAATTCAGATTGTGAATGTGTTTTTTTCGCATACATTGAACAAAGGCACTGCTGTGAGGTGCACATGCATGCAGGTGAGGTGTCCTGCCCCTGCGACCACCATGTGTGTGAGTGGACCTGCAAGATATAGGGTTCCGGGTCCAAGTGCCAATACACATACCACATTCTTCATTAAAAATTCTGCGTCCACTTGAAGAAACGAAGCTTTTAGCGCTGTGGGCGCAGACTTCACCAACGCATCTTGCAGCACCAGCTGATTGATGGCAGGGTGACCGGATTTGGACAACATAGTATAAGATTCCAATTGAGCAGCTCCCAAAGCTTCCTGTAGCCCGTGCTCTAGGTGTTGCTCAAACATATGTGGGAACTGCACCAGAAAGTGAGAGCTTTAGACCGGCATGCAGCATGACACTACTGTGTTCTGTTGAGTCAGGTGTAATATTATATGTTTCGACTGCACCTGCTTGGCTGCGAATTCTGCACAGCGCTTTCCACCATGGCCATCGAAAACTCCAAGCAACCAGTAGCACACGCTAACATGATCATCGAGTATAGTCGCCGACGAAGTGAAGTGCTTGATGAAGTGAAAGTCTTCGCCTTTAAGTTTAAAACAGGAGATCTCTGCTTTAACGTGAAAGCCTTCGGTCATGAAGCGTAACTGGGGGAGATTCGACGGAACAGGGCTTCAGGTGTAACAAATACGTCTGCATTAACTCAATTTCAGAGCATAGATTCTGCGCGACTACAGCCTTGCGTAGACCCTGCCAGCTGATGTCGCAATGCACACACAGAACCATTGGCCAATCAGACCAGTCAGGTCATGTCACATCTCGACAGCCCCAACCTCACTTTGCGGATGTGATGTGCAGATAAGGATGCTACATAATCAAAGAAACATGATCCATGTTGCATTGCAGTCTGCTACGTACCGATAAGGGGCCTGGTGTACTACCTGCGTCTTCGAATCTTCTCTAGATCGCTGCTACTGCTGCAAATTCTGTCGGGTGTTGATCAGTACCGATTATCAACCGCCTGCGTTGGCGAGGATAGCCTGTGAAATAGACTGCCAAGGTCGTGAGGTGGGAACAGCTGTGACGGATCCTCGGTCTTCGCTGCGGAATTCAACACATACATTTGCACAGTGCGGGATGCCGTGGGGCCCGAACATAGGGCAACATGCTCACACCATATAGTTTTGGAGCACAGACCCGTCGAGCACACCTGACAGATCCCGTGCCCCCGGACGTGCGCTGCAGACCGGACAGTACGCTGCAGTAGAGCAGCATGGTGACCGGATCGAAACATGCCGAAGAAAGGATTCTTCTTGAATGTTCCAGCAGCCATGCAAAATTGCGCCATGCACATTGTGCATGGTCATGGTACCAGTAGGTGCACGACAGTGTTCCTAGCCTAGAACGCACATACAGATCCGGTACATGTATTGTGCATTGCAAGCGGATCGCGGCTCGCTGCGATTCAGCGTATAGCAAGAACAGACCCATGCACGTACAAATCAGGGCAGCAATTCACTGCAGCTGCGCGCCATTGCCAACGGAATCAGCAGAGGCAAAAAACGGCCACCTCTCGCTGGCATGCGGTGAGCGAGCGCCAGGCAGTGAGCTGTTGCGTATTGGTGAGCTGATGCTATCTGGGCTTGGAAGCGGGTATATTGGACAGCTTGGTGGTCATTGTGGTTGCGTATCAAGTGCAGTGCCGCGGCGTCGAGCGGTCACCGAGCCGGACAAGTTCGGACGGCAGCACCAAGCAGCCAAGCCCGACGCAACCGGTTGCAGATGAGCGCCGTGTCGCGGGCTGGAAGGCTGCTGTTTTTTGTAGGCTTCGATATGCTCGTCAAGCGTTCAGAAGATGTGCCTGTCACGCGCTTGATGGAAACATTGATTGCGAAAGCTTTGACACAGACGACCGCACGAGTACCTGCTGTCAAGTCTTTGTAATCCTCATGGTGATCGGTGGCGGCGGCCGGCAACAGTGCCTATGTTAAAAAGCGATTATCTTGGGGGGCCTATGCTTGGAACACTAACGAATTGGCACAGGTACCGTGATGTACGCTCCTGTGTTACACATGACACGTAGTCACACGGGCAAGGCAGTTTTGGCGGGACTCACAGTCCCGTCTGATGACCTCTCGCCGCTTACAGGCCATCCGGCCTGAGCGGCGGGGTGCCCCTCGGGAGTCCCGTCCGCTTGACCACACCAACCGATGGCCTCTGACTCCAGCTAGGCCGGGTCCGATGGGCGTGCGGGATGCCTTCGATGGCATGTGCAGGGATTGCGGAGACGGCTTGGGCGATGCATTGTCCTGGGTACGGTGCGGCGTGGGCCGGCGAGGCTGCGCGGCGGTGTGCCGGGCTGGCGTGGTGTGCTGTGGCTCGGGGGTGGGGGTGGGGCTTGGGGCTAGGGCGGCCATGATGGGCGGCCTCAGGAAGCAGTGTGTTTGGCGTGGCCCTGTCGTACGGCGGCGGGCGTTGTGGTGTTGGCGGTTGTGTTGATGTGTGTTACAAAGGAAAAAGCCGGAGGGGCCGGTAGCACCGCCATGACCAAAAGGGAGAGCACAAGAAACGCAACGGTCGTGTTGTCTGTCACAATGCATGCGCCTGCGGGCAGCAGTGTGGTGACAGGTGCACCCATGCACGGATGATCCGCGGATCACGTGTAGGGGTAAGCCGCCAGCGGGATTGTCCCGGAGTAGTGAGGGAGATCCTGCGAGGATCTCCCGCCGTAATCTTGACTATTCAGTGTGCATATATGGTTGTGCACACAGAGAGCTGTAACCATTCTCTTCACTGTTTCACGGTACTAGTTGTATCTTGTCTCCCCTCAGCAGCTCTCCGGTTCTACCTCTGTGCGCAGCAGGTATGAGATGCTGGCCTCCTGACTTGACGTAAGACTGCGTGTCTGACCTGACGAAGGATAGCCTTTCTGACATTGTTGTGTGTTACAAAGGAAAAAGCCGGAGGGGCCGGTTATGTTGTTGTGTGTGGGCCGCGGGGTCTGTGCATGCGTGTATGGGTGGGTGTTTGCTTCGTCTGTTTGCTTCTTTCTCGGTGTTGCCCGCCTTGCTGCCTTTGTCCTTGTAACACATGACACGTAGACGTAGACGTTGTTGTTGGGGTCTCGCTGTTTCTTTGTTCGGCAGCCTTGGCTGCGTGTGCTGTCGGGGCTCTTGCGCCTGGCTGGTTCGCGGGGTGGGGGTGGGCGTGTGGGTGTGCTTGTGGGTATGGGGTGGGCGGCTGGTGTTACAAAGGAAAAAGCCAGAGCGGCCGGTAGCACCGCCAGGACCAAAAGGGAGAGCACGAGAAACGCAATGCGCACGCAGCAGGAGAGCAACAGCCAACGCCAAGGCACAACAAGCACCCACACACCCCCACACTCCTGCACACTGCCACACGAACCAACCCCCACACGCACCTCCACACGCACCCACCCCCAAACGCACCGACACACTGACACCCGACCCTCGCGCCCACGCACCCGCACGCGGCCCAGACCCAACCCCCAACACACACACCCACACGCCAATACGCTACACGACCCCGCCACCCGCGCCGGGGTGTGGGTGTGTGCTGCGTGTGGCTCGGTGCGTGTGGCTCGTTGCGTGGTGTGAGTTCCTCTGGTTGTTGCTCGTGGTGCCACCTGCCTTGCTTGCTTTGTCCTTGTAACACATGACACGTAGATAGACAGTGACAAGTTGGTGATGCAATAGCATCCCTACGCTTATATATATGCCTATGTTTTATATATATGCCTTCCACACACCAGGGCCAATGCCTGTGATGTACTGCGGCCGGTGCGGGTGTTGACGTGTGCGGTGGCATGGGTGTGTTGGTCTGGTCTGTGGTTTGTGTTGCTGGTTGCGTGGGTGTGTCACAAGGACAAAGCCGGAGTGGCCGGTAGCACCGCCAGGGCAACGAGCAAGCATACCAACGGCCCAACGTACGCACGCCAGGAAAGTGTCACCCAACGCCTAACTCGCCCGAACACAGCGCCCAGTCACAGCAAGCACCCGCACACAGCGCCCAACCACAGCATGATAGAAACCCACTGAACACACACCGACTTGCGCGGCGGGCCGGCGACGGCCGGGCTTCGGGCTTGGGCCGCCGCGGCCGCACGGGCGGCGGGGTCGTTTTGCGTTTAGGCGCAGGGCTGCGTGCATCGGGAGCTGGCGTGGGGGCGGGTGCGTGGGTTTCTGTCATGCCAACCCGTTCCACCTTCCGCAGCCGTCCCCCCCCCCCCCCCCCCCCCCCCCCCCTCCACTCCCGCGTCTGATCAGACCAGCCCCGAGTGGCAGAGCAACACGGCAGCGCCGTCACCGCCAGCCCGCCCAGGCCAAAGCACGCCCAAGCCACGGTACCTATGGGACGTGTCCGAGTGCCGGATCACACGGAAGAGGTGGCGCGCGCCGGCCAGCAAAGCACCCGCGCCTGCAACCTACGGCCGGCCAACCGGCCAATGCCTGTGATGTACTGCTCTGTGCACAACATAGCCACTGTGATATATCCAGATGCTTCCGTCAGGTCTGGATCTGTGTAGACCTCTCAAGCATTTAGACTGTAACACATACAAGGATTCATTATTGTCGGTGGCGTTGGTGTGCTTGTGCCTTGCCCTGGCGGTGCTACCCACCTCGCTGGCTTTGTCCTTGTATCACATACAAGGTTCCACAGCTTTCTATCCGCTAGATGTTTTCAACACATTGCATTCTACGGTTGTAAACACTCGTTTGAAGGAAGAAAAGTACCCCAGCTAGAGTCATCCCTGGGGATGCCGCCATGATTCTCTTGTCATCTACCCCCATCGTTTTGCAACACATTTTTCAAGGCAATGTCCTTCAGGCACAATGAGGAATTGCGTGTGCACAAGTGTGGCGGCGCATCCCGACAGCTATGTGCACCATCTGATGTGGTACGTATGCTAAATAAGGACCAGCCATACCAGACCCGCGACTGCTAAGAATCGAAATGTAAACTAGTGCCTTTGCAGGCCTAATTTGTCTCTATAGAGTAGTTTTTGCATGCCTACCATCGTTGTAGCGATCAGTGCAGTTCTTGGCATATTCGTGTCAAGCTGCCCAAATCCATGCTGTCTAATCCTCCATGATGACTGGTATGGTGGGCCATGTCTTTTGGCTCGAATGGCCTGACCCATTGGCTCCTGCCTCATGCGCGCCACTTTCAGCCGGCTTGAGTTCCCCCCCAATCAGGCCGCATTTCGTGGTAGCAGCCTTGTCGAGGGATAATAAGCAGACTATGCTGACGCATTACGTGCCTACATGCGGGCACAGAACTCGTGGTAAGGTGTCGTGTACGTACGCTCGCGCCGACACGGGGCTTGGTCAGGCGGTGTTTTTGCGCATAGTTCCACTGCTGCACACATGAGCTAAGCGCCCTGGGGCTGCACATGAGCGCTGTGACTGGCGTTGGTTGCCCCCTAAGTCGAGCTCCGTGACCTGGACAGGCGTGGACGACTCCTTTGTGTTGCAAGAAGCAAGGCGGCATGGCGGGCAGGACCGCGAAACCAGCAAGCAGCGCAAGAACTTAATGGTCCAATGGGTGGAGGACGGTATAAATGCAGCCCCCTCCTTTTCAGGAAATTGTGGACTCGATTCTGCGTGCGTTTGGGGAATCGAAACAGCCGTGCGTGACCACGTTTTTTAGCACAGGAGGAGGCCCTGTGAGTTGCGCACGGTTGTGTGAGGGGGATTTCCAGGTGGTTACCCCTTCGGCATGTGGTCCCATCCAATCGGAGTTGTCGATAACCTCTTCAGGACACGGCTCAGTCAATCCAGATTCACTTTACTTTAAACAACGTTGTACCACCAACCTGGTCCATTGCGCCCACGCCACATGCGCATCCAGCGCACGCAAACCCCACCGAGACCTCAACAACCGACACAAATTTCCAGACGGCCACACATACATGACTCCTTTGTGCAGCTGAATGTCGCCATGATTATGTTGCGGGTGCTGTGTAGTGGGGTGTCCTGCTGCAGCCAGCTACGCACCCCTGTGGCGGGCGTCTGGATGTTTCCCCAAAACCCGAGTATACAGGGACTTGTTGTGGGTGTGATTTTCGTGCAATGGGCTGTGGTGGGGCAGCCAGGTTACAAAACAATGTACACACCAAGAAGTTCTATTGTGTATCTATACACACCCGCGAGTGACGCCCAGAAGGATGTCAGCCTCAGCACCTAAAGGTTAGACTACAAGCGCTGGGCCCAGCAGTCGACGCACACTGAGCCGCCACAGCGTCCTGTGCACAGGCCTACACAAAGCGCCATGCACGGTGGAGTTGTTGTTCTTGTACATTGTCTCGGCAGTGCCACCTGCCTTTCCGACTTAATCCTTGTAACACAGCGGCAAGCAGGAGCAGCACACCACAGCACAACAGCAACGAGCGCCTAAGGCTACACATCACCTCCTTATTATCATTGTGTGCGGTTACATGGGTGTGTTGGTCTGTGTTGCGTGTTGATGGTTGCGTGGGTGTGTGTTGCCCCTGTTTGTGGCCTGCAGCGCTACCTGCCTCACTGGCTTTGTGTGTATTTTGTCCTTGCGACACATCACCTCCTTATGATCACCTCCTGTGTGCAAACAGACACCTCGGCATATGGTCCTGCTACCCCAGAATCGTCAAGGTCCGACCAGGAGATGGCTAGGTAGATCCCATATCAGTGATATGATATCACCTCATTTTCGCCTGCCTAGACGTGCACCAGAATCTCAGGTACCAGAGGTACACACATCGCAGACGCCGTTGTTCGCCGCACACTGTCATCTGTTCGTGGACAGCGAGTCTAACATAAACAAATATGTACTGACACTGCATTGGGAGTGGAGTCTTGGGCCCTACGCAGAGTGTGTTGATGTGCGGCGGGAGCCTGGTGGTGGTGTCCTTCATCGCCCTTGCAACGGGATGAGGTTGCTTCTGTGTGGTGCAATTGAGATCTGGTGCTGGCCGCGTGGGCAATCTTAGTCAGCTGAGCGCTCCGGTTGTGGGGCAGGGTGCCTGTGGCGATGTGTCGGGGAGTATGATGAGTGGAGCGTCAGCGCGTAGTTTAGGGCGGCCTGGGATGTTTGGGAATAGCGCATGCCTCTAGCTACTGTGTAGAGCTGACAGTGTGACTCTCTGGGCAGCTTCAGCCGTCATCGCGGTGCAACTTGCCAGTCCAACTCCGTCTTTGCAAAGTACCCCACAATGTGCAGCATGCCGTGCCGGGGAACACCTTACAAAATACCGCTGAAAAATCTACACAATGTGTGGTCCTTTAGAGCAGCCATCATGCCTAGCAGCTGTAGCGGGCACAGCTTTTTGAAACTGGGCAGTCGCATGCGCTTGGCTCTCCAGCTTAGATTGGTGTGCTTGTTAGGATACCAGATTGTTATACCCATCGAACTCGCTCATAAGTATTGCATTCATGGCCATATCGATGAGGGGATAGGGTACCCCACTCGACCTGCCGGACTGTGTTCATGCATAGCGGAGCTACCAGCCACGAGATCTTTTAGCATCCACCATACTGCGCGCACTTCTGACATTTCAAATGACTCACTTACGTGCAAACTTCATATCTGCAATTATGCAGGTCTGTTCTTGAACAGCTCCGTAAAAGAACTACATTATGGGCCTTCTGTTTTGACTGAACAGGGGACAAACATGGAAAATGCTAATGTCTACAGGTGTGTTGTCTACTCAAGTAATTGGTTGCGAACGAAATGTCAAACGAAATTCTTCATGTTTGTGTGGAGATGCGCGATCATCAAGGACAGTGCCTCTGAGGTTGATCAGGAAGCACTCTGCATAGCCCAGTGCCCCAGCGCAAGCCTCACGCGTGTGATCGGGCAGCTGAAGGCTGACCGTCACTGTTGTGCTTGCACCAGCGCCAATGGAGAACTCCATTGGTTGTACTTGCCATCCAGCTGTGTGCTGTTCTGCTGTTAGTTCCTGGAGTGATACTTGCATATCTCCTGCTGATCTCGCGGAATTTGTGTTTGTCAGCTGCACATCGGTGTGCCTCCAGTCCGGCAAAAGAATCACTGCCCATGAATCAAGTGTTGGCCAGCACTGAGTATGTTCCACTTCTACAAGTGATACACCTAGAAGTTGATATAGATCGTCTGCACAGGATCGCACCACAACCTGTATTGATTGAGTCGCCCCCCCCGCCACCATCGGAAAGTGAATGACACCATCATTCGAGCTATCAAGGTGCAAAATCTCTGGTGCTAGTACAGGTGGTAACCTCAGCCCAGCACAGGAGTACCGTCCACCACATATCCGCAAGCTCCCTGCTAGCATGGAGCCATGCAGTGCAACTGTTTTCGTTCCGCCCGGATTGATAATGTCCATGGGCTGGTCGAAATGTGGCCCCTTTATAAATGCTGCACTTATTTATGTTTGCATCTTTCCAGCCAAAAGACACAAAGAGTCTTTTAGGACTGTGATAGTATACATCGTGAGACGGACCGTACCTGCCAGTCCGGCCGGTAATACATACTGATGGCCATGAATTCACCTGAAGCTGCACACATGCTGCTTGGGTGTGATATGAACAATGGAGAATTTCCAACGTTGCACACGCACTGTGGTCGTATTTCCTGGCTACAAGACAATGCAAACTGGCATGGATTCCGAACTTGCACCAACGCTTGTGAGCCTGTTTCGGGTATGGCACCCAGGTCGGCGGGGACATCTAGCAGGTTGATCTGCCACTCTGGCTCCGCAGCAGCACCATGTAGCTCAAAAATTAAGGAGAGAGGCCCGGCCTCAACCTGAAGAAATTCCTTGAAAATGCCTCCTGACCTCGGAGAAAATTGCAATCTCAAAACTACTGAGTCCTTGGCTTGAACCCGTGGACAGGCTGTGACCCGCTCAAATACACCACAGGGATTTGTGGGCATGAATTTGAGATCCAGATCATCATTGCTCATATTCTTCAACATCAGAGTTTTCTGCGTTGAAGTTCCCACTGGTAGAAGGCCGAAGTCACAAATTTGTCGGGAACTATGAGGGTCTACATCAGCCCCGACCAGCATGGCATTGGGTGACACCTCACAAACACGAACTTCTAGACTTGTGCAAGCAGGTTTCCCGGAAACTTGATCACAAATGCTGTAGTAGCAAGCAAGTGAATGTGACATGGGAAATACACGGGGCCTGGTAGCGCTGCTGATCCTGCTATTTGCAATATCACTCGCCACAAGCTGAGAATTTGGGCCTTCACTTGGTGTGTGTGGTGTGCTCAAATGCCCCGTGTACTTTGATGTCTGTGGTCCGCTCGGACAATAATCAATCTGCAACCTCAATGCGGCACCACCTGATATACAACCAACCGCTGGAGTGATCGATAGATCTTTTGAATCAAGCTTCTCGAATGCAAATCGCTGTGTGCTTGCTGCATGATTTCTTAGCAAGATGCTGGCCGTAGTGGTCCCACAGAGAGCAGTGGTCCTGAGTTGCACCAGATTATGAGATAGTGACAGCTTTGGCTCTGTGACAACAGCTGTGAACGAAAGTGTGGCCACAGATAGGCACAATGACAGCACTTGAATGCGGAAGGCTCGAAACCCTGCAGCTCTGGGGGTCAACATAACCTTGACTTCTGCCAGACTGTTTGGAGATATCACGCCAGTGCTGCTATGCACCTGAACATCCGCAGGCATGCCTGTAAAAGCAAATGTCTGTTCCAAACGTGTAGGATTCTTTATCATGACGGTACACATAATGGCTTCGTTGACGTTGCAAGTTCCATAGTCGTATTCAAGGGAGCTGAACTGAAGCGTAGGCGCAGTGATTGCTGCCTTGACCAAAACTGTCAACGGATAAGGTTGATCTGGAACGGTCACACATATGGGAACCTCAATGGTCAAACTGTCCGCCAAGGCGTATTTGCTGCACCTCTCCAACGTGCCAGCTGTTGGACAGAAGTTGACGGAAAAGGCCAGTTCACCAAGACCTTGCACGAACCCACATGTAGGAGTGAATGACAGTGAGCCAGCTGTACAAAGAGGCGCGCTGATGTGCGCCTTCAAAGCTGTCTGCGAACTGTTTTGCACACAAATCTGTCCACGGTATGACTTTCCGACCATGCATGTCTTGAAATCCAAAAGTTCCGCATACACCTTGACAGGCAAATCTGTGCAAGTACCCTGCAGACAGTACGTATGCTATGGCAGGTTCAAGGCAATTCGAAGAGTGCTATGGCATGTCACAAACAGGCAGCCACTCATCTTGTGGAGGGGCTGCACCTGAACACAGACAATGAACTTCTGATCTGTCACATCGCATCTTCCCAGAGCTTTACAGGCTACTTCCAGGACAGCTTCGCTTTCTCCCACCACCAGGGGCTTGAAGACAGCTTGAATGTGCACAGACGTCTGTCCAGCACACATGCCCTGCTGATGCCTGATTCTGAATGGACCAACTTGCAAAAAATTGTTGTCAGTGTTCATTGTAGATGTCGAGTCATGATGAGATCCGAATCCGGCCGTGTCATATCCTGCGTCCCCTGACTGGCCAATCTTTACAAACCCATTCACACAGTACTTCACCTGCAAGGCCAGCGCATGTACCTTTCGAACATTGCACAGTGCACCTGAAGAACCTCCCCTGAGCACACACAAAGCACAATGCATTCGGGCAAATCGCAGAATCCGCAGTGAACATTCTGAGCTCAACTTTGATTTACTGCTTAGAGTATACCTGGAGAGCTCCCGAGTTCTGCAGCTCAAATGTGCGAGTTCGCTTTTCGCCAATGATGCATGACCCAAACTCAATCAAGGATGCTGATACATCGAGTTTTGCTCGCTTGCGCAGGCATGCCACCGGCACCACGATCCGCCCACAATTTGTGAGAACAGTGATCTGCGTGTTGATGTCATCATTCAGTTGCGGATTGAACTTCACTTGCATATGGCATGACATGCCAGAGCTTAGAAACCCCGGTGGCTGCATCTCCACTTCAAGCACATCGGCTACGCACGCAGCTGTACCCAGGGCTCTGCAGGACGCCCTGTGCCCTGAAGCATTTGTGAGCTTGACACATGCATAGTATGTTGAGCCTGGTTCAAAGTCTTCAAACAAAACTTGTGGTGGATCTGCGATGAACGGCGGAGATCTTGTGGGTCCTGAGTATCCATCCAATATGCCGGTGTCCATGCCCTTATGAAGCGTAATGCGGTCCTGCGCACCATTTGATAAGCCTTTCTTTCTCAGTAAAAGGGGTTGCATGTGCAACACCGGTCCCACACACATGAACGACCATCCAGTATCTAGTTATGCTACAGGACATTCACCTTGCATGTGCTGGACAGTTTGTCTGTGCAGCAATCCCTGACAGCATCATTCAGAGACCAAGATCCATGATGTAAGTGTGTGCTTCCAAGGTCCAATGGGTATGCTTCTTCCTCTAAATGTGTCTCATTTGTAGGATTTGGTTCTTCAAGAGAAATTGGCAGCGGAGTCGAACCCTTCAGCTCTGTCCTAGCCATCACTTGTGAGGGGAAAACAGGTTGTCTGCCTGTGGGGTTCAGCATTTTCTTCTGACCCTCTGTGATCTTCGCCATGTAAAGGTCTACTTTATCTTCCATAGTGCTCCCACCAATTTCACGCTGAAAAGCTTGCTCATGTTCCTGCCCCACCCAGAAATAATCGGGCTGAGTGCAGCAAGTCTACTAACAGGAGGGTACAAGGCTTATGTGTCAAGAGAACGTGCACACACCCGCTTCTTCATCGCAGCTATAATCTCTGTCGACCACGCATGCTGCTCACGCAAAAGCCGATTGGTTATTTGCTCTCGTCCTGATGCAGTGACTTGTTCCATCTGGATATTGTGACGCTTTTGCTGAGCTGTTTTCATAAATTGGCCTTGGACTTCATATGGATTCACCCCGCTCGATAAAAGAGACATTGCAGTTGCAGCATCACGTCGGATCTTTTCAATCGTGCTGGTGCTGCAAAAACATCTGCCAATTACCAAGCAGAAGCAGACACTGCCACTTGCCTACCAACGACTTCTATCTAGTCAACACATGAGAAAAATCAATTCATGCAAAGGACTGTGCATGTCCAGAATTTTGTCCGTACCGGTGCAGGGATGCTCTGTCTTTCATGCATTTGAAGAGGTGAGCAATACTTGCTTTCAGATTTGAAACTGCACTGCTCTGCCTGCGTGTGTTCGCAGCGTTTCTGCACGCTGCCAGGGAGGCTTTGATTGCTTGTTCTGCAAGGCGCAGCTTGGCCACAGCATCGCCACTGTTACAATTTGACACATGCAGCTCTGCTGCCACTCTCGCGGCATCTGCGCTGAGGAGTTGCTCTGATTTATGCTCTGTCTGCATTGACCTAGCTATCAAACCTGTCGCAATTTGCTTCTCTCTGCACAACCGCAGAGCGTTGCACACAAGCCTGTAGCTGACAAGATTACACGAGACGTTGACGCACTTGGAGATGAATTCTTGAAGCTGTGGGATGTGGTCATTACTGGTGTGAGATGAGACACTATTGATCATTTGGCTGACCAGCGGCTGCTTCCTCTCCGGTCGACTATCATCTTGGACACACTGGTCGACGTCCTCGGATAGCAGCTTGATGGCCTCTTCCAAAACACGGTCCATATGGTCCTTGCTGCCAGGCGCCACTTCATAACTGCAAATTGAGTGCACTTGAATCTGTGGATGGAAGGTCCCATGGATAGATGCCAATTAGGACCACCTTGTGCATTTATATATCTACATCATACCCTGCGTGATGCTGAAGGCTGTTCGGGTGGACGTACGTTGTGGATGCATGCGCTGTGGAGATGCAAGTGCCTACTGCCTGCGATGCGCGAAAGGTCGTGTGAAGTCCTGAAAGCTGTTCTTGTTGTTGCGACGAGCATGCATGCAATGGCCGTGCAAATGCTGCTCCGTCGATTATTGATCTGAGAGGCTTAAATGCCTTGTTTCGGACCCCCTTGGCAGCCCTTGCATACTCGCCATCATTGAGACCTGTGATCGGTTCGCCAGTGGATTCCTGCTCGCTGCTCTACACAGATGCAACTGAAGTCAGGGAGAAGCATGTAAGCGTAATGAATGATCAAGGTAGCTGGCCAACCTGGCACACGAGCCATAAGCTTTCCAGAAATGCCAAGGCTGCTTCTGCCTCGGCAACAGGGTCCCTGTTCTTTGGCACCTCCATACCCATGTACACGGCCATGGCATCCATAAAAGACATTCGATTTGTTATAGCATCTTCAATGGGGACCAAGAGCGCTGGCACAGTGCCCTCTTCCGCAGTACGCGCACTTGCTGCAGACATGGCTTCGGGACACGGTAGCGAGCGCGCACAGACTCTGACTCAGGAGTGCAGATTCAGATGAAATTATTGCATGTCATCACGGTGAATCACGTGAACCAATGTGAGTTTTCGTTGAAGCTGCTCGCATACAACAACTCTCAGAAACACACCAACGATGTTGTGTGCATCGGTGCATATGGTCAGGCCGATGTCGAAGGCACGGTGTGGCTGCGGCGTTTCGTCAGATTGCCGCGTGCACGTATTGGCCGCTCTTGCGTGGACAACCGTGTACCGTGGTCTGTCGACAGCGCTGCCGTGCACGGCCATGCATAGGCATCATGGGTCCATGTTGGGTGTACGCTTGAAGGTCTTCTGGCAGGCGTGACGTGGCGCGGCGAAAGTGGAGATGTTTGCGGAGCACTTGCACACCTCATGAGTCCATGTTGGGTGCCCGCAGACATGAGAAACAAACTTTGAAGTCTGGCATCACGTCTCCACCAGATGGGCATTGGCCTCAGCCACCTGAGAGGCGGCCATGACCAAACACACGTGCACAGACCATGGACCAGAGCACAGCCAGGCTCACACTTCTTCACACAAACATGATTGACGCCGATCACGCTGCTGGGCAACCCGTGGCCGAAGCGGTTGAAGGTGATTCTCATCCCGGTCTGAGTTTCCACGCTCTGGTTGCTGGGCATCAGCTGTGGCCCGCAATGCCCACCCGCCGTGCCGGGCCATGTTCCGCGCCTATGGTTTTGCCCTTTGCCCTTCGCCCTGTGTGTGTGTGTGGGGGGGGGGGGAACGGGGT
Source organism: Ulva prolifera (assembly GCA_023078555.1). Lineage (NCBI taxonomy): Eukaryota > Viridiplantae > Chlorophyta > Ulvophyceae > Ulvales > Ulvaceae > Ulva > Ulva prolifera. The sequence continues at coordinate 11,061,216 of CM041198.1, read as the reverse complement.
CATGTGTGGCTGGAGGTTCGGAGCGTTTGTGTGTCGGCGTGGGCGCTTTGGGTCCTTCTTGCGCAGGCTACGGCTGTGGCGTGGGTGCGTTGTGCTGAGCGGGTGGTTGTGTTCATGTGATGCTCGCTGTGCTGCCCGCCTCGCCGCCTTGGTCCTTGTAACACAGTGTGTTGTCATGTCACATATATAACGTTGCGTGGCGCAAGATACTCTAGAAGATCCCGCCATGCCATAAATCGTAATTGCGGCTGCAGCACGGGACTCCGTTGAAGGTAGACAATGGCCCCCAGATTATGTGGCGTCAGCAAGACAAGCCATCTGAAAGCACAGTCTAGATGTCTCTTCAAAGCAGTGTCCACGTCAGCCATGCCCGCCTTACGTGATGGGAGCCTCTGGTGTGTGTATGTCTAGCACATTGGCCTAGGGTCAGTGGGCTGAACTGAACGCTGTGACAGGTGTCATATCTCGTCGAGATACACGTGCAGGAAAGTAGCACATGGACCCTGCAGGGTAGATAACAGATCCCACCGCAGGCAGCCACACTGGACATAGGCAGCCAGGAGTGTAGGTATCGCTGCTGCGCTGGCTCATCCCAAGGCACTGCAGTCAGTTGCAAAATCATCCCCATTAAAACAAAGCTGCAAACCATGGCTATGATTCGTTGGTCACTACCTATAGGCCATGTGCCAGTGTTTAGTCCACCCTCCAGGGTGCTGATATTAATGTGTGAGTGAGACATACTTGACGCACATGCTTGTTTGGCACCTGACGCCCCACCAATGTACCAGTGTGCATGCTGTGCAGCAGCCCTGCACATCTACAGTTTGCAGCCTTCTCGAATTCCACTTCCACAAACAATCACAAACGGATCAGGATGGGGGGGCACGGGGCAATAGAGGAGGATTTAGACGTGTCATACATACAGGGGCCACACGCATAATCCCAGTTCCCGAACGAAGTCCAAGGGAAGGCAAGGAGTCCGAAGCCGCCCAATGGCTAGCTATGACTACTGCTGAAGGCAGACGGCCGTCCGCTGGGGCTGCGGAAGGACTCAGCTGCAAATTGACACATGTTGCAAGAGCTAGAGCCGTGCTAGATGCGCCAATCGCACAATCATGTGCCACGCTGCTATGGATATATAGGAGACCGAAGTCTCTAGGAATCTTGGTGGTGCATAGGCTGCACACACAGCAATATCGGTACATGAGCAGAGTGTTCCAGCCATTGCAGTTGAGGCCAGAGCCTCCAATACTGCTTCTGCCCGGCAGTGCCACTTGGAGCAACCGATACAATCTGTAACTCCCATATACCCCACATGCCGCAGCGGGACCTTAGGGCTCTGATGGGAGCATCCCAATGCTTAGCCTTCGGGTCTCAAGGAACAAGAAGTAGTAGCTTGCGGGCCACCCGGCCTTCTTGGTACATGTTTATCTGGGGGATGTCCATCTGTTAGCATTGCTCTAGTGCCCTCCCAGCGGCCGACTCGCCTTGAGACTATTTTGCTGAGGGCTACCATTGTCAACTGGCCACCCGCTGCAGGGCACAGTTTGGCAAAACTGCGGCACGTGCGGCGACACACAGGCTATGCAGTACATGTTCTGAGTGATGCGTCTTTTACTGCACGGCAGCGCCCTTGACGCTAGATTCGGTGGCAAGGAACTGGTTGCCACATTTTCTGTATTTCTATTGCTATGCATGGTCCGATGCTGCTACCAGCTGGCGTTGTATCATACTGAGACCGCAGATCATAGCTGGTCGTGTGGCAGTACTGTGCTTGTAGTACACTAGTCGCAGGGCGCAGGGAAAATCGCATCCAAAGCATACAGCATAGCCAATGACACATGGCATCTAGGTGGGTGTTGTTAACTTTCCAATCTTAGGATGTCAGTACAGGCGATCTGTTTTATGATTCAAATGCCCTCCTGCCTCTCCTGGGGCTGGTAGCAAGATGGCTGTGCAGATGCACCATGCTTCAAGGATCTCCGTATGCCAGCGTGCACAATGCTGAACTCGTGCACGTTACGCAAGTCAATGTGTCGGGTATGAGTTCCGCACAGCAGTGCATGCAGCTTCAGCTGAACTGAGGGCCTTGAGAGGTCCTCAAGATCGACTCCAGCATGGACCACTGTTCTTGTGGCAACTGCAGTGCCTATCATGCTCAAAGGTATGACCACAGTGACAGCGCATGCTCCATGCATGGTTCGCAGGGATGCAAATTTATACGATTTGTTTTGTCACTGGTACACTGAAAACGAAACGCTTCACACGCAGTCGATGAAATGTAACGAAACACCTGCATACTTTAGAAGCAGGTTTGAGAGGAATGCCCTATTCAAGGGGCAGCATTACATCATGGCACCTTCACAGGAATATGACCATCTGCACTCGCAAACGGGGCACAGCCCACACCCAAACAGGGTTGATGGAGCAAGATCCACGCAAACTCCACACGAACAGAATTTACATGACACTTAGAAGACGCATTTTAGCAGCACAGACTTGCCAACATAAGTAAGGCTCAAGAGTCTGTTCGATATCATGTAATTTGCAGTAGTCAAATATATAATTGGATAAGCTCATCTGAGACAGCTGCTGGCGTCAGTACTCCAAAATCGGTAACAAGCAAAGATATATATGATGGTGGTGTGTAATCATGCTTCGGAGTGTCTTGCCGGCTGCCTTTCGCCATCAGAGGTGCAATCTCAGATACGACCAGCGGTTCACTTGGAACGTCTCTTTGATTCAGGGGAAAGCGTCTCGAAAATTTGTAGCTCTCTGCTGCAACATAAAACGGCGTCTTCAGTGCTTGTGCACATATAGCCAGCTGATATGTTCCAACCATGTTGATGATTCCCCCCGATTCAACCACAGCTTCTGCTCCGACGAGTACAAGATCAACCCTGAAAAGCAGGAGGTGACTTACATGCATGGAATTTGCAGCACTGTGTAGTTCAGGAACCCAGCGGGGGCACTCTAGCAGACAATCCATTATGAAACTTGACAGGGTCCAGACCTGTCAAGATGAAATGCTGCCGCCGAGTCCAGGACAATGGACACAGGGACCCCCAACGGTGCGAGTTTTCTTGCCCACTCGAGGCCGGCCTCTGCTACCCGTCCTTCCGTCACAATCACTGTGAAGTGGACGCCCTGATTGACAGCATGTTGCAACAGGGCCAATACGACCCGAGAAAAGCCATGGCACATAACGACAGAGTCTTGCTTGATGAAACGCGATCCAATCTCGGCAATTGTTGCGCGGGCACGTGTTGATGTGTCAGCAAATTGATTACCTCTTTCAATCAGACGAGCTTTTGTGATTTCAAAGTCTTCATTCTCTACAGCGGATGTACGAGTTGTGTACCTGAGGAACAACTCACATCCTGCTTCCAGGGGTATAGAATGTGGATTCTTCCTGCATGAGGTAGATATATAAAGTATTTATCTGGCTAGCAGGCGTCAAGAACGACGCAAAATCAGAATTCCAGATTACCCCATTGAGCCAATATCCGCAAATTAAATCAACACAAACACACACCGGACAAGGTGCCCATACCGGCGCAAGACAGCAGCAGCTTCCTTGATTTCTTTTTCAAGTCCCATCATAGTTGTGGCCTTGCTGCGCTCTATGACTGATGTGAGGACTGTGATAGCTACCGTGCTAACAGCAAGTTCTGGGCTCTCATTGGCGATCGCTCGATACTCCATGGCAAGGCCATCCATTGCCTCTTTGGGCAGCACGTCGCCACCTTGACATCAAGACACTGGTCACATCCTGGATGTTACATACATCGTACAAGCTATGAGAACAGATTCAATGGCTCAATTCTACTGGCCGGATCGGTGTCTGCCCCACAGGGGCGACCGCTGTGTACAGTGGCTGCGCATACAGAGGACACAAGAAACAATGTGATTGTGATCAAGTCAACTCCACGGTGATTTTCTCTCCACCAACACTTGGCACACATGTGTATGGGAGGTGGGTGCCATCTTGGACGTATGCATCAATGTCTGAAGGACCGTCCTGTCGTCTCCTAGAGGGGATCATCTTGATCCCCGAAAAACGAGTTCTACGGGCGACGTGAACCAGTGATGCAATGCCACAGCCTCAGGAGTGCAACCGGCGTCATGTCCCTACATTAAGGCCTCATACGTATGGATGTGGAATCACACCGGCATCCGCGTCCATCCTTCGGACGGCCCACAAGCTGCACAATGATCGTCAGTACCAGCGATGTGATGGCTGATACGCAATGACTTTCAGAAACCGCGAAGGCCGTGTTCCAACAGGCTGCCGGAAAGCCGTGATGGCTCTTCACATTCACGAGTGTGACCGCAGAGACAGTTGAACGCGTTGCATTTCAGTACTGTACGTCATTGTGAATTGGCTTATGCTGACTCCGATGGAAGCATTTCTGGCCAGCCACTAATTTCGCGCCGAAAGCATCAGTACATCCAAAAGACCTCCATGCACCGTGCATAGAGCATGCTCTGCGGCCACGTACAGGCCCACATCTGAAGTGGCAGGCTGTCATCGACATCTCCCCTGAGCTACTACAGCCGAGTGTCAAAGTCAAGGAGCATGCGTGCTCAACCGTGGATTCTTCATATCTCGCGACATCTCGAACTCAGCTTGACCAAGTGATTGACGGAGAGTCACGATGAGGTGAGATCCGGTGCAGTACAGAGATGTGGCGTCAAAAGTAGATTTTTGGCGTGATGGACAGTATGCCGAATTTCATCCACATCCGTTGCACACGTTAACACTTCAAGAGCATCAATGAGCACCTTCGCCGACGCCCCCGAGGGCAACGCAGTCAAAGGCGCGAAAATCTTCAAAGCTAAGTGCTCTCAGTGTCACGTACCTGAGCAGGGCGGTGGTCACAAGCAGGTGTGATTTTCCATCGATCTCAGAGCAGGCGTTGCCCTGAGGCGGCACTCAACTGCCGACTGGGTGAATTTGGATCCCCACATCGATTGAAACAACACCAAGGCAAACATAAAGGACGTAGCGACAAATTCAGCGCGATCGTACTGCGAAGTATACATGCCCGTCAACCATTTTGGAAACATGCGCCCATCGGTATGGCCGGCGTAGGTGTAAGTTGCTTCACCAAAGTTCGTGTGACGCGTCAAGCGTACAAAAGTTTCTCGTCCCACAGCTTCTGGCTTCTGACGCGCAGCATGCTGCGCTTGCCACACTCATCCCCGGTGAATAGTGCTGGCAAGAGCATCGTATGCAACTCGATTCGACCGCTGTCTCACGTTTGGCACAGGCCGGGAACTGTAAGCACGCCACGTGCCTGTTTTTCAGACAGGGGTGCGCTGTTGACAGTTCCGAATGTACGTGTGCAGGGCCCTTGCCTAGGTGGCTTGTTCGGTCGCACGTCTGGCAAGGCTGCAGGCTTTTCGTACTCGACAGCAAACAAGGACGCTGCTGTCACATGGAATGAGGACACCCTGTATGAGTATTTGCTGAATCCAAAGAAATATATTCCTGGTGTGTCTCGTCTGATCATTGTATTATGTTGTTGAAATGCTGAAAACTGTCCGTTGCTGGTATGACGCTGGGTGCAGGAACCAAGATGGTTTTCGCTGGCTTGAAGAAGCCACAAGATCGCGCTGATCTGATAGCCTACCTGAAGGATTCCACTGCATAGACAGTTGAGTCCACCTCAATGTATGCGGCTCATGGAGCTGAGGATGTTTGGCTATGTCGGGTCAGGTGTCGACATCACATCCCGGATGTCGTCAGCCACCTGTGGTTGTGTGCCATAGTAATGGAAAGGTGGATTTTACTCCTCCAGTGCAACAAACACATCAGATATAATATCATTAGACAATAATAACCCATCTGGATCACGCAAACGCGCATGTGCCACATCTTGACGATCAACTGCAGCCATAACTTGGGCGAGCGTTGCTGAAGATTTCTCTACTTCAAATAGCACTCTACCTTCATGGACGTGCTTTCGAAGTGCATGTAAGACACACTCCAAACGATCTCTGCCAAAACCGTTTGCAAACCATGAACAGTTCATACCCTTTGTCAACCTCAGTTGCAGCATTATAGCTTCGAAGATCCTCTCTTGACACGATGCTGACGGCTCACCGGATGCATGTGTCTTACTGGGAATATTCAGCTCAATATCGTTTACGTACTGATGCCATGCTTGCATTGACCTTGGCCTTGTTGTTCGTACTCTGTTCAAGTACGATGCGGCACCCAGTCCGAATGCGTAGTATGAGTAACCCTGCCAGTAAACCTGCAGCATAGGTCGGTGACAAGTCGATCAAGCGAAATTGACCACTGAATTGGAGATCATGCTAGCATATTTGTTTTTCTGATGGGGCGGGAGCTATCCATGCCAGTGATACAGCAAGTGATCAGACGGAAACACACCATATTATGTGCACATTTGTGCCCAGGCTGGGAAAAACTACTCAATTCATAATGTTCATATCCGGAGGAACATAACCAATCACTCGCTATTTTCAAACTCTCTACCGCCGTCGTCTCGCTCGGCATTGCCAACGCCCCTTGGTCCCGCCATCTCTGAAAAGCCGTACCTGCTTCGACCTGCAATGTGTTGCAGATTGCACAGACACCGCACGATTCATAGGTGCTACATTTCTGAAGTAGCCAGGCATAGAAAGCATAAATAGGTGTGCACCTGAAGGTCATAGATGGATAAGTGCGATGGTTTGCAATAGATGGCCTGCTGGATAGATGCTTCCCAATCGCCCAGATCAACTCCTGGAAGACCTGAAATCAAGTCCAAGCTCCACGAAGGGGGTTCTGCATCATGTACAGCTTGAATTGCGGCTTGAACATCAGACAGATTGTGGGATCGGCCACATAGATCGAGCGAATTCTGCATGCCACAGGTCTCAATTGTTCACGGCCTTGCAGCTACATCCACATTGTGGACGGTCATCACAGTCGCCATCATCATTTAATGTGCCCGATACAATTCAGAACAGTGCCCATTGACCATTGTCAACACTTGTGGCCACACCTGGGAAAATGCTTGCACCCCAATGCTGAAACGGTTCACTCCAGAACTCATGTAAGCTTTCAGCGTTCGGGCATCAAAAGTCCCAGGGTCGGCCTCCATGGTGATTTCTGCACCAGCGGAAATGCCTAGACATGAGTCTAATGTGTTGATGATCTTTGTCAGATGCACGGGTGGAATCAATGACCTACAACATGAACATCTCAGATAGATGGCCATGAACGTACGCCAGATTATGTATGCTCATCACAGCTCTACTGCTATTCTGTCATGGTAAAGCAGGTCAGAAACGTACGGTGTGCCACCTCCAAAAAACACGGTCTGCAGTGGTTCAGCATTCCATTTTGGCTGTTTACCAATCTCTTTACAAAGTTGGTCAATGTACACTGTAAACCGATCTTGTACCACTGCAGCAGCTGTACATGTTACCAGGCTCACTTGAACCACAGGCTCGGGATTGGCTGTGTGTGTGGGGGGGGGGGGGGGGGGGGGGGGCTGCGATTGCCAAAAGAGACAAACCTTGACGGTGTGGATCTCCAGTGGCTACCACCGGAAAGTCACAGTAGTGGCAACGGCGTTTACAGAACGGGAGGTGGACATAGGCGGCGACGGTGGGAGCCGCAGCTGCATCCCAAACTGGAGGACCATTCACTATGGCGTCTAAGGACACCGCCTTCACAGCCGAAGAATGCACACGGAAAGAGTGCGTGAGCTGCCCAGTGAAGAATGCAAATCTGCGAGTGCCCCAGATTGGGGTGCCAGCAAAGCTTGACATACTTGCGACGTGCCTCAAAATGTGTTCTCAATGGGAGCCGACGATGAGAGTACGTAGCAACTCGTGACTTGGACTTTGACGATATTCACCTATGTGCTTGCGCGCTCAAGGGATTCAGGATCAGGCATGCGTCTGCATTCGTGACAACGCTGCCTGCACAGAAACGGCAACGCTCCATAGACTAAAGCACAGCTGTACGCAATAGAGAACCGTGGGATTGTGCAGCGTGCATGGGTCGTGATCACTCGGGAAAATGGTCTTCGACGCATCGCAATTGTACATGCAGGCGTCTGGCCAGGTGCCAGGCCCTGGCATGCCGTGCTGTGTATTGCAAATGAGAGGCAGCGGGAAACGGCTGTGATTGGTTGATGTCAATAAACCATCTTCTCGATACCGCCTTCCAAGCGTCATGCCCTTTTCGACTGACAGATGGTCCTGAGGTAGCCTCGCAATGTCTGAAATTTTAGATGGAGTAACCTCTGCACGCATGAAACAGTTGCCACGGCTCAAGGTCAGGTCGGATGCCTTATGCGTAGAAATTGCTTCCGTGCATTTGTCGCTTGTCCTCTTGTTGGCCTATGTCTGCTGTTGACACCGATAAGGATTTGCATCGCCGTTTACATCCCCACCTACGCTGTTATGCTTTTATTCTCCAGCTGAATCACTGGTACTTGATCACAGCAAAAGCACTGAGAGACAAAGACCCCGCAGGTGGACGCGTTTCCCGGTTCTGAACAGTGGATCCAAAGATTGAAAGAGGTAACACCGGAAAAGTCGCTGACTGCTGTGGCACACTCATGTATGCTGTATTGAACATCGCATGACCTGCAGGAATTGACCGTGTTGGTACAGTACATTCGTAGCTGCAAAGACGATGGCAACGACTGGTTCACTATTGCTCCCAGTCAGAATGGCTTGAACTGGCAAGGTAAATGCTGGTGGGTGTGCAATCTGTTGCGGTATGAGTTTGATTTTAGTTTCGAGCTGCCTGCCTTGTACCCAGCAACTGCACCGGAGATACGTTTGCCCAATCTGATAGGCAAGACTCCGAAGCAGTACCGTGGAGGTATGTGACTTGTGGAACTGGCTGCTGATGAACATGTGATTGAGCCTCATGTGCGACACATTGCGGAGAGGACACTGTTGCAGGAGCCATCTGCCTGACTGCACATTTCAAGCCTTTATGGAAAGCCAACTCTCCATCGTTCGGAATAGCCCATGCTTTGTGCATGGGATTGGGGCCGTGGCTTGCGGCTGAAGTTCCATACCTTGCTTCCACTGGAGCGATAGAAGCCAAGTCGTGATGAGGGTGAACCGGTGAAATGTTGTACGGTGCATAAATGTGGCCTGCTGTCCGAAATTGCTGTCTGGCCAGCAGGACCTTTCAACACAAGTCGGCTGCATACAGAGGCATGTCACCTGCCTGCACAGAGTGCCACTGGCAAGGTCAAGACATCAATGGTCTCAAGCCGCACCTTTGCTCGTGAGGTTTCCTTGGGCAGTGATGTGGTAGGATTTTGTAGATCGCTCTTTCACGAGATTGCGAGTCATGATTTGGGTAAACTTTGAGTGATGATTTTAATAGAACCCCGTAGCTACTCGGAGCGATGGTCTTGCCAAACCACCAGGTTCAGAACATCACGCAGTGCTTGGCCGGCACCATGACGTTTGACATGACCAATTCGAGTTATCGCGGGACCTGTGTGCAGCTGTGCAGCTGGCAACAACAGCACGAAAATTTCGGGCTTGGTTATCCTCCGGCGAATCGCCTGTGCTGTAACTCCGATAGCACCTTGTTCGCCATGGCCCGTTCGTGCAAGGATCATTGCACGTGTGGTGTTGATGAGCCAGTGGACGGGTTGTGAGTGTTGCGATCGAGGAGTTTTGCTTGTAGTTACAGCGATGGTTGTCAGTTCCAACGATCTGCCCGGAGTTGCTGTTTGTTTGTGCGTTTGCGCACCCACGCACGCATATGCCTTCGGGCTCTTGGAGGGCTCTTACTGGTGGCAGCGGTTGCCCCCCCCCCCCTCCATCCATCCGCCATGCCCCATTCTCGCAGAGGCACACAGCGTGACGACCTACTCTCGATATTTTTGGGGTATCGCTGATCGGCGACATGTGTTACAGGGACAAAGTAAGCAAGGCAGGCAGCACCGCGAGAAAAAACCAGGGGAATCGCACACCACGCAACAAGCCACACGCAGCACACACCAACACACCCACGCAACGTCAGCACCTGCGCCGGCCACAGCCACACAGCCAAACACACGACCACACATACCCACAAACACACACAAGCATCCCACCCAACACCCACAGGCACATCCACACGCGCACCCCCACCCGCACCCCGCCCACCAGCCAGGCGCAAGAGCCCCGAAAGCACACACAGCCAAGGCTGCCGAGCAAAGAAACAGCGAAACCCCTACAACAACCCCCGCCCCGGGGAGGCCCCCGCCTCCCCCAGCACAACCCACCCCGCCCACCCGCAACCCCCCAAAGTCCAGCCCAGCCTGCCCACACCACCCGGCTGTGCCCCAATGGCGGGCCCCACGCAGACGCACGGGGAGGACAACGGCGAAGCGCAGCACGCCAGGGCCGCCACTACGACGAAGCGGACGAGGCCGCGAGCGTACGCAGAGACGACCGCCCATCAGGCAGCCCGCGCGGGCGCGCAGCGCCGCTCAGGCCGGGTGGCCTGTGAGCGGCGTGAGGTCATCACGCACGCACGCACACACGCACGCACGCACGCACGCACTGCATTACGCCGTACGAGGCCTCGTTGCCTCTGAACTCGACAGCATTTGCGGTCATCTCCAGCATGCGCAGATACATCGAAAATGCTGGATCATATGAATAATGCAGCGACAGCCCGCAAATAGTCATCGCATGCCACAGCGAGGGCAGACGGTGGGTGCATGCATATGTGGCGTCGTGGGCTTGTTTTGATCGGACTCAAAACACCCGTCTATTGCCCTGCTGCTTCAATGGAAATCTGCCATCATAAGAAAAAGGCTTTACATGCAAATGTGTCTTTCAGTATGGAGTTTAGTTCGCATAGCAGCCCAGGTTATTCACGCAAGTGCAGGGCAGGCTCAAGTGGTGCTCCACACCAAGCACCGCTGTATGGTGCATGGAGATATGCACAGCTCATAAAGCAAAACACAGCACAGTCTTTATCTGATTCAAGTGTGATCATCACAGCAGAGATGAGAACGGCTGCAGCCTGTTGCCGCAACGACTTGCATCCCCGCAGTAGCATACGCACAGCAGATGGCATGGTTCGAGCGATTACCAGGTCGGAACAAACCTGTTAGTTGATAGAATACCATGTGGCTGCTGCCTGAGTATATATAATGCGTGCGTGAGCGTATAACAGTTGATGGTGTTGCACTGCATGTGTGATGCTCTGTGCTGCTCTGTGCTGCTCTGTTGCCCTGCACAGAATGTACCAGTTGATGGCGTTGCCCTCCACAGAATGTGCTGTCCCAGTTGGTCATGTTGGGTGCACTGCATGTGTGTTGCTGTGCTGCTCTGTTGTCCTGCACAGAATGTGCAGTCCTAGGTGGTTATGTTGGTGCCTGGCTCACAACTGCGTTCAGTGGCCATGTAGCCATAGCCAGTCCCCTTTGCTGTTTACGCCGGCGTATTTGCCGTCGTTCGCGCGCCTTTCGGGGAAGCGCAGTTAAAGAATGCAAAGATGGCAACATTGTGTATCTGGCATGGCCCCCTACGCCACCGTTTACTCACAGTAGAAAGCTGTGAGTATGTCGAAAAATGCATGTCTGGAATTGTTTGAATCACCACATAGCAGATTCCGTATGATTTCACTTTGCATCCGCAGGTGTTCGATTGCAAACGATAGCAGCCTATCGGACATCAGGGCAAGCAAAAGATCGCAAGCAAAAGATCGGAAGGAGGTGCAGTAGCTGCTGGCACGAGACGGTGGTGAGAACAAGATGGAACGTGCGTCGTGCCTTGTTTGTGCGCGATCATGCTGCGGTTTTCCGCAAGGCATCGTCTTGCTTGACTGCACGTGCGAGCGAGCTTGGTTTATGAACGAAGTCAACACGCCGAGACCGCTCCATCTGTCAACCGCCCAAAACCTGGTCAGTAGCCAGAACGGTGTGGATGGAAGTCCGACTGGACGTCGATCTGAAGGGGGTGGAGCAGTGGCTGGCAGCAGCCCTGGGCACAGGTTCTACGGTGCGACAAGGCCTCGCCAAACGACCGCAGGAGACATCGAAGAGCACGCTCAGCGCTATCTTACCACTAGAGATCTACATCTCTTCCACCGCGGTGCACCGGTGCGCCGCGCTACGCTGTGGTGCGATGTATGCTGTCCTCACACGGGACCTCCCCGCCGACAGCCGCTCCAGCGATGGCGCAGCGATCCAGGGACTGCCCCACGACAACCGGACGGTATCTGCTGCCGTCTAGTGTGTGCTCGAGGGCCTCCGCGGCGCCGAGCCGTACGCGTCGAGTGCCGGCCAGGGCTGAGGGCCTACGGGATAACAGGAGCCCGACGCCCTCAATGCGCGAGTCGGGCAAGGTAGCACACACACACACATACAGCCACAGCAGCACACATCACAGATGCAGGAAGACGAGGAACAATGTGAACGCTCTCTTGCCCGGAAATTCAGCTATCTTCCTCATACTACTGTTCACAGCAAACGAGCAAGCATGCGACCTGCGGTTAAAGCGTGTTCTGATTGACCAGATTCTGATAATCGGGCATGGTGTATTTGAACGTACTGGGTACTTCTGCAGTCATATCGAAATAACGATATTGAATCGCAGCTATTTTGCCAAGGATAACGGCAGGGGTACTCCAGGTCACACAAACAATCCTGTGAAGCCATAACGCATCACCTTATTTTCGTGATTGCTACAACATGCTGCCACAGTTTTGCTGACAAGCCTGAACAAATGCCGGCAGTGGCAGTACGCAAATTCATATTTATCACTGCAGCACAGCAAATACTCTCTGCAAGGTGTGTGCCTAGATCAAGCCTAAATGCTCTTCAAGCAAAAGAATTCTGTGGCTCCAACACCAGCTTCAGATTCAGGGTACTCAGCGACGTCGGATGACATTGCGAAGAAGCACATGGAATTCTTCGAAGTCGATCAGGCCGTTCCCTGTATCAATATTTGTATCAGCACCTGATGTGAATATTAAAAGGATGAATGGAATCTATCGAAGTGGCACATGGGACAATTCCGAGACTCCATGCTAGGGCTTTTGGATACAAGTCATTCGTGTCAAAACGCCAAATCGCACCATCTTTGTCCGCCTCTGCAATGACCTCTCGAACAGATGCATCATCTCCCATCAGCTTGGCAAGCTCATCTTTGGATATGAACCTGCACAAATTTGTTGACCTTCTACAGCATATCAGCACATAACAGACATGCGTCAATTGAGCAGATGTGGGCGTAGAGGTTCGCAGGGCATGGGCATACCCATTCCCGTCCTCGTCTATTTTGTCGAACACGACTCTGACACGATTTTGCCAGGCCTTTGATGAGCCAGCCAACAGTCCATGCGACATCTGATATGCAGACATTGACGCTGCAACGAATTCCTGCAACAGTATCCACATTAAGGACGCATGGTCGTTTCAAATGTTCCCTTCGCACCTGCGACAGAAGCATAGCTGTGATGTGTCACCTAGTGCACTGTACGTACCATGTAGTCAACCATACCGTCTCCATCTACATCAAGTGTCCTCATCATCTGCAACAGCGCCACAGTTGGGATTTCCGGATTGACACGTGATATTTGCAGCACTGGCTTTGTGCATGGGAAACACATGCATAAAATGTTGTTAGTCTGGGACTCTCACCTCCTGTATGTCCTGTGCACTGAAGACATTTTTGGCGGTTTCCCCTGTCCTGAGATGACTGAGCGCATTGACCATTTCTTCTATACTAATGGTGCCACTGCCGTCTGTGTCAAGTAGAGCAAATTGCCGTCGCAGATCGACGATCTCATTTGCTTCAAAAGTTTTTGCAATCTCGACCAAGATTGCCTGTTTTACTCGATTGTAGCCTGAAAACTTTCGTATATTTTGTACGACAAGAACATCCAAGGGGGCATCAGGTGCTGCACCATCTTGGGAAATCCATGGATGAGCAAGGGCTCTAGCAGCGCTATATCGTGCCTGCACTTCAATTATGGGGTGTGTACAATCAGAGCCTTGCAGAACGTGCTGTGTTATGTGATATGAAAGCATAACTATTTCAATCATGAATGAAACATGTCGATAGAGCGGACCTTTACATCGCGTGTCAGTAACGAAAGGAGGAGCTGCTTTGCTTCCTGAGACAGATTTTTGCAGGGCCCCGCATTCAGATCTAGCTGACCACCAAGAACTTGTTTAAAAATACCTGGTCAAAGACATCACTTTCTGGGAGAAGATATGAACAAACTGACACCAAAGTATGCATAGACTCAGGGCTGTTCTTAAAGTTTCAAGCCCATGAGTACACCCCAAAATGCGGTCCCATGCTACATATTGAGCCTGGAAGCGTCACCAATTGTGTTTCACAGCAGATCTACCGCTGCAGCGGCAGGGTCATGATTCACAGCGTACCTGCCTCAGTGGGAGCCCAAAACGGCACTTCACCAGTAAGGAGAATGTACATCATGACCCCACAACTCCATAGGTCTGCCATGGGCCCGTACTTTCTTCGCAGCACTTCTGGTGCAACATAGTATGCACTTCCAGCTACATCGTCAAATGTTTTGTGTTGTGCGGCATCAAAAAAGTCAGACAGGCCAAAATCTGTGACCTTGAGTGGAGCATCAGGGTCTGCTTTGGCATACAGGAAGTTTTCTGGCTTTAGGTCACGGTGGATGACACCGTTTGTGTGGCAATCGGCAACTGCCTGCAGGATCTGCCGCATCACAACAGAAGCGTCCCTTTCTGAGTACTTTCCTTTGTCTAGCAGGCGCTGAAACAACTCTCCGCCCCGGCAGTACCTGAAAATGGCACACAAGTGCTCTGCTTGCTGGGTAAACCTGCGCACTCGCAATTGTGACTAGATAGATGAATTTGGACATACTCCAGCACCATGTACACAGCTTCCTCATCTTCATATGCTCCATAGAAGTGTACGATATTCGATCTGCCCTTCAGCACAGTCAAAATCTTGACTTCTCTTTCGAGATCATCAATGGCCTGCTTGTCTGTTAGAGAGCTTTTTACAACCTTCTTCACAGCGTACTCATCCTTGGAGCCAATTTCAGTGCACCTGTCACAAACTACCGTATCCTGAGATAAATTAGCATCACTGGGTCATGTCAGTTCATACTATGCTGCTGTCGTCAAATTGGTGTGCAGGTTCTGTCAGAGACTGGAAAACTGTCACGGATGATCAGGGCTCACTCGAATGTGGTGCCATATTGCCCTTTCCCCAACTCTCTGCCGACAGAAAATAGAGATGAAAAGTCTTTCCGGAATCCGAAATCTAAAATCTTCTTTTGTGGTACAGCATAGGCTGACGATCTTTGGTTGTGACGCGCATGACTTTCCCCCTCTTCATCGATTTTGCTGCCAGCTCCGCAGCATGAGCACACGCCTCCCATGTTGTTCTACTCCAACACCTATTGGTAACCACGCGGATCAAGTGTAAGATCACAGCTGGTATGGAGGTGCGCAGCTGTTGTAATCGCGAAGGAGAGGATTCCCGCTCTGACGTGGGATGTGAGTGGGGTGCATGTTACGACAAAAAGTCC
Source organism: Ulva prolifera (assembly GCA_023078555.1). Lineage (NCBI taxonomy): Eukaryota > Viridiplantae > Chlorophyta > Ulvophyceae > Ulvales > Ulvaceae > Ulva > Ulva prolifera. The sequence continues at coordinate 11,045,684 of CM041198.1, read as the reverse complement.
TAGTTGCTGGTAGGCGAGCTCCAGCGGGCACTTCACGTGCTTCCTAGAGAATGAGCAATGCACGAGCGTGTGCGACAGATTCAGCGACTTGGAGCCTGATGAAAACGGCATGCAATCAGCATAATTCCACACAGCAGCAGCAAAGTTGACTTGCCTTGACTTTGCGTCGGTGTGAAGTTGTGGGCTGCAACCCCAATCTATACCCCACTCGTGTCGACACCAGCGATCTCGAGACGCTGCATTCACAGACCGACTGGCGGGTGGCACTCTTGCAGCAAAAAACAGCGTGACCATATCACCTTGTGATTTGGAATTGATTGTCCATCCACGTTCGTGCAAGACGAAAATGCGAGCTGCCTGGACTGTGCAACGCGGCGCCGTTCACGACTGTGTCTAAACGTAACAGGACGCACGCGCAGTGGCAATGCATTCGATGGCATCGCGTGGTACGCCACCGCCGTGAAACCGTGCGAAGCAACTCGGTGTCAACTGCATGTGTTGTCCCATTGCCGGGATGCAGTCTGCCGACGGGAATAGATTGCGGACGCCCCAGTTTGGATCCGTGGTCACCTGTTGCTTCCGGGATCGACTGTGATTGCCGGTAACATTTCAGCCTTTGATGAAGACTTGAGAGTATTGCCAACTATTCACAGCTGTCTGCGATTTATGTCGGCACGACATTATCCTACAATCACTGTCTGGAGCGGAGTGTGGTTGTAGTGTTCGTGTGATTGATTCGGATGAGATTCGGTTTCAGTGTTTGTATTCTCCCGTTCACTCTTTTGTAACTGTCTGGAGCGGTCGACCGAACAGATGTTCCTGTTCATCGCGCGCTGTGACACCAACCACATCGGCTAGACCTACTCTATCTCGAGATAATGCACTGCAGTTGTCCACTAACGTATCATGGAGTACAGTTCGTACCAGTGGGGGGGGGGGGGGGGGGGGGGGGGGGGATTTCCCGCTGAAATTTTCGAGTTTCAGAGGTGTTACCCCTCTGAGGCTTGTCGGTTTCAGAGGGCTATCCCGCTGTAATGCTGTGATTCCAGAGGGATGCCAAGAGGGATGCCAAGATATTTTTTTGCTCGCTCAGCTGATTTTTTGCTCGCTCAGATCACGCTGTCTGAACGTCCCGTTCGCTTCGCTCTCGTGGTACGTTTTCAGCGGGCAAGCCCGCTGCGCCCGCTGACATCTTCTTTATCAGCCTGTTTCAGCGGGCGAAACCGCTGCCTGAAGCTCACCCGTGGAGGGATTTGTCGACAAGGGCTGTGTTTCAGCGGGAATCAAGCGGGATGTAGAGCTCTGGTTCGTACTGCGCGAGGCTGAGGGCAGACGATGCATTACGATTTGCGATTTTCTTCATGGCCAGAAACGCACAGCACATTTGTTTTGTTGTTGTAAACCTTGGCGATGGATCTGAGCCACGATCTTAATTTTCTTCGTAGACGTTTGTACATGTTGTAATTGAAGGAACAAGTCGATCACTCCGTTGCAGAAGGTTCTCAATTTTCATATCTCACGGTCTGTCGTTGCTGTTGCAAGAAGGGCTCTCAAACCCTCCCTTTGCTATCGGGATCTCCGACTAAAAGAAAGTTGGTCTCTGCCACCGGGCGGTGCCCGGTGACTCTCCTGCAGCGGAAGGGAAATCCCGGTAGTGTGCTGAATGATAATCGGGGGCTTGCACAAAATTCGCAAGTAGTGCAAGGGATTCATAAGTTTAAACAAGCACCGATAATGTTCAAATCAATTGTACATCCTACAGATTCTCTCCTAGCAGCTTCTCAAGCTCCTCAATGGCATGCCTACGTCGTCTGCTGCCAACTCTGGCGCATGTTCGCGAGCTCGACACCAAGATCAAAAAATGCAGCACAACACGCTTGTCATTTGTCACATGCAGTGCATCATGTAGCTTCTAAAACAGCAGCTTCTCCCGATGGTTGTGCATAACACCAACGTGCAGCCGCTGCGTGGCTGCCCGTTATCGGGATCCCCGGTGAGACGCTGCGCGGCTCACCGTAATGCTCCCGGTACGACGCTGGCGCTTACAAGGCAAAACCTGTGCCGGCTGCGCCGGCCCTTGGGGTCTGCCCAAATTTTGCCATTTTTGACGGGATCCCCGACCGGGATGAAGAGCCCTGACTTGCAACTTGCAAGTCATGCGTATCTCGGAAGGCAATTGCGAAGTCTGCTTAGTCGGCTAAATAATTTTGATCAGTTGTATTTCTTGCGATGGGTCCCGTTCAAAGTGAGTGGGCAATGGTTGCATGCAGTGCCTCTTACCAAATGTCCGCGCGCTATCGGCATCATGTTCGGCCGGGGAGAGATTTGGGTCAGAAGCTTTTAACATGAATCTGGATCTTAGGGCCATGTGATGCAAGGGCAATATCGCTACGCAATGTGCCACCTTAGCACATAAGGCCGAGGAAGACACAAACACCGGCCAGGCTGCCCGCACCCTATCCATAGCTCCCGCCACCCTGAATGCTGAATCTCACAGGTTTAGGCGCTGATCTGCATCCAGGAGTGGGTCTGGTTGGGCTGCTAGTGCAGCTTGTGAACTCTTCAGCGCTCCTGACCTGCTGGTAGATCTGTGGAAGTACACGCCGCTGACTGCACTTTTGTGTGTCGACAAGCTTCTCTTGAAACATGTACCGCATCATAGATCTTCTTAAGAGATAAGTGTCATTGCCTGATCAGCAGTGCGAATGATTCTGGGCGTGGCCCAAGACATCATAGAGAGTGCACAGAGGCGACAGGTCGCACTAGCCAGTCCACACATATCTCAGATGTGTGCCTCTTCGATGCTGGAGGCGTTCCACGATGTGCAAAAACACCTTAATCCACCGCAAGGTTCATTAGCAATGCTTTTGCAGCCTTGACTGGACGCCCACCGCAGCAAGCGATTGTGTCATTGTGGCTGCTTCAGACTCGCCAACAATCCCGGTCCAGTGGGAGTGGCGCAAGGCCGCCTGCTATCGCCACTGCTGTGCACGGTGTCTAATGACTCAGTCCTGGATAAACTGTATACTGGTGCATAGCCAGCGGCTGACATGATCCATGTTGGTGAGGGTGAAGGCGATCGTCCGTGATCTGGCCGCTAGCAGTCACACGCTGCAGCGGCATCGCCTCCGCGGTGGAACCGCACCTGAGCAGACTCCCGCAGGGCCTCGGCCGTGGCCTCCCGGCACGCCCGGCAGCAACCCTAACGTCACCATCCACTGCGCCCTCACCCGCCCAGGCCTCGGCCGCGCCCGCAACCTCTCATGGCGCCCAGGCTCTGCCCTCCATCTTCCCTGTGGCTGCTGCCGCATGCACTGCCGATGCCGATGCCGCGGTCCTCGGCGCTGTCGTCCTCGGCGCCGCTGCGATCCGCGCGCAGTCACCCCGCGCCCACGACGCGGTCGACCCCTGGCCAGCTCTCCCTGCAACAGCTCAGCCTGTCTCCGACACCTCCCCTGCCTCGGCCGCGCCCGCTCCCTCCCAGGCGCCCAGGCTCCCCCTCCTGTCACGTACGCAGCTGCTGTCTCTGCCTCGGGGTGTGCTCCCTGTGTCACGCCTGCCCCCGACGCCGGCCCGACCCCCACCCCGGCTGAGCCCGGAGCGGCGCCGCTGGCGGCGCCGGCGGCGGCGGGCGACGAGCATGAAGCCCCTGACCCTCGACGGCCTCTGGCGGCCGGGCGGCGTTCGCGGCGGTCGGACAACGCCCGGAGTGCCCCTTCGGCTCCTCCTCCCCGGTCGCGTAGCGCCGCTCAGCGCGGTGACATTCTCGCGTTCTTCCCTGGCTCGCCGGTGATCGGCGACGTGTGCGTGTCTCACCCGCTGGCTGGCTCGAATTTCCGCTCAGCGGCAACCTGTGACGGCGCCGCCGCGGCGCAGTCCGACCAGCGCAAGCGCGACAAATATGGCCGTGCGGGCTCTGGCGCATTCACCCTGGTGCCGCTCTCTCACAAGACATACGGGAGGAATGGCCCGGCCGCGTTCGCCTTCCTGAACCGGCTTGCCGACCTTGCTGCAAGTTCGGACGCCGCCTCCCGGCGGCTGTTCTTGGAGAATGCGATGCGCGACCTGTCCACGACGCTGTGCCGCGCGGTGGCTCGGCAGGTGCACGCCGCTGCCCCGCTGATGGTGCGTCATGTGGGCACGGCTGTTTTGACGGGGCTGGCAGTCCTGTCCGATGACCTCACGCCGCTCACAGGCCACGCGGCCTGAGCGGCGCTGCGCGCCCGCCTGGGCTGCGTGGTAGGCAGGCGCCGCTGCGTGTGCGCTCGCAGCCTCGTCCGCTTTGTTGCGGTGGCGGCTCAGGCGTGCCGCGTTTCGCTGGTGTCTTCCGCGTGCGCCTGCGTGTAGCCCGCCGTTGGGACGCGGCCGGGTAGTTTGGGCAGGCTGGACTGGAATTTGGGGGTTACGGGTGTGGGTTTGCGTTCGGGCGGGGTGGTGTGCGTGGGCTGCGCTTGGGGGGGTTGTGTTGGGGGAGGCGGGGGCCTCCCCGGGCTGGGGGTTGTTGTCGTTGCGGTCTCACTGTTTGTTTGCTCGGCGGCCTTGGCTGCTTGTGCTTCTGGGTCTCGTGCTCCTGGCTGGTGGGCGGGTTTCCGGTGGGGGTGTGCGTGTGGGCGTGGGCGTGTGTGTGGCTGTGTGGCTGTGTGGCTGTGGCCGGCGCGGGTGCTGCCGTTGTGTGGGTGTTTTGGTGTTTGCTGCGTGTGGCTTGTTGCGTGTTGTGCGGCCGGTGCACTTCCCAATGTTTGCTTGCGGTGCTACCTGCCTCGCTTGCTTTGTCCTTGTAACACGCTGCAGCTCCGGAGCCATTGCAGCAGCTCCAGTCAGGTCATCGGCATACAGCGCGCTGCAACGGCTCCGGAGTTGTAGCGCACGATCAATGTTTTAAGGCCGAGCATACCGAAGTAGGGCTTGCCGCTGCATGTTCCAAAGACGAGTGTTGTCGTGTTTGGCAACGTCCACCTGTGATCGCGAAGTGCTGCTGCTGATGTGTCGTGTGAATCGCGCTGCCGCGATGATACGCTGGGGCGCCTCCGCAGGACAGGTGCAGGCAAGGTGCGTGCACAGTGCTTGTGCATGCAGCGCCGCATACGGCGCACGTGCTGCAAGGGGACAGGCCAGCTGATGCACAGTCGGTACTCCAACCGTAGCTGATGGCCCTGTTGACAGCAGCGGCGCACACGGCGCAGCCTCACACGTGCGCGCTCTGCATCTTCACCGGGCGGAGCTGGCAGCTGTTTTGGGTTTTGTGTCAGCACACCATGAGCTTTCCTAGGGCTCAGCCGCCGGCCCGTCCAGCTGGAGATCGGAAATAATCTGCACCGCTTGCCAGGCATCTGATGCAGCCACGGACGTGACGCTGCAGAATGTCAATCACTGTCGGGCATGCTGCAGCAGGAAAGGTTCCTGCTAGAAGGCCTCCTCTTCGGCCTGGAACAACCAGACGGCAGCACACCCCCCATCGCTGTCCGGGAATCCTGGCTCTAGTTTGTCTCTGTGTGGGTTCTACGGGCGTATGGCCAAAACATTGGGAAGTGCCTGGTGCGGCTGCAGGTCGGCATCGACCCGAGCGGCTGCACCGAGACAACCGTGCATGGCATGGCGTCGGCCCTTACTGAGGGCGCGGCCGTCTTCTGTATTGACATGAATGCCTTCCCCTTTGCAAGCTGACATCAGTACAAGCTTCGGACGGCATAGTCTGCAAACGTGCCTGTGCAAGTTGAGCGCCTGCGCTTTGACTGGGATGGAGAAGGGATATGGCAGATGAGATGGGGGCAGGAGAGCTAGCCCCCAGCACTTCCTGCGCAGGGCTCCGGGAAGGGCCAAGGAACTGCGGCCCCACATTGTTGGTGGAGATGCCAAGGAACTGCAGGCCAATGGCAAGACTCACACCCTGTAGCAGCATCACCGCACAGCCACGGCGTATCCATATGTGAAGTACTAAAGCGGACACACGGGACTGCCAAAACGTCGACGGGGCAGCGTGCACGCGTGGGGACATCCGAGACGCCGAATCGCTGGCCTGCATGGGGCTAGCTGCGGCAGCATCTGGCATGGCAATCGTGCCCAGACTCGTGTGTGCGGCCGCACAAGAAGCCCCTTCGCTGTTTGCCCCCTCCTAGAGGTGGAGGTGTTGCGGGTAAACACTCATCACATCAGGGGCAGCATTGCAGGGACGCTCCTGGCAAGGGGGTTGAGTTTGAAGTGTCTGTTCTTGGCAGAAGACCTGTGATCCGGGTGATTGCCTGCGGACGCGCGGACATCAGCATATCGACAGCCGGTTGCCCGCGACCTCTGTCCTGGACCGACTTCATGCCAGCGCTTTCACACGGTGGTGACACAGCTGTCCACGTGTTCATGTCCATGCGCTCCACCTCGTGGGTGACTACTGATAAAATTGCAGGGCGGACCAAGCAGTGCTGTGCACTGTGCTGCAGGAGCATTACTCCCATGGCGAGGAGCTCGTGCACAGCGATTCAGAGCTCTGCTGGCGGCACGGTGAGCAAGCACCCCTCCCTTGCCCGTCGAGACTGTGCCAGGAGATCCTGCGCTGCGGTGTGTGAATGTGCTGCGGGCAGATCTGAAAGCTGCAGCTGCCGGACCGCCAGCAGTGCTCCACGGGATCTTGTGAGTTTCCAGGTACCCTTGCCGGTTCTCAGTATGCGACAGCGAGTGGTCTCTCCTCATTCCTGTTAATCCCTTGCCTTGTGTACGGAGGGGCGTGTGATGGCTGTGCTTTGGGACCAACGCAGTCTTTTTGGTCGCAGGGTACCTGGTCAATGTCTCGGTGCAAGTCTGGGGCTGCGACGGAGCACTTGATGGTTGTAACGCTGAACGTGCTGGTGGAGTGTCTTACAAGCACCAAGGCCCGTTTTTTTCAAGGCGGCGAGGCAAGCAGCACAGCAAGATTGCGAGCAACGCAAGAACCCGCCCACCAACCCAGTACAACGCACCTACATCACAGCCAGCACAGCAGAACCCCAAGCACCCACACCGATGCACGCAAACACCCACATCTCCACCCACACACACCCCCACAGCACGCCCATCAACACACGACTCTCTCCTCCTGTACCAACACGTACACACCCATCCCAGGCCACACGCTTGGGAACGCTTGGGTCTTCGCCGCAGCCGCGCTCGAGGTGGCCCATCCTGAGGCTGCCTGGCCAGCCCACAATCCTGCTGGGGGCCCCTGCCCCAAGCCCTGGCCCTCCCCACACACCCGCAACGTACATACACAGCGCCGCGCAGCCTGTCCCACCCGACGCGCGTAACAAACCGCACCAGGCGTGGTGCGCCCCGGGATGGGACGGCTGCGCCACGATCACCCCAGGCTAAGCATCTGCCATTCACCCCGCGGGCTAGGCTGAGGCGGGCAGCCCAAATGCACAGGCCCACGGGCGATCGCACCGAGAGGGCGGGGATCCCGAAGGACGGCTCGCCGCTCAGGGCGGATGGCCTGTGAGCGGCAAGAGGTTGCCGGACGGGTCTGTCAGTCCCATCTCAACTGCCTTGCCCGCATGATGTGCCGTCAGCGGAGCCGCGGCGTGGACCTGGCGAGTGACTGTGCAGCAACATGCCGTTGAAAGATCGTGCATCGCGTTCTTGAGGCACAGCCGTCACGATGTTGCGCCTGAACATGAAGCCACATCAGCAAACCTGTTGAGGAATGCAAAGGCAGTCAGGCTGTGGCAATCCAGTGATATGGCGACGTGATATCGCGACGTGCAAGGGTCCAGTGGTATAGCGGCCATATCATTGGATTGCCACACAGGCCGACGAGTTTGTACGGCTAACGCGATGACGAAACTAGGGTTACTGCGCCCGCGCCGGCAAACCCGTACTTGTCGCATTTGCGACGGTTAGCAGCCTCCGCCAAGGCGCCATCGTGGAGTGCTGCGGCACTGACATTTGAGGTGCAGCGGGCGTGGGCCCGAGTGTGGGTGTGGGGGCCCCGTTTGTGCTCCGTTATGACATGGTGTCATGATCTTACAAAGGCCCTGAACCAGGATGGTTCCAAGGCAGCTAGGCATGTGAGTGGCCTAGACAACACAAGCTTATGAGCTCAAATAACAGGGAGTAAGCTGAAGTAACTGTCACCATGCGAATTGATGCAGTCTTAAGTGCTAATGCAATGCCCTAACCTGGCATGGGACAGGCTGTGCAATGCCCCAACTTGGCATGGGACAGGACGTGCCTATGAGAACGCCAGTCTTTCTTGATCTTGACTTGGTACTACTTCACTTGAACTCGAATCTTGTATCTTGATATCTTGATTAGTTTGAATGCACCATCTTACACTCCCTTTCAACGCTGCTCCGCACACCGACGCCTTCGCTTCTCCATGCATGCTCACCACTCGGAGCACTGCCTGTTCACAATTTGCTCGGCACATCACAACATAGACGCCATTCACCTTGATGTAGTGGATAGTATTGTAATTTCGTTCTCAGCCCCAATCGGCCGACCATCCTCAACGGTGAGAAGGCTTATGAGCACTGCAACTGCACCAAGCAGTGCAGAGACAAGCGTGCATCAGAGCTGATGGCACGGCTGAGCGCACAGCCGCACATGCATGCATGTGCAGACGTATGCATGCAGCGCGAGTGCATTTACGCACAGCTGCGCTGGCTGGAGCAGTGCTAGCAACGAGCATGGCGCAGTTACATAGCTAGGCCACGACATTCATGTCTTGATCTTACAAAGGCCGATGGGGCCAGCGAGCGCTAACTCGTGAGTTGCGCCGCCGCGTGATCGGGCGGTGGCCGCATCGACATGCCTGCGGCGTGCAAGAGCTTCTCTGACACGTCCTTCACAGTCGTGCATCGGGCCACACGTTCTAAGTGTATTGGAAAGTGGCGCACTTCCTGACCTGGCACTTGGCGCGTTATATGCAGGAAAGCCTGATTTCAAGAAATGTTTTCGACAACAAATGGGCCTGTGACCGCATTTTTCTTGCCTAGTCCGCGTTCTAGGACATAAGCAAGGACTCCAGCTCGCAATTTCCTCCCCCTCCTAGACTTGCGAATGGCCAGAAGGTGGGCTTGCTTCCACCGGAGGCTGTGCTGATACGGTACGAGGTTGCTCCTCGGGATCATACGAGCGTTCGGGCAGTGGGGCTGAGCTCAACCGTGCTGCGGGAGCGCGTGGCGGCAGCGACCGAAGCATGGCCTGGCTTTACCGCCAGCTCCACGCTCGCTGCCAACATCTCCCAGTGGTCTTTAAGCGGCCACATGGTGGGCCCAACAGATGGGGAGCGGCCGTGCTGGAGGGCATGCGAATCACCGCTGCCACGACTGCAATGGACATGTGCCCTCTAAGAGCATTGGTGTTGACTGACATCTGCGAATCGGATGCCATAAGCATGTCAGGGGAGAAATCCTGCTGGATCGGTTGGTCCGCGTTTGGCTGGTCCCAACGAAGGCCAGGGCCGCGATCACCACGACCGCCGCCACGGCCTCGGCCGCGGCCTCTGCCGCGCCCGGTGGGAGTGCCCCGCTCCGTCAGAGCAACACCGCTCGCGGCGACAGCCGCAGACGCAGCTGCCGAAGCAGCACGCCGGGGCTGTGCTGAATGCTCGGCTTGCTCGCGATCAAGCATATGGCACAACGCGCGAATGGGCTCTAGATCTCCCAAGTTATACTCATCGGACGTCTCTGTGATGCCCTGCTCAAGCAAGTATTTGCGAGCCACAGTATGAAAAACGCGACCGAGCGTGTGTTGTGAGACGTACATCTCACACTGGCACCCAGAAAATATCAGCCAAACACATGTGTTGTCACTCGCTGACGCGGATGCATGCATGCTTGCTGATGGAACCCTTGCATGTCCAAGTACAACCCACAATATACACTCCAAATGCGTGACGAATACATGAAGTTCGGGCAACACCGTTCACCACAATACGTCTGGTCGCAACACGAACACGGCACCCTGCTCGAAGCATGCAGTGCAATATTGAACGCTGCGACATAACAGCCACGCGCTTGACGCGTCTACAGCCAGCTCAGCGCCACGCGGCGCACACCACGTCCAACAATACAATAATCACAGACGATGACACCTATCTGCCCTCCTACCGAGATACTGCCCAACAAGCACTCGCACCGAGCCATCAGCGTCTCACGCGCCTGCAGCCATGCCACGCCACAGTGGGCTTAGGGTGCATCCTACATTGGCGCATGCATACACCGCTGCTCACACATCCAGCGCGGGCACTTCGTAGTATCAACGCAGCGCCAGCTCTGATGAATATCAACCACAACATACAGATTTCCCTCGCATATTCGGGATCTCTGCTTGGTGCTCGCGATTGCGCGGCATCTCGGCAAGGCCAGCCAAGCAGGGGGTCGTCCTGGGCGCGTCATGGGTATTTAAACCTGCGCTTGCTGGGTCTGGACACACATTCTTCCATCCAGATGGGGTGCTATCTATTTCTGCATACTGCTTACACGCTGTCGTAGCATATTGCATATTTTCTGCTTTTCACACTGTCGGCAAAGGTCTTCGTACCGCGACGAAAGCCCATCACTGCGCTACATCCGGAGGTAACAAGCCCCCGGAGCTCCGTTCCTAGACAGCGTGTCGGTGCGATGTGTACCCCTAAATAATGTTATGTACATCGCCGGGGTAAGTTTGGCGTGTACGTTGCGCAATCTATACACACGCACATTATCATCTATGTGACGCGTGAACAACTCGTCCTGCTGTTGCATGTGCCGGTCTGGAAGCACGGTGAGGCTTGTCGACAACTCGGAATGCTTGTCTTGGAAGTTAGACCGCACTAGACGCATTAAGGTGTCCGGGGTGCGATTTGCAGCGCTGGATGCACTCAGGCGCACTCGGAATTCCACAGGGAACATGGCCAACAAGCGGTCATGTATCCACCTGCCCGAAGTCACCCCCGGCAACCGTGCAGCAAACGCCCGATTCTTCACAGAAGTCTCGTGGCGCGCGCCAGCCAGTCACCAACGTCCACAACGCCATGCACGAATAGCAACGACTTGTCCACTAATTATAACGTTTTCCCCCAAAATTCGGCCAAAGCTAGGCGTTTGGTAGGATTTTTCTCATCATCCGCGAGTCGAGCATTGTCATGAGCTCTGTAACGGCGGCGTCTGAGGTGATACCAGCAGCAAGCAACGAAGCTTTAGCCTCTGCCCGTGTGCCTGTGTCATCCGTGTGGACGATCGCAGCTGCACCTGGTGCCGGTGGCTTTGATGCTGCGGCAGGCACACACGAGGCCTGCGAAGGCACACGTGGCGGCATCACCGCCGATACCGGAAGGTGGTGCGCCAGTCGGCCGGACGATGCTGTTACAATGCATGCGCCTGCGGGCAGCAGTGTGGTGACAGGTGCACCCATGCACGATTGATCTGCGGATCCAGTGCAGGGGTAAGCCGCCAGCGGGATTGTCCCGGAGTGGTGAGGGAGAGCCTGCAAGGATCTCCCGCCGTAATCTTGACTTGTAGGTGTGCATATATGGATGTGCACACTGTGATCTGTAACTTTTCTCATTACTGTTTCACAGTATTAGCACTCTCCTCCTGGCATCTCTCAGTTCTACGTCTGTGCGGAGCAGGTATGAGATGCTAGCTGTTCTGACCTGACTTGCATGAGGACTGCGCGTCTGACCTGCATAAGACAGCGTTTCTGACACGGTATCGATGAATGTTTGCGTTATGTCTGTTGTGGTGTTGTTCAGGAAGCCGTTGGCCAAAGTCTGCGCGCAGACACGGCAGGCATTCCACTGTTCTGCCGGCGCTCAGACCGCGGTCAGAAGCGCAGGCATCATTAAGTGTCCTCGTAGCACATTGTTGTTAGATACAATTCGAGACGCTTGTTTTCAAATGATCAGCGCTTGGAAAAGCGAATGCGTTCGCTTATTTTCTCATCATGTCGGCTTGCGAGCCACCAATCGGTTAGTTGCTGTGCGCAAAAAAGAATCGTCTATCCTCTTGCAGGTCGTCCAATCTCGATCTTTCCAATGCCAAATCTCATTGCGAGGAAAGGCAAGGCGAGGCTGATCAGCAGCCACTCGTCGCAAGGGACGCTGACCAGCAGCTCCCTGACGAGGAACATCCCGCGGGCATGTTACTTCATGGCGGACGAGTCATCCGACCACGACACTCTTCCCAAACTGAGCACAGCAGCCAGCAGGTGCCATTTTCCTCTCATGTAGTGAAGGATCCCGGTCACGCTGAGTCTCTCATCACACTCGAAATGTTGACCGAAGCGCTGCGAGCATCTCGGGGGCGTAGCGAGCCTGATTTGACGAAAGGAAAACTGCCGAAGTGGAACTGTAAGACTGGAAGCTTCGTTGCGTACGAGCAGTTTGTCTTTTTGTGGTTAGGCCAGATCGAGCTAGACCATCTGTTGCAGCACGCACTGTCCGGGGACGAACACCGTGTCCATGCTAGAGCAAGGACTCAAGTCCTTGTGTTTTTGCCTGACGCGGCAAAGACACAATTATAAATATATAGATATATATCTATATATATATATATATATATATATATATATATATATAGACAACTTTCTATCGCATGTCACATCGGTGTGAAACATGGGCCTATCTGACTGCCAATTTTAGGCCTAGCACTGAAGCCGAGATCCAAAGATTGTGGAGTCGTTTTAATGCATTGTCACAGAAGACCAGAGACGTTGGGTCTTATTGTGGTGATGTCATGAGTGTGTAGACTCAACTGGAGGCACTAGGCGCCGATGTGGGCCAGCGATGGCTTCGACTGAAACTGTTAGAAGTGGGGAAGGAGTTCAACGCCGTGCGCGGCGAAGTTCTCCACTCTTCCCCACACGCAATCATTGCACGTTTGACTGAACATGCTGACTTGCTCAAGCAACAGCGGTTGTAGGGTAGGTCCGGTGCGCCTGCGGGCAAATCAGGCCATGGCTGGCGCAAGCACCCTCATGGTGGCAGTTCTGGAGTCGCCGCTCTCGCGGTAGGCCAGTCTCCTTGCGAGGAGACCAGGACCTATTTCTTGTGCAAGAAGAAAGGACATTTACATGGGAATTGCCCCCAGCGTAAACAGGCTACGGCCAAAGATGTCTGTGCTGTAGAAATGCCTGAAAATTAACCAACGCCTGATGTGTCATTGCCTTGCCATTTCATCATAGACAGTGGTTCAGATATCCATATCGTAGGGAATCTTGAAATGTTCACTGAGTATGGTCCGTGTCAGAGGACTGCCAACCCTGCGGGACCAGGGCAGCTCCCCATCATTGGCAGGGGAACCATTCAGGTGAACCTGGGCACTTGTGTGGATAAGCATGGGAATAAGCATCCTCTGGATGTGGAAATCCTTGGTGTTTATTATGCTCCTGAGTGTCCATACAACATCCTTAGTACAATGGGTCTTCGGCATGAGCAAATGCTCTTGGACACGCGTAGGAGTGTGTTGTATGTCCCTGGATTTGGTGATATGGCTACAGATATTGAGGATGCGTCCAAATATCAAGAGCTAAATCAAGACGGATACAACGTCTGTGCGTTTAAGATGAGTGTAGATACACAGCCTGTTCTGGTTGGTCACCCGGTGAATAGGGGGGTGATCTGGTCTAACCAGAGCAGCCCAACTTCTGTTGTGGAGGACCAGCTGACGTGGTGCCATATGGCTGCTGCGGCAACTGACATCGAGCGCCCCAATGCTGGGGAAGCTGTTGTCCCACATGACGCCTACCTGCTGGAACCTGCTGTCTTAGCGCATCTGTCTTTTCACCAGTCAACGTGGGTTTTAAAAAGAATGCAGCCGAATTCTGAATTTTATGGTGATTTGCGACTTAAATTTGATCCCGAGCCAATGGGAAATCGTTGTCACGGATGCAGAATTGGCAAAGTGCCTGCGGGCAACTACTCTGCCAATGATCGTGAGCTCATAGGCCAGACGAAGTTCCCTCACTAAGTGAGCAACTGCATGCAGATTTAGCCGGTCCCATTACTCCAGTAGGAATCGGTGGTCTGCAATATGTTTGGTTTGCGATGTGTGCCTTTACCCGTACTTTCGTGGTCGGTCTGCGCAAGAAGTGTGAGGCTGCGGCCATGATCTCTTACATCATTGAGCGCCGTCGGGTGAATGTGGTGAAGCCAGGTGAACCGAGTGTGCGCATCCTACACACCGACAAAGGAGGTGAGTTCATGGTCGAGGCCTTGTTGCTCTACCTCCAGCGTCGTGGATCACTCACCGCACTACCCCCACAGCCGATCATCGCTGTAATGGTGTCACAATGCATGAGCCTGCGGGCAGCAGCGTGGTGACAGGTGCACCCATGCACGGACGATCCGCGGATCCAGTGTAGGGGTAAGCCGCCAGCTAGGATTGTCTCGATGTAGTGAGAGAGATCGTGCGAGGGTTTCCCGCCGTAACCTTGAGTGTTCAGTGTGCATATAAGCATGTGCACACTGAGATCTGTAACCATTCTTATCACTGTTTCACGGTACTAGCTGTATCCTGATTCTTCCCCGCATTCCTCGGTTCTACCTCTGTGCGCAGCAGGTATGGAATGCTGGTTGCCTGACTTGACCTGAGACTGCGCGTCTGACCTGCAGATGAGTGACTTTCTGACATGGTATCGGTGAATGTTAGCGTTATGTCTGTATATGGTCTTGTTCAGGAAGCCGTCGGCCAATGTCTGTGCGCAGACACGGCGGGCATTCCACTGTTCTGCCGGCGCTCAGACTGCGGTCAAAAGCGCAGGCATCATTTAGCTTTCGCGTAGTACATTGTTGTTAGACACAATTCGAGAAGCTTGTTTCAATGATCAGCGCTGAGAAAAGCGAACGCGTTCGCTTATTTTCTCAACCTGTCGGCTTGCGAGCCATCCCACCGGTTAGTTGCTGCGCGCGACAAACAACCGTCTGTCCTAATGCAGGATGTCTCTCTCTAACGTCAACTCTAACGCCAACTCTCCTCACGAGGAGAGGCGTGAAGATGCTGACCAGCAACCTCTCGTCGACAGGGACGCTGACCAGCAGCTCCCTGACGGAGAACAGCCTGCGGGTATGTTGCTCCGGGGCGGACGAATTGTCCGGCCACGACCCTCTTCCCATACTGGGCAGAGCAGCCAGCAGGTGCCTTTTTCCTCTCATGTTGTGAACGATCCTGGTCACACTGAGTCTTTCATATCACTCGAAACGTTAACCGAGGCGCTGCGTGCATCTCGGGGACGTAGCGAACCTGATTTGACTAAAGTAAAACTCCCTGAATGGAATTTTAAGACTGAAAGCTTCGTTGCGTACGAACAGAAAGTCTTTTTGTGGTTAGGCCAATTTGAGTTAGATCATCTGTTGCAGCACGCACCGTCTGCGGACGAACAGCGTGTTCATGCTAGGGCGAGGACACAGGTCCTGATGTCTTTGCCTGACGCGGATAGGACGACTGTCTATCGCATGTCACACCTGTGTGAAGCATGGTCTTACTTGACTGCAAAGTACAGACCTAGCACCGAAGCCGAAATCCACAGACTGTGGAGTCGGTTTAATTCTTTATCACAAAACAATAGAGATGTTGCGACATATTGTGGTGATGTGATGAGTGTATACACTCAACTGGAGGCACTAGGTGCCGATGTGGGCCAGCGATGGCTCCGTTTGAAACTGTTAGAAGTGGGGGAGGAGTTCAACGCTGTGCGCGGCGAAGTTCAACACTCCTCCCCTCATGTGATCATATCGCGTTTGACTGAGCATGCTGACTTGCTCAAACAACAGCGGCAGCTGCAGGCTAGGTCTGGGGCGCCCGCGGGCAAACCAGGCCATGGCTGGCGCAAGCAGCACCGTGGTGATGGCCCTGTGGTCGCTGCTCTCGCAGCCGGCCAGGCTCCTCGCGAGGAGACCAGGACCTGTTTCTTCTGCAAGAAAAAGGGACATTTGCGTGCGAACTGCCCCCAACGCAAACAGGCTGCGGCCAAGGATGTTTGCACTGTAGAAATGCCTGACAAGTATCCACAACCGGACGCGTCTCTGCCGTGGAACATCATTGTTGATAGTGGGTCGGACATGCATATAGTAGGAAATCGTGAGATGTTCACTGAGTACGGTCCGTGTCAGAACGTTGCCAATCTCGCGGGACCAGGGCAGCTTTCTATCATGGGCAGGGGAACCATTCAGGTGAACCTGGGTACTTATGTGGACAAGCATGGGAACAAGCATCCGCTGGATGTGGAAATCCCTGGTGTTTACTATGCTCCTGAATGTCCGTACAACCTGCTCAGCACGATGGGTCTTAGACATGAGCAGATGTTCCTAGACACGCGTAGAAATGTGTTGTATGTTCCTGGTCTGGGCGATATGGCTACCGACGTAGAAGATGACGTCAAGTATCAGGAACTAGATGTGGATGGTCACCCTGTCTTTGCGTTTAAAATGGCAGTAGAGACCAAACCATTTCTCGTCGGTGCGCCTGTCAATAGGGGGGTAGTCTGGTCTAACCAGAGCAGTCCGACCTCAGTTATTGAGGATCAACAGCAGTGGCATCATGTGGCGGTCGCGGCCATTGACCTACAGCGACCCAATGCTGGGGGAGCTGAGATCCCGCATGATGCATACTTGCTGGAACTTGCTTTTCTAGCACACTTGTCTTTTCACCAGTCCAATTGGGTTCTAAAGCGCATGCAATCCAACAGTGAATTCTATGGTCATTTGAATTTGGATGTCGATTCCGAGCCACTAGGGAATCGGTGTCACGGCTGCAGAATTGGCAAAGTGCCTGCGTGTAACTTCTCTGCCAATGATCGTGAGCTCATGGGTCAGGCCAAGTGGCCTGGTGAGCAACTGCATGCCGATTTAGCTGGTCCTGTCTCTCCAGTAGGAATTGGTGGTGTGAAATATGTTTTGTTTGTGATGTGTGCCTTTACCCGTTATAGTTTCGTGGTTGGTCTGCGCAAAAAGAGTGAGGCTGCGGCCATGATCTCTTATATTATTGAACGCATTCGGGTGAATGTGGTGAAGCCAGGTGAACCGGGTGTGCGCATCCTACACACCGACAAAGGGGGAGAGTTCATGGTCGCGGCCTTAAAACTCTACGTCCAGCGTCGTGGCATCACTCACCGCTTGACCCCCACAGCCGCTCATCGATGTAATGGCATGATCGAGAGGAGGATTGGAGTGGCCTTTGAGTCACTCCGTGCTGTGCTGCTCGCGAGCGGCCTGCTTCTGTTCCTGTGGATCGAATGCCTCGCCAGTGTTGTCCATGGCCACAATCTCACGCCGTCGTCGGCATTGTACCATGACAAACTGGGGAGCATCCTCAAGGGCCTGAAAGCTCAGCATGCTGTCAATGCGTCTGCGGACGTTGACGAAGCTGAGAAGAGCCTGGGGAAGGGAAAGCGCATGGAAAAGGCCGAGCGCGAGAAGTTGAGGGATGAGGAGAAACGCAAGTACAAGTTGCTTGCGACGACAGAATTAGATGAGTTTTTAGTGCGGTCTTGTGATAAGGATATCATTCCTTATATGGCCTTTTTCAGAGACACCTCCGTTGAGGTGTTCCAAGATCTGCTGCGGCAGCAGCGTCCGTGGGGGGTTGAGGTGTATGCATACCCTAGGGATGACAAGTTGCGTTAGTTGTCCCCCCGGGGTGTGCCTGCATACTGGGTCGGGGCTGGTCTGGGCCCCAGCATGCAGCGTGTGTACGCCCAGGATGTTCCTGGGGGTAGGGTTTTTGTTGTGCGTCAGGTCATGTGCACTGCGGATCAGATGATCCGGCACGTACGCAAGTACGTTGCGTCCGCCGTTGTGGACAAGAGGGAACCTGAGGAGTTTGCGAACTCCTATACGGTTGCCTTCGAGGGGGACGATGAGGGTGAGCGTGTGACTGATGCTGATGTCCCTCCTTTCGCGGCAGAACACACGTATGATGGGGGAGCGCCGTCTGCGTGACCAGCTTCACACCCCCCCTGGTCATGGTAGGGTTCCTGTCATGGAAATGACATTCCGGCAGGACAACCCTGAGCCTAGTCCTGAAGTGTACTCTCCACGATTTGGAGCTGGCTCCTCTGCGGAGATTATCCGACGTGACCCTGCCAGGGCAACGCCGGAATTAGCCAGAGCAGCTTTGCATCGCACGCGTGCGACATCCAGAGCTGCTGCTCACCCTGACGTCCCTGTCCCCCCTCGTGTGCGCGGCGAAGTGCATCACCCTGTCGCCACGCCCTCCCGCACTGCGCAATATGTTGTCACGCGCAACGCTGTGTTGCACGACCCTGGTGTAGAAGTTGCGTTCCCTGTTCACGTGTCTGTCAGTGCGTCTGACGACGACATGGAGGAGGATGACGACAGTCTTGGCATCTATGATGACGATGATGAACAGCGCATGGACTACACCGTCTCAGATGATGAAAGAGCTGCGGCTCATCAGAATCTGGAGGCTCAGCGGGTCCGTTCCGGAAGTACTTCGGCAGCGGCCTCAGCATCTGGCGCGGGGGCAGTTGCTCAGCCCCTGCGAGGAGCTGAGGCGCCGAGGCCCTTCTGGGAGGATGAGCCAGACGAGGTGGAGACCAGGTCCGAATTAGGGGGAGAGGATCCGGACCCCTCAGCCGCAGTTGGGGTTGATTTGCCTGACGAGGTGAGGGCCATTCCAGCCGCCTTGCCTCGCATAAAAATCAATCCTCTTGTACGCAGACGCCTTGTTCCATTGGCTGCGGATGTATCAGCCGTGCATATGCATGAGCCCGCGGGCTCTGACATTGCTAGTAGTGAGACAGTTGTAGCTGCTGTTGATGTTTCAGCCTGCGACCAGGACACATTAGCCGCGGCTGACTGTGGAGTGTCCTGTGCAGGCCTGAAGCCTCAGCATGTGGAGTCTGGCGAGCAGCAGAATGCTCAGCGTCGTGGGTCGCGCAGAGCAGCTGCCGCCAGGAAGCAGAAGCCCTCCGACCCTGATATGCCTTCTTTGAAGGAAGCACTCGCGAGTGCTGACAGGGATGCATGGCTGCGTGCCATGCAGGAGGAGGTAGATGCACTGGGTGAGCACGGAACCTTCGGGTTGTGCTATCTGCCTGCGGGCAAACGGGCTATCTCGGGCAAATGGGTGCTCAAGATCAAGCGTGGGCCTGCTGGTGAGAATCAGCGGTATAAGGCACGATATGTAGCTCGTGGTTTTTCTCAGGTAGAAGGTATAGACTTTTTCGAGACCTGGTCTCCTGTCGGTAGTTACGCGACACTGCGTGTGTTGCTTTCAATTGTTGCTCAGGAAGATTTAGAGATTAGGCACATAGACATTCAGTGCGCTTTTCTGAATGGTGAGCTGGAGGAGGAAGTGTTCGTTGAACAGCCCCCGTTCTTCACTGACGGGACAGCACATGTATGGCGATTGCATAAAACCTTGTATGGCCTGAAGCAAGCTGCTCGCGAGTGGCATAAAGCTTTAATAAAGGTCTTAGCTGAGATGGAATTTGTATGCGCACAAAGTGATCCCGGACTGTATGTTAGAACATCTGGTCGTTGCTTCATTTTCTTATGGGTTGATGACTTGTTCATTTTTAGCAGCTCTGCGGGACTGCAAGAACTTGTCAACGTCATTCTCACGAAATTCGAAGGCAGAGACCTGGGTGAACTTGCATGGGCACTTGGCACAGAGATCATGCGTGATCGCAAGGCCAAAACAATCATCATGACACAACGAAACAAAATCCAGAACTTGCTTGAAAAGTACAGTATGTCTGACTGTCGCAAATCTCCCACTCCCTTAGTGCCGCGGCAACAACTAAGGAGTGTGAAAGATCATCCTGACCTGGAGAAAGCTAGTGCTGCTGAGCATTCCAGGTTCATGAGTGCTGTAGGGAGCATCCAGTATATTGCAGGAGTGACACGACCTGACCTGAGCTATGTGGCACATGCCCTGGCCCGGCACATGTCTAGTAGTCTAAAGGAACATTGGTCTGCCGTGCAACATGTTCTGAGATACCTGCAGTCCACAAAGAAATTAGGAATAAATTTTGTAGGCTCTAAGGGACACGGGTGTTTATTAGAGGCTTTTTCAGATGCAGATTTTGCGAACTCTGCTGATCTGAAAAGCGTGTCTGGTATGATTATTCGGGTGTATGGGAACTGTGTTCTCTGGCGTTCGAAGAAGCAGAGTATAGTGGCTGGGGACACAACAGAGGCCGAACTCATTGCGATGAGTGCAACAGCCAACGAGTTAATGTGGGTGAAGCAATTGCCTCTCGATTTGAAACTCGTTCCGCATAAGCCGTCTCTATGGGGTGACAATAAGAGTGCCAATATCTTGGCTGTGAATGCTGTGTCCACTAATAGATCCAAGCGCATTCGTGTGCGGCACTTGCGAGTGCGGGAATGTTTCCAGATGGATGAACTTAAAGTGGAATGGGGTGGCACTATTGAACAGTTAGCAGCTGTGTTTACTAAGGTGCTGCCCGGACCTGCCTTGCAAGAAGTTCGTAATAAACTCTAGCTAGTGGAGACGTAGCAAGGTTTATGGGGGAGTGTCACAATGCATGAGCCTGCGGGCAGCAGTGTGGTGACAGGTGCACCCATGCACGAACGATCCGCGGATCCAGTGCAAGGGTAAGCCGCCAGCGGGATTGTCCCGGCGTAGCGAGGGAGATCCTGGCGTGGATCTCCCGCCGTAATCTTCACCTGTAGGTTTGCATATATGGATGTGCACGTTGTGACATGTAACCATTCTTCTTACTGTTTCACGGTATTAGCATCTCCTAGCATCTCTCGGTTCTACCTCTGTGCGCAGCAGGTATGAGATGCTGGTTGTTTCGACCTGACCTGCATGAGGTCTGCGCGTCTGGCCTGCACAAGAAAACGTTTCTGACAGATGAATGCGGCAACCCACTAGTGAACTCAAGCAGATCAATGTCTGTGACCAGAAAGGCAAGGCTGCTGCCAGATAGATATGGCGCAAACGTCGCCGAGGTGGGACCAACGCTGACGTTGGCCACCTGGACGCGTGCGGACACCGCCGCTAACACCAACCTAGATTCCGCTTGAGCGGTCGATTCAGCTGCTGCAGCTTGGGACGGGGCAGTGACATCGTTGCGGAGAGCACGAGTCTCCTCGAGTGATTCATTGCGCAAGTCACGGTGCCTATCCTATTCTGCTTTAGAGCAGTCCTGATGCTTGCTTACTGTTCACTCACACGCGTAATCATACCAGTATGCGTGGTGGCCTACACCAACAGTGTCTGAATGGACTGCATCAGCTCAGCGCGTGCAGCTTGTGAGTCCTGTACGACCGCACGCAAAAGCTCTTGCTACGACATTTCCTGTAAGGCAGCCATGACATGGTGCCACTGACAGAATCTTGTTGTTGTGAAGCACGGAGCACGGCTCAACGCAAATTCATGGAGCGCAGTTTAATGTGGTATTGATGACAGCTCGACGCGGGAACACGGAGCACAGCTCGACGCGGAAACACGGAGCACAACTCGACGCGACACGGAGCACAGCTTGACCCGGGAACACGGAGCACAGCTCAATGCGACACTGGACAACAATGAACAGGGTCGGCACTAGGCTGACATCAGGAGCTGGTACAAGATATACATGGAGGCCAGCTCAACGTGACATGGAGGTCGGCTCAACGTGGGGTTAGTTAGTTTGTGCGTGTTGTGATGCAAGTGCAGTATTACACCTTGATGCTCGCGTGCACAGATGCTGATGTCATGGTGCTACCGTGACCCTGCGGTCATTGGTAACAGGGTGCAATGATGACCCCTATGCGATGACACCTAGATTATGGTGCGAGTGAGCGTGCAGGCAATGCAGTGCAATGCGGCAATCACAATGATGCACAACAAGGGCCGTAACAATCACAAATGTTTGCCGTGTTATTCTGTTTATGATTTCCGACAAATTGAGGCAAGTGAGGCTGACCGGGCTCGATGAAAGAGCAAGTCGATCATCGCCCGAACAAGCCGTACACACTGCACTCTAGGACTCTAGGAACAAGTGAACACGCAATGCAGCTGCTAAATCGACAGATTTATGCAGTGCATGCAGCGGTTCACAGTGCGGCGATGTTAGCGGACGCGGGTGTAAGGTCCGCCAACTCCGTATACGTATGGACCTCCGTATAACGTATGATAATGGCATTCCGTATTATTTGAATCCGTTCCACATACGGTTATACGGTGCTGGTCTATACGACACGTACGGTGGTCATATACGGTTAAATACGGTCATATACGGTCCTATACGGTGGTCATGTACGGTCATGTACGTATGCATGAGGCGCTTCGTACGCCTCAGTTTACAAAAGAGTGAACGGGAGAAAACAAACACTGAAACCGAATCTCATCCGAATCAATCATGCATGAGGCGCTTCGTACGCCTGCTTGACCACTGCACTGCGGCAGCAGCCCGTGGCCAAGCTCGATCAGAACCCTTACATGTATGATGTTGTTGGGCACATTTAGCTGGTTTCAGGAATGTTGCGCGTTGCTTGCTGTCAGTGTCTTCCGTGCATGATGTCATCTCCTGCATCCGGATCCGCTGCTGATAGCAGTGCGGCGTTGTGCCTCAGCATGATTACATTCGCCATGACCACAATCCTCACAATGTTCACCTGCCACGATGTGTTGTTTATATTCAAGTGGCATTACCTCAAACAACAAAGCGTATAAACAAGTCGAAGATCTTGTGTATGCTGCTTTGCTCACACCAGGGATGAGAACGGTCTCAAACCATCAAGCGGCCTAGTTCGTGCCCTCTATATGCCATCAAACAGGCGTATATGAACATCGTATGGGTCATCAAGGGCATGTACGGCACATCATACGGCTATACGGTGCATTGTACGCCTTATACGGCATTTTATACGCCATACGGCGACATATACGGCAATATTGGATATTCAGATATTATACGACGTAAGAAACGTATACGACCTAAGATTATACGTTTTCGGTGGACCTTGCGCGGGTGCGTTCAAAAGAACGGCGAGTGTGCGGCTCGATTGACTCTCGCTCGCTACTCAGTAACGCATACCTGGAGGAGCAGCATGTGATCGTTCGAATGGTCTTGGCATGTTATATTTTCTCTTGTAGCTCCACCAAACCTGCTCAAAGACTGTTCACAAAAATTCAGAAGAAATCTCAACTCTGGTCAAAGGAACCGCGATCGCGTACGCACTAAATTGTTCTAGCCACCAAAAAGCCGATCATCCTCAAGGATGAGAAGGCTTGTGTTCGAATGCAAGCGCGAGTGGAAGCGTCATACCGTAAGTTTAGTTGGGCGAAATGTTAAGTATGTGTGCGGAGTACTTAGCACATGACGCCTGAGATCTGGGATCACACCTGCATGGTCAGTATCTGAGTCAGATACTTGAACCATGACCTTGTTCGACCTATACATAGAGCTGGGATGTGTCTTCTCATTCGCGGGCTGGTGACTGCCACGTGTCACCCCGTGCGTGCATTCGCATGTGCACATGCCTTGGACGCTACGAGGCACTTTCACAACACCTCCCCCCTTCACGGGAGCGAGCGTGTGCGAGCTCATGAGGCACATGTGGAAGTTCTCTCGGAGCGCGTCGAGTGTTTGGAATGTCCTATGGGAAGTTGTGCACACGAGAGGTCATGTTAGAGCGATCACAGGCGTCATGTGGTGCTTACGTTATGATGGGCCCATGTGATCGTGGTTACTCACCGATACCTGTTCGAATGCAAGCGCGAGTGGAAGCGTCATACCGTAAGTTTAGTTGGGCGAAATGTTAAGTATGTGTGCGGAGTACTTAGCACATGACGCCTGAGATCTGGGATCACACCTGCATGGTCAGTATCTGAGTCAGATACTTGAACCATGACCTTGTTCGACCTATACATAGAGCTGGGATGTGTCTTCTCATTCGCGGGCTGGTGACTGCCACGTGCCACCCCGTGCGTGCATTCGCATGTGCACATGCCTTGGACGCTACGAGGCACTTTCACAACAGCTTGTGAGAACTGCAGCTACACCAAGCAGTGCAGAGACAAGCGTGCATCAGAGCTGATGGCAAGGCTGAGCGCACAGTCGCGTATGCATGCATGTGCAGACGCATACACGCAGCGTGATTGCACTTACGCGCAGCTGCGCTGGCTGGAGCAATGCTAGCAACGAGCATGGCTCAATTACATAGCTAGGCCACGACAATGCCGCAGAATCTGGCCCGAGAAGCAAGGGGGGCGGCGATGGACGCTCCCGAGACGCAGAGGACGTGCGGACACCGGCATGTGTTAGGCGGGAGGAGGGTTCTTGGGCGCTAGGGGAGGTAGCGGGCATGTCCGCGCAAGGGGCGGCGGGGGAGTCGGGCTAGTCGATTGCGAGGGCATCGTGCCGCCGGGGCGTTGCTGAAGTAGCTTGCAAGACGTTGGGGGCGAAGGCCAAGGCTCCATGGGGGTAAGGGCGCACGCGACGCCTATGTAGCCGCGGGTGTGATGGTATGTGATGAGGAGCTACTGCTGTGTTGCGCGTGCTGCTACAGTTGTCAGAAACGCTATCTATTTGCAGGTCAGACACGCAGTCTTACGTCAGGTCAGGTCAGGAGGCCAGCATCTCATACCTACTGCGCACAGAGGCAGAACCGGAGAGATTCTAGGAGGAGAGTGGATACTGCTAGTACTGCGAAACAGTAAGAAGAAAGGTTACAGATCATAGCGTGCACATCCTTATATGCACACTGAACACTCAAGGTTATAGCGGGAGATCATCACAGGATCTCCCTCGCTACACCGGGACAATCCCGCTGGTGGCTTAACCCTGCACTGGATCCGCGGATCATTCGTGCATGGGTGCACCTGTCACCACATTGCTTCCCGCAGGCTCATGCATTGTGACAGTAGCCGAGCGCGAAGATGGGGCTGAGGCCGCCGGGAAGCCTGTGCTTTTGTGAGTCTCCACCGTCGAAGCGATGCCACAGCGCGCCATGATGCGGCGCCACGTCTCCACAATCAGGGGTTGGCGTGCGGCGACAGCGCCTCACAGCGGCCTGCATATCAGGGATTTGGTTTCAGACGCATCGCACCACTCGCGGGAACAACGGCGGATTCGTCCGCTACGCCGAGCCGGGGCAGGAGGTCTTCCTCGAGCCGGCGCCGTGCATACATGCCAAACTCTAGGTCAGACAGGCCGATCACAGGGCATGGCAGCGCGGTGAGCCATGCCGGCGCAATGGCACCCATACAACTTTGCAGTCCGGCTGCTATCGCCTGACCGTCTTCAATGAGCCGAGCGGCTGCCTGCTGCCATTGAGAGCTCAGAAAATACGGCGGCCTTGCTTGGGCCGGCCTCGAGCACGCGTTGCAGCTGCGTCTGGCGTACCTTTTCCATGTTCTCCAGCGACCAGTTTGCGGGTTTGGCGGGGCCGGCGCCGAGGTCTGCGATGGCATCGCTCCATGCCCACCCTGTCGAGCATACCCTGCAACTCCATGGCCGTGCTGCTGCAGAACTGCAGGCCGCGTTCATACCGTCGGCCAACACACACCGCGCTACCGCAGCTGATGACAGGCGTGCCGCGTCCACAACATCTTCAGTGTAGTGCTGGAGCCCCATGCCTCCGTGGCGGTGGGGCGGGAGGGCCTGCGCGGCCTGAGAGGCCGCGCATAGGCCCCGCTGCCAAATCAGACGCATCAATGATGGTGCACAGGGCGCGCACCGTGGCTTGCTCAACGGCCGGCAGGTGTTCCTTCAATGCACCCCAGTGTGTGTTGCGGAGGAGGTGTGCCTCCCGGTGCTTCAGGCAGCGGCACCCCCATGACCTTGTTGATGAGCGCTGCTGTATGCTGGCAGTGCTGCTTAAGGTGGGCATCAATGAAGGTGCGAAACGGCTTGGCACACACCAGGAGCTGGTCCACGGCGCCCGTGGCATGCAACTGCGCCGCCACATGGCGTGACTTCTACGGATTAGTGCAGTACACGACAGTTTTCGCGATTGTATGCATGCCGCAAGAGGACTGCGTCCACAGCAGCCACCACACTGAACACATCGCCCTGCACATATGCATCATCATGGCAGCATGTGACTAGGGCGTCGTGGGCGAGCCGCTGCGCCTCATTCAGGGTGGGGTGTGGCAATCCGGTGGTATGGCCGCTATACCACTGGATTGCCACATGGGGAGGCAGGCAGGTGCAAAGAAACGCGGCCTCCAGGGGTCGACCCGCCGCATGCCTCGCTGCGCAGCTCCGCGTAGGTACCGCTCGATTGGAGGGTGAGGATTGGGGTGCTCTTCCGTACACCGTGCAACAGTATGGGAGGGGCTCCGGGGGTGACTCTGAAATTGCTCATCCATCGCCTCCCGGGCCACACCATTGAAGGTATTCTGCAGGTCCGTGGATACGGTGATTGTGTCCGTTTCTGCAGAATTCGGCCTCCGGGCATGGGCCGGGAATTCCGCTGCCCCGAGGATGCCCACGCCGTTCTGCAGCGGGGCGAGGTGGGCACCCGCGTCCGGCACGCACACCAGTGCGCAGATGCTTGAGAGGGGTGCAAACGCCTCGCTGATCGCTGGTGGAGTCTGCAATGAAGCACTATTGGCGGTTTTTCTCAGCCTTGCCCAGGATGCTGTTTCAGCTGTGCGTTGAATGATGACGAGCGTGTCTGTGAATTGGCCCCTGGATGCTGAGGCTGATGCCCTTGTGGGTATGGCATGATCCTCCCTGTGTCGATGTGCTTGTTTATTCACCCGTTTGTCTAGTGTGCCCTGCATACGTAGATGTAGCTAGCTGCCACACGTGGTTCTGAAGCCAGTGCCCTTGTGGTAGCGTATTGCATCGTGAGCGATTGATCGCATTTTTATGCTTGTGCAAGTTACGGGCTACACCAGGGACCCGAGAGTATCTTAGATGGATCAAGCAAAATCAGAGTGACGTTGATAGCAGTGCCGAACAGCTGCGACACGGGCGACATGCCGCGCGCGATCGAGATTGTGACACAGTCGAGACCACGTGGCTGCACACCGCCCTTCAAAGACTTGTGAGAGACGCGGACTGCGCACCGATGGGTGACGTCCCGCGGATTTCGGAAGGACAATGCATATCTGGTGCTTTGATGTTGTACCGATGAACTTCTTAAACACAGCCACCTGATCTGTCTCATGTTTGTGCAACAGATAAGTATCCACGCAGACTTCGCGCATTTGGACATTTGTCGCAAGACGTCGACGTTGACATCTTGCGATGCCGAAACGAGCTTTAGAGCAGCGTCTACTTGAGCAGGACATGATCTCCAATTGTTACACAGATACCAAGGTTGGCCATTTTCTGCACATTGCTCACGAGCCGGCAGTGGTCAGGAACGTTGGTCGCGGTTGGTGCGAAGCTGCACATCTGCTCTGCAACGTTATGCGCATTGCCTTCCTGGTGGAGAATGTAAATTTGTATCAAGCCGTAAACGCTCGTGCGAATCGCACCTTATTCGGTAGGCAACCTCTTCTCGTAGCGACACATCACCTGCTGTGAACGATTACGTATCTCAGGCATCTCGGCTGGTGTCGGATAAGCGCGTATCCTTCAACCTACCCAACGTAAGTGAACCGCACGCTGCAACATACGTCGATCGTGAAACATCGCATTGTGCAGATGGTCTCCGATTAGTTACTCTAATTTTCGTATTCCGGCACCGTCGCGTTGGCGATGCCTTCAGCACCCTCGGCTGGTTGTTCCACCGGTCGCGACTGCCGATGCGTTCATGAGCAGCCATCGTGGACATCCGTACCTCCAGCAGCGTTCAAAATCTCGGACACTGCCGGTCATGTCGGGCCTGACTGTGTCACTGGAGAGCGCGGACTTGCGAATGCGGCACCATCAACTCCAAGTGACAAGCCCACCGCAGGGGCCGGACTGTCTGGCATGGAGCAGCTGTACACGGGCCACAGCGATTGCCAAGAAGTATTTAGGTCCAGCGCGCGTGGTCTCCCGTCGCACATGTCGAGGTGCGTGAGCACAGTGTGCGCCGCGGGAATGACACGCCCATGCTTGTGCACCTACCTCGGCTGGCTTTTCCAGCATTACAAGTCACTGCTGCTTCAGTAGTTCATAGGCTAATGGTGCACTTGTTTCGGGGCTCGTGGCTCTGTGTTTGAATGCATCGACTTGACAGCTGCAGGCTAAGGAAGGCTTTGGAGGGATGCGACACAGATGAGGCAGTCATGCTGGCACTGCGCGCGGTGGCACATGATATCCAGCCAGACCTGGTGACAATAACAAAGCTCATGGCCCGCTATGCGAAGACAGGTTTCTCTGACCGTGCTTTAGCTGTGTACAAGTCCCTCCACGCACTGAACCTGGAGCCGGATGTCACTGTCTCCAATTCTGCACTCTGGGCCTGTGTGCGGTCTGGAAATGCTGCATTCGCGTGGCATGTGTACAATGCCATGTTGCAGAGAGGCATCGCACCTGACAGCATATCGTACAAGGCTCTGCTTACCTGCACAGCCAATGCGGATCAATGGAGGCAATGTGTCAAGGTAAGCTGCCTACTCATGTGGCCACAATATGACAGGTTCCGGTTAGATATGATGTAGCCTCTCTTGGCTACATCATCTGGGTCAAGGTCGTGCATTTCCCAATATGCGTGTAACGAGGTGCCTGACTAATGTCCGTGTGGACCTCTGCATGCACAATTGCAGAGGGGCAAGACATACATTTAATCAGTTTCCTCTTGCTCAAAGTGGATTTACAGGGGATGCCACGTCCAATGTTGCGCTTGTCCACAAGCCACTGTTGCGCTTCCAGTGACCAAGGCCGCTGGTTTGTGCAGTGTTACTTGGCAGCCATTGCAACCGGAATACTGGTAGATGGCGCATGCACAATGGCCATCCTTTATGCTCTGATGCGTGCTGGTAAATGGCGAATAGCAGAAGCTATGCTGTTCTGCGGGCTTTCTGCTGTTCCGTCTTTTTCACAGATTGCTGCAGATGTGTGTGGGGAGGCAACTTCTGGTGAAGATGCTGCATGGTGTCAGTGCTTTCATAGCCTACGCATGGGGGGCGCTGCTGATCATCGAGGCTGCCATGATGTAGCAGCATCTGCTGATGGTGCTTTGCAAGGTCCGCGCCCCTTCAAAGATGGTGTTGTTGGGACAGTCCATGTGGGTGGT
This sequence comes from Ulva prolifera, assembly GCA_023078555.1. NCBI lineage: Eukaryota > Viridiplantae > Chlorophyta > Ulvophyceae > Ulvales > Ulvaceae > Ulva > Ulva prolifera. Next base: position 11,016,637 of record CM041198.1, on the reverse strand, counting down.
CGCTGATGATGCTTAGATAGCACTTCGAGAACCAAGCTGGAAGTCCTTGATTGTGTTTCCCTTGTTCCAGACAGCCTTATGCCTGGATGCCACTGACTCATGGAGTATGATTCACAATTTGTCTGGCAGTCAGGACTTCTTGATGGTGGCTCTGCCATGGTGATGATTCATTGATCGCTGATGTGCGCCCACTTGTGATGAATGGCAGGAGTGGAAGGCCTATTGCAGCAATGATTGAAGGTCGTCTGAAGCCTGCTCAATGATGGTACATCCGGTCGAAACTGCGCTGACAGTGTCGTGTCTCTAGGTCCTGCAGGATTCGCTGTTTCAGGTCTATCCAATCAGGTCAGGTTGATAGGCGAGGATGCAGTGCACAATCTGCCCCAGATGATGGATCCAACGGTATTCGTTCCCCTTATGATTCTGTCGAGCATGTGAGATGGATACAAATTTAGAATGCTACAGTTGTTCTCGCATGATGCTTACTGTCTCCGGCGGTAGTCAGCTGTAGTCCAAGGGTCCTCGAGGGTCAGATACATGTGTACGTGGCAATGTCCTGTTTCATTGGCATTCTGTGCATTATGCATGTGTCTGTACGTGTGCTTTCGCAAATGCATCCACGATAATATGGTCGTTTTGCAGCAGGTAATGCGGAGAAGTCTCTATGTGCCGGATCTGTCATCAGACCCGCTGGCGCGTGCTTGCTGCAATGCCATTCTGCAGGCCTATGTGGACATCTCCGAGTCCCCTTCAAAATCGCTGCTGCTGCTGATTGCAATGACAGAGTGTGCCCTCCAATCGGAATGTTATCATATTGCCGTATCTGTAAGCACGTCCTGATTGTGCCGATGATGTGACTCGTCCAGTTTGGTGTGCAGATGTAAGCTGAAACATGTGACTGCGGACGTGGTTTCCTACAATCTGGTAATTTCAGTGAGCTGCAAAAATGGACACATCGCGAAGGCCAAAGGAGTTTATGATGCATTGATTCAGGCACAATTGCGGCCTAATATTGCAACATTTCAACCGTTGATGGATGCAGCTGAGAGGACTGGCGATGATCAAACAGTTTTTATGCTTTGGAGTGAGTTACAAATTGCAGAAGTTCGCCCAGATCTGGCATGCTGTATGTCATACATCAACGCAGCAGTGCGAAGTGGACGAGCTGGTGTGCTTCGTTGCCCTGGTTCCATCTTTTTCTGTCAGCATTTCTGTGTTTTAGTGAGCATTAAGCCTCACCTTGGCCGTGCAATTGCATCACATGGGTCTAATTATTCTTTTCGACATCAAAACAATAGAGCAAAGTCGTTGATTACAATTCATCAGAATTTCGTATTCACAATCGGTGTTGCTGATGGCGATGTTGCTGATGTTAAGTATATTCATGCAGGCGAGATGAGTGAGGCAGCTAGTTGGATGCACGCAGTTATTGGTTCTCGTGAAATGCCACCCCATATTGTTGGAATGGTAGATGTGCTGTTGGTAGCTTTGGCGCGTACGGCATTATTTCAAGAAGTGATCTGTATCATCAACGCAGCTGCCTCTGTGGGAATGGCTCTTGACCCCAGTACACTGTCTGTCTGTGTCAAGTACACTGTGTCATGGCAATGTACACGAGATGTATATCAAGCTGCTGTGGCGGCTGGGTATGCCAATCTCCAACTGGTGCACACTTGTGATGCAGTTTTGCGGGCTGTTCTAGCCACTGATCTTGTGTCTACTGAAAAGGCTGAAATTCAGTCTCTCTTGCAGCAGGTGTGGTATTATCCAATTCTTTTGCTTGCACACAGCAGGGAAATGCGACTGTCATCGTATGTGTCTGTCACTGTCAGTGCACAGTGTTGTAAAGCGACGGTCATCCTGATTCCTCTCGTGGGTGCTGCCTAGCACAATAGTTGGCATTGCTGCTAATGTCATTATAGATCATAAATGAGTATATGAATGCAGATGAATATCTCGTCACGGCTGTTGGTGCATTGATGGTTGATCCGTACCATACTCAATCAACTCAACAAATTCAAACACAGTTTCAATTTGATGGGAAGATGGCGCATCAAGTAACTGCCCTCACAATCTTGTTTATAACCTGCGCAGGGTGGGTACTGTGCATTTGCACGAGTGCAATGCCATCCTGACAGGTTGACAAGTCCAAGGAAAGTTATTTCATGGTTGTGCATGTGTGCAAATAGAGCGGGCCAGTTGGCATATGCACCTATTACCAGCCATCGAATGGTGGTGGTACAGAATGTCATGTACAGTATTATGACGTTCTACCATAATACTGACATGACATTGAATTATTGCCACCATTCGATGGTTATGATGATTAACTTTAGAACAACATATTTGTCGTCATAGTCTTAAGAATTTGGTCATAGCTGCACATGTCCCGACACAAAGTACCGGCCATCATCCATATCATTCCCGTATTGTAAAATCGTTCATCCCTGTATCAAACCATAGGTAAGTATGATGTACATCATCTGCATGTTATGGTCAATTGTACACAATTGTGAATGTGTGCCACGCTAGTCGATATGTCATAGGAAATGTAACGTGTGACATTGGCAAATGCAAATACTGCATTACTGGTAGTTACACCTGCATAGTGCATATACTAGGATGAGTAGTCCAGGTCAAGTAATCAAACGATAGAATCCATATGTCATGTTCCTACCTATCCAGATCGAAATGTAATGGCACAAATGCACTTAAGTTGCTGGCAATATGCTGCAAACTCATCAATGATCGGGACATTTGAAGTTCATACACAGATACACCATAGTGATCTGCTGCGCAGCTCCCTTGATAGTATGCCACCAAAGTCGCTTGCAGCAACGATACACAATGCGATGTGAGAGCATACATGCTCAACTGCAATTTTCACAAACAGATGCATCATGTTCTCAGCTCGACTGTCTATACATCTGTATTCCCCCCTGATGATATCAGATTCGGGTTTGGGTCATACGAAATATGTCAAACTCATTTTGATGCCAATACTATACAGCATCTGCTTACAGCTTCACTGCTACAGAACGTAACACCTATCACGGATGGGCAGACACAACCCTCGAAAAGGTGACAAGGTAGTGGTGCTTGAATATGCTGCCCTGGTTGGGGTCATGACCTCGTTTGCAAGGCGCGATTTCGGGATGTTGGCCACGCATTCTGCTTGGCCCCCCTGAATAAAGCAAACTTTCTGGCCACACAAACACTGTGCTTGTGACAAAAGTGCATGGCCACACCAAGTTGCTGACCGAAGCAAAGCCGCCAGTAGTACTACAACCTGCAGGTAGCATACGCTCGGGCAACAAAAGCAATCATCGGCGTTCAAGTGCAAGTGCACATTCTGATGATAGAGATGCCACACCCACACTACTCAAATGCAGCGTCCACAAGTCGTGAACGACCCCTGCGTCCAGAACGCTTGGCCCTTGCAGGTCGATCAGTCACAGCCCCACATACAATTGACGTGGTCTGTCTTGGATCGCATTCCGCGCCTGGAGGCTTGGATAGTTCGGACACATGCACCCGGGCAAGCATTTCGTCTTGAGCTGTGGCAGGCGTCATGGCATGGTCGTGTGGCATGGTTAGGAACACTGTACCGGGAAAACCTGTAGGAGGACCGGCTGAAGGGGAAGCCCCACTGCACGTGGGAGCTTGTGGATGGGGAGCGTCTGCAGACTTGTTCTGACCAGGGGAACCAAGTCGACATGGATCCTTGAATTGAGCCTCAGAAGACAGCCGATTCACTACGGCCCTGCTGAGCGAAGCTTGTGCACATGACCGTTCCACCTTGTGCCGCTTTGGACCCTTCTTGAAGCGGACAAGTGCTAATGGATCAGGGCGAAGTTCAGGTTGCCTTGCAGATGCGTTCTGCAGAGTTTGACAATCATCAGCATGTTCCACTTCTGATGTAAGGACTTTCTGCGTCCACCGACACCAATGCGACACACTTTCCAATGATGAGGCTACGTCTTACAGGCGACGCATTTCGCATGGAGCACGGTGCGCATACATCACGCCAAGCACGGCATGGCCTTACCGCTTCTGCTGGTGGCTGCTGATGGCGAACAGCCAGCACTGTGAACTCCTCGCGAGTTTTTGAATCTGGAGATGGGGCTTGAACACTACCCGCACCTGCGGTCCGTGGGCATGCAAGATCTGACGCGCTCTCAAGCGCTGCACATGGTTGTGCGGAGCTGCTTTCATCTTCATCGTTGCTGGATGACTCATCTGATTTGGTGTCTGCAACATCAGCATATATTTGCAGGGGCAAGGACATAACCAAGCAAAGCTTCTGTTTTGGAGTCATCACCGTGGGCACTCACACCTTGACTACAGTACACGATGGCGTCTGTGTCAGCTGTTGCTTGATCCTGCCGCAGAGCTGTGATCATGCAAGCGCGGGTCTTCAAGAGTTTGCAACAGCCCTCCAGAATCGCCTCCTGCTGACATGGATCATCTTGCAGACCTTTCAGCAATGCAGCTGCATCGGACGGCGCAACTATCGTGGAAGCAGGAACTCCATCAGCTAGGAACATCTTCGCAATGTTGCTCTGGAAAATGCCTATCATCCGATGCATCTCTTCTAACTCTAGCAATGTCAGGGGCACTGAGTGGCGTTCGTGAGGCTGCTGTTTGTACCACCAACATATTACATGACCACCAAGGTCTTCCGTGAATGTTTCAAAGCTTATGTTGCCGGCCGATGGCGCCATGAATGCTTCTTTAAACATGGGTTCGCAAGACTGCAACGCAGGATAGCCACGCCAGATTCTACATCCATCATAGACGAATAAGGAGGTCTTGAGCGATGTCCCGGGAAGCGGTAGCTGCAAGTGGACCATTAAGAGAGCGTTGTTTGCGTGTACTACCTTAAATGAATTCATCAAGAACGACTGGGCGGCAACAAGTCCACTCGGGGTATCAGGGTTTGCGTAAGTATGTATATCGACGTCAAAGACGTCCCTAAAAAATACCACACACGATTGCGATGTCTCCGGGAATGTGCCACCCAGCAGAACGAGCTTCGAGCATTTGCACTCCAGCCGGTACGTTGTCGCGTCGGGACCTCCAACAGGGCAATCTCAGCACATTGTCTGCAAACATAAGTTATGTACCCCTGCTGCGCTCCCGAGAACAGCAAGCATGGCCTTTGCTAGGCAACACCGACAGCCTCAGCATGCATGCTTGACACTTCTGGCCACAACAGCAGCATAGGACGCTCGCGACGTGCTTGCACAACAGCTGATACCGTCGCAATTGCCGATGCACCTACGCACCGCCACAACAGCAGCATAGGACGCTCGCGACGTGCTTGCACAACAGCTGATACCGTCGCAATTGCCGATGCACCTACGCACCGCCACAACAGCAGCATAGGACGCTCGCGACGTGCTTGCACAACAGCTGATACCGTCGCAATTGCCGATGCACCTACGCACCGCCACAACAGCAGCATAGGATGCTCGCGACGTGCTTGCACAACAGCTGATACCGTCGCAATTGCCGATGCACCTACGCACCAGGCCATGCATGTGTGAATATTTCCTAAACACGTTCTTTAAGAATTCGCCACACCATGTCACACGTGCCGGGAGACCTGAAAAGTATATGGTGCACCATGGAGCCAGATGGTGTCACATGAGCCTGGCACGAAACATGATTACCAAATCCGCCTGCTGTTTACCAAAAACATACGAGCGCATCGCTCACCTTAAGCTAAACAGCGATCTCCAATCACAAGTGCCGTCGTATAGAACCCGAAGCGGCAACCCAATATGGATCAGTAACGTCTACACACAATCCATCGCGCTACAGTATCTCCGAATACTTCGGTGGATCTCTTCCAAAGTACTGCCGTTTCATGAGTTGCCTATGTCGTTGCCATGCTTCTTCTTCCGTTGCGCCTCTGCCGATCGCACTGCACCGTGACCAGCACTGTCATCAGCGTATTTTTCGAATAAGTGACGCGTTATAGTATTGGAAGGAGAGCACCTCGATTTATACTCACCGGCTTTGCCGCAAACGACTCTCCCTTCCCGCACGACGTAGTGACCGCTGCCAATTGCAACCGCGTCTCGGTGTCTCTTTGGAACTTTCACGCGCAAAAAGCTTATCTTGCTGATCAACATGCGATGCAGGTCTGCCACCTCTTCCTCTGTTGCTGTAACATGATCTTGCATTTCCTTCCTCGCCTTCCGTAACGCTTCAAGACGCTCCGTCGCTGGAAGCCTGAACAGCAAGCGGACCAGCTCCCGGTAAGACTTCAAGACTGGAACTGTCATCCGCCGCGCAGACAGTACCAGACTTGAACCTCACAGCGGCGTAGCCAGAGACAGCATATTGCGGCTAGGCATGCTGCGATTGAGTGTTGCACATCCAGGCATCGATGCCTCATCTCCGGGAAGATGAGCAGAAAATGTACGCCCTACAAATTCAGGGCGTACTAACTTTCAACAGCTGTTTACCCATCTTGCTTACAGGACAGCATGGCCCAAATGAGTTCATGCATGGTCCAAAGCGTTCACGACGTCTGTTGCAGCGTCTGCATGCACCTTGCATGCGATCGCTGCAGCCGGCATCGTCTGCTACCATCGTGGCGCTCGCAGTCATGGCCACGATGACTTGTTGTCAGTTGCTATTGCACCGTGTGTGGACTGCTTGAGCTGTCCAGTTGAGTTCTGAGTGAATGATCAATATGGGCACAAGCCATTGCACGGCACACCACCATAGAACATTCCAAACGTTCTGCGTCCGGGACGTGGCTGCGCCTTATCATGAGCTTGTACTCAGGTCGTGATTTTGCAGTGACTCCGCTTGCCAAGATTAGATTTTTTAGCATGTTGTGATCCAAGCCGCTCACGTATGTGCCACCCGATCAGGAAAGACATTGAGTTCGCATGTACAGTCCGCACTACGTAGAAAATTGTCATTATTTTATAAGTCTCTTTCTGTACGATAACCATATCCTTGGTATAGCTTTCTTCGTGTGTGTTCACATCTATGCATGATTCCTGCCAAGGGGATCTTTCACATGGCACACTTGTGTAACTTAGCACAGAACTGCGCAGCCACTAAACCTCTGCCCTCCACTACATCAAAGTGAACAAGGAGAAATCAACTAATCGTGGATGAAACAGAGAAACAAGGCCTCCCTCAACGCAGGAGGGGCCCCTGGTAGACTTGTGTACAAGTAAAGTAAATCAGCATTGACTGAGCCGTATCCTCTTGGGACATTGACAACTCCGTTATCCTAGACAATATATGCCGAAAGGGGTCACCACCTAGAAAATCCTCTCCGACAACCGTACGCAAATCATCAGGCCTCCTGTTCTAAATGAGGCGGTCATGCACGGCTATTTCGAAATCCAAAGCGCACAAACAATCGAACCCACGACCTCCCGAAACAGAAATCTGTTATAATCAAGGACCTATGCGCAGCATTAGTCAAGCTATCTAGTGGGCTGCAGAGCCGTTACTTGTGGAGCACGCAGATCGTAAGTCGGCAATGCACAGATCTAGGGATGTACTGTAATGCAGTGAAGCAATACAGAAACCACGTAAGACTGTAAGAGAATGGTTACAGTAGACCTGGAGGCACATGCCTATATGCCACCGATGAATCAAGTTTACGGCGGTCATAACCACACTGACCGCAAACAATCCTCGCACGGATTGTGCTCATGCATAAGCTCATGCATATGTCCTAACATAACATGAGTTGGGCCCGTGGCCACCACGCTCATGTGCGTACTTGCATGTCATGCATCGTGTCCCATGATGGACCTCATTTATGACACTCCCCAAGAGACTAATCTGGACCGGCATCCGATGAAGTCTGATCTGAACATCCTTCAATGTAGGAACTGGTAACACCTTCGTGAAGACATCAGCAAGCAGGTATTTAGTCCCTACCCATTGCACTTGAATCTCGTCTGCCTCTACAAATTCACGGACCCTTAGGTGCCGCACTCGAATGTGTTTAGACCTATCACTAGAGATTGGATTGTTGGCTAGGATATTCGCACTCTTATTGTCTCCCCAAAGCACAGCTTTTTCTGGACGAAGATGTAGGTCTAACAACAACTGTTTAGCCCACATCAACTCGTTTGCTGCACTACTCATAGCGATCAGCTCAACCTCAGCTGTAAAGTAAAGTAAAGTAAATCTGAATTTACTGAGCCGTATCCTATTGGACATTGACAACTCCGAATTAACGGGACAACATATGCCGAAGGGGTAAACCACCTGGAAACCCCCCTCAGACGACCATACGCAACTCACAGGGCCTCCTCCTGTGCTAAGCGAGGTGGTCACGTACGGCCGTTTCGATTCCCCAAAGCGCACGCAGAATCGAACCCACGACCTCCTGAAACGGAGGGGGTAGCTTTTAATCCGTCCTCAACCCATTGGACCCCATTGGTGGATGTATCACCGGCAGTGATAGGCTGTCGCTTCGACTTCCAAAATACTGTGTTGCCATAGACCCTTAGTAAAAGGCCACTTACACTTTTCAGGCCTTTGTCATTCACAAAAGCGGCATCTGAATAGCCCTCCAGCAAACAACTCTTTGATGAGCCCTCTGTCACAATGCATGAGCCTGCGGGCAGCAGCGTGGTGACAGGTGCACCCATGCACGATCGATCTGCGGATCCATTGCAGGGGTGAGCCGCCAGCGGGATTGTCCCGGGATAGTAAGAGAGATCCCGCGAGGGTTTCCCGCCGTAATCTTGACCTGTATGTGTACATATATGGATGTGCACAATATGATCTGTAACCATTATTCTTACTGTTTCACGGTATTAGCATCTCCTCCTAGCATCTCCTCGGTTCTACCTCTGGGCGCAGAAGGTATGGAAATGCTGGCTACCAAACTTGACCTGCATAAGGACTGCATGTCTGACCTACATAGGATAGCGTTTCTGACATGGTATCGGTGAATGTTTGCGTTATGTCTGTTAAGGTCTTGTTCAGGAAGCCGTTGGCCAAGGTCTGCGCGCAGGCACGGCAGGAATTCCATTGTTCTGCCGGCGCTCAGACCGCGGTCACAAGCGCAGGCATCATTAAGTGGTCTCGTAGCATATTGTTGTTAGATACAATTCGAGACGCTTGTTTCCAATGATCCGCGCTGCGAAAAGCGAATGCGTTCGCTTATTTTCTCAACCTGTAGGCTTGCGAGCCATCAATCGGTCAGTTGCTGCGTGCAACAAAGAATCGTCTATCCTACTGTGGGAGATCCAATTTCGATCGTTCTAATGCCAACTCTCCTCACGAGGAAAGGCAGGACGAGGCTGAACAACAGCCACTCGTCGATAGGGACGCTGACCAGCAGCTCCCCGACGAGGAACAGCCCGAGGGCATGTTGCCTCGTGGCGGACGTGTGATCCGACCACGACACTCTTCCCAAACTGGGCAGAGCAGTCAGCAGGTGCCCTTTTCCTCTCATGTAGTTGATGCTGGTCCCGAGCTGTAGTTGATGCTGGTCCCGACCAGAGTTGATGCTGGTCCGCGTGAGTCTTTCATAACACTCGAAACGTTGACCGAAGCGCTGCGAGCATCTCGGGGACGTAGCGAGCCTGATTTGACTAAGGGAAAACTGCCTGAGTGGAATTATAAGACCGAACGCTTCGTTGCGTACGAGCAGAAAGTCTTCTTGTGGTTAGGCCAGTTCGAACTGGATCATCTATTGCAGCACGCACCGTCTGCAAACGAACAGCGTGTCCATGCTAGGGCAAGGACAAAGGTCCTTATGTCCATACCTGACGCGAATAGGACGACTGTCTATCGCATGTCACACCTGTGTGAAGCATGGGCCTATTTGACTGCCAAGTATAGGCCTCGCACCGAAGCCGAAATCCACAGACTGTGGAGCCGGTTTAATTCTTTATCACAGAATAATAGAGACGTTGCGTCTTTCTGTGGTGATGTGATGAGTGATTACACTCAACTGGAGGCACTAGGTGCCGATGTGGGCCAGCGATGGCTTCGTTTGAAATTTTTCGAAGTGGGGGAGGAGTTCAACGCTGTGCGCGGCGAAGTTCTCCATCCTTCCCCACACGTAATCATTTCACGTTTGACCAAGCATGCCGATTTGCTCAAGCAACAACGGCTGCAGGCTAGGTCTGGGGCGCCCGCGGGCAAACCAGGCCATGGCTGGCGCAAGCAGCCCCGTGGTGACGGTCCTGTGGTCGCCGCCCTCGCGGCAGGCCAGGCTCCTCGCGAGGAGACCAGGAGCTGCATCTTCTGCAAGAAGACGGGACATTTGCGTGCGAATTGCCCCCAACGCAAACAGGCTGCGGCCAAAGATGTTTGTGCCGTAGAAATGCCTGAAAAGTATCCAACTCCTGACGCGTCTCTGCCTTGGACTATCATCATTGATAGTGGTTCGGACATTCTTATCGTAGGACATCGTGAGATGTGAGTACGGTCCGTGTCAGAGGACTGCCAATCCCGCAGGACCAGGCCAGCTCCCTATAATGGGCAGGGGAACCATTCAGGTGAACCTAGGTACTTCTATTGATAAGCATGGGAACAAGCATCCTTTGGTTGTGGAAATCCCTGGTGTTTACTATGCCCTAGAATGTCCGTACAATCTGCTTAGTACAATGGGTCTGAGGCATGAGCAGATGTTCTTGGATACGCGTAGGAGTGTGTTGTATGTGACTGGTCTCGGTGACATGGCTACTGGTATTGAGGATGATGTTAAATACCAAGAGCTTGATGAAGATGGTCACCTTGTCTTTGCATTCAAAATGAGTGTTGATACGAAATCTGTTCTTGTTGGTCAACCTGTCAATAGGGGGGTGATCTGGTCTTACCAGAGCAGTCCGACCTCTGTGGTAGAGGACCAGCAGCAGTGGCATCACGTGGTTGCTCCGGCTATTGACCTGGAGCGACCCAATGCTGGGGGAGCTAAGGTCCCACATGATGCATACTTGCTGGAGCCTGCTTTTCTTAATAGCGCATTTGTACAAAAGACGTCTTTTCACCAGTCCACGTGGGTTCTCAAGCATATGCAAGCCAACGCTGATTTTTTTGGTGATTTACGTCTGAGGGTCGATTCCGAGCCAGTGGGGAATCGTTGTCATGGCTGCAGAATTGGCAAAGTGCCTGCGGGCAACTTCTCTGCCAATGATCGTGAGCTCATGGGCCGAGCCAAATATCCTGGCGAGCAACTGCACGCCGACTTAGCTGGTCCTGTCACTCCAGTAGGAATTGGTGGTGTGAGATATGTTTTGTTTGTGATGTGTGCCTTTACCCGGTATACTTTCGTGGTCGGTCTGCGCAAAAGGAGTGAGGCTGCGGCCATGATCTCTTATATTATCGAGCGCATTCGGGTGAATGTGGTGAAGCCAGGTGAACCGGGTGTGCGCATCCTACAAACTGACAAAGGAGGAGAGTTCATGGTCGCGGCCTTGATGCTCTACCTCCGGCGTCGTGGCATCACTCACCGCACAACCCCCACAGCTGATCATCGCTGTAACGGCATGATCGAGCGGAGGATCGGAGTTGCCTTTGAGGCACTCCGTGCTTTGCTGCTTGCAAGCGGCCCGCCTCTGTTCCTGTGGATTGAATTCCTTGCCAGTGTTGTCCATGGTCACAATCTCACGCCGTGCTCGGCGTTGTACCATGACAAACTGGGCCGAATTCTCAAATCCCAGAAAGCTCAGCATGCTGTCAACGCATCCGCGGATGTGGAGCAAGCTGAGAAAGGGAACAAGCGCATGAAAAAGGCCGAGCGCGATAAGTTGAGGGATGAGGAAAAGCTCAAGTATCAATTGCTTGTGACGACAGAGCTTGACGAGTTTTTGTTGCGGTCTTGTGACAGGGATATCATTCCCTATCTGTCTTTTTTTCGAGACACCAAGCTGCGGAAGCTGTGCCAGAGGGGTATTCTTGCACACTGGGTCGTGGCTGGGTTGGGCCCCTGCATGCAGCGTGTGTACGCCCAGGGCTTCATGGGGGTAGGGTTGTGGTAGTGCGCCAGGTCATGTGCACTGCGGATCAGATGATCCGCCATGTACGTAAGTACGATGCGTCCGATGTTGTGGACAAGAGGGAGCCTGCAGAGTTTGCGAACTCCTACACGGTTGTCTTCGAGGGGGACAATGACGGTGAACGCGTGATTGATAGTGATGTACCCCCTTTCATGGATGATCACGCGTATGACGGGGGAATGTTGCGCCGTCTGCGTGACCAGCTTCACACCCCCCCTGGTCATGGTAGGGTTCCTGTAATGGATATGACCTTCCGGCAAGACGAACCCTTGCCTAGTACTGACGTGTACTCTCCACGATTCTGAGCTGGCTTCTCTGCGGAGGTAATCCGGCGTGACCCTGCTCGGGCCACACCAGAGGTAGCCATGGCAGCTTTGCATCGCACGCGTGCGACTTCCAGAGCTTTGGCTCACCCTGATGTCCCTGTCCCTCCTCGTGTGCGCAGCCAGGTGCTTCACCCTGAGGCTGTGCCCTCACGCACTGTGGAGTATGTTGTCACTCGACATGCTGCTTTGCACGACCTTGGTGTAGAATGTCATGATGAGTCATCAAGCACTCAAGTATATATATGACCAGATCCTCGAAGGAAGTAGTACACCTTCGGGTGGGCACTTTTCCTGACATAGAAGTTGCCTTCCCCGTTCAGCTGTCGGCTAGTCCTTCCGAATCCAGCATGGATAAGGACGATGCCGACCAGTGCTCTACAACCCCCGTATTTTATGGAGGGATTCCCGCTGAGTTTTTCCATGTTTCAGAGGGCAAGCACCGCTGGTATGCTGAAATTTCGGAGGGCTATCCCGCCGTAATTGTTTTTTTCTGGAGGGATGCCAAAAACATTTCGGGCTCGCTGCGCTCGCAATCATATATGTCTGCTGAAGTATGGTAGTGAGGAAAATCCTTTGCATTCATATACATTTACCTCCAAGGCGTGTTTGTGTGGGCAACAACAGCAACATACTCGTTCAGTCGCCCTCTTGCATACCAGAGGTCAGCACGCGCTCTAACTCATCACGCTCAATGTCCTGCTCATCATCATTGTCACTATAACTTACCTCCTCACCACCTTCAGTACCTGGAAGCACATCAGACAAAATAGCGTCCCACGCCTCATCAGGCTGCATGGCTACTGCCTCAGCAAGCTTACGGACGAGAAGGCCACAATTTGAATCTTTCACAAATTTCGCATACATTTCTATCATGGTGAGTGCACCCTCATTATCATCTGTGGGCCTGTTGGGATCAAAATGCTGCTCGCGAAAGTCTTCGAATGTGATAGCTTGTTTCACACGTATTTGAGAGTCAAGGGTGGCCACATGCGTCAATAACATCAGCGGTCGTATGATCACCGCCTAGCTGACTTCTCGCAGCCTGGTTCGAACGATCGTGCCGGACGTGCTAGCAACCTCATCACGAGCGCGCTTTCTGGGGGCTGACCCCTTGAAACCGAACCGACTAAGCATATCTCAAAGCGACAGGTGCACACAGCGTCTATTGGCACTTTGAGCTGTGCTTCGCAACATTATGTAGCGATACAGAGCCAGCGTGTTGCGGTTACGGAGCAAAGCATCCAGTGACGTCTCGGAAAGTGCACCTGAGGACACTGTGCACCTAGGTGCAGCTGCTCGTCAAGATCGCTCGCTTCGCTCGCTCGTGTGCTCGCAGCATTATCAATGTGAACACATCCCGCCCGCTGCGCTCGCACGTCGCACATTTCAGCGGGCAAGACCGCTCAGACGCCCGAGACACAGCGGGCTGCGCACGCTGGCATTTGCTGTAACAGCCCAGTTTCAGCGGCGTAAACCGTCGACTTTTCAAAATCTTGGCGGCATTTTCAGGAAAAACGTCTATTTCAGCGGGAAAACCGGCGGTTTGTAGAGCACTGATGCCGACAGTCCCGGCATTTACGATGACGACGATGAACAGAGGATGCACTACACCATGACGGATGATGAGGAGGCTGCGACCCATCAGAATCTGGAGGCTCAGCGTGTCCGTTCCGGGAGAAGTTTGGCCACGGCCTCAGCGTCCAACGCGGGAGCACTTGCTCAGCCACTGCGAGGAGGTGAGGCGCCGAGGCCCTTCTGGGAGGTTGAGCCTGATGAGGTAGAGACCGGGTCCAAATTAGGGGGAGAGGTCCCGGACCCCTCAGCCGCTGTCGGGGTTGATTTGCCTGATGAGGTGAGGGCCATTCCAGCTGCCTTACCTCGTATTATAATCAATCCTGTTGTACGCAGACGCCTTGTTCCATTGGCTGCGAATGTAGCAGCTGTACATATGTATGAGCCTGCGGGCTCTGACATTGCTAGTAGTGAAACATTTGTAGCTACTATTGAAGCTCCGGGCTGCAATCAGGACACATCAGCCGCGGCTGACTGTGTAGTGTCCTGTGCAGGCCTGAAGCATCAGCATGTGGAGTCAGGTGAGCAACAAAGTGCTCAGCGTCGTGGGTCGCGCAGGGCAGCTGACGCCAGGAAGCAGAAGCCTTTCGACCCTGATCTGCCTTCTATGAAGGAAGGACTTGCGGGTCCAGACAGGGATGCTTGGCTGCGTGCCATGCAAGAGGAGGTGGAAGCAGTGGGTGAGCACGGGACTTTTATGTGTTATAAGCAAGGACCTATGCGCAGCATTCATCAAGCTAGCTAGTGGGCTGCAGAGCCGTTACCTGTGGAGCACTCAGGTCGTACGTCGGCAATGCACAGATCAAGGGATGTACTGTAATGCAGTGAGGCAATACAGGAACCACGTAAGACTGTAAGAGAATGGTTACAGTAGACTTGGAGGCACATGACTATATGCCACCGATCAGTCAAGTCTACAGCGGTCATAATCACAGTGACCGCACACAATCCTCACATGGATTGTGCTGGATTACGCTCATGCATATGATTATGCATATGTCCTAACATAACAGGAGTTGGGCCCGTGGCCACCACACTCATGTGCGTACTTGCACGTCATGCATTGTGTCCCAGGATGGACCTCATTTATGACACTCCCCTAGAGACTAATCTGGACTGGCATCAGATGAAGTCTCTTCCGAACATCCTTCAATGCAGGACCTGGTAACACCTTCGTAAAGACATCAGCAAGCTGGTCTTTGGTCCCTACCCATTGCACTTGAATCTCGTCTGCCTCTACAAATTCACGGACCCTTAGGTGCCGCACTCGAATGTGTTTAGACCTATCACTAGAGATTGGGTTGTTGGCTAGGATATTCGCACTTTTATTGTCTCCCCAAAGCACAGGTTTTTCTGGACGAAGATGCAGGTCTAACAACAAATGTTTAGCCCACATCAACTCGTTTGCTGCACTACTCATAGCGATCAGCTCAGCCTCAGTTGTATCACCAGCCGTGATAGGCTGTCGCTTCGACCTCCAAAATACTGTGTTGCCATAGACCCTTAGGACTAGGCCACTCACACTTTTTAGGCCTTTGTCATTCGCGAAATCAGCATCCGAATAGCCTTCCAGCAAACAGCTCTTTGATGAGCCCTCAAACACTAGACCTAGTTCCTTCGTGGACTGCAGGTATCTCAGTATATGTTGCACCGCTGGCCAATGCTCCTTTAAACTACACCCCATATGTTTGGCCAAAACATTGCAGGCATAAGAAATATCAGGCCGCGTAACTACAGCAATATATTGGATGCCTCCTACAGCACTCATGGATCTAGCGTGCTCAACCTGGTCTGCTACCTCAAGTTCGGGATGATCCTTAGCACTCCTCAACTGTTGCCTTGGCACCAGCGGAGTCGGACTAGGTCTGCAATCTGCCATGCTGAATTTCTCAAGCAGGTTCACTACTTTCTGCTGCTGAGATAGAGAGATGATCTTTTGCTTCCTATCCCTGGTGATTGAGGCACCTAGTGCCCACGACAAGTCACCAAGGTCTCTACCTTCAAATGCTTTGAGAATCTGATCGATCAACTCCTTCAGGCCCGTAGACCGTCCAAAGATAAAAAGATCATCAACCCACAGAAATATGAAACACCTACCAGTTTTTCTAACATACAGTGCTGGGTCTGAATGTGATCTCACAAAACCCATTTCACCTAGCAAACGTGCAAGGGCCTTGTGCCATTCACGTGCAGCCTGCTTCAATCCATACAAAGTCTTAAGCAATTTCCACACTCGATTTGTACCGTCATTCAGGATAGGAGGCTGTTCAACGTAGACAGTCTCATTCATTACCCCATTCAGAAAGGCACACTGGATATCGACATGCTTCATTTCTAAGTCCTCTACTGCAACGATCGAAAGCAATGCACGAAAAGTAGCATAGCTTCCTACTGGAGCCCACGTTTCAAAGAAATCAATTCCCTCTTCTTGGGTGAAACCCCTGGCTACATACCGCGCCTTGTAACGCTGGATCTCCCCTGTGGGTCCCCTCTTTATCTTATAGACCCACTTACCAGAAATGGCCTTGGCCCCTGCTGGCAGCTCAACGAGCTCATAAGTTCCGTGCTCACTCAACGAAGTCACCTCCTCCTTCATAGCACCATGCCACTTCTCGGCATCTTCTCCAGCTAAGGCCTGTTTCCAAGGCGGGCTATCAGGATCAAAAGGCTTCCTCTTCTTAATGGCTGCAACCCATCGGGATGAACGTCGCTGGGCTGACTTACCGCCATCAAGCTCCCCATGCTCGGTCACCTCTGCACCAGTCACTGCACTGTCAGCCGTAGCCAACATGCCTGATCTGTCGGCTACCTTTGGTGCTACTGTCTGCTCACTCACTGTGCTATGCTCTATATCAACACTAGCTTCTACGACAGCAACATCTGCATGTGGAATCAAGCGCTTGCGTACAAGCGGGTTCCATTTGCGTCTAACTGGGGCCGACTGCGCTTCCTGCCCTTGGGCATCAGCAGCAGTGTCATGCAAATCAAAACTAACTTCTATAGCGGGATGCATAGACTCCCCAGCGACAGGTGAGTTTGGGGCCGGACTTACCTCTCCCCTGGAGATAAATCCACCCAGATGCTCGCGCATGTAGCCCATCCCATGCTCCAAGCTGCGAGCCGTAGCCCGTTCACCTGAAGCCCTGGGGACGGGTCCCCCAATATCTCCCATGGCCCCTCGCGGCGGGCCAGCTGATCCCGCCGCGGCAGAGCTGGGTTGATGTTGTATCTCCATGTCGCGGACACTCACCTCATCTACTCTGCCAGAGTCGCCGGCGAGAGATCTCCCCGGAGATGTGAAGCTCTTCGCCCTCTGGCTGTTGTGTGCGGCCGATGGCGACATGTCGATGTTGGAGTGCTCAAGCTCCCGAAAGCGGTCGACGTTGGAGTGATTGTTGACGCGCTCGATGTTCTAACCTGGCTGGAGGTGCAAATCAGCAGCACCTTGGCGTAGCTCCTGACTACGCACTACCGCATGGACGTTCTCCACCACCTCTGGAGTTGTCTGTCTAGTCTTCCGCTGTAGCTCCCCTGAACCGAGGTCATCCCCCAGCTCCGGAACTACATGCTCAAACTCTGCGGCCAGGCTATCGTCGATGTACTCCGAATCATGCAGGTCAACAAGATTCTTGCCTATGGCCATCCCGTCAAAATCATACTCAGCAGCGCCGTGCACTTGCATGTATTGCTTGCGAGCAGCGACCGCATCGACATCTGACAACGGGGGCGCGTACACCTTTTCCGCCATCTTGGGCTGGAATTTTAGTTTCTCAACAACACTCCTAGTCGCTGACGGCATGAGCCCTTTCTCCACGCTATCGAATTTCTTGATGTACTCACGCAACATCGCAGCGCTATACACCATCTGCCGCACTTCAATCACTTTGCCGCCCCCCGGTACGGATTGGTAAACCCTATTCATGTGTGGGCCTTGACCCGGACCTACCCACACAGCGTTTGCTCCCCTAGCGTCTAGTCTGCGTAGATGCTGACCATTCTGATAGAAATACACTGGCAAACCCCATGGGCGCATCTGCTCTACAAGCAGTTTGAATCGTTCAAGATTCAATGATCTTGTCAGAAAGGCTATCCTTCGTCAGGTCAGACACGCAGTCTTATGTCAAGTCAGGAGGCCAGCATCTCATACCTGCTGCGCACAGAGGTAGAACCAGAGAGATGCTGAGGGAGAGACAGGATACTGCTAGTACCGCGAAACAGTGCGAAGAATGGTTACAGCTCTCCGTGTGTACAGCCATATATGCACACTGAATAGTCAAAATTACGGCGGGAGATCCTCGCAGGATCTCCCTCACTACTCCGGGACAATCCCGCTGGCGGCTTACTCCTACACATGATCCGCGGATCATTCGTGCATGGGTGCACCTGTCACCACACTGCTGCCCGCAGGCGCATGCATTGTGACACTCCCCCATAAACCCTGCTAAGTCTCCACTAGCTGGAGTTTATTACGAACTTCCTGCAAGGCAGGTCCGGGCAGCACTTTGGTAGACACATCCGCCAACTGATCAACAGTGCCAACCCATGCTACCTTAAGTGCATCCATCTGGACATATTCCCGCACTCGCAAGTGCCGCACACGAATGTGCTTGGATCTGTCAGTGGAAACAGCGTTCACGGCCAAAATATTGGCACTCTTATTATCACCCCACAGAGTTGGCTTACGTGGGACAAGTTTCACATCGAGAAGCAACTGCTTCATCCACATGAGCTCGTTGGCTGTTGCACTCATCGCAATGAGCTCAGCCTCTGTTGTATCCCCAGCCACTATACTCTGCTTCTTCGAACGCCAGAGAACACAGTTCCCATACACCCGAACAATCATACCAGACACACTCTTCAGATCTGCAGAATTCGCAAAGTCTGCATCTGAAAACGCCTCTAGTAGGCACCCATGTCCCTTAGAGCCTATAGATTTTATTCCTAAATTCTTTGTGGACTGCAGGTATCTCAGAACATGTTGCACGGCAGACCAATGTTCCTTCAGACTACTAGACATGTGCCGGGCCAGGGCATGTGCCACATAGCTCAGGTCAGGTCGTGTCAATCCTGCAATATACTGGATGCTCCCTACAGCACTCATGAACCTGGAATGCTCAGCAGCACTGGCTTTCTCCAGGTCAGGATGCTCTTTCACACTCCTTAGCTGTTGCCGCGGCACTAAGGGAGTGGGAGATTTACGACAGTCAGACATACTGTACTTGTCCAGCAGATTCTGGATTTTGGTACGTTGTGTCATTGTGATTGTTTTGGCCTTTCGATCACGCGTGATCTCAGTGCCAAGTGCCCAAGACAGGTCACCTAGGTCTCTTCCTTCGAATTTTGTGAGAATGACACTGATCATTTCCTGCAGCCCCGCGGAGCAACTGAAAATGAATAAGTCATCTACCCACAGAAAAACAAAACATCGACCGGTTTTTCTGACATACAGTCCAGGATCACTTTGTGCGCACACAAATCCCAGTTCAGCCAAGACCTTTACTAAAGCTTTATGCCACTCGCGAGCGGCTTGCTTCAGGCCATACAGTGTTTTATGTAATTTCCATACACGTGCTGTCCCGTCTGTGAAGTACGGGGGCTGTTCAACGAAAACCTCTTCCTCCAGGTCACCGTTAAGAAAAGCACATTGTATGTCTATATGCCTAATCTCCAAATCCTCCTGAGCAGCAATAGACAGCAACACACGCAGTGTCGCGTAACTACCGACAGGGGACCAGGTCTCAAAGAAATCAACTCCTTCTACCTGAGAAAAACCACGAGCTACATATCGTGCCTTGTAACGCTGAATCTCACCAGCGGGTCCGCGCTTGATCTTGAACACCCACTTGCCCGAGATAGCTTTCTTACCCGCAGGCAGATAGCACAACATAAATGTCCCGTGCTCACCCAGTGCTTCCACCTCCTCCTGCATAGCACGCAGCCAAGCATCCCTGTCTGGACCCGCAAGTCCTTCCTTCATAGAAGGCAGATCAGGGTCGGAAGGCTTCTGCTTCCTGGCGGCAGCTGCTCTGCGCGACCCACGACGCTGAGCACTCTGCTGCTCACCAGACTCCCCATGCTGATGCTTCAGGCCTGCACCGGACACTCCACAGTCAGCCGCGGCTGATGTGTCCTGATTGCAGCCTGGAGACTTGATGTCAGCTACTACTGTTTCACTACTAGCAAGATCAGAGCCCGCGGGCTCATGCACAGCAGCTACATCCACAGCCAAAGGAACAAGGCGTCTACGTACAAGAGGATTGATTTTAATGCGGGGAAGAGCAGCTGGAATGGCTCTTACCTCATCAGGCAAATCAACCCCAACAGCGGCAGAGGGGGCAGCCTGGATCTCTCCCCCTAATTCGGATGCGGACTCCATCTCAACTTCGTCTGGTTCATCCTCCCAGGAAGGTCTCAGCCCCTCAGCCCCTCGCAGGGGCGTAGCTACTGCTCCCGCGGATGCTGAGGCCGCAGCCGAATTAATCCCTGATCGGACCCGCTGAGCCTCGCGATTCTGATGAGCCGCAGCCCGTTCATCATTGCTAATGATGTACTTCTCCATCTCATCTGCATCGTCCTCACTGTAGATGCCAGGGCCATCTTCATCATCATCTTCGTCCATCGGATCATCAGACGACGGCGGAGGCATGGGCAGGACAAATGCAGCTTCGATGCCAGGGTCATGGAGCTGAGCATTGCGAGTCGCCACCTACTCGACAGTGCGTGCTGGAGGGGCCCCTGATAGGCGTGCCTGGCCTGGGACCCGAGGGAGGACTTCAATGTCAGGGTGGGCAGCTGCACGAGCGATCGCACGCGTGCGATGCATGGTGTGCGTGGCCACCTCCGGTGTGTCCCGCGCAGGGTCACGCCGGAGCACCTCAGCAGAGGAGCCTGCGCCGAAACGAGGAGAGTACACTGCCTCATCAGGCAGTGAGTCCAGTCTGAACGTCATGTCCATGACAGGGACCCTACCATGACCGGGGGGGGGCGTGCGAAAATTCACGCAGACGTCGCAGCACTCCCCCATCATGCGTGGAATCAGTGACGAACGAGGGGACATCACTCTCAGTCACGCGGACACCCTCGTCATCACCCTCAAAGACAACCTGTAGGGAGTTCGCAAACTCTGCAGGTTTTCTCTTGTCCACAACAGCGGACGCATCGTACTTACGTACGTGTCGGATCATCTGATCCGTGGTGCACATGATCTGCCGCACCACCACAACCCTACCCCCAGGAACATCCTGGGCGTACACACGCTGCATGCTGGGCCCCAGCCCAGCACCGACCCAGTATGCGACCATACCCCGTGCGGACAACTTCCGCAAGTGATCATCCCTAGGGTACGCATACACCTCAACCCCCCATGGGCGCTGCTGCTTCACCAAATCATGGAACACCTCAACGGAGATGTCTCTGAAAAAAGCCATGTAGGGAATAATATCCCTGTCACAAGACCTGGTCAAGAACTCGTCCAGTTCTGTCATAGTGAGCAGCTCCCACTTGCGCTTCTCCTCCTCACGCAACTTATCGCGTTCGGCCTTTTTCATGCGCTTATTAGCCCGCTCAGCCTGCTGTACATCCGCAGCTGTATTGGCAGCTGTCAGAAAGTCTATCCTTCGTCAGGTCAGACGCGCAGTCTTATGTCAAGTCAGGAGGCCAGCATCTCATACCTGCTGCGCACAGAGGTAGATCCGGAGAGATGCTGAGGGGAGACAAGATACAACTAGTACCGTGAAACAGTGAAGAGAATGGTTACAGATCTCAGTGTGCACATGCTTATATGCACACTGAACACACAAGGTTACGGCGGGAAACCCTCGCGGGATCTCTCTCACTACATCGAGACAATCTCGGCTGGCGGCTTACCCCTGCACTGGATCCGCGGATCGTCCGTGCATGGGTGCACCTGTCACCACACTGCTGCCCGCAGGCTCATGCATTGTGACACTCCCCCATAAACCCTGCTACGTCTCCACTAGCTGGAGTTTATTACGAACCTCTAGCAAGGCAGGTCCGGGCAGCACTTTTGTAAACACATCCGCTAACTGATCAACAGTGCCTACCCATGCTACCTTAAGTTCATCCATCTGGACATATTCCCGCACTCGCAAGTGCCGCACACGAATGTGCTTGGATCTGTCAGTGGACACAGCATTCACAGCCAAGATATTGGCACTCTTATTGTCACCCCACAGAGTCGGCTTATGCGGGACGAGTTTCAAATCGAGAAGCAATTGCTTCACCCACATCAACTCGTTGGCTGTTGCACTCATCGCGATGAGCTCAGCCTCCGTTGTATCCCCAGCCACTATACTCTGCTTTTTCGAGCGCCAGAGAATAGAATTCCCATACACTCGAATAATCATACCAGACACACTTTTCAGATCAGCAGAATTCGCAAAATCTGCATCTGAGAAAGCCTCTAGTAAACACCCGTGTCCCTCAGAGCCTATAAATTTTATTCCTAAATTCTTTGTGGACTGCAGGTATCTCAGAACATGTTGCACGGCAGACCAATGTTCCTTCAGACTACTAGACATGTGCCGGGCCAGGACATGTGCCACATAGCTCAGGTCAGGTCGTGTCACTCCTGCAATATACTGGATACTTCCTACAGCACTCATGAACCTGGAATACTCAGCAGCACTGGCTTTTTCCAGGTCAGGATGCTCTTTCGCACTCCTTAGTTGTTGCCGCGGCACTAAGGGAGTGGGAGACTTGCGACAGTCAGACATACTGTACTTTTCAAACAAGTTGTGAATTTTGTTTCGTTGTGTCATGATGATTGTTTTGGCCTTGCGATCACGCATGATCTCTGTGCCAAGTGCCCATGCAAGTTCACCCAGGTCTCTGCCTTCGAATTTCGTGAGAATGACGTTGACAAGTTCTTGCAGTCCCGCAGAGCTGCTAAAAATGAACAAGTCATTGACCCACAAGAAAATAAAACAGCGACCGGATGTTCTGACATACAGTCCGGGATCACTTTGTGCGCACACAAATCCCATCTCAGCTAAGACCTTTATTAAAGCTTTATGCCACTCGCGAGCAGCTTGCTTCAGGCCATACAAGGTTTTATGCAATCTCCACACATGTGCTGTCCCGTCAGTGAAGAACGGGGGCTGTTCAACGAACACTTCTTCTTCTAACTCACCATTCAGAAAAGCGCACTGAATGTCTATATGCCTGATCTCTAAATCTTCCTGAGCAGCAACTGACAGCAACACACGCAGTGTCGCATAACTACCAACAGGAGACCAAGTCTCAAAGAAGTCAATTCCTTCTACCTGAGAAAAACCACGCGCTACATAACGTGCCTTATAGCGCTGAATCTCCCCCGCAGACCCACGCTAAATCTTAAGCACCCATTTGCCCGAGATAGCCCGTTTGCCCGTAGGCAGATAGCACAACCCGAAGGTTCCGTGCTCACCTAGTGCATCTACCTCCTCCTGCATGGCACGCAGCCATGCATCCCTGTCAGCACTCGCGAGTGCTTCCTTCAAAGAAGGCATATCAGGGTCGGAGGGCTTCTGCTTCCTGGCGGCAGCTGCTCTGCGCGACCCACGACGCTGAGCATTCTGCTGCTCACCAGACTCCACATGCTGAGGCTTCAGGCCTGCACAGGACACTCCACAGTCAGCCGCGGCTGATGTGTCCTGATCGCAAGCTGAAATATCAATAGCAGCTACAACTGTCTCACTACTAGCAATGTCAGAGCCCGCAGGCTCATGCATTTGTACAGCTGCTACATCCGCAGCCAATGGAACAAGGCGTCTGCGTACAAGGGGATTGATTTTAATACGAGGTAAGGCAGCTGGAATGGCCCTCACCTCGTCAGGCAAATCAACCCCGACTGCGGCTGAGGGGTCCGCATCCTCTCCCCCTAATTCGGACCCGGTCTTCACCTCATCTGGCTCATCCTCCCAGAAGGGCCTCGGCGCCTCGGCTCCTCGCATGGGGCTGAGCAACTGCCCCCGCGCCAGATGCTGAGGCCGCTGCCGAATTACTCCCGGAACGGACCCGCTGAGCCTCCAGATTCTGATGGGCCGCAGCCCGTTCATCATCTGAGACGGTGTAGTCCATGCGCTGTTCATCATCGTCGTCATAGATGCCAGGACTGTCGTCGTCCTCATCCATGTCATCATCAGACGCACTGACAGACACTTGAACAGGGAACGCAGCTTCTACACCAGGGTCGTGCAACACAGCATTGCGCGTGACGACATACTGCGCAGTGCGGGAGGGCGTGGCGACAGGGTGATGCACTTCGCCGCGCACACGAGGGGGGACAGGGACGTCAGGGTGAGCAGCAGCTCTGGATGTCGCACGCGTGCGATGCAAAGCTGATCTGGCCATTTCCGGTGTGGCCCGAGAAGGGTCACGCAGGACGATCTCCGCAGAGGAGCCAGCTCCAAATCGCGGAGAGTACACAGCCGGACTAGGCTCAGGGTTGTCCTGCCGGAATGTCATTTCCATGACAGAGACCCTACCATGACCTGGGGGGGTGTGAAGCTGGTCACGCAGACGGCGCAACACTCCCCCGTCATACGTGTGTTCTGCCGCGAAAGGAGGGACATCAGCGTCAGTCACACGCTCACCCTCATCGTCCCCCTCGAAGGCAACCGTATAGGAGTTCGCAAACTCCTCAGGTTCCCTCTTGTCCACAACGGCGGACGCATCGTACTTTCGTACGTGGCGGACCATCTGATCCGCAGTGCACATGACCTGGCGCACAACAAAAACCCTACCCCCAGGAACATCCTGGGCGTACACACGCTGCATGCTGGGGCCCAGCCCAGCCCCGACCCAGTATGCAAGGACACCCCTGTGGGACAACTTCCGCAGCTTGTCATCCCTAGGGTATGCATACACCTCAACCCCCCACGGACGCTGCTGCCGCAGCAGATCTTGGAACACCTCAACGGAGGTGTCTCTGAAAAAAGACATATAAGGAATGATATCCTTATCACAAGACCGCACTAAAAACTCGTCTAACTCTGTCGTCGCAAGCAACTTGTACTTGCGTTTTTCCTCATCCCTCAACTTATCGCGCTCGGCCTTTTTCATGCGCTTTCCCTTCCCCAGGCTTTTCTCAGCTTCGTCAACATCCGCAGATGCGTTGACAGCATGCTGACCTTTCAGGCCCTTGAGGATGCCCGCCAATTTGTCATGGTACAATGCCGACGACGGCGTGAGATTGTGGCCATGGACAACACTGGCGAGGCATTCGATCCACAGGAACAGAGGCAGGCCGCTCGCGAGCAGCACATCACGGAGTGACTCAACAGCCACTCCGATCCTCCTCTCGATCATGCCGTTACAGCGATGAGCGGCTGTGGGGGCCAAGCGGTGAGTGATGCCACGACGCTGGAGGTAGAGTTTTAAGGCCGCGACCATGAACTCTCCTCCTTTGTCGGTGTGTAGGATGCGCACACCCGGTTCACCTGGCTTCACCACATTCACCCGAATGCGTTCAATAATATAAGAGATCATGGCCGCAGCCTCACTCTTCTTGCGCAGACCGACCACGAAAGTATAACGGGTAAAGGCACACATCACAAACAAAACATATTTCACACCACCAATTCCTACTGGAGAGACAGGACCAGGTAGGTCGGCATGCAGTTGCTCGCCAGGAAACTTGGCCTGGCCCATGAGCGCACGATCATTGGCAGAGAAATTGCCCGCAGGCGCTTTGCCAATTCTGCAGCCATGACAACGATTCCCCATTGGCTCGGAATCAACTTTCAGATGCAAATCACCATAAAACTCAGCGTTCGCTTGCATGCGCTTCAGGACCCACGTTGACTGGTGAAAAGACAAATGCGCAAGAAAAGCAGGAACGCTCAAGAGGTAGAACCGGAGAGATGCTGAGGGAGAGATAGGATACTGCTAGTACCGGGAAACAGTAAGAAGAATGGTTACAGATCTCAGTGTGCACATGCTTATATGCACACTGAACACTCAAGGTTACGGCGGGAAACCCTCGCACGATCTCTCTCACTACATCGAGACAATCACGGCTGGCGGTTTACCCCTGCACCGGATCCGCAGATCGTCCGTGCATGGGTGCACCTGTCACCACACTGCTGCCCGCAAGCTCATGCATTGTGACAGCACCCACCAGAGATCCCGAATATGCGAGGGAAATCTGCATGTTGTGGTTGATATTCATCAGAGCAGGCGCTGCGTTGACATTACGGAGTGCCCGCGCTGGATGTGTGAGCAGCGGTGTATGCATGCGCCCATGTAGGATGCACCCTAAGCCCGCTGTGGCGTGGCATGGTTACAGGCGCATGGGGCGCTGATGGCTCGGTGCGAGTGCTGGTTGTGCAGCATCTCGATAGGAGGACAGATAGGTGTCATCGTCCGTGATTATTGTGTTGATGGACGTGGTGTGCGCCGCTGAGCTGGCTGTAGACGCGTCAAGCGCGTGACTGTTCATGTCGCAGCGTTCAAGGTTGCCCCGCATGCTTTGAGCCTGGTGCAGTGTTCGAGTTGCGACCAAACGTATTGTGATGAACGGTGTTGCCCGAACTTCATGTATTTGTCTGACACGCATTTGGAGTGTATATTGTGGGTTGTACTTGGACATGCAAGGGTCGCGTCAGCGAGCATGCATGCATCCGAGTCAGCGAGTGACAACACATGTTTTTGGCTGATATTTTTTTAGCGCCAGTGTGAGATGTTCGTCTCACAACAGCACCTGTCACCACACTGCTGCCCGCAGGCGCATGCATTGTGACAGTGCCAACACACATTCCTGGTGCCTCGGGAAGTGGAATGTTGACTGCCACACTGTAATGGTGACCATAGTGATTTCCCTGAGCACATGGCAGGTGGCCCATGCATGCCACATGTATTGAGCAACACGTTGTCACCACAGCAGCTCAAGTGCGGCTGACACGATCACGTTGTCGAAATTCATCGGTTGTGACGCCGCAGTCAAGGCTGCCTTGCGGCTGCAGGTGGATCTTACTGCATAAAGTAGCTTTTCAGGCGTCACGTCCAAACGGTGAGTTTCCCCGCACGCCACGGAATGCGTTACCGCAGCTGAGCAAAATCAAGCAGTACACTCGAGAATTGTTCAAGCGGGAGCACAAATAGTTCGGGATAGGCCTTGCCGATATCTTGCCCAGGTCTGGATGCGTAACGTCCGGGTGATCATTGCAGAATGTCGATCGCTGCAACTGCTATGTTTTTGCGGCACCCAGAGCGTCCCGTTAGACTTCCGTAGCCCCTGTGCACACCGAAAATCATGCAATAGACGTCACACACGAGGACACAACGCCGGGGGACCACGCATGTTTGTTCATGCGTGAGAAGGCTATCCGGCACATGTCGGTGAATGGCGGTGCTTGAACTGTCTGCCATCGGGAAGGTTCCCGTAGCCACTGTCCATATGTGGCTACCCGGGTGCAGCCTGCACCGGAGCCTAGCTTTATGCAGTAGTACTGCCCTGTCCTGCCCAGGAGTGCCGCCCAGTACATGAGCTACAGTTATGCCTCAGTGTAGTGTGTCTCGTGTGTGTGTTCCCGAATCCCGCGTGTAACTGAAGAAGCCCGAAGACCGTGGTCCCGCGTCTGTATCCCCGTGTCTTTGAGTGTCTGTCTCTGTTTTGTCCCGTCCCGACAGCTCAGTGCTCATTAAAATATTTTAAATTCACCAGCCCGAGTCGCCCGCTCAACCCCGCTCCGGCTGCAGGGTTAATAATAAACCCAGTCATCGTGATGATGTCTCTAGCAATTTCCTCGATGGAAACAGTTTGCTGCATCGCCTGGACTCCATCCGGGGTGCATGCAGGGTTGCCTGCAGGGTGTTGGCTGGGCATCCTGGAGACCCCCGCATAACGAGAAACATTACTATCCGAAGGCGACGCAAGCAAGCATGTCGCAGTGGCCACGCACCTGTCGCGCCAATGCCTGGCACGCTTCTCACACAAGAAACGAGTGCAGCTGGCTCAAAAACATATCTGAAGGCAATCATCAGCGTTGTTTGTGAGCAGGTACACTATCTTTGCATACGAAGCTTTCTCTCGGCAATCCTGGCACTGCGCGTGGCTACCGCTGAACTTGAATGCTTTGTGTGCCAAGCAAAGTAAAAGCACGGTTGTTTCAAGCGAATCACGAGTCCCGAAAAGTATGTGATCATGCATCTGAGGCGCTCCTCGGCCGTGCCATCAGCACCATGACTGTGGACCACAGCCAGTCGGTAGGCGATGTAAGTTACGACGACATATATCGATGGCAGACCTTGTCAGCATGAATGACCGGCCCATATGATGTACCAATGTTGTGAAAGCAAGGGATGTTCATTTTTGTAACCGCGACTGGCCTGTGATGCCTGCGCGCAACTGCGACGGGACGTCTAGTCGATGTGCCGGTTACTGTGGCTAAATGCATGCAAGCTTTTCCCATCCCCCTTCGTAAAGTTTGGGAGTTTCGGTTGCATGGCATTGGTCTGCGCTTGGCTTGTACAGTGTTCATTGATGCATATTTGCTTCCTGTCGTAGCAGCATATGTTTCCAGTCACACATCGTGATCGCGCCAAGGCCCATGATCCTGCACGTCTCGCGGTACATTTGATGCCGCACCATAGACTTGGAACGTTTTAGCCTGCACGTTCGGAAATGTACGGAAGTGGTAGGTACTAACCAGCACCGCATGCTGCAAGCACTGTGCTGGTGGAAGCACTGTTACCCGTGCAAGCCACTCGAGTATTTCGCCTTCAGCAAAAGGAATACAATTGTAGAAGCCTTGCAAGATGTGCTTCTTCGCGGATTGACCTGAAATTCCCGCAAATATCACAACAGCATCGCGTGCTGCGCATGTGCTCCTGGCATGGACGCGCTTCCTCAGAAGTGGGTGTGCTGCAATAGGTGTAGTAAATGGAGGCAGGTATGTTCTCTGACGAGACGAAATATGTATTCGATCGCGTAGCCCAGGCCATTTGCGCGCAGCGTGCACTTGCAGCATGTAGTACATGTGATCTGTGTCGGACCGCAGCTAGAGAGGGCGATCACCGCACTGCAGTTTCGCAATTTGGTGGAAACTTCCAATTTAGTCATTGATAGGAAGGCGGATTTGCGTGTACAGATACCATACATCGTGACAGACGAGCAGCTTGGCTCGTCGTGGTGTTGCTCGGATCTGCGGGCTTGGGACCCCGCACACGCATCTTGCGAGGTGCCACAAGTTTTATCAAACGCTGAGATTGATCGCCTTCTCACGGTGCGTACCCTACTTGCATGCCGGAAATGCTTGTTTACTGTAAATGTGGCCCTTGGATTTGGTGATGTCATCAACAAACGTTCAACGCACACAACTCGAAAATCATGGTCAGATTTTTCATACGTTTGTCTGGATGCGCGTGCATGCCTCGGTGTGACGACGTTGTGAGGCGTGGTGTGGTTCCAAGACGAAATGCACCGCAATCGTCAACGCATATTGACGAGCCATGCGTATGACCTGAACCATTTGTTCAATGAAGTCGACTGGAGGCGATCCTATCATAGCGCTCGATAGGTGCTGTTCTGGTGGGACGCAGCAGCGTTGTCCCTGTAGACATGATCGGTCTAGTCACACGAGACAGTCTTCAGCAGAATCTCAACACCTGCGGTATGCGCAAGATGTGCCGTAAACATTTGCGACTGTCTCTAGAGCGTGAGTTTGCCATTGTTATGTCCTTCTTGTTGATGTAGTCTGCCACCCCATGTTGCGACACTGGAGATGTCAGGAACTCCAACGGTGCACGACGTCGCACCATAACCAGCTCTTTATTGGCTCAATTCATTTTCTACCTGTTGCGCTCAGCTGTTAGCCATTGCTTCATGCAGGCGGTTCCCAGCAATGCTCCTTGCGGAGGGGCAAATCTTGATGGGTGCGAAGCGAATCAATCTCTCTTGAAGCAGTCATACTTTGTGTACATGTCATGTATGCGGTGTGTTGGTTGCGTACTTAGCAACTTGCAGCTACTCTCCAGCACAGCTATTGCCGAGCTTCTTCATCGATATCCACGAGAGCATCGTTGGTCCAGATAATGTACCGCAGATTGCAATGCCTGATAGACTGTTGGCAAGGTATTTGGCCTATGCAGTTCCATCTTTCAGCCGAAACCTAGTGCAGTCCGTTCGATGCGTGCGCCTGACCACTGGCGTATAAGAATGCCCAGTTCGTTTAGCCGATGCAATTCTAGTGTGGCTCATGTGTTTGCCTGTTGCTAGGAGTGTGATTGTAGCGCCTGAGTAACATCCGTGCGGATGCAGCAACTGCTCGATCAGGATGCACGGCTCCATTTGCAGATCCGCAGTCCTGCAGCATGCGAGTTCTCGTGGAGCTCTGAATCCCCAACGTGAAGTTGGGCCGGCAAAGAACTCTCCCGCAGAAGCGGACCTTTCGGCTGAGGATGCCGATGTCGACATCGATGTGGCAGCGGCACTGCTCCTTCTGCAGCCGTCTGCGCCGCAGCAGGAACCTGTAGCGACAGGCAAACTTGGATCTCCAAGAGGAGTATTCTACCCTGGGATGATAGTATGGGCGAAAGTTGAGGGTCATGAATGGTGGCCAGCCCAGGTGGTTCGCCGACGCGCTGTTCCGCGCACGGACGTCGGCCCTCCTCCAGGGGGCGCGGCGAACGTCATGAACTGCTTCCCCGTCGTCTTCTTGAATCAGAAAGGAATTCCCGGGGAAATTCGGGATACCCTGGGGGCGCGACTCGGCTCCGATGCATCAAGTCGGGCCAGTGCCGGAAACGATGATTTCGAAGCGGAGTACGCGTGGGTGATGGCTAACAGCTTGCGGCCGTTCAAGCGAGGTGATTACACACTAGTCTCCGACCACATCGGCAACAATCGTGAGCTAGCAACGTGTGTCAGGGCCGCTGAGGCAGCGATCCAGGTGCTACCTGCGTTGCCAGCCTCACCCACATATGACAGTGATGGTGGTTGGGGCAGTGCACAGCCAGCCAGCACGGATCCAGCAGGGGTGCAGAACCGCCGTGCTCGTTCTAACCGAAGCAGAGGCACCCGCCGAGTGCGTGGACGACGCACAGCAGGCAATGCAGATGATGCAGATCCAGCGGTGCCCACATTCACTGCCCCTCAGATTGTTGTGGACTCCATCTTGGGATGGCGGCATGCGATAAGCAGCACTGACCAGGTATGTGCTGCTTCGGGTGTTCTGGTGCCATATATTGAGCTTGGTTTATCCACCTGCTGCATAACGTAATTGTAAGTCCACCCGCTGACCGTAGCCTATTATGACATTGACAGCTCCCACACGTCAAAGGCGGGCTTCTCCAATTTGTTGCAAAGGACAGGCGGCAAGAAATCATACACAAGAAACTCTCTGTATTTTTATTTGTGGTCGGAACTCCCTACGTCCATAACTCTGTGCTGTAGTTCGCAGAGGTCTATGTTGCTGCGATGCTGTGTTGAACTGGGTTCAAAAGCTCTCAAGGTGCAGGCTGGCGGGCTACAGCGGAAAGGGAGCGGTGGAGCTGAGCGAGAGTTCCTCATCAAGTGGCATGAGCACTCGCACATTCGCAATGAATGGGTCCCTGAGACCAGGGTGATGGCGCTGGCAAAGCGCAAGCTCCTCAATTTCACTAAGAAAGTTGGCGATGAACCCGTCAATCTGTCCAACCCAAGGTGGACTATCCCAGACAGATTTGTGGCGCGTCGAAAGTGCCCATTTGCGCCGGGCTGGGAAATACTTGTGAAATGGACAGGTCAGATTCCTCAGATTGTCGTTATGCCACTGCTGCAGCTTGATACAAAATATGCGCATTTGTGAATCAGTCCCGCAAATGCATCCTGCTGTGCAGATCTTGGGTATGAGAGCTGTACATGGGAGAACGAACAAGATGCAATCATCGTTGATCCGAAGTACCTGCACTTGCTCACTGACTTCTGGCAGCGGCATTATGCATGCTTGGAAAGATCTAGCAGTGCCTCAAAATCTGAGCATGAGAAGCTTGTGCGACAGGGTCTGGACGCTCTTCCTGGCAGAGATCGCTTAGCTCACGGGTTTGTTGACAAACCTGTGATGCAACCAAACTACATCACGGCCGCACCTCTGGAGCCGCATCAGTTGGGAGGTGTTGCCATGTTGCGCCGCATGTATCTTGGGTCCCATGACTCTGTGCTTGCAGACGATCCAGCGATGGGAATGGTTGCAACGGTGCTAACATTTCTCCAGGTGCTGATCATGCTTTGCCCATTTTTTCGTGCCGTTGCAGCGCATGACAATGGTGTGCATTCACAACGACACAACCTATTTCATTTGTCACTGCAAGCCTGGCACCATACATACACATGGCGTACGCTCGCTTTAGACAGGAGCTCTGGGACTGTCCAGTGGCTGTAGTAGGCATGAACAGCGTGCACTGCGGAGTTCCTCTCAGCTGAATAACTCCAGTATATAGCTCTACGTCCAAATCCGCTGAGCATGTTTTTCTGGGCAGATGGTGCGAAAAGAGCTCTGTCCAGTGGTACCATCGCTGGTGATTGTTCCAAGCAGCTCGATGACATACTGGAAAGGCGAAGTTGAGTACTGGTTAGATGACAGCTCTGAGGTAGTTTTTTACTCTGGACCCCCTGGAGCCAGGCAGCAAATCGCTGCAAACGAGCTTTGGCTTCAACCAGGCGCTCTGGACGGCAAGGTTCGCAGTGAAGTGGATGCGCTAAAAGCACGCGTTCCAAAGCCCCATATCGTGGTCACCAGCATGGAAAGCATGCTTCAAGTGCGATTCGTGCTGGTGTCAATAGTTCAGTGTTGTGTGGTCGTTTTGAGGTCATGGATATGGAGCAGCAGTAGCTGTGAAGCTGCTCGGCGAAGCTAAGGTTGACCCAGTGATCTGCTGCAGGATATTGAGGAGATAAAGACTGTGCCATGGGATGTCATCGTGCTTGATGAGCGGCATGCAAGTAAGAGCTTTGCTCAAAAAATGTATCCTGTACTGCACGAACTCACCCCACGTCAACGTGTGTCTATGCGGGAGTCATCCGGCGACATCAACGCAGAGCAGCTCCTGGCCTGGGCAGCATTCTTAAGGCCCTCTCGGTACAAGGTGTGACATAGCCTTGAAGGCCTCGACTCCAGACCCCAACAAATTCAATCAGGACTCGGCATGTCAGCTGGCACTAAAAGGGCACGTTTGTAGACCATTTTTTGTGCATGGCATCCCTTGTAGAAGCAGTCTGCCTGCACATCTTTGCATTTCACAAGATCGTCAAGTATGTCATGTTATGTCATGCCCTCATTGCAAGAATCTCTTGCGTGGTCATCTTGCAGGAGTATGTCGCTGAGATGCAGAAGCCAGAAGCAGTCCAGCGAGCAGTCACTGTGGAGGTTATGAAGGCAGACATCATGGCACATGTTCAATGTACACGATTCGCTGACTTACCAAAAAGGAAGCTCCCGCCATTTGAGCTACAGATTCCAGTGCCTCTTTCTGTGACCCAAGCAGAGAGTTACCGTATCACCTTGGCAAAACAGTATGAACAGCTGGGAAATCACAAAGCGCAGCGGCACTCTGGGCAGCGCGCAAGCATGCTGCGGAGCTTGTGTGCTGACATCTGCCGAGTCTGTGACCATCCCTACACGCTAGAACAATTCGAGCCCGAAGCAGATTCTCAGGGCCACATTTCCGACTACCTGCAGGTGCCAATCGCATCCTCCAGACCAGCTATGCATACTCTTTTCGTTTTTATCACCCTGGGCTTGATGATGTCATGATGCCGTCTTGCAATTTGCAGGGTTCTGGAAAGTTACAGGTACTGCAGGCGCTGCTGGATGTTCTATTCGGCATGGGCAAGCGGACAGTCATAGCAGCCCATGAATCACTTGCTGTCTTGTGTGACTACTTTGCACTGCGTTATGGCGAACACACATTCCGGCGTATCGGAGAGGAAACGATGGCAGCAGAACGTGACCAAGCAATTGCCGAGTTCAATGACCCCTCTTCACAACACAACCTTCTTGTCCTTGAGGTGAGCGCTTGCAGCCTAGGAACTGATTTACAAGCCGCTGGTGCGGTGATCATCTACGATTCAGATGGTCACCCACCAGGCGACATCCTTCGCTTTGGCCAAGCACGCAGTCTTGGGGACCCCTCAGCACTGCTAGTGTTCCGGCTGTACTGCTCCGGCACATTGGAGGAAGTCATTGTTGCGGTATGCCTCTTGATGCTATTGTGATGAACGTTGTTATCTGTTCCTCTATGATGCACTGGATCCATGAACATTGCACGTCGTGGGCTGAATGGCTGCTTGTGTGGCTTCTCCAGGGCGGCAGTGGCGCTCCGGCTCTGCAGAAGGCTCTACGACCAACAACTCATCGCTTGTCCGCAGCCGATGCGCGATTGTTGGAGGAGTCGCTGAGGTTTGGTGTTACACGGCTCTTCTCTGCTGATCTGGATACAGTGCAGCGGTCGGATGCTGAAGGTGCCATAGCTTTTGTGTCCGCCCAGCCGACATTCAGCTCCGGCAAGGGTATGCATGATGCAACTCAGGAGGACAGGGTCAGATCAACTGTGTCTGGCAGAACAGATGCAAAGGTAGAGGAGCCTGACAGCCGGAATGGCAAGGCGACAGAGCTACATCATGTGCAAGGAGACAGTGAGATGAATGATGATGCCTGCGGACATAAAGATGGTGTGCACTGACCGTGCTCTCTGCCTGCAGCTGCCTGGAGCACGGTCTGGCCTCACACTTTGTCCTCACGGTCGTCTGCATCCTTATCAGAGTGGGGCCTATCCCAGAACATGCCGTCACATAGGAAAGAAGGCATGGCTACTGATCTTGTGTTGATGTTTGCAGGAATCCCACCTATTGCACAAGAGCCCCCAGCGATGCGGCCACCTGCCACTGAGGTGCCAACTAAAGTTCAGCTGCAGAGCATGATCAGTTTACTGGAAGGATTGTTGACCAGTCTGCCAGAGGGTATCCAACCACTTTCACAGGACAAGATGGACGCGGTGGAAGGAGCTTTCCTTCAGGATTGGCGCACACTGTCAGCCAGTAGCCGCTACTGTCGTGAGCGAGTGCGTGCCTTTCGAGTAGCTTGGGGCACATTTTTGTTGAAATAGCTTGAAGTATGTGGTGTGATATACGTGACCATGGTTTTTTCACCAAACGTTATCTGGTATGGTCTTGCAGAGCCATGACGAGCAAGACGACGATGAACATGAATCTGAAGAGCAAGATGAAGGAACTGACAAAATGTCAGTAAGCATGCTTGCAAGCAGTTCGGCTGCGTTCTGGCAAAGAATGTTGCGATTGCGTTGGGATCGTCTTCAGGCAGAAGAAGCAGAAGCTCTTCTTGAACAGGAAATCCCGCCTCTGGAAGGTGGAGAGGACGATGCGTCTGGTGAGAAATCGACCCATGAGTTCGCCACATTTTTGCGCGCTGCAATGTTTGATCTTGGTTCCGTTCTCACTGCAACAACATATCGCGTGCAGAGGAGATCCCGCGTGTGTCAAATTCTAATGGCTCTCAATGGGGAGCTGGGGAGGAGTCAGACAGCCGCGCTGTGAGACAAGGCCGAGCCGCACGTGCAAGACGGCCGACAAAACGCCGATTTCATGATGATACGCCTTCGCCCCGGGCCACGACAACTGTTGTTCGGGATGAGGTTGACAGCCGGTCCCAGGGTGGTATTCCTGGGGGATCTAAGCGCAGCCGGGCTGCGACTGGAGTGCCACAGTCATCGAGTGGCATAGCCACTCTTGGCACACCTCTGACTGCTGGTGGCCCTAATCCCACTCAAGCTTCACTGGTGCAGTTGCGAACGCAATTCGAGAACATTGTGAAGGCGCTACAAGACCCCAGCTCACTTGTGAATGGCATCTACAAACGTGCGCAAGACCGGCTTCGTTCCATGATCACTGATGCGGGACTGGATCTCGGATCTGATAGAGACCAATATGTGTACAACTATGCTCTACAGGTCCGATACTTGTTGCAGCAGGCGTGTACACTGCCAAAGGGTCAAGCGATGGCTTTTCTCAGATGATATGATGTTTCATAATGACTGCAGCACGGCTGCCACAAGATGCTTGTGCTTTGCAGGCGGCTCAGATTTTGCTGATCATGCGACCCCAGAACGAGCTGCCAAGTGATTTTCAGGACTATACCCTGATTGCACTGATTGCTGTGGCAGCTCACTTGTCGGGTCATCCTCTTGGAACAGATGACGGCATTCACGTGCTTGCAAACAAGTATCAACAGGCACTTGTTGATTTGAAGTCTGTTGTGAACCACATCCTAGGGCAGATGAGCGATTATCGGATCTCGACAGAGCTCATGCGAGCACAACAAGTGACCGTTGCATTTGTCAACCCACCCATGGAGCATGGTGGTATGGCAACGATATTAAAGTGAATTGCAATGCCGCCATGTGGTAGAGGTGCAAGTGCTGCTTGGAACATCTGCCATGCCATGCTGTTGAAGCACTCTGTCAATCTCAATACAATGACTGCATGCAGCTGTTCATTCATCGCAAGCAGATGATTTCGTGACAGAGGTAGAGAATATCATGAAGCTGCCGACGGCCATTGCTGCAGCAAATGCGGGTGGCCTTACTGAGGAGGCGAGAGCTGACTATGAACATCGCATGGCCTGGGTCCAACAAGCAACTGCGTCAACAGGTGGCAGTGAGGCCAATCAGGCGCTTGTAGATACCGTTCGCAATTGGTCCGATCTGCAGAGACAGCTGCTGACATCGGATCTGGCGCACAAGTGGCGGATTGATGCTGTTACTCACAGATATCAGCAGCATATGGAAAAGGTAAGCAATCCTCCAGCCAAGCGATGGTCACAATTCCATGAACACGCGCTTCATAGCCAGCCACTGTCTGTCTGCGTTTGTAGGTCCGGACGTGTGCACAGAAAGTCATCGATGGCATCAACGAGTCATATAAAAAAGAGAAGATGGCCTTGGAAGCAGGCCACCAGGGTCTGTTTTCACAGATGCAGAACTTGGCATCTCAGGCAACCCTTGGTATCAATCTTTCCGCGCATCTTGCAAGGCAGGATGCACCTGCTGCCACCCCCTCTCAACAAAAAAATGTGTGCTCCTCTCAGATATTTTCTGGTGTATTGGAGTAGTCCGCATGCCTGAAGACCTGCAGCGGCATGTATTGTTGCGATAGCCTTGCATTGTGGCCATTCTTCCATAACTAGAGCATATAGTGCCTCAGCATGCATGTGTAGCTTAGTCAGGCTACGTTATGCATGCCTTATGTTGTTATGACTCAGCTATTCTTTATCTTTTGGCAGCATTGGTGGGAGAAGCCATAGCCCAGGCACAGCTTGCATACCTGCTGTAGCTACAGTAAGCACCTGCTTTCAAGTACCACCGTCACATTTCGTTGGCTATGACTGTGGTAGCAATGCCTACCTACAAGGTATTTTGTTGTGTGCAGTGATCGTGAACAAGGCACCGGTCAGCCAATGCAGGTGATGGAATATGAATGTGCACAAGAACTGCATATTTTGTTGAGTTTGTGTATGCAGTCGACCTTGGGCGTGGTCTTCACCCTTCGTACGATCAGAATATGTTGGTAGTCATTCCTTACACCTAATTTTGTAATGAAATCGTGATGCGGAGGTCATGCTATACTATGCAATGCTTTCAGAATATGTTGATGCAAGTGTGTCAAGGAATATGCCTGCTAACTCTCAGCTACAAGCTCTGGATGGTGGTGAATGCATAATGCTTGTTTTTCACTGCATGCACACCAGGTGGCGTGACTGCGAATTTCACACAGCACACCCGAGCTCACCACTCTGGCACTTGTCATCAGATGAGGTCAGAGCATGTGTATGTATACGCTGGACTCAGATGTTGAACCTCTTCATTTGACACGGTATCAAGAACCGTGCCTACCAATGTTCTAGCAGCAGATTTCTCAAGTGGCACCTTCTGTGTGACCCGGCACCACCCGTGTGCTAGAGATGGTGACATTGCTTGTATCTTTTCTATGAAACCAATCATGATTTTCTAGAAAGTCATGCAACGCTTGCTTCCAAACATGCTGTATGTTTGGTCTTGATGAACATAGACGTGGATGAATGATTTCTAAACACCGCAGTGCACCGGCATCGCATGGCGGAGGGGCCCTTGCGACCAGTCATGCTCGGTCTGTAAAGTACGATGTGTTACAAGGACAAAGCCAGAGAGGCAGGTACCACCACAGGGCACAAACACACCGACGCAACCACCAGCACACAACAGAGACCAGCACATCTGTGCTGAGATTTGGTTATTGCTATGGTGGCAGCCGGTCGCTCTTTGGCTTGTTGTATTTGTTTGCTTTGCCATATAATGGCCCGGTATGTGTAACTTAATGAGCACACCTACATCGGCATATTCGGCGTATGTGGTCCCGTTAACTCGGAGTTGTCAATGTCCAATAGGATACGGCTCAGTAAATGCAGATTTAATCTACTTTACACCACTGCACACGCCAGCACGCACCCCCGCCCCTGAGGCACACGCAGCCCAGGTTGCAGAATCACTTACGCACAGCCACCCATAATAACCCGGGGCAGGCCCCCACCCAACGCGGGCCAACCTCCCCCCGTGAAACCCACCCCGACCCTCACCACCAAGTATCTCGAGATACGATGTGAATGACAACCTCCGCCACTTGCCGCCACGGGACAGTGGTCGAAATATCAGCCACCGGGCAGAGCCCAATGATTGTCGTTGCTTTGATGATATGAATAATGAGTAATAAGCATGTGTGCAATGCTTGTTTATGGATGGATCAGTCAGGCCAGGACATCCTTGCTTGTTCGGCTGAGTCTATGCCGGACGCTGTTCAGACCCGGCCAGCATGACAGCGCATGTGTCGCTTTCCGACTGCATTCTAGCATTGGGCAATACATTTATACAGCGTGCGTGATGTGGCAGCTCCCGGGACAAGAGACCTCCTCGGCTTACCAGACGAAAATGCCGTGTTTGAGGCTTTTTGTTCATCCCTAGATCTGTTGTGCGGTGCAGAATGCCATGTGAGCGATGCAAAGCGTCTGCTGACTTCTTCTCGCTTACCAAAAAGCTGCGACTGCTCTCTCACATTCTGGTGAGACCGGACGCACTTTGCGTATTTCTCCTTCGCCACTTCAGCAACATCCAGCACGCAACCCGACTGCTATGAACATCTGATATCGCTTGCAACACAATATGGCACTCACATGAGACTGAACTTGATAACAGGCATACACCGCTGAAGAACCTGTCATGGCAACAGCATCTGCGCA
This sequence comes from Ulva prolifera, assembly GCA_023078555.1. NCBI lineage: Eukaryota > Viridiplantae > Chlorophyta > Ulvophyceae > Ulvales > Ulvaceae > Ulva > Ulva prolifera. The sequence continues at coordinate 10,977,472 of CM041198.1, read as the reverse complement.
CAGCATCGATACACGGAGGTCCATCAAGCAAAAAGCTGTTAAAATAACACAGTGACCTGACCTGAACAGCAAGCACCATGTACATCACCACACTCTGGTGTCAATGCGAGCAGGGTTGTGAGAGGCTTCAAACACATTCCCGTTCGGCCTTTCGGCCGGCTGTTTGGGAGTTATTTGTCGATCCGTGATGTGACCTGTCAATGTGAACGACAGGGCATGTGGGCACATTCCGGGATCGCATGGCCAGGTCACATTCGCGGCTAGTCTTCACACGCTGCCTTACTAGCATCGACCAGAAGACTGTAGCCAGCTGGCCTGTGTAAAGCACCATTTTCGTTACATGTATACTACAGTGCCGCAATGTGACCCACATGGCCTATCGCAGGTCACGCCCACGGTCAGCATATCGGTCAAATGTAGAGGCACTCACCATGCCAGTCCTCCTCATAGTGACCACGGCAGGCTCGGCAGCAGCTTGAGTAGTTTGAACATGGCCACGCCGGAAACTATGCATAGTCTGACCGCCATCAACGCCGAACTGGACAAGGTAAGCCCGCACCCGGTTGCCAGCTGCCTGAGATGACAGCCGCGGGGACCCGGGCCACTGGGAGCGGAACACGGGCCAGCTGGCTGTTTGCGAGACCGGGCGCGCCGCCACTGATATGGGAGGCGGAGGCGCCGAATTGCACATATATCGGGATCTGCATGGATTGCGATCTCCTGGGTCTGAGGCCGCCGGAATTGTTCAGTCTTGCTGCAGCAGGGCACCATGAGAAAGCAGCCAATAGGCACAGCTGGATGAGGGTGCTCCCCAGCCCAGGCATTACCGACAGCAGCAATAGCGCGGTCGGCCCGCTGCAAATAGAGACCCTGTCGGTCCACATATAGGGCGTCTTGACCCCTACGCCCGCTGTTCCACAGATATAGGATATAGGCAGCATCCTTCAGGAGCACTGATACCCTAGTAGACACACCGGCGGCAGCTGCCGCGCGAAGTTCAACGTCCGTGCGGCTTATCAGAGCAGCCACAGTCTGGGGGGTGAAAGGAACAGCACTGCGTGGACGTGCCCTAGTGGCATATGGCATAATATGCTGCTGCCGCTGGTATGCATGCACAGCACCCCGCACCAGAGCCGAGCGCACGGGATTCCCGACACCCTCGTCACACCAGTCCCGGCTGCGCCCCCGGAAGTCGAAACAACGGCCCAGTGCACTGACCCAGCCTTGAAGGGTAGAGGTGGCCACACCAGAGCCGGAGCGGCCGGTTAGGCTTGGAAGAAGATGTTCATGAAAAAACAAGCACACGTGGTCTGGGCGGCAGGTGGCCCAGCCCTGGTCCACAGAGGCGAACGTCAGTTGCAAAAAGGACTCAAACAGGTCATTGGCCCGCGAATAGTTAGACTCCGTTTTGAGATGCCGGCAGAAGGAGCGCTCCTCAGCGATCAGTCTCTCGCGCTCAGCGCGCAGCCTGGCGCCACGTGCAGGGCTCTACAGGCCGGGTTTTTCCTGTCGGGAAAACCGAAGCCCTGCCCATTTTTTTGGTCGGGCTGGCCCGATATGCAGGCTGCTGGTTGTTGGGAGTCCCGACCACCCCCTCAGGTTCCGTCGGGGGTGTCACAAATAAATTTTCGGGTGATTTGTGTTAGTACGTGCTAATGCAGTGGACAGTGTTCTCGCCTTCACGTGTGCACAGATCTTAACGCTGTTGCTGCAGCAAGAACTCGGGATCCCGACAAGCTGTCGGCGTTTAAACGATTGTCGGGGGTCCCGAAAAGCACCTTTGGCGGCCGCCGGGCACGCCCGACGGCACTCCCCTGGGTTATCGGGAAAACCGACGGCTCGGTTCACTAGACGTCGGTTTTTTTGCTCTTTTCCAAAAAAGACTCGGGAAACCGATCGGGATGTAGAGCCCTGGACTCGCCAGCCCCTCCGCCCCCGTGTTATTCTCCCAGCACTGTGGTCATCAAGCCACCCTCGCTAGCGTGCAGTCACGTCCAAATTCCAATCACGAGCATCAATACAGCAGCAAAAGCGCAACGAAGCCTCAGTGTGTTGTCGACTTGCCATTCGCTACCTTCGCGGAGAACGTTTTGATGCGTCCTGGTGCAGCTGTGCCGTCGCCTGACCGTTGAGCGGCTGCATTGCTCACAAGCACGTTGTATCTTGGCAGTGCAGCTTCAAACAAGTATGTAACTTTTGTTCAACGCAAATAGGGCCTCTACGCATCAGCCAAACGGCTTGCATGTTGTAAATCGATACAACTGCACTGCCCATGACCCATCCTGTCACCGCCAGCGAAAGATAGCAATAATTGATCTCGTCAATAGGAATTAAGACATCGATGACGTGTGATGAGCGTTGGCGCGAGGGTGCCTGGTCATGATTTGCACACAACAATGACACAAACGCCACTGCTACATTGTGCGAAAACCATACAATCTACATTCCACTCTCTAGCAAGCTCACCATGTCTTCGATGTCGACATTCTGTTCCTCGGCTATCGTATCAGAATTGCTATTCACGGGGGGCTGCAGACAATGCATCTGGTACTCGCAACCGCAACAGGTGATACCAGTACCCCTGCAATCGTTCCTGCCCGAGTGAATATACTTTCTGCGGCTCTCTGGCTTGCAGCCGTTTTGGCAGCGTATGCTGCGAGCAGCCCCGCACTCTACTACGCTTTGGCTGACTTCCTGCGAGTGGCCTGGGCGCGACACCGATACGTTTGATTCCACATTGTTTTTGTTGAACGTCATGATTTTCGTGCTGGTAAATTGCGCAACGTTTTCGCAATTTTTCCCAGCGAGCACAAAATGCCCAAGTGTTTTGTTGACATCCTCACGCCCGAGACAGGCAGCGACAGTGCCCCTTCGCGAATCTAAAGATTAACGAATCTCAACACAAGATGCATGTGTTATTGGTCTAAGGTTTTATACGTAGGTATCGAACGTCCACCTCGATGGTCAGGCCCAGCAGCGCAGTAAGCGTAGAATCGGCCATGGCATCTGCACGCACGGCGGCTTCGAAGCTAATGCCTGGATGACAGGAGACACATGAGCGTTTTGTTTTGGTGCTTTCGCTGCTGTCTTGATGCTCGTGATTGGAATTTGGACGTGACTGCACGCTAGCGAGGGTGGCTTGGTGACCACAGCGCTGGGAGAATATCACGGGGCCCCCTCCGCCATGCTTCGCAGGTGCACCGCCGATCCGCCGGAACGACAACGGTGCACCGCTGGCGCTCGTGGCGGTACGCTGTAGAAAGCCTAGAGCCTTTACACGTAAAAAATATGATCCTCGATGTTTTTCTCAGGCATTGATCAGCGCTGTGTGACATGAACGCTCCTGCGCAGCGGCACGCCGATGTTACCGAGAACATACGGCAGGCCTCGCAGCCTGAAAAACAATCCGCTTGCGAATGATATGTCGTCCTAGAATTGATGCGATTGTTGTTGAGCCTATGTAGCTACTGCTTTGGCCGAGGCACTACTCTGTTCCTGTGATATTGCAGTGGCATGCGCTCGTCTGCGACGCTGCTTGTCTGTCGCAACACATCTCCTCTGAAGAAGCCTATCGAATTGTTATTGATGGTGCTTTGGTGTTGGCTCGCTGGTCAATGAGATGCTGGGTGCATGTGGCAATAGCTCCGCAGCTGCTACTAGCGATGCTGACCTTTCCAATGGCCCGCAGCAGCATCGCCCGACACACAAAGCGGATGTCAGCTATTCGTGCTATTCTTGTCGCTTCGCGTGTGCCTGTGCCGTACAGTAACTGCTGCAGTTTGCATCGCACGGCCAACATGAGATGTTACGTGCAGGCATACGTGACAACATTACTCGTCCCTTACACAGAGCATTCTTGCAGTATGGTACAAATCTTTATTGCTGCCGTTTACATCACGTGTGGTGCTCGCTGACTGCCATGCGCTGAGTCACTTGAGACAAAACAAAAGGGCAATGCAACTATTCACTAAAAAGAACGACGAGACGACAGCGCGTACAATGAAACACGCCGAAATGACACGAACGCTTGACTTTGGCGTTTGACTGCCGCCCAGGAGTGACCTAGCCATCATATCTCGCGGAGTCAAGTCTCTGGCGCAAGCAGCGTTGTGCCAGCCCTCGCTGGGCAGCATCGCAAGCATGTCGCGCAAAGCACAGCACCACCACTTGAACAATTTATTTCGTCCTGTGGTGTAACAGGGCGCAATCGTGTGTATGTTTGTGCTTCTAGGCTGCGCAGCTGCACTTTGTGGAGCTGACTGCGGTCGGCGTCGGGCCCAGCTGGAGTGCGTCATCAGCCGGCGCGTGACGCGCGCGACATGTGCACGGCCGCGTGCATGTGCTTGTGTCTACGCATGTACGCATGCATGTATTGTTACCTGGCCTGCGGCCTAGTGCCAAGTTGCAAGGGCATTGCAACGCGTACAATTGCAACGTTGATCGCACGTACAGCAACAGGTTTTAGACGTGCACTTTTTCATGCAAAGATTGCAGGCTCCATAAGTGTTCGTTCAGTGATGTATCCTCACCCCAAGGGCGTGGAATCACCTACGTCTCAAGTACTGCGTTACCGTCGGCTGGGAAGAGCTGGGCGCAAAACGTACAAATATTATTATCTACTTCCTTGCAACCTGTTTTCAGCATATCCAGTCAATGTGTCTGGGGTCTAACGCCGTTTCGCATCGTTTCGACCAGACGCACCCATTTGCGCTATGCCGTCTACTGCCATGGAACGTTTCTTTGGAAGGCTTCTCGTTGCTGAAGAACGCTCCAATGATGCCCGTGGTGTGCTATGCTTTCGTTTTCATTCCTGTGAGCCGATGATCAAGTACGATGTTGCCGTTCCATATCACACACAGGCTTCGTGACGTTATGTGGGGTGAGAAGTGTTCATGCCTGAAATGTCACGCTATAGTGGTATCTGTGCGGACGTGTGGGTGAAGTTTCGCCCTGTATGTAGCATGCACGGCTGCCTGCAGAGCTCTTCGGAAACTGAGTGCCACCGATTCCGCCAGTATCTGAGGCGCGTCACGCAATGTCCGCCGCAGAGAGCACGACATGTTGTTCAAGTAGACCCTCATGCTTTCGTACCTGCTTCGTTGACCATAGCGTTGAAATTTCAGGCCGCATAGCACTGCTCATCTTGCAACTTCCTTGCTTGTTTAGATGATGCTCTGTTTAAGCTTTTCCACAATAGGCTATTATGTATTTCAAGCTGAACATGATCGTCTCGCAGGTCGGAAGCGGTCGGGTGCGGTCAATTCATCAGTTGGCGCTCTGTCCGGTGCTCAGGCAGCGCGCGAGCACTCAGCAATGCCACCGAAGCACAACACATCAAAGCCGGGTCGCGCATGTACGCTTGCCAGAAGTCAAAGCCCAAGTCCAGCTGACGCATTGAGGGACCACACCTTCAAATCAGCCATTCCCTCTGCAACAATGCCATCGCCGCAAGCAGCGGTACATAACCGCCCGGACACAGTCGGTAGAAATGCCGCGTCAACTCTTCCCCGTCCCCCCTCAAGAAGCCAGAGCCGTGGCCGAACACATACTGAACCCACGCCACCCCCAGCTTCGCCGCCACCAAGCTCCCAGGCAGCTGTTTCTCGGAGACACCGCTTTCTCGGACCCATGCCAGAGGCCCCACCAACTTCTGTCCTCCAGAGCAGGCCAGCCACGTCCCGACCTCGCTCACGTACGGCAATAGGGGCTATGCGGCAGCAACAATATCAGGCATCCTCATCACCACCCGGGTGGCATTGCGTATCGCATCCCAGGCCACGATCGCACCTTCCTTCTGGTCTCCCACAGCCTCAGAGTCACAGCCTGCACCCAGCAGTGAAAGATGCAACACTGCGCAGGAGTGTGGAGGCCAGAAAATCCTGTTCCCCCGACCGCCCTGTAGAACAGCAGATTCACTCGTCTGGGACTCAGGAACAAACTTCTGCCGCCAGCATACGGCATCGTTCTACAACCCCAGTGCGAATCACCAAAGATGCTCAATTGCGTCGAGATAAAGCTGCAGCAAATCATTATCGGTTGCCGTCTCAGGACTCGCCGTTGCGGCGTCGTGCTACTTCCGTGGCTCGTGCTGCGGCTGCACCGCCTTCAAGGCAATCCTGCGGAAATTTGCCTGCATCCAATGAACATCCACACAAGCCCACACCACCACAACACCCACGGACAATATCCTCACACGTCACACGAGAAGCTGCATCTGCTGCTTCAGCGCCATTAGCAAGGCCCCCGGCTGGACCAGGCCACCAGTTCTCGAAGGACGCTCCTGCGCCAGTGGCTAGCAGGGCAACATCTGGAGTGCGTCCCGTGGTGGGCATGTCAGAGAGGATGCGGCAGCCACCTGACTTGGCAGCGGTCCAGGCAGAAGACCAACTCGAAGGTTATGAGCTGGGCCCTGTCATTGGTGAAGGAGGATTCTGCAAGGTGAAGAGTGGTCGCCACATTGCATCAAATCAACCAGTTGCTATCAAGGTCATTAACAAGGTTCGTCATCTGAGTTCGGCGCATTCACCACGGGAGTTGCAATGCTAACCTGATGTTTCTGGAACTGCTGTTGCCTGCAATTGTATTGAGTCTGCTATGTCAGGACTTCAATGTACTGTAAAAGACATTGAACAACATTGTCAGCATGCCCATTGTTCATCAGATTGCGCTGGCAATGCAGATGGCTTTGAAAGATGGTCATGATTGGAGAAGAGTCGGCCGTGAAATTCGAATCCTAAAGCGATTGAAGAATCATGCGGCAGTCATCCATGTGTATGATGTCATCTCCGTCAAGTCTGAGGTGTATGTCATCCAAGAGCTTGCTCAGGGAGGTAGCCTGCTTGACTATGTCCGTGATCGCAAGAAGATTTCAGAGGACCTTGCAATGCGACTGTTCTTACAAATCGTGGCTGGCCTTCAATACTGTCATCAGAATGAGGTACGCTTGTTGATAGGCGTCCATGGTTCTGGTCCGGCACCTACACATCCAATGACAGGTGATGTTTGTGCAGGTTGTGCACCGTGACATCAAGCTGGAGAACTTGCTGATGGACTCAGAGCGCAACATGAAACTTATTGACTTTGGGCTGGCTGCGATTTTCACTGCTGGGGTGCCGCTGCGCGTGCACTGTGGCTCGCCTTCATATGCAGCGCCCGAAATCATTGGCCGGCAAAATTATGAAGGACCGCCTGTTGATGTCTGGAGCCTCGGGATTGTGACATTTGCCATGGTTTGTGGCCATCTGCCATTTTATTCCCGCAATGGTGTGCCCGTCACTCGCACAGCATGCTTGTAGCTTTTTGCTTTCCGGCACACTCTGCTGCGCATTTTGTTTTCCCTAACCCTGCAGGTGAATCCCAGATACTGTCTGAATCTGATGGTACTGTGCAGGGAGGTCAGATCTGAGTAGGAAGATAATGGCGGGCAAGTATCATGCGCCTGACCACATTTCAGATGGCATGAAAGATGTAGTGGCCGGCATGCTCACACTGGACCCGGCACGCCGCATAACGCTTGCACAGATCATGACCCACCGATGGGTCACAGGCTCCCTGGCACACCGTTCCTTATATCTACCGCGCGCACTGTTGCCGTACGATGAAGCGACAGGCACGTATAAAGTGGATCAGCGGGTGCTAAATCACATGGCCGACATGGGCGTCGACCTGCACACAGTGCTGCGTGACCTGCAGCACAAGGAGTGCAATATGATTACTGCCACTTACTTTCTGCTCATGGAAGCCGTCCGGGATGGTAAGCGTCTCCCAGCAGTGACTAGCAACACACGCCGTCTGGGTGCTGCGCTCCATGCACAATCCAACAGTGCCAAGTCTGCGCATGGTTTTAGCCTTGACATTGATGATGCTGGTGACCGTGATGACCAGGCACACTTTGCTCCAAGCCGCAGTCGCCGTGATGCGTGATGTACATATGCGCAAGCTCTGTCTGTGGTGATCATGGTCAGTGCTTTGGCGGCAGCCATCCCCTGGGAATTCACTGTGTCCTCCAACTCAGGAGTTGGACCTTTTGCATGGTTGAGTTGCACCCGTGCATGTTTTTGGCTTTATACAGCTGGCAGTTCATGCTGCAGCAGGAGGTGTGGAGATTATGGATGTGAATTTTGTGACTTGTGGGAGTGAGCCTAGCTGTGCAGACTGCCTGCCACATGTAGCCTCCCCCAACACTTTAATTTTTGCATGTTGAGTAAAATAACTTATTCGGCCCGTGTGTAAGATAGATGCATACAGGGATAAGCTGTCGAACCGACTTGCCTTCTTTGTTTTCATGTGCGGTGTTCTTTGAGTGCCCAACAATAGTTCAGTCGTATGTATGGATCAGTGGATTCATATGGACTGGCAACCTTTGATGCTTCAAAGCTCACAACAAACCGGCCAATTCTACGAGCAGAGCCGATCTGAAAAGCTGATCGCATGTTATTACAATGGCAGCGGCTTGCTTACACACAGTGGACAAACATTCTTCTGGAACCCATGGCAGTTCGACGCTCATGCGCAGAGAGGACCGATGTTCTTTCTAGCGACTGAAGTATTACTTTCTTAAAGGCCTATATGTCCTGTAGGTCCATTCGTCGACGGGGCCTGCCTACGCTTCTGCAATTTGCATGCCTGTTACGCAATGCAGCATTCCGCTACTCTCAGTGCCGCAAACGTATCCAGGTCAAGTCTGACAGCAGAATCAGAACGTATAAAGCTGCCCCGGTCTGAATTTTTGGGCAAAGGCAGAAAAAGTACTAGTTAGTCTCGTGCAACGAGCTGTTCGCAATATTTGAACGCCAGGCTTGGCCAACCCGAGAAACTGCACAATGCAGCGTCTGTAGGCCTGCTTGAACTGTTTCAGAGGCCATGCCAGGCTTTATGGCTTGATGTGCTTATAAAGGAGCGGTACCGCGCGAAAGCAAGTCCTACGCTCCCAGACGTTCCGCCAGCCCTTCTCTCAACTTAGGCTTGATATTTGCCACAATCATACTGCCCAAACATGATTCTGCCTATGTTCCAGATTTTCCATAGTCATAAGTGTCAAGATTTTCGACGCAAAGGATTTGGTGCCAGTTGCGTGATCCTGCAGTCTGTGAAACACTCGATGCCGGCTGCTTGCCAAACTGTTGCAACCGATGGGAACCTGCGGGAGTGTGCCAGAAGTGAAGGCTGATCTGAACGGAATGTGTCTGGCTACAAATGCTGAGTTGCCTGTGCTGAACATCGTGGCTTAACGATTTAGGACATCCTCCTCGCCACAAAGCTACGTAACACGACACCGCGGGATGTACTATGCAGGCCGTAGGCCGCACACAACGAAGCTGCACATGAGTCCGGTCTCACACGTCTCGGTGTTCCGCTACAGGCATGCGCTTGCCACATGCAGCTCTCAACGCATGTAACAGGCAAATGCAGCATTGACGTTCTGACTGCAGACGAACAAATAACCCAGACACGCACTGCCAATAAGTTGTGAACTACTGATAGGCAAGCTCCATGCTTGCGGATAGCTGTCACCGTTTTGTACTGTGACCGATGCGGCGACAGATTCGTGGCATTGCATTTGCTGCTCCGTCGCCAGTGATACAACATTTCCGGCGCCCGCGATTGCAGGCCTTTGCGACACGGCAAGACATTTCGTTGCTAAGTGTGCCTGGGATAGGCAAACGTACTCTCGATCGCCTGCTAGATGCTTCAGTTGAGAGCGTTTCGGAGCTGTGTGATCTGTACGTAGAAGAGCATGGCAGAAGCAAGGAATCTCTGGTCCGGTACCTGAAGGTATTTCTGACGCATTGCAATGAAATTCGTGACTCTTCAGCTGCATGATGGGGGCTCTCATGATTATTTTTGTTGCTGTGTGGAGGTGGTGGCCTGGTTCACCTGCCACGTGCGCGACATGGCTTGTGAAACTTCAGGATCTAGGAATTCACTCACGATGGACTTCCACTATCGCAGACTGGGTTGATGAGGAAACTTGTCAGGTCGGACGCTCTGTGACATTCTGCATCGAAGGAAATGTTGGCGCAGGCAAGTCAACATGGCTGGACATGGTGCGCTCGAATGGAACCGACATGTCCAACTCAGGCCTGCACGAAGTCATTGAGGTTGTACCAGAGCCAGTGAGTAGCTGGCAAAGCTTACAAACAGGCAATTTGTTGGAGCTCTTTTACAAGCATCCTCAGAAGTATGCATTCGCGTTCCAGCAGTATGTGCTGATCACTAGAATGCAACAGGTGTGTAAAGATCTGGCCGCGCTCTTGCCTGCGGCATCATCGATTATCATCATCATGCACAGTAGCCATTAACCTCTATTGGCATATGTAGGAGAAGAACTCCCGAGACACTGGTGCAAATCTGCGCCTGATTGAAAGGTCAGTGTTTTGTGATCGCATGGTATTCGTCCGAGCTGTGCACGCTCTACAACAGCTCAACGAAGTTGAGCTGGAAATTTACGACTCTTGGTTCAATCCTATGCTGGACTGGCAGCCTGAGCTTGTGCCGGACGGATTTGTGTACTTGAAGACAGATGCTGCAACGTGCGCACGCCGCATTGAAATGCGACAAAGACATGAGGAAGCAGGGGTACCCCTTGATTACTTGGAGCGTCTGCACAGCCTGCATGACAAGTGGCTTGTAGATGGAGGCAATGTTGTGGGCCAGCAACATGGCATGGTCCTTGGTCAACCCAGATCGATGACTGCCAATACTCTATTTCCAGCTGGTACGAGCCATTCAATGTGACATACTCAATTTCAAATTCAGCTTGATATCTGGCTTCAAAATTCCAGCTGCTGTCTCAATCGTTTTGCATGGACACACAGCTCGTGTCGGTACGATGCCTTGTGCATACAGCGGAGTGCGGAACGAACATGGCTGGAGTTGGCCTTCATATGCAAGATCTGTCTGCACCTGGCCCGGAGTGCGATTCATCAACCTGTCCTGTCACTGAAAGAGGCAAGTGCTGTTCATGCGCGGTCACTGAATAATCCATTCGGAACATGTTCAGGCACCTCACAATTCCCCCGGTTCCGCAGCTACTTCAAGGCAATGTTGTACTGTTAGATCGTGAACGACTGAAAGCAAAGTGTGATGTGGCCGCCAGCACCCGGCTGCACCTGGTGCCAGCACTGCATGTTGACTGCATTGAGGACATCAACATAGCGGACCCCGATGTGATTGCACATCGTGCCAAGGCGCGTCTCCGTTCCTCTGATGCCGCATGTCTCTTCGACAGACTGCCAAAATCCGATGATCTGCTGCTTTTCTGCAAATCAATGTCACAATGCCGCGACCAAAAGCCTCCGGAGATTCAATATATACACAACTCATATGCAGGTCATGCATGAATATCGATCATGGGTCCAGCTTTACCAAGAAGCAAACAAAGACATGCTTGCAGCACTCCGTTCGGTGGAGAGCCCCGCATCGGACTTTATCAAGGTCGCTCCAACGATGCCCAACATTGATCGCATGCCATCCGGGAGTCTTGAAATATTGTCCAACCTGACATCGTGCTGAATGTGTACGGCGCAGTGCTGTTCCTACAAGCGATCTGTAGCCAATACGCAATGAAATGCTGTCCAGAGGTGAATGAATCGGAAAACGGTGTTTTGGCCACCCTGGTCGCGAGAGAAGCGACATGCAAATGCCCGCACCCACAGATCGAATGTGAAGCGATCGCTGCAAAAACACACACGGTCCGCGATCGATTGCCTACGCCATGGAATTACATACACATAGCCGGTAGATCGGAACGTAGTAGTATAGTTTTTGTCGTTCTGTGGAGAAAAGTTGTGGTGCCACAAGGAGGCCATGCCACTTGTATCGACCTTTAGCATCTTGCACCGCGCAGCCCGACACTTTGCCCATGCAGCATGCAGTCCAGCGCGGTCGACCACCGTTATGATACTCTCTAGGTGCACCATCATGCATGGGTGTTCAAGGCGGAACTGACCGAAGCTTCGCGAAGACCGAAAGTTAGGGCTCATTCCGGCGTCAGTCCGGCCGGGTCATGCACACTCTTACGGATCACGGTGGTAGCCATGCACATCCGCATGCGCGTGAGTTTAAATACCACTGCTTTTTATGTGACTATCGGCCATTCAAACAATTGCTCAGTGCCTTGGCTTGCGTGGGCCTTGGCTTGGATATAGTGCTCTAGAGTTGGATTATTTCCTGGCGGGAAAACCGACGACCCCCTTCTCTGGCCATCGGTATTTTCCCATATTTTTCAGTTCTTGTCGGGAAACCGATTGGTTTTTAGAGCACTGCTTGGATACTCTATAGATAGGCACTATAGGGTGGCATGGTGTGCAACCGTCCGGGAAAATAAATAACACGGGGGACGATTCCGAGGTACGCATACGCGGCAAATTGCAACGGGCGAAGGAAGCAGAAAACTCCGGATCCGAGCTGAATTCGCTTAGTGCGCAGATAACCCGCAAAGTGGATTACAGAGCTAGACGCATGATTACATAGCGATACGGCGTTGTAATCATGCATACATACATGCATGATCTCGACCACGCGGTGAATTGCACACATGTCGGGGACCTAGACTTCGCGCCACAATATCGTTGAAAAACAATGGCATGGGATCGGGTCCCACGCATGTGTGGCATCCACACACATCCCGCACTCATCGGCGTTCGTCCGTGCGCGGCTTGCAGACGCTCCGCGGCAGGTCGGTGCTGGCACGCCCGATCCCCCCCCCCCCCCCCTCCCCCCCCTGACCCGCCACAGCCTGCCCCGCAAGTCGCGGGCCCTTTGCGCGCGGTGACTTCGCCCGCGGAGCTGACGCCTGCGGCCCCGCCGCCGCCGCCGGCCGCTCACGTGGCCATGGCGCTAGCGTCGACATCTCCTCAGGCCGACATTGCCGGTGTTGTACACACCGCCCCTGTGGAGCGGCCCGCGCCGGCTGCCGCGCAAGCTGCGGCGCCGGCGATGGCGGCAACCGGAGGTGGCTAGGGTGCGGTAGGGCCTGGGGTGCAGGCCGCGGCCGCGCATGCGGGCGGGCCGCAGGATGTGCTCCGGACGTTGGCCCGAGACAAGATGGGAGGCATCAGGTTTATGCCACCGGATGACCCTCTGTGCATAGGGGATGTGTCAATTGTGAACCCCTGTGGTGATACCTACTGCGGCCGGGCGGCTCAAGAGGACGGGGGTGTTGCGATGGTGCGGGACGTGCAGAAACGCAATGCTCATTGTTTGTACGACCCTGATGTATACAGTTTTGTGCCGTTATCGCATGAGATGCATGGTCGCTTGGGACAGCCTGCTATGGATCACTTGAATCGGCTAGCGGAGGTTGCGTCTCGGTGTGGTAAGGTGGAACGCGCTTTGTTTGTGACGAATGCTCTGCGCCGGTTGTGTTGTGAAAGTGCCTCGTAGCGCACAAGGCAGGTGCACATGCGAATGCACGCACGGGGTGACACGTGGCAGTCACCAGCCCGCGAATGAGAAGACACATTCCAGCTCTCTGTATAGGTCGAACAAGGTCATGGTTCAAGTATCTGACTCAGAGACTGACCATGCAGGTGTGATCCCAGATCTCAGGCGTCATGTGCTAAGTACTCCGCACACATACTTAACACTTCGCCCAACTAAACTTACGGTATGACGCTTCCACTCGCGCTTGCATTCGAACTGGTTGAGTGTAAAGTAAAGTAAAGTAAGTGTGGCATTGTGCGAAGGGAATGCTTATGTGCTCCGTGCGGGGCTCCAATCCTTGGCTGTAATTACCGGTAGGGCGATGTTGCGCGCTCGTGCGCAGCCTAGTGCCATGACCGTGTGAGTGGATTTGTTTGTGCGTATCTAACAACGGCTCGATGCGCGGCCCATGTCCTTTGTAACTACATACATACATCTGTCATAAATGAGGTCAATTCTAGGACACAATGCATGACGTGCAAGCACGCACACGAGTGTGGTGGCCACGGGCCCAACTCCTGTTATTTTAGGACATCTGCATGAGCATATGCATGAGCACAATCAATGCGAGGTTTGTGTGCGGTCACTGTGATTATGACCGCCGTAGACTTGACTCATCGGTGGCATATAGTCATGTGCCTCCAAGTCTACTGTAATCATTCTCTTACATTCTTACGTGGTTCTTGTAGTGCCTCACTGCATTACAGTATATCCCCTGTGTTATAAACGAGAACCTATTATATGTGCATTAGGAGGTTAGTAGTGCCTATACCTGGAGAGCCGCCAGGTCGTACGAAAGGTCACTACACAGATCGGGGAGTATACTGCACTGGATGCAAGACAGTGCAGGAACCTATGGAAGATGTAAGAGAAAGGTTACTTCAGACTTGGACGCATACGACTATATGCGACCATTCGTGCATGTCTACCGTGGCCCAATGACAATGGCCCGGGGCGAGCCGCTCACGGAGCGCCCCAAGTGTGCTCATGCATACTATCCTAACATAACACGTACGGGTTGGGCCCTGGCCACCATACCCATGCGCAGACTTGCGCGTCATGCATTGCAGGTGTACCTAGACACTGATTTATGACACCCTGATCTGTGCATCGCCGACATACGACCTGAGTGCTCCACAGGTAACACTAGTTAGCTAGGTGATGAATGTTGCGCATAGATCCTTGATTATAACAACATTTGCAAGCGCGTTCCGAGCAACTTCTTGCTGCCCGGCCTCTTGTCAGAAACGCAGTTTGTATCTTGTCAGGTCAGAAGCGCAGTTTTAGTACAGGTCATGTCAGGGCAGCCATTGTTCCATACCTTCAGCGCACAGAGGTAGAACCGAGGAACGCTGAAGACGAGATACTAGCACCGTGAAACAGTAGAGAGAAAGGTTACAGCTCTTCGAGTGCACATCCATATACCGTGCTAAATTAAACCCATCGACATCGAGGGCAGCGTTATTGTTGTAATGGCCAAATCTGTCTGCTCAGAAGCACACATATTCCAGCTATGCAGGCACCAATTGTGGATACATGTGTATGTATCTCAGGCTAGTGCCTTGCAAACTTGAGCCAGGCGAAAGTATACCACAGAATACCTCAGAATGCCAGCATGTACCACGTCACAGCTGTGCACATGAGCTGCATGCATACAGCTACATGTGCGTAATTCCACATGCCCATAAGTGCCACTAGCATTCCTCAACATGTATAATCTCGCATACCAATCCCATGTATCATGCCACCTTATGCCACAGCCTTTTGGCAGTGCGAAGTGCCAGCTCAGTACATGACACGTCATGCATGCGGCGCATGCATACCCCTGGTCTGCGCTTGCGCAAGCCAAGGGTGCAGCGTCAAAGACCATGCCGGCCAGTCTACGTCTGCGTATCCATGCAGCACGATGTTGTTGCATTGGATTGACGGAGGATGATACATGCCAAATCCCAATGTCATAAATGAGGTCCATCCTGGGACACAATGCATGACGTGCAAGTACGCACATGAGTGTGGTGGCCACGGGCCCAACTCCTGTTATGTTAGGACATATGCATAATCATATGCATGAGCGTAATCCAGCACAATCCATTTGAGGATTGTGTGCGGTCACTGTGATTATGACCGCTGTAGACTTGATTGATCGGTGGCATATAGTCATGTGCCTCCAAGTCTACTGTAACCATTCTCTTACAGTCTTACGTGGTTCCTGTATTGCCTCACTGCATTACAGTACATCCCTGGATCTGTGCATTGCCGACGTACGACCTGAGTGCTCCACAGGTAACGGCTCTGCAGCCCACTAGCTAGCTTGATGAATGCTGCGCATAGGTCCTTGCTTATGACACCCAATCCCCGCAGAAGATCGCCAGATCTCGCGGGAAGCTGCACCCTGATCCGCACAGAGATCAACAAGCAGCGCGATTCCACAGTTCCACAGAGCTATCAGTAGCGAGGACATCACAAAGCAGGGATGGGCCTGGGCACATATATTCCAAGTGTTTTGCTGTGATCGACACAATTACCTTTGGTCGATTGGGGCGCTTCTATTCCAGTCATTCCATCTGTGCTGCATTGTTACCCGTGTCTTTCTCTCCTGTCGTTTCTGTACGCTCGCTAGGGTGCCCAGCTCCCTGCGCTACCCGATCAGTCAACAGTTATTGTGTTCAAAATATATCTGGGGCATGCCAATTTGGCCACCGTTATGCGTTATAGGTGTTGTAAAATTTTCGGAATCTCGGCGTAACAGCTGAGCGGTACACATGACGAAGGCGCGTGCGCAGAGCGCGCGACCTGCTGCACCAGCGGTGCAGCGCACTGTACCGCGGTGACACACGGCACATATTTGAAAATGAGCACCGAACTAAATGTAAGGGACATGCTGCAGCTAGAACACATCAGCTGATGTGTCTATATGCCAACAATTCACACAGTGAGACTGCTTTGTCGCCAATCGTGAAGTTGTGTGTCTAGCAAACATGTCGGACAGTGATAGCATCGGAGATGATGCTGACGTAGACGAACAACGGTACGGTGATGTTCACTACGATTACGATAAGCACGTCAACTATGCATATGTGTATCAATGGTATTGCCACCATATCAAACTTTCAACATCTGGCCGTGATGATTCAGATGTTTATGCTGGAATGTATGAGATTGGCGATAGTCAGTGCTGTCACAATGCATGAGCCTGCGGGCAGCAGCGTGGTGACAGGTGCACCCATGCACGATCTGCGGATCACGTGTAGGGGTAAGCCGCCAGCCAGGATCGTATCGAGGCAGCGAGAGAGATCCTGCGAGGGTTTCCCGGCGTAACCCTCGAGTGTTTACAGTGTGCATATATTGCCGTGCACACTAAGAGCTGTAACCATTCTCTTTCCTGTGTCACGGTACTAGCTGTATCTTGTCTCCTCCCGCATTCCTCGGTTCTACCTCTGTGCGCAGCAGGTATGGAATGCTGGCTACCTGACCTGACCTAAGACTGCGTGTCTGACCTGACAGATAGAGTGCTTTCTGACATGGTATCGGTGATCGTTTACGTTATGTCTTTTTATGGTCTTGTTCAGGAAGTCTTCGGCCAATGTCTGTGCGCAGACTCGGCGGGGCATTCCACTGTTCTGCCGGCGCTTAGACTGCGGTCAATAAGCTCAGGTATCATTAGCTGTCTCGTGGCATATTGTTATTAGATACAATTCGAGCAGCTGTTTCAAATGATTAGCGCTGAGAAAAGCGAATGCGTTCGCTTATTTTTCCAATCCGACGGCTTGCGAGCCAAACCTTTGCTTCGTTGCTGCGCGCGACGCACAACCGCCTGTTCTACTGCAGGATGTCTCACTCCAACCGCTCAGCTTCAAACTCTCCTCGCGAGGAGATTCGCGGCGAGGCTGATCAGCAGCCTATCGTCGACAGGGGCGCTCACCAGCAGCTCCCTGGTGGAGAGCAGCCCGAGGGCTGTCACAATGCATGAGCCTGCGGGCAGCAGTGTGGTGACAGGTGCACCCATGCACGAACGATCCGCGGATCCAGTGTAGGGGTAAGCCGCCGGCTAGGATCGTCTCGATGTAGTGAGAGAGATCGTGCGAGGGTTTCCCGCCGTAACCTTGAGTATTGAGTGTTCAGTGTGCATATAAGCATGTGCACACTGAGATCTGTAACCATTCTCTCTACTGTTTCCCGGTACTAGCACTTCCCTTCAACATCTCTCGGTTCTAGCTCTGTGCGCAGCAGGTATGAGATGTTGGCTGTCCTGACCTGACCTGAATGAGGACTGCGCGTCCGCCCTGCACAAAGATAGCTTTTCTAACATGGTATCGGTGATGTTAGCGTTTATGTCTGTTTATGGTCTTGTTCAGGAAAGCCGTCGGCCAATGTCTGCGCGCAGACACGGCGGGCATTCCACTGTTCTGCCGGCGCTCAGACTGCGGTCAAAAGCGCAGGCATCATTTAGCTTTCTCGTAGCATATTGTTGTTAGACACAATTCGAGAAGCTTGTTTTAATGATCAGCGCTGAGAAAAGCGAACGCGTTCGCTTGTTCTCTCAACCTGTTTGCTTGCGAGCAATCCCACTGGTTAGTTGCTGCGCGCGACAAACAACCATCTGTCCTGATGCAGGATGTCTCTTTCCAACGCCAACTCCAACGCCAACTCTCCTCGCGAGGAGAGGCGTGACGATGCTGACCAGCAGCCTCTCGTCGACAGGGATGCTGACCAGCAGCTCCCTGACGGAGAACAGCCTGCGGGTATGTTGCTCCGGGGCGGCCGAATTGTCCGGCCACGACCCTCTTCCCACACTGGGCAGAGCAGTCAGCAGGTGCCTTTTTCCTCTCATGTTGTGAACGATCCTGGTCACACTGAGTCACTCATATCACTCGAGACGTTAACCGAGGCGCTGCGCGCATCTCGGGGTCGTAGCGAACCTGATTTGACTAAAGGGAAACTGCCTGATTGGAATTACAAGACTGAAAGTTTCGTTGCGTACGAACAGAAAGTCTTTTTGTGGTTAGGTCAGTTCGAATTAGATCATTTGTTGCAGCACGCACCGTCTGCGGACGAACAGCGTGTTCATGCTAGGGCGAGGACACAGGTCCTAATGTCTTTGCCTGACGCGGATAGGACGACTGTCTATCGCATGTCACATTTGTGTGAAGCATGGTCCTACTTGACTGCTAAGTACAGACCTAGCACCGAAGCCGAAATCCACAGGTTGTGGAGTCGGTTCAATTCGTTATCACAGCACAACAAGGACGTTGCGACGTATTGTGGTGAAGTGATGAGTGTTTACACTCAACTGGAGGCACTAGGTGCCGATGTGGGCCAGCGATGGCTTCGATTGAAACTGTTAGAGGTGGGGGAGGAGTTCAACGCTGTGCGCGGCGAAGTCCAACACTCCTCCCCTCATGTGATAATAGCCCGTTTGACTGAGCATGCTGATTTGCTCAAACAACAGCGGTCGCTGCAGGCTAGGTCTGGGGCGCCCGCGGGCAAACCAGGCCATGGCTGGCGCAAGCAGCACCGTGGTGACGGCCCTGTGGTCGCTGCTCTCGCAGCTGGCCAGGCTCCTCGCGAGGAGACCAGGACCTGTTTCTTCTGCAAGAAGAAGGGACATTTGCGTGCGAACTGCCCCCAACGCAAACAGGCTGCGGCCAGAGATGTTTGCACTATTGAAATGCCTGCCAAGTACCCACAGCCGGACGCGTCCATGCCGTGGAACATCATTGTTGATAGTGGGTCGGACATGCATATAGTAGGAAATCGGGAAATGTTCACTGAGTACGGCCCGTGTCAGAAAGTTGCCAATCTCGCGGGACCAGGGCAGCTTTCTATCATGGGTAGGGGAACCATTCAGGTGAACCTAGGTGCTTATGTGGACAAGCATGGGAATACGCATCCACTGGATGTGGAAATCCCTGGTGTTTACTATGCCCCTGAATGTCCGTACAACCTGCTCAGCACGATGGGTCTTAGATCAGAGCAGATGTTCCTAGACACGCGTAGGAATGTGTTGTATGTCCCTGGTCTGGGCGATATGGCTACCGGCGTGGAAGATGACGTCAAATATCAGGAATTAGATGTAGACGGTCATCCTGTTTTTGCTTTTAAAATGGCGGTAGATACGAAACCCATTCTCGTCGGTGCGCCTGTCAATAGTGGGGTAGTCTGGTCTAACCAGAGCAGTCCGACCTCAGTTATTGAGGATCAGCAGCAGTGGCATCATGTGGCGGTTGCGGCCATTGACCTGAAGCGACCCAATGCTGGGGGAGCTGAGGTCCCACATGATGCATACTTGCTGGAACCTGCTTTTCTAGCACACTTGTCTTTTCATCAGTCTAATTGGGTTCTGAAACGTATGCAATCTAACAGTGAATTTTATGGTCATTTGAATTTGGATGTCGATTCCGAGCCATTGGGGAATCGGTGTCACGGCTGCAGAATTGGCAAGGTGCTTGCGGGTAACTTCTCTGCCAATGATCGTGAGCTCATGGGTCAGGCCAAGTGGCCTGGTGAGCAACTGCATGCCGATTTAGCTGGTCCTGTCTCTCCGGTAGGAATTGGTGGTGTGAAATATGTTTTGTTTGTGATGTGTGCCTTTACCCGTTATACTTTCGTGGTAGGTCTGCGCAAAAAGAGTGAGGCTGCGGCCATGATCTCTTATATTATCGAACGCATTCGGGTGAATGTGGTGAAGCCAGGTGAACCGGGTGTGCGCATCCTACACACCGACAAAGGGGGAGAGTTTATGGTCGCGGCCTTAAAACTCTACCTCCAGCGTCGTGGCATTACTCACCGCTTGACCCCCACAGCCGCTCATCGCTGTAATGGCATGATCGAGAGGAGGATCGGAGTGGCCTTTGAGTCACTCCGTGATGTGCTGCTCGCGAGCGGCCTGCCTCTGTTCCTGTGGATAGAATGCCTCGCCAGCGTTGTCCATGGTCACAATCTCACGCCATCGTCGGCATTGTACCATGACAAACTGGCGAGCATCCTCAAGGGCCTGAAAGCTCAGCATGCTGTCAATGCGTCTGCGGACGTTGACGAAGCTGAACGGAGCCTGGGGAAGGGTAAGCGCATGAAAAAGGCCGAGCGCGATAAGTTGAGGGATGAGGAGAAACGCAAGTACAAGTTACTTGCGACGACAGAATTAGATGAGTTTTTAGTGCGGTCTTGTGATAAGGATATCATTCCTTATATGGCCTTTTTCCGTGACACCTCCGTTGAGGTGTTCCAAGATCTGCTGCGGCAGCAGCGTCCATGGGGGGTTGAAGTGTATGCATACCCTAGGGATGACAAGCTGCGGAAGTTGTCCCCGCGGGGTGTGCCTGCATACTGGGTCGGGGCTGGGTTAGGCCCCAGCATGCAGCGTGTATACGCCCAGGACGTTCCTGGGGGTAGGGTTTTTGTTGTGCGTCAGGTGATGTGCACTGCGGATCAGATGATCCGGCACATACGCAAGTACGATGCGTCCGCCGTTGTGGACAAGAGGGAACCTGAGGAGTTTGCGAACTCCTACACGGTTGCTTTCGAGGGGGACGATGAGGGTGAGCGTGTTACTGACGCTGATGTGCCTCCATTCGCGGCAGAGCACACCTATGACGGGGGAGTGTTGCGCCGTCTGCGTGACCAGCTTCACACCCCCCCTGGTCATGGTAGGGTTCCTGTCATGGAAATGACTTTCCGGCAAGATAACCCTGAGCCTAGTGAGGCTGTGCATTCTCCACGGTTTGGAGCTGGCTCCTCTGCGGAGATTATCCGGCGTGACCCTGCTAGGGCAACACCGGAAATAGCCAGAGCAGCTTTGCATCGCACGCGTGCAATGTCCAGAGCTGCTGCTCACCCTGCCGTCCCTGCTCCCCCTCGTGTTCACGGCGAAGTGTATCATCCTGTCGCCACGCCCTCTCGCACTGCGCGGTATGTTGTCACGCGCAATGCTGTGTTGCACGACCCTGGTGTAGAAGCTGCGTTCCCCATTCCAATGTCTGTCAGTGCGTCTGACAAGGACATGGATGAGGATGACGACGGTCCCAGCATCTATGATGACGATGACGAACAGCGCATGGACTACACCGTCTCAGATGATGAAAGAGCTGCGGCTCATCAGAATCTGGAGGCTCAGCGGGTCCGTTCTGGGAGTAATTCGGCAGCGGCCTCAGCATCTGGCGCAGGGGCAGTTGCTCAGCCCTTGCGAGGAGCTGAGGCGCCGAGGCCCTTCTGGGAGGATGAGCCACATGAGGTGGAGACCGGATCCGAATTAGGGGGAGAGGATCCGGACCCCTCAGCCGCAGTTGGGGTTGATTTGCCTGACGAGGTGAGGGCCATTCCAGCCGCCTTGCCTCGTGTTAAAATCAATCCTCTTGTACGCAGACGCCTTGTTCCATTGGCTGCGGATGTAGCAGCTGTACAAATGCATGAGCCTGCGGGCTCTGACATTGCTAGTAGTGAAACAGTTGTAGCTGCTATTGATGTTTCAGTTTGCGATCAGGACACATCAGCCGCGGCTGACTGTGGAGTGTCCTGTGCAGGCCTGAAGCCTCAGCATGTGGAGTCTGGTGAGCAGCAGAGTGTTCAGCGTCGTGGGTCGCGCCGAGCAGCTGCCGCCAGGAAGCAGAAGGCCTCCTCCGACCCTGATATGCCTTCTATGAAGGAAGGACTTGCGGGTCCGGACAGGGATGCATGGCTGCGTGCCATGCAGGAGGAGGTAGATGCACTGGGTGAGCACGGAACCTTCGGGTTGTGCTATCTGCCTGCGGGCAAACGGGCTATCTCGGGCAAATGGGTGCTCAAGATCAAGCGTGGGCCTGCGGGGGAGATTCAGCGCTACAAGGCATGCTATGTAGCGCGGGGTTTTTCTCAGGTAGAGGGTGTAGACTTTTTTTAGACTTGGTCACCTGTTGGGAGCTATGCGACACTTCGTGTGTTGCTGTCAGTTGCTGCTCAGGCAGATTTAGAAATTAGACACATAGATATACAGTGTGCTTTTCTGAATGGTGAGCTGGAGGAGGAAGTGTTCGTTGAACAGCCCCCGTACTTCACTGACGGGACAGCACGTGTATGGAGATTGCATAAAACCCTGTATGGCCTGAAGCAAGCTGCTCGCGAGTGGCAGAAAGCTTTAATAAAGGTCTTAGCAGAGATGGGATTTGTGTGCGCACAAAGTGATCCCGGACTGTATGTTAGAACATCTGGTCTTTGTTTTATTTTCCTGTGGGTCGACGACTTGTTCATATTCAGCGGCACTGCGGGGCTGCAAGAACTTGTCGACATAATTCTCACAAAATTTGAAGGCAGAGACCTGGGTGAACTAGCATGGGCACTTGGCACTGAGATCATGCGTGATCGTAAGGCCAAGACAATCACCATGACACAGCGAAACAAAATCCATAGCCTGCTTGAAAAGTATAGTATGTCTGATTGTCGAAAGTCTCCCACTCCGTTAGTGCCGCGGCAACAACTGAGGAGTGTGAAAGAGCACCCGGACCTGGAGAAAGCCAGTGCAGCTGAGCATTCCAGGTTCATGAGTGTTGTAGGAAGCATCCAGTACATTGCAGGAGTGACACGACCTGACCTCAGCTACGTGGCACATGCCCTGGCCCGGCACATGTCCAGTAGTCTGAAGGAACATTGGTTGGCTGTGCAACACGTTCTGAGATACCTGCAGTCCACAAAGAATTTAGGAATACAATTTGTAGGCTCTGTGGGGCATGGGTGCCTGTTAGAGGCTTTTTCTGATGCAGATTTTGCGAACTCTGCTGATTTGAAGAGTGTATCTGGTATGGTTCTTCGAGTGTATGGGAACTGTGTTCTCTGGCGCTCGAAGAAACAGAGTATAGTGGCTGGGGATACAACAGAGGCTGAGCTCATTGCGATGAGTGCAACAGCCAACGAGCTGATGTGGGTGAAGCCGTTGCTTCTCGACCTAAAGCTCGTCCCGTATAAGCCAACTCTGTGGGGTGATAATAAAAGTTCTAATATCTTGGCAGTAAATGCTGTGTCCTCTGACAGATCCAAGCACATTCGTGTGCGGCACTTGCGAGTGCGGGAATATGTCCAGATGGATGAACTTAAGGTAGCATGGGTGGGCACTGTTGATCAGTTAGCGGATGTGTTTACTAAAGTGCTGCCCGGACCTGCTTTGTTAGAAGTTCGTAATAAACTCCAGCTAGTGGAGACTTAGCAGGGTTTATGGGGGAGTGTCACAATGCATGAGCCTGCGGGCAGCAGCGTGGTGACAGGTGCACCCATGCACGATCTGCGGATCACGTGCAGGGGTAAGCCGCCAGCCAGGATCGTATCGAGGTAGCGAGAGAGATCCTGCGAGGGTTTCCCGGCGTAACCCTCGAGTGTTTACAGTGTGCATATATTGCCGTGCACACTAAGAGCTGTAACCATTCTCTTTCCTGTTTCACGGTACTAGCTGTATCTTGTCTCCTCCCGCATTCCTCGGTTCTACCTCTGTGCGCAGCAGGTATGGAATGCTGGCTACCTGACCTGACCTAAGACTGCGTGTCTGACCTGACAGATAGAGTGCTTTCTGACAAGTGCAGTATTGAATCGAGTCTGCCGAGCGACGATGGCCAGCAGAGTCGCGGTGAGTTGTTACGACAAACGTGCTAGACGGTGCTAGACGGTGAGCTGCGACATGCGGTTCGTGACGTGAGGTGCTCTAAGCGTTACGGGTGTACGAAATATTCCTGGAGATATATACGGCCCATCTGGCCACCGTTATGCGTTACAGCGAGGTGTTTCAACGCCACTGCAGGCCTGCGTTCTGCGTTACGTGTCGATGGTTTGAATTTAGTACGGTATACCCACTGAACAGTCAAGATTACGATGGGAGATACTCATGTCAGAAAAGCTATCATTTGTGCAGGTCAGGACGCGCAGTCCTTGTTCCGGTCAGGTCAGGACAGCCAGCATCTCATACCTGCTGCGCACAGAGGCAGAACCGAGAGATGCTTAAGGGAAGTGCTAGTACCGTAAGACAGTAAAGAGAATGGTTACAGATCTCAGTGTGCACATCCATATATGCACACTGAACACAAAACACTCAAGGTTACGACGGGAAACCCTCGCGGGATCTCTCCCGCTACATCGAGACAATCCCGACTGGCAGCTTACCCCTACACTGGATCCGCGGATCGTCCGTGCATGGGTGCACCTGTCACCACACTGCTGCCCGCAGGCTCATGCATTGTGACACTCCCCCATAAACCCTGCTACGTCTCCACTAGCTGGAGTTTATTACGAACTTCTAACAAAGCAGGTCCGGGCAGCACTTTAGTAAACACATCCGCTAACTGATCAACAGTGCCCACCCATGCTACCTTAAGTTCATCCATCTGGACATATTCCCGCACTCGCAAGTGCCGCACACGAATGTGCTTGGATCTGTCAGAGGACACAGCATTTACTGCCAAGATATTAGAACTTTTATTATCACCCCACAGAGTTGGCTTATACGGGACGAGCTTTAGGTCGAGAAGCAACGGCTTCACCCACATCAGCTCGTTGGCTGTTGCACTCATCGCAATGAGCTCAGCCTCTGTTGTATCCCCAGCCACTATACTCTGTTTCTTCGAGCGCCAGAGAACACAGTTCCCATACACTCGAAGAACCATACCAGATACACTCTTCAAATCAGAAGAGTTCGCAAAATCTGCATCAGAAAAAGCCTCTAACAGGCACCCATGCCCCACAGAGCCTACAAATTTTATTCCTAAATTCTTTGTGGACTGCAGGTATCTCAGAACGTGTTGCACAGCCAACCAATGTTCCTTCAGACTACTGGACATGTGCCGGGCCAGGGCATGTGCCACGTAGCTGAGGTCAGGTCGTGTCACTCCTGCAATGTACTGGATGCTTCCTACAGCACTCATGAACCTGGAATGCTCAGCAGCACTGGCTTTCTCCAGGTCCGGATGCTCTTTCACACTCCTCAGTTGTTGCCGCGGCACTAACGGAGTGGGAGACTTTCGACAATCAGACATACTGTACTTTTCAAGCAGGCTATGGATTTTGTTTCGCTGTGTCATGGTGATTGTCTTGGCCTTACGATCACGCATGATCTCAGTGCCAAGTGCCCAGGCTAGTTCACCCAGGTCTCTGCCTTCCAATTTTGTGAGAATTATGTCGACGAGTTCTTGCAGCCCCGCAGTGCCGCTGAATATGAACAAGTCGTCGACCCACAGAAAAATA
The DNA here is from genome assembly GCA_023078555.1 of Ulva prolifera. NCBI lineage: Eukaryota > Viridiplantae > Chlorophyta > Ulvophyceae > Ulvales > Ulvaceae > Ulva > Ulva prolifera. The sequence goes on along the minus strand of CM041198.1, from coordinate 10,951,855 downwards.
AAACAAAGACCAGATGTTCTAACATACAGTCCGGGATCACTTTGTGCGCACACAAATCCCATCTCTGCTAGGACCTTTACTAAAGCTTTATGCCACTCGCGAGCAGCTTGCTTCAGGCCATACAGGGTTTTATGCAATTTCCATACACGTGCTGTCCCGTCAGTGAAGTACGGGGGCTGTTCAACGAACACTTCCTCCTCCAGCTCACCATTCAGAAAAGCGCACTGAATGTCTACATGCCTGATCTCTAAATCTTCCTGAGCAGCAACTGACAGCAACACACGCAGTGTCGCATAACTACCAACAGGAGACCAAGTCTCAAAGAAGTCAATTCCTTCTACCTGAGAAAAACCACGCGCTACATAACGTGCCTTATAGCGCTGAATCTCCCCCGCAGACCCACGCTTAATCTTAAGCACCCATTTGCCCGAGATAGCCCGTTTGCCCGTAGGCAGATAGCACAACCCGAAGGTTCCGTGCTCACCTAGTGCATCTACCTCCTCCTGCATGGCACGCAGCCATGCATCCCTGTCAGCACTCGCGAGTGCTTCCTTCAAAGAAGGCATATCAGGGTCGGAGGAGGCCTTCTGCTTCCTGGCGGCAGCTGCTCGGCGCGACCCACGACGCTGAACACTCTGCTGCTCACCAGACTCCACATGCTGAGGCTTCAGGCCTGCACAGGACACTCCACAGTCAGCCGCGGCTGATGTGTCCTGATCGCAAGCTGAAACATCAATAGCAGCTACAACTGTCTCACTACTAGCAATGTCAGAGCCCGCAGGCTCATGCATTTGTACAGCTGCTACATCCGCAGCCAATGGAACAAGGCGTCTGCGTACAAGGGGATTGATTTTAATACGAGGTAAGGCAGCTGGAATGGCCCTCACCTCGTCAGGCAAATCAACCCCGACTGCGGCTGAGGGGTCCGCATCCTCTCCCCCTAATTCGGACCCGGTCTTCACCTCATCTGGCTCATCCGCCCAGAAGGGCCTCGGCGCCTCGGCTCCTCGCATGGGGCTGAGCAACTGCCCCCGCGCCAGATGCTGAGGCCGCTGCCGAATTACTCCCGGAACGGACCCGCTGAGCCTCCAGATTCTGATGGGCCGCAGCCCGTTCATCATCTGAGACGGTGTAGTCCATGCGCTGTTCATCATCGTCGTCATAGATGCCAGGACTGTCGTCGTCCTCATCCATGTCATCATCAGACGCACTGACAGACACTTGAACAGGGAACGCAGCTTCTACACCAGGGTCGTGCAACACAGCATTGCGCGTGACGACATACTGCGCAGTGCGGGAGGGCGTGGCGACAGGGTGATGCACTTCGCCGCGCACACGAGGGGGGACAGGGACGTCAGGGTGAGCAGCAGCTCTGGATGTCGCACGCGTGCGATGCAAAGCTGATCTGGCCATTTCCGGTGTGGCCCGAGAAGGGTCACGCCGGACGATCTCCGCAGTGGAGCCAGCTCCAAATCGCGGAGAGTACACAGCCGGACTAGGCTCAGGGTTGTCCTGCCGGAATGTCATTTCCATGACAGAGACCCTACCATGACCAGGGGGGGTGTGAAGCTGGTCACGCAGACGGCGCAACACTCCCCCGTCATAGGTGTGTTCTGCCGCGAATGGAGGCACATCGGCGTCAGTAACACGCTCACCCTCATCGTCACCCTCGAAGACAACCGTATAGGAGTTCGCAAACTCCTCAGGTTCTCTCTTGTCCACAACGGCGGACGCATCGTACTTTCGTACGTGGCGGATCATCTGATCCGCAGTGCACACAACCTGGCGCACAACAAAAACCCTACCCCCAGGAACATCCTGGGCGTATACACGCTGCATGCTGGGGCCCAGCCCAGCCCCGACCCAGTATGCGAGGACACCCCTTTGGGACAACTTCCGCAGCTTGTCATCCCTAGGGTATGCATACACCTCAACCCCCCACGGACGCTGCTGCCGCAGCAGATCTTGGAACACCTCAACGGAGGTGTCTCTGAAAAAGGACATGTAAGGAATGATATCCTTATCACAAGACCGAACCAAAAACTCATCTAACTCTGTCTTCGCAAGCAACTTGTACTTGCGTTTTTCCTCTTCCCTCAACCTATCGCGTTCGGCCTTTTTCATGCGCTTACCCTTCCCCAAACTCCGCTCAGCTTCGTCAACATCCGCAGACGCGTTGACAGCATGCTGGCCTTTCTGAGATTTGAGGATACTCGCCAATTTGTCATGGTACAGTGCCGAGGACGGCGTGAGATTGTGACCATGTACAACACCGGCGAGGCATTCTATCCACAGGAACAGAGGCAGGCCGCTCGCGAGCAGCACGGCACGGAGTGACTCAAAGGCAACTCCGATCCTCCGCTCAATCATGCCATTACAGCGATGAGCGGCTGTGGGGGTCAAGCGGTGAGTGATGCCACGACGCTGGAGGTAGAGTGTTAAGGCCTCGACCATGAACTCTCCCCCTTTGTCGGTGTGTAGGATGCGCACACACGGTTCACCTGGCTTCACCACATTCACCCGAATGCGTTCGATAATATAAGAGATCATGGCCGCAGCCTCACTCTTTTTGCGCAGACCGACCACGAAAGTATAACGGGTAAAGGCACACATCACAAACAAAACATACTTCACACCACCAATTCCTACAGGAGAGACAGTACCAGCTAAATCGGCATGCAGTTGCTCACCAGGAAACTTGGCCTGGCCCATGAGCTCACGATCATTGGCAGAAAATTTGCCCGCAGGCACTTTGCCAATTCTGCAGCCATGACAACGATTCCCTAATGGCTCGGAATCAACTTTCAAATTTAAATCACCATAAAACTCAGCGTTGGCTTGCATACGCTTGAGGACCCACGTTGACTGGTGAAATGACAAATGTGCGAGAAATGCAGGTTCCAGCAAGTACGCATCATGTGGGACCTCAGCTCCCCCAGCATTGGGTCGCTTCAGGTCAACGGCCGCGACCGCCACATGATGCCACTGCTGTTGGTCCTCAATAACTGAGGTTGGGCTGCTCTGGTTAGACCAGACTACCCCCCTATTGACCGGCGCACCGACGAGAATAGGTTTGGTCTCTACTGCCATTTTGAAAGCAAAGACAGGGTGACCATCTACATCAAGTTCCTGATACTTGACGTCGTCCTCTACGTCGGTAGCCATATCACCCAGACCAGGAACATACAAGACATTTCTACGCGTGTCTAGGAACATCTGCTCATGCCTAAGACCCATCGTACTGAGCAGGTTGTACGGACATTCAGGCGCGTAATAAACACCAGGGATTTCCACATCTAGCGGATGCTTGTTCCCACATTTGTCTACATAAGTACCCAGGTTCACCAGAATGGTTCCCCTACCCATGATCGAAAGCTGCCCTGGTCCCGCGAGATTGGCAACTTTCTGACACGGGCCGTACTCAGTGAACATCTCACGATTGCCTACGATATGCATGTCCGACCCACTATCTACAATGATGTTCCACGGCAGAGACGCGTCTGGCTGGGGATATTTTTCAGGAATTTCAACAGTGCAAACATCTTTGGCCGCAGCCTGTTTGCGTTGGGGGCAGTTCGCACGCAGATGTCCCTTATTCTTGCAGAAGAAGCAGGTCCTGGTCTCCTCGCGAGGAGCCTGGCCAGCCGCGAGAGCGGCGACCACAGGACCGTCACCACGGGCCTGCTTGCGCCAGCCTGGTTTGCCCGCGGGCGCCCCAGACCTTGCCTGCAGCTGCCGCTGTTGTTTGAGCAGGTCAGCGTGTTCGGTTAAACGTGATATAATTACATGGGGGGAAGAGTGTAGTACTTCGCCGCGCACAGCGTTGAACTCTTCCCCCACTTCTAAAAGTTTCAATCTAAGCCATCGCTGGCCCACATCGGCACCTAGTGCCTCCAGTTGAGTGTAAACACTCATCACTTCACCACAATACGTCGCAACGTCCTTGTTGTGTTGTGATAACGAATTGAACCGACTCCACAACCTGTGGATTTCGGCTTCGGTGCTAGGTCTGTACTTGGCAGTCAAGTAAGACCATGCTTCACACAGGTGTGACATGCGATAGACAGTCGTCCTATCCGCGTCAGGCAAAGACATTAGGACCTGTGTCCTCGCCCTAGCATGAACACGCTGTTCGTCCGCAGACGGAGCGTGCTGCAACAAATGGTCTAACTCAAATTGGCCTAACCACAAAAAGACTTTCTGCTCGTACGCAACGAAGCTTTCAGTCTTATAATTCCACTCAGGCAACTTTCCTTTTGTCAAATCAGGTTCGCTACGTCCTCGAGATGCGCGCAGCGCCTCAGTCAACGTTGCGAGTGAAATGAGAGACTCAGTGTGACCAGAATCGTTCACAACATGAGAGGAATGAGGCACCTGCTGGCTACTCTGCCCAGTATTGGAAGATGGTCGTGGCCGGACAATTCGTCCGCCACGGAGCAACATGCCCGCGGGCTGTTCTCCGTCAGGGAGCTGCTGGTCAGCGTCCCTGGCGACGAGAGGCTGCTGGTCAGCATCGTCACGCCTCTCCTCGCGAGGAGAGTTGGCGTTAGAATTAGCGTTGGAGAGAGACATCCTGCATTAATACAGACGGTTGTTTCGTCGCGCGCAGCAACTAACCGATGGGATTGGCTCGCAAGCCGACAGGTTGAGAAAAACAAGCGAACGCGTTCGCTTTTCTCAGCGCTGATCATTTGAACAAGCTTCTCGAATTGTGTCTAACAACAATATACTACGAGAGAGCTAAATGATGCCTGCGCTTTTGACCGCAGTCTGAGCGCCGGCAGAACAGTGGAATGCCCGCCGTGTCTGCGCACAGACATTGGCCGACGGCTTCCTGAACAAGACCATAAACAGACATAACGCTAACATTCACCGATACCATGTCAGAAAAGCTATCATTTGTGCAGGTCAGGACGCGCAGTCCTTGTTCAGGTCAGGTCAGGACAGCCAGCATCTCATACCTGCTGCGCACAGAGGCAGAACCGAGAGATGCTTAAGGGAAGTGCTAGTACCGTAAGACAGTAAAGAGAATGGTTACAGATCTCAGTGTGCACATCCATATATGCACACTGAACACATAACACTCAAGGTTACGACGGGAAACCCTCGCGGGATCTCTCCCGCTACATCGAGACAATCCCGACTGGCGGCTTACCCCTACACTGGATCCGCGGATCGTCCGTGCATGGGTGCACCTGTCACCACACTGCTGCCCGCAGGCTCATGCATTGTGACAACTCACAAGATCTCCCTCACTACTCCGGGACAATCCCGCTGGCGGCTTACCCCTGCACTAGACCCGCAGATCGATCATGCATGGGTGCACCTGTCACCACACTGCTGCCCGTAGGCGCATGCATTGTGACACTCCCCCATAAACCCTGCTACGTTTCCACTACTTGGAGTTTATTGCGAACTTCTTGTAAAGAAGGACCGGGCAGCACTTTAGTAAACACATCTGATCATCAGTGCCAACCCGTTCTACCTTTAGTTCGTCCATCTGGACATATTCCCGCACTCGCAAGTGCCGCACACGAATGTGCTTGTACCTGTCAGTGGACACAGCATTCACAGCCAAAATATTGGCACTCTTATTGTCATCCCACAGAGTCGGCTTATGTGGGACCAGCTTCACATCAAGAAGCAACGGCTTCATGCACATCAACTCGTTGGCTGTTGCACTCATCGCAATGAGCTCAGCCTCCGTTGTATCCCCAGCCACTATACTCTGCTTCTTCGAACGCCAGAGAACACAATTCCCATACATCCGAACAATCAACGTAGTTGTGCTCCTTACAGCAACAGCAGTCCATATCAAGTTGATATGCTGGGTTGGGTCGTCGGGCCCGATTGGGCAAATTTCCCGATTTATCGGGCCCGATGAGAAAAATCCCGATTAACCTCTCGATTTGGTCATCTTCGAGCTAGAATGAACTCTGTTGACGATTATTGAGGTTTCATACGATAGATCAACATGTTTGCGGATTGTGGCAAGTGTTCCCGTCAAAACATTCGACCTGTGGACGTTTTTGAGTGCGACTCAGCTCGCCGTGGACATATAAACGACCACAGGTGCTCAGCGACGCACGCTTGCGCAGCACTTGAAATCAAAATTTGCCTTCATAAACGGTGTCAGCGCTACACTCGATTCGCGGCATGGCGTGCAAGTACTGCTCATGGTCTCGTCAACGAGCTAGCACGAACGAGCACAAGGCTCAATCGGCTGGCGAACAGACAAAGACATCAGGAATTCCTTGCAAAAATCCATTATGTTTCAAAGAAGTCTTTCGCAATAGATTTGTTGGTGCAGGCCCGTGGCTGCGGCAAGCATTCGTGTCATCAGCAGTCTATGAGGCTACGCACGACCATGAGAGGGCAGCAATCGATCAAGAATCAATGTATCTGGTATCTCTTAGTGCATTTAATATCTCGGACATTCGTAATTCCATCGCAATCATGATCAGAATTGGACCTGGTTTCTGTGTATCATCACACAAGTGTGTCAGCTCTCTCTTAGATTAAACACACATATGTATATAAAAAAAAGCAAATGCTTATTATTGATCAGGTGGCTTTGGACCCACAGGATTGCATTGTGGAGTGTCGTTATGATCTTGTGATTGGACAGATCCGAGCAGCCTGTCATAGCAGTGGCATCAGTGAATGTTGCTCATGTCAATCCGTTACAACTCATGCAAGACTACAAATATAGCGCTATGATCATGTGCTCTCGCTTCATCGGCATCAAATTTATGTCAAGCTTTGGGCAGCTCGATTGAAGTGCGTCCAGTTGTAGACATCCCTAAATATTCAATTTGCTTATCCGGATCCAACCGAAAATTCCCGATTTATCGGGCCCGATTTGACAAATCCCGACATCGGGGGATCGGGCTCGACCCAACCATATTAACAACTGAATTCACAACGACGCCGTGGAGCTTTTACACTCTCCGCTGTACTCGAGCAGTGTTGCGCGGTAGCACCGTGTAAAGCGGTGCGCTCCTTGATAGAGAAATACATCTAGCTGCGCGCATAGGCATCATCTGAAGGCGCAAACAACATACTCGTGCAGCGTAGAACACAAACAATTGAATGCACGTGCTTTTGATGCATTTCCAAGTTTTACCGAAATCACCGAGACCATCACCGCTATACAGCGAGTTCACGGATTTGTCGATTCTGCATGTGTTACAGGAAACTGTTTGAACCCGAAACACTTGGGCCACCTCACGTCACCTGCTGCATGACTAGGGAGTTACAACTCCGTATACGTATACATATACGGTACAGTTATATATGTACACGGTTTTACGCGTGTAATTCGTGAAATTTTATACTGTGTATACGGCGCGCGGCGTGTACACGGTGTCCGCTAAGCTGTGCAGTGTCCACAGGGGAACACGCCACAAACAGCTGCGAAGCAGCCCTTACGAGCCACGAATACAGTAGCAGTGCACGTCAAAAGATGAATTAATTACTATTCTTGGGCAGAGAGGCAACTTTTATTTGTGACGACGCACTCTGCACGATGGACGAGTCAACAGACCTCAGTTCGGCACATCGTCCGCAGCAGCGTCGGGCGAGCTGTCCGCGGTAGAGCCATCCGATAGCGAAGCTCGTAACCCTGAAATGCCTCATAAGGTTGTGCGTAAGCAAATTGCTGTTGGAAAAGAGTACAGTGCATTTACGTGCCAAACCGAGCTAATGTAGGGCTGGCGGTCAGGAAAATGCTAATGGGGCCATTCAACTCTGTGAATCATCAGGCCCCACCCGCAGACTGCCTGGCGGAATGCACAGCAATCAAGCCCTGTAGACTCTAAAGCAAACTGTGCTGTTAGCATCCAAAGGACAGGATTGTTGCGCAGCTGTGGCCCGTGCGGCGGGGGTGTCAGAGCGGTGTATGGGTGCTGTGATGCACCCCCGGGTGGCAGCCAAGCCTACTGAGAGCGCAATCAGGCCCAACCACACAGATCGCCTGATTTACCTCTGAAAGTTTTACAGACAACAGATCACCCACTGCCTTATGTCTCCACAAACTCTCGCCGGTACAAGACTCCGTACCAGCCCGGTGGCATATCAGACTCTCTACAGTCGCCCGGTCCACAGCGGCGTTCGAAAACTAATCCAGCACCATCTTGCTATCATGGATCCGAGATCTGGCCAGCGAACCCACCACAGGCTGCGCGATAATGGTTGTTCTCAGGGCAGTCAACCCGCCATGCCGGCCCGCACAGTGCCCCATATGACCTGTGCGAGCATCATGAGACTCACAAAAACGCCCTCTACTCAACTATGCCATCCACGCCTGCTCTCGTGCACTACAGATGCCGCGTCGCACTCGCATGCATACATGCACATGCAGCTTGTGCTTGCTGGTGCGCAGCTTGTTCAGCGCCTGCCCACCTTTGATACTACTTAGACTGATGTGTTTGTTGAATGGCCCCAATAGCATTTTGCTGACCGCAAATTGACGCGCGCTCGGTGTTGTCACGCGCAACGCTGATGTTTACAGATCCCGTGTTGTCGCGCGCAACGCTGGGCAGGAGTTCCGAGGCTACGGAAATTGAAAACCCCTTTTACCCCTGCACCGCATAAAAACATGCCCATGTGCCGGGCCTCACATATAAATTGGTCCTTGTAACGCTGGACTCTGGTGTTGAACCTCTTCATTCGAGACGGTGTTCTGGACATGTTCATGGAAGCTTGTACAACACTGAGAGTCATCTGTCATCATATCCGCTGCTACTAACGCCACGTCCTACATACGCCTGTGAATATGCAACAAATCGGAAAATACTGGCGTCGGCAAAAGCCTCAAACAGATCTAGGACAACTCTGTCCGAGTTGAAAACGCATGCAATGATTCGTCCCTCCTCTTCCAGGCTGACAGCTCCCAACTGTCTTAACTGCGCCTGCACTTCAGCAGTGTGCACAACATCTGCTTCAAGACCGTGTGTCAACAGCCAATCACAGGACAGTGCAGGCAATATGGCAACGGCTTCCTGAGGGCCGCTCGGGGCATTTGTGTCCCCAACTCCGTTGACAGCTGACACAGACACACTATTACCAAGATCTTGTGCCTCCTGCATGGGCATTTTAGGACCTAATTCTTCATCATTGTCATACTTTATTCTTGGGCAGTGCTTGCACTCTGCGTACCTGAACGATTTTGATGTCCATGTCTGTTCTGAAATCGCCACGGCTCCAACGGCAGATCAATGCAGTCGCAGCGGCAATACGCCGGATGTAGTTTGAAGAGGACTCCTCAGCAAGGGTGCTGATTGCCTCGACTTTGACACCAGCCTCTGTGTGAGACGGGAGGCGGTCATTACGACTGGGCATAATCAACCTGGACGGAGACACCTGCATTCTAGGATGTTTTAAAGCTACCCAGCAGGCTGCAACATCATATGGAACATTCGTGAATGAGGTGCAGGACACGGATACTGTGCATCACATGATACATATGCATGGCTTGCTGCAGGCCATCTAGGCATGGTTCTTCTGGAGATAGAAGGGGGTACCCGTGTCCACACGATGATACCACCTTCTTCGAGCTTGCTGATTGCCTGTGGGTTGTCAAGCTGTTCATAGAATATGATCGGGCCAAACACGAAACAATGCCGAAACTGCTTGACTTGCTTTGAGCTGTCTAGCCTGTAGGCCTTTGAAATTTCTGTTCGCAGTCCCTTGGGATTGAGCTGTGTTGCACGGATGTTGATGGTGACACAAGCGCCATCGGGCTCCCTTGGACTGTTCTGAATGTCCCACTCCACGACACGAAACTGCTTCCCGACGACCACACCTTCACACATGCAAAGTGGCTTTGCAGGCTGATAGCAAGAGACAAAGTACATATCGAGACAAAGTATATATCAGCAGTCTGCCGCCGCCAATTACAGAACAGTCGAACACATGGTGTGCACATACCCCCGAATTTGCAGCCCGTGAACATGCTCCTGCTGGATATGGCATGCCATGCACACTGCGATCCAGGGCACCTTCAAATCCACTCAACCACACAATGGCACCACCAGCAGCAGTGCAGAGCACACCTGGTGTTCGCAACGCCATTGCTATGATGGTCGGCCCTCCTATGGATCGAAAGACCTGCAGGCCCATGGTTGAATGTTGAACTACAGGTGCCCATGCACTACACATGGCACTGAGTGATTGCATGGCAAATGCCTCACCCCTGACTTACCATACATTTGTACCATCATGCTTGCATGGCAGTGTCTGTCTGACCGGACTAAGCGTACCTCCCCTGCAATGCTGACAACCACACCGATGCTGGCGCCGCCGGCAGCTGCAAGCACCTGGTCCCTCCGCCGCTGTGCTCCCTCCACCTGCCTGAGCCGCTCAGATTCCTGTCTGCAGCAGCATCATCACAGCATCACCACGTGCAAGGTGATTCACCTACCCATGCACGGGACTTCAAGCACAGAACTAACAACTGCAGCGTTGCGGTGGTGCTCACGATGCTGCCAAAAGAATTGTTGAGGAGGCCCGCACCGCTCTCGCTCAGCGCGCAGGCGCATTTCACGTTCCTCCTTCTCACGCCTCTCGGCTTCTTTCCGTGCCTCGACCTCACGCGTGCGTTTCACGGCCTCTTCCTCACGGATCTTCTTCATGGCTTCCTCCTCTGCCGCCTTCCGTGCAGCCTCCACTCGCTTACGCTCCTCCTCTTGTAGTTTTCTCTGTTCTGCTTCGGCTTTGGCCTTTTCGATTGCCTCCTGACGGGCAACCTCGCGGTCCTTCTTCGCTGCAGCCTCCTCCTGAGCTTTCTCCTTCAATCGATCCTGCTCCTTCCGCATCTTCGCAAGCAATTCATCCCCATTGTCAAGGACTGCTTTGCCCACAGGTCCATTGTCTTGCGAGGAACCTGGAACATTGTCAAGGCCAATGCAGAGCTGGATGCACATGTTTGCTCAGCCGTGAAGGCAGCACATGTTTGCTGCGGGCCTGGTGCCTGGAGGACAATGCAGGCAAAGCACCTGAGATGTAAGACATGGCTTCATTTAAGAGATTGGACAGAACAGTATCTTCATCCTGAGCATCTATGCGGATAACGCCCGCGGCTGCCCCCTGCGCCACATCTGGCGGTCCCGACGCCACGGCGGACGAAAGGACTTCAAAAGGGTGTAGTGTGATCAGGATCACCGACAGCATTTGAAGTGGCATCTGAGTCAGTGATTGACGTCGTGGCGCTGAGCGCACTGGCGTAAGTCCTGCGAGGCGGTGTCGGTTGATGGGTGGCTGTGGCATCGCGAGCCACAGCGTGCTCGTTTTTGTACACCTGCGTCAGCCTGACCACGCGCACTGACGGCAGAAATGCGGACGTGTTTTATATGTAGCGACGTTTTAATCGCCTCAGCTCAGAGGTTAGGTGAACAGCAGGGCTGTAGTTGGACTGTGTTGTCTTGAAAACATCATCTGCCGGGATGCATGCTCGCCTTCTCCCGGTCAGGCATAGCGCTACCTCGATATAACCATAATGTTCTTGCTACAGCTGAGCAACTTCAGCGTCACAAGGTGACCCCACGTCCCTGAAGCGACGGCCATTCAACGTTCTGTTTCTGGTTCTTTCTGTTCGTTACCGCACATAGGGCAATATGGCGCTATAACGTTCAACAGAACATTATTGCGACATCGCATCAGCGAGATGAAGGATGCCGCGCTGTCCTTAGTGCCTGTGCATTGCCTGCGACCGCCGGTGGTGCAATCCTCCATGCGAGATAAAGGGGCAGACACCGCGGCTCAAGGCAGCTTCTGGAGACACGGCCCTGCAGGGCCATCTTGTTCAGAATACCCATCAATTGCAATACAAGACCTTCGAGCATCACAGCGTGTTGTAAATACCCGGAGATAAATTTCGCATAGAATCACCATCTGCTCAATATCGCCCAGCTAAATCAATCAGTGGGTCTCATGCGCAAACCTAGTAGGGACTGTGCTGCCTCCGTGCTCACTTCCTGTGCTGTTAGTGATGAGCTAGTGAGGGTTGGCTGCGTCTCCTCAGTTGACAAATCTGGCGCAGTGTCCCCAACTGACGTACCGCTTACCCATTGGTGTGTGCGTGCTTGTAAAATGCATGGTACCCCTATGTTGCCAGTCCTGCAAATGCCTAGCTCCTCTCGCAGCTGTGCATCTTGTGAAGCACATTGAGATGGCACATCCACGGTTGAGGGTGATCCCTTGTCCCCGGTGGATTCTTCTACATCCCATCTTGACTCAGGGGCAGACGACACATCTCGAGCAGATGTAGCTTCTGTGGCTGATTGACCACCACCACTGGCTGCCTCTGCCTCTTCATGTATGTGTACTGCTGCAGTGGTTGCATTTGCCTGTCGGGACGCGCGCGGAAACGCTTCTAGCAGGTCACATTGCAGAGCATGCATCTCATCGCTTTCATTAGCTCCGGTCCCATGTGGCAATTCTGCGATGACTGCCAGCTTGCTAGACGGCAATGCCCCAGATGCTCCGCCTGGCCCTGAATCTGGCAATGCCGAGGATGCACTTGAGTTCATGCTGCTCAAGCTGAGATCAATGGCTTCACTCAAGGATGAAGCCTCTCCGGATCGCATCAGGAGAGACCAACGCCTCGCACTGAGCCAGTCAACATGCTTGGTACTCAGACCACCTGCATCATGCTGTCATGTCATACTTCAGCACAAAGACGCTACAGCCTCACATAGGCATGGCACGGTGGAGACACCGAGACGGTGGGTCACAAGCGAGTGTGCCTCACCTTTCATCCATGCTTTGTAAGCAGGTAGGTGGTCTGTGGAGGGTGTGCATGATGCATGCAGATCAGGCAGCTCAGCACCACAATTTTGTGTTGTACGGCGTCCAGTCAGCTGGAACACTGCAGACACACTCGAGGTGAATGTCTTATGGCCACATTGGGCTCGAATCAAGAGCAGCGGCTTGATTGTGTGCATGCCCATGCCCTGCTTAATGAACAGTTTCATCTAGCCAGCTAGCGCTATACCAAAGCTGTGTGATGTGGTGCAAATGCATGCACACACACTCCAATTCAGTTGGACGCACGTGAATGTCTGACTGATTTTACTGTAGTTTCTGGCTCAGGCCCGGGTGCGGCGCTGGGTTGATGCAAGCTCCCTGTCGATATTTGGCGTGTCAAAGATGTCCCTGTTGTGGACGTCCTACACATTTCCTGCTGGCATCGAAATCGGATGTTCTGTCTGCATCGTCACCTCATATGTCGGAAGCACCAGCACAGCCACACCTTGCAACGCTGCGCAGTTGACTGTCAAAGCTGACTCCAGATGGCAGTGATGGCATCGTCGTGGACTCTGGCAGTTCGTCATCTGTTTGACGACACACAACCAACGGGTGCATGAGAGAAGCCGCCTGCCCTGTGCTGTCAGACCAGGTCTGCTCAACAGGTGCGAGCTGACCGTATCCTGGCGCAACCCTGTAGTAATCTACCACAGAAGAATTTCTCGCCAATCGAATGCGGACTGAGCTCCTGGACATGGGGGATAGATCTGACATACTGAATGGACTGGACGTCGAGCTGATGCCCTCAGCAACAGCAACGGCAGGGCCGCCTATAGCTGAGTAGCCCTCCCACATCTTATTTCTTGGCTGATGCCATCGATTCTGTGAGAGTGACATGTATACAGCCAGTGCAACAGATGCAGCTGCCAGCGTTGCACCGCCCCAGAAAAGTAACGCATGCCATGGAACGACTCGTTGCCTCCGCAGCTTAACAGACTGAAAGTCCTCTGAAACTGGCACAAGACCAGCTGAACCAGAAACAAATACCCAGACGTCATCAGGCTGCTGCAGGCTTTGTGTCTCAGCTGCAGTACGCACAGTATCTGCCCACTGTGTGGCGTCCATATCGAAAGCTTCTGATCTTGTGCAATTGACATCCAGCATCACGCTTGGGACAATGAGGCCGGGCATCAGGTTCAAGATGCTGGCGCCAGTTCCCTCCAGACGATTATTCACTGCCTTCCAGACCTCAGTGACAAAAGATGCATCCGCAAGTCGGTCTTCCAGAACAGGTTGCTGCCTTGCGCTGAAATCATAAATGATTACCCCCGCCATCAAATCAAAACCTGGTTCCGCAGCACTACTGCCACGGAGCAGGCGGCCTACCCTCGCTATGTTGCCAGCCTGCTCTTCACTGAGTGACAGAGTGGATACAGGCACCACATGTACCTGTGGACCTTCACCAGCATCATGGCGTACTTGAGATGTCAGAGCGGCTGAGAGTGCCGAAAGGAGAACTTCGATGTTGCTCCCGATGACTCCCCGCAATTTCATTGAGTATGCAGTGACCAGGACTACAGACTGTATAATTCTGGTGGATGTTCTCGTTGGCAATGTCGGCATTGAGCCAACCACAGCTGATCCATACTGGAAGTCAGGAACGCCGCCTATAAGGCACAAATTCTGCTTACTTACAGATGCGGCAGAGAGAGCTGTTGAAATCCAATTGAAGCACAAACCATACCTGGAAGAATCAACACTATGTGGGAGGCTTGTGCTGCCTTCACGGAAGGATCAATATTTGCTGTAATCTCTGAGTGGGATCTTGCTGGCGGCGCAGCAGTACCAGGCCTGTATGCATCTTTACCAGGGCTGGACTGTGGAGCATCACCACTTTTGCTGGGCGTAGAAGATGTATCTTTGTCTTTTGAATGTGTTGATAATTCAGATGAGGGGGAGGAAGATGGCTGCGATGCTGCCTGCTGACCTTCAGAACCAACGACATTTTTCGGCTCTGTCACATCTAGTGCAGTTCCTTGTGCTGTTGCTGGATCGTTCCTGTCGTCAGGAATGGCATCAGATCCTTCAACTGCAATGGATTGGCAGATGCTAGGACCAAACAACTGCCCATAGACCTCGGCCAATTCACCACTTGATGCTGTGGCTGTTTCCAGTGGAGCATGAAGCTCCATATGGACTGCATTGGTGGATGAAGATTCTGCCAACAAATTGTCGATAACTAGGAGTAACTGATCAGCTAAATGCGTGTAAACACCACCATGCATGCTTGCTGCTGAAACCTGCATATGCCGACCCGGTGTTTATGCTGACTGGAGATGCAGGTGGGAGTACCCAGTACGTAGGTGACTCCAACCATGCTCTATTGCGCAAGCAGCATGGCTGTTCGAGCTAGGCGACCTCACCTCACAAAGGTGACCATACCAGCCAGGCTCACACTTGCACAACTGCGAGCCATACGCATCATCCACACATAGCCCCCTGCCACTGCACATGGGGGCACCAGGGCAATTTGCTTCTCCCATTCGTAGATGCACATCAATATCTCCAGTCGCCGGCAGGCTCTCAGGCTCAATTGACACAGACATGAACCATGTCCCCCATCGACCATAAAGCTCATGAGCGCTCAGATCAAGCATCCCAGTAGAGCTCTGCAAGCATAAGCACTAGAAAAGCCAAAGCCAAGGCCTGTATGCCGTCCTAGTGCGCAAGTGATCCCAGAGGAAACTTATACATAGCACCAGACCACAAGTCCATACCTCGAACTCAGATTCTGATGTGGCTGACCATGGAGACCAATTTCTGTGGCTGGCACGGACCGTGATGTTCGCTGATGGTTTGACTGTAAGCTGCAGCTGTTGAGCACCTGTGGGGACTTCGACCAGAAAATTCTTGTGCATAGTTCCGTTCGCACCAGCGGGCTCCCTGCATGCATCAGTCCGCGGATAGAAACAGAACGTGCACCTCATGCGGACAAGATTACAATATGCATCACTTGTGCGAAAGACGTGCATTTGCAAAATCTGGTGCCCAGGAGCGACGATTGGATGAGCAACAGTGTGCTGTGCACAACGTAGCACAGTATCAATGCCATGCTTTCCAGACTTGAGCAGCTGATATGCCCTCATGTCGTCTGTTGCTACAACTGTGACTTCGACCTCAGTTTTGCTTTCACTGCTCCGAACCCCTTGAGAGATAACACCGTAGAATGTTCCCCACGGGGGGTACTCCTGCAATAGAGGATAGTTTATAAACCGCTGGTTGATGCAGAACGGCAGCCAGAGACTGACATATGTCAGATCCCTTTGCAAGTCTGCGTACCAGGATGTTTGTGACTTCAAATGGGAGGTGAATGCTTGCGTCGACATCCTTTTGGACAGCCGGACGGTGGTGTGCAGCGACCTGCTCTGTTTCGTAGGGTGTTCGTTTCGTCCACAGCAAGTTCCTTGTGGCATAAAAATCAAGCATCACATCTGGCTCATCGGAGTACAAGATCTTGACCATCACAAAGAGTGAGTGCAGTCCTTCTGGCAAATCGAAACGGAAATACTCCATGGTGCTTCCAGAGAGGACAAAGCCCTGGAGAGAGCGCCCGCTGTAACCTCCAGGCTCAATTCTTGACATATAGCACAAAGAAGTTGGACCAAGCATATGCGCACCCTGGAAGGTTGATTCAGGTAAAGCTGAGTGGGCACGACACACTGACTGTACCAGGTGCTGCCATGAGAACTCCAGCTGACAGTTTCAGGGTAAGTGGCAGACTCCACTGCAACTGGGATGTGACCTGGTGAGCACCGCCGTACTTCAGCAGCGATGGTCGCCTGAAAATGTTTCAGATCATCATGAGATGAGACTGCTTTCGAAGCTTGAAACGATGTGAGGCCTATGCCATACACGCCCTCCCCTTTTGTGGCAAGCAAGAACTCAATTGGCTCTTTACTTGTGGGCTTTAATGGCCCATCAACAGCTTCATCGTAAAATCCTGACTGCTCTGCTCTTGCCGATGAGTTGTGGACTTCAGAGCATCCCGTGGTCCTGGGCAGGCATGGAATGCCGCCTGTGAAAATCCGCTGATGATCCTCGAAGTCCGACCACAGATCTGCTTCAGTCGGCCATGTCAATGTGGCCCAAAGTTTGTCACTGCCACGAATCTGGAATACAAAGTGGTCAGAAACCTCCAGATTGCATTGTATAAAAGCTCACAGAAATGCATGACATTGCTGACAGCACCATCACAGTATGGCGAAGCTGGTATGGCCTAAAAACGGAAGCCACAGGGAGATCCGTCCCAGCTGGCACACCTCTTCCAACACCACAGCAATATTGTATGCTTCAGGAGGTACATGTACATGCAAATGGGCCATGGGTGCAAGGCCTTTTCCTGCAGCACCAGCAATCTCGACTGGTGAGTCATCTGTAGGGACAGCCGTGATGAGCTGCAGTATATTTTCCGGATTGTTGTTCAATCGGTCAAACGCTGTCTCATTAATACTTGACAGCTCCAAGCCACGCCCTCCTGCAAGATGATCACAAGACGCAAAAAATTTGGCAGAAGCTGATGCATTGCCACGCGCCTCACAATTTTGGAGCTGACCAGGCACAGCAGGCGTCCATACGACCGCAGGGCCATGTGGATTAATGAAGAAGCTGTCTGAAACAGAAAGAGCCAACACCTACAACGATAGATCATTCTTGGTACATGTGGGGCAAGTAGAACCTTTGAGGCATCGAAGCAGACGGGATGGACCGTTTCCAGGATGCGAGGGCGGACATACATGTGTGATGCTGCCAGTAGGCACTCTTGCATTACCGACCAACAGAGCAGCTGGCGGCCGCTTACGGCTTTCACTACTGCGCACAAGACCTGTATCAGTGCTTACATGCACAATAGAATCTTCCACCCCCAATCTCCACCGCGGCGCGTTCAGCACATCCTGTGGCTTGAACACGAATCCATCGCCCTTGCTGCCAAAACATAGAGATGATTGAATCTGCAACCATTGTACATGTTTTCCAGAAGGCATGTCACAGAAACGCGCTGGCTGCCTGTTTTGATGTGACAGCCTTGCGCAAGGTGCCCGGAAACACCTTACAGGTTCGAGTTCAGACAAGCTGCAAAGGCACAAACCCATTGGCGCCACATCAACGCACCTCTAATCCTCCTGTACACCCCTGGAACTCAACGCATCCAGCTTTCAGCGAATGCATCGACACGCTCTTGAGGCTGACATACTTGCGGATCTCAGGCCATCGCACATGACATGCGTAGTCTATCATGCTGAGGCCTGCTTGCACTGCGGATCGTGTGGAAACTCCAACACCTGAAATCTCGACTCCATGGAGGGTCACCTTCCCAGCAAGTTGCTGCTGCGTCAGGGAGCTTTTATATATATTTGTATCCTGGTAACCGCTATCTGATTGTATCTTGTCTGTGGATGAGCTACCCTGCGACAATGCCCTTGAGCTATGGTGCATGACAGATGCTGTTGCAAAGCTTGAGATCCATGAGGTCTTCTGGCGGACCGCTGTTGACGCTGGAGACGCAGATCCAAAAGCTGTATGAGAGTACATCAGCCGACGATGATGATGAAAGGCCGCTGGTTTCTCTTCCACAGAACCCCCAGCATCCGGTTGGCCATTCCACATACGAACTGCAGCTGAGCCTGACCCTGTGATCTTGATCTTGTGTGAAAGTTTGTAGACAATCGCTTTGGCCCCATGTGCGACTTCAAGCTGGCTCGTCAAAGAGACTTTACGTCTGCTGTGCGAACTCACAGACACAACCTCTTCTCCATGTGATGACACAATGCCCAACAGCGTCCCAGCCTGAAAATCTGGCAATTGCTCGCTTCCTTCAAGCACAAATGATTCTGCCTTGATATCAGTTGCTTTCCAGGACCTGACAATCCCATCTGGGACATCGACTCTGTTGGATAGAAGCTGCAAAGAGCCATACACATCAAGGTAAGAAACTGCATGAGGTCCGAACTCATGTAGGGAGCTGTTTAGTTGCAACTCGAAAGTGCCTTCAAACGGTTCCTCCCTTGTTCCCAGCTGCAGAGCCCCGTTCTTGTGTATTGAAACGGTTCCGGCACTTAATCGTACATTTGCCAGATCAGGTGAAACGAATAGATCTCCTGCAACCTGTAATGCACGCGCAGCTGAACGCAATCTGATCCATCATTACTGTGAATGCGTTCACTTCGCCCTGTGCAAAAACACACGTGCAAAGACACACTCGAAACTGCAC
Source organism: Ulva prolifera (assembly GCA_023078555.1). Taxonomy (NCBI): domain Eukaryota; kingdom Viridiplantae; phylum Chlorophyta; class Ulvophyceae; order Ulvales; family Ulvaceae; genus Ulva; species Ulva prolifera. Next base: position 10,932,840 of record CM041198.1, on the reverse strand, counting down.
GCACTCCTCTAAGGAGACAATCGAAAACAGCTGGAGCTTACTGTTAGGCTCGACAGTTGTGGTGGCTCTGTATCCAAGAGCAAACTCATTCCTTCTTCGACTATCGCGTGAGAGTTCTGTGTTGGAGGTACATTCCACATGCATTCGTCTGACCAGGAACCAGAGGATTTCCATTCACAGACAGTCACCTTATGTCTTGAGATGATAGAAGAACTGTCCCCGACCTGTGCCTGACCAAGAATGACGTACGTACCTACACACAGGTAATCATGCCAGCGCGTCTTCACTTGTTCGCAGCAGCTGAGGGACTAAGGCTGATGGAAACGGGCAGGCGATGGCCTGCTATGGCGAGGTCGGAAGCATACCAGGTGATGTGAACCGAAAATACTGTCCGACCCTCGCACCCTGATCTCCTGTCACCCGAGGGGTTTGGATTCTCTGGAGCCCTGCCATGCATGGGTTGGCTGGACTCCATAAGGTTGTACCGGAGTCATCCTCGATCGAGCTGCCCAGGGAGTCCCAAGGACGTGAAAGAGAAGCTTTAAGGCTATGAGCCAGCAGCAGCTCTGCATCTGACTGATTGGGAGAAACCACAAGCATCCTTGCACCTGACCTCCTGAATGGCTGCAAAGTGCTAATCTGCAATACATTATCACCATCAGCACAGAAGGAAGTCCAAAAGTGGAAGGCAGCCAGTGAATGTCATTGCAAGTGATATCGGATTCCCCAGACACCCCTCATTGAAGTGCATCAGCCCTAGGTCGCACCTCAACCATCTCGGTTTGACTTCTACTTCCATAGGATAGCTCAAGAAACACACATGAACCAGCATACACAGTCTTGCCATGGTTTGCTGTCATTGTAACATCTACATCATTCGCCACATCTGATTCAATGCTGACATACCCTCCAACGAAACCTTCTTCCTGCCTTGAAGGATGTAAGTTTACAGTTCTGGCAGCATGTTCAGTTTGAACGATTTCTGCATCGTTTGACTGATTCAGTGTGATGTGATGTTGAGCATAAATCTGAATGTTCCGTTCACTTTTTGACGTAGGTACCACCATATCACCGCTGACAAAAATATGATAGTCTCCTGCAGTCAGTGTTGTGCTGATATATAAGCTATTTCGGTGGTCTCGATAAGGTAGCTTGTACGCCCCAGACAAGTTTGCAATCTGCGTTTGCCTGTGCAGGCGCACCATGTGCAGGGAACGGAATAGGGCACTTCAGTGTTTTCTCGGATTCAGCGGGTTTGCAAGCTGAAAGGCAGATGCTGCCAAACCAAGTTAGCGCAGTGTTAATGATTGTCATGCACGGAGAATCTCTGCCTGGTCGGACATACTGGTCCACAGAAAGTTTCTTCACTTCATCGTCCGGTTGCACAGCCGAAAATGACAGATCCACACCGCCTCTATCAGATACAGCCGGCTGCAAGGGCTTCATGTCAAGCAGTACATCTTGCACCACGACATTAATCCTGGCTACGTGAACGTCATCACCCATAGCGACCTGAAGCAAAATCACCTGCTGAGCGCCAATTTGGCAATGATCACCACAGCGAATTCGGAAATGAGCAAGTCTAGACTGCGTCCAGCATTGTCCTTGGGAGAGGAGATATACCTGAACAAAGACTGCATATGGTCCGGCCTCTGCAAACCTGACGTACATGATGACACTTCCCTCAACAGTCATCTGTGAGCTGTCCATGCTGTGTACATCCATACTGCACATATCAGTGCCAGCTTTTTCCACTTGCAAGCTCAGCGACTCTTCCAAAGACATTGGAACTCCATGTGCATGAATCAGGTCTTTGGCCCATACACCATTGACAGGGTATTGGGCAACGAATGCATGCATGGCCGCGCCTAGGAATGGCACCAAATACACATCATCAGCCGCTCCGCGGGAAGATTCAAAGACGAAAAGCAAGCGCTGGCACTGACCGCGCCAGAGGCCACCAGCAGGAGGGTGCATGCCCACTTGCAGCGCAGATGCCTTTGGAACACCTGTCAGATCCAACATGCCCTCTGCTTCATGCATACTTCGCAATTTTATAAAGGCCATGACCGACGAATGCTTCAATTCGAGTTGCTTCCTGTCGGCTTGTGCTGAACTCTTTCTTTGCCGTGGCAGCATACTGTCAGAAATGTTCACTTGGTGCACATGCGAGACCGCGTCCCCAAGGGTGTTATGGTTGCTGCGGATAACAAAACTCACATGTAGGAACCACGATCCTGGGACGGGTAACGTTAGCCATATTGAAAATGTAGTGGACACTGCCGTCAAGTTTTTGAAGTCATCTGGATGAATGTGCTGGATGAGTCCAAGGTCCTACAAGCAGTGCTTGTAACGACAATCGACGGGCCTGCATCACAATCTCATGCATGCCATAAATTTTCAGTCGACATAATAATCACACGTACCTCATGCAACACGTACACATGCATCCTGCGGCCATGGTGCATGTGTAGGTCACCCCATGGAACAGGGCTTCCAAAACTATCAATCATCTCCAGATCAAGTTGAATTCTTGTATTGATTTCAGCATCGGGATTTACATGTAATAGAGTCTGTACTCCACGAGCAGCAACCGCACTTGCAGAGGCAAAGACGGTCAGTAACGCCCATGATACAGGCAGAACCTGGCGAAAAGCTGGCCAAGCGGTCATATCTGCCCCCCCCCCAAGTCCCTTCAAGATTGACTACATCAGATGGTTTTGTACATCGCTGTCACGCGTATGCTTATGCTGTAGGCTTGACAAATGATCGAGATCGCCGTGTGTACAATCCGTATTCCCAAACAGTCTCTGCGAGCAGCGTTTGTCCTCGACAAATACAGCCAGCTGGTCGATGTTTTTAACGATCCATTGTCCAATACTTATGACCTCAGTCTAGTGTTGCTGCTCCAACACAGAATACAAATCGCAGAGACACAGCGCAGTCGGGCCCATATAGCGGGATTTTCGACAAATGAACAAACGGCAGTACAGGTACCTCGCGCGCATGGTCCTCCGACTTGGCGCCTGAGCAGCATGAGGACGCCGTCATTGCGCTTTTTGTGGGGTTGTGTGATACTTGGCCAGCTGGTCGCGGCGCAACGAGAGAAAAAGCCCAGCGCGAAACTTCTTCTCGTGCGCTCAAGTGCACAAAGTGTGATCTTCACTGCCGTATTTGTTTCAATGATGGTGTGAAGTGCTTGCCTTCTGATCTGCATTTTGCTTACCGTGCAGATCAGCCGTGGTTGACCTGGGTCAACCGCACTGTGTTTCTCAACAAATAATAGAATTTTTTTTTTTAATGAAAAAAGCAATTTTTGATTTTTTTAAAAGGTTACCGGGCCGGGTGTCCGTTGTTGCGGTGCACGATGTCCTGGATTCGGCGTGCAGAAATGACAATTAACGCTCAGTCCACATCTTGGTCGTCGTGCTGGAACAATCGCAACGGAAACATACATCGACTCGCGTGTATATTCCATAAGATGCACATGCCACAACGCCCGGACAGCATGGCCGCGACCACAGACTTGAAGAAGCTCATGCAAGTGACGATAGTGGCAGTCTAGCACCGGTATTATAGGCGTTCACATGTACTATTAATGGGGTCTGCGGGGCAGGTGCGACGTGGCGTGGCGGGTTGAAGTAGAGTTTTTGAGTGCTTGAAATCTTGCATGAGTTCGGTGCAAATCTCCTGCTGAGATTCCTGAATCAGCGTTTACATACAAATTGACGTCAACTTGCAGGCCCTGCAACCGCTCGCCGGGAGGTCATTTTCAGAGTATTCACAGGCCGGTCTGGCATGCTTGCGTGCATGCCTGACGCCGACTTGATGCAGGGGCGTGCAGTAGCGGACCAGTTCCAGGATTATGCTTGGTGACTGGAGTGGTGGGGTGGCGAAGGTACTGGCTGTGCAGACTGTCTCCATGCACGGCGACCTAACACAGTGGGCATGTATGCTATTGCCTGAGTGTGGTAACAAGGGAACCGTCATGTACATGCTATGTCAATTCCATCTTACAGCGCCCTGGAGCAGCCGTCATTGTGGCCGCTATGTGCTGCGGTGTACGGTTGGGATGGTGATTTGGTCATGACCATGCCTTCAGCACTTCCTCCGTATGCAACACCTGCTGCTGCATCGCTTGCTCATGCCATTGACATAATGCCTCAGATCATGTGTCAGTGTTGCTTCCAGCTCCGTTGCTGCTCAATATCCTTGTTGCGCACAGGCTGGTTCCATTGCGCATTTCCGGAGTACAAGAGATGTCCAATAGCCATCAACGCAGCCATTGCTCCGCAGAATTCAGTCTCAACAGTGACTGGAAAGTGCTTGCAGGCACAGGTCGGGGTGTGATGCAAAGCTGCTCAGTTGCACAGAGTCAGTTCACAGTTGTGGGGCTTTCTGGCACATTGTCAAACTGCCCATGTTATTACCTATTTCATTGCTATGGTATGTGGGGGGCAGTATGAATGTGACGTGCAGTACAATACCATAGGCATGAGTTGTTTAGTTTGTGAGTTGTGAAGGCTCCAGATTGCAGTCAGGCTCACCGCTGTCACCGGTACCCGAGTTGGTAGAGCAGGTGTCGGTGTTTCAAACATGTCACAATGGCGACAGATCATTGACTACATCCAAGGGCCCACTATGCTTCGAGCACAGCCTGCCCCACAGTGAGCTGCGACAAGCCAACATAATCAGTGGATACATTCAATGCATGAGCAAATTTTCACGCATGACAAACATGTATTCGTTCTTCAGGACAATCAATGTATGGGGCCGTGCTTGAAGGCACCAGCATGTGTCTTGGCACAATGAAATATATCATGGCACAATCAGGGCTACCTTGTGCCACGCCAGTGACAACACTCACTTCAAATGAGTCACTTGCGAATCACTGAACACATACCACAGTTCTGAGCAAGTGCAGATGTTTAATTCTTTCCGCGAACATGTCGACTCACACCCTCACACAAGGTATCATCTGTAGCAATTGCGACCAGTGCTGATACAGCATGTACATCGCCATGGTTCGGCAAGAAAGAAGAGGAACAGAGGTGACGTGACCATACTCCATGCGACATGTGTAACTAGACCACAATATGATCACTATCCAAGACACCACCCTTGGGTCAGCGTCAGATGCATCACAGTTTGACACATAACGCCAATGAATCGACGCGGATACTACCACAGTTACTGATCAAATACACTGTCAGCGATCGCAACGCAGAGAAGCTTGACTGCGTGTCAACAAAGCTGCAAGCGTTGCACAGCATCTGACAAGGGTGTTGTTTCATCTCAAGATCCGAAAAGCAGATATAGCATATCATAGGGACACCCACACGCTCAACAGGGAATTCTCAGATCTTTGCCTACCATGATGTAGAAGCAGCTAATTGCAATCAGCCACGTAGCAGGGGGTTTTTTTTTTTTTTTAATGTACCTGAAGAGCCCTGAAGCAGCTTGTCTCCAGCCACGGAATGTAAACCAAGGTGGGCGTCAGCTCCTTTACGACTTAAGTGATGGATCGGATGAAGTGCAAGATCGCTGCATGCAGCTGTGAAGGTCGGTATTCTGAGTCAGCTCAGCTGCTGTATTGAAACAGCTTCGGCACCCAAAACAGTATCATGAAAGTGGAACATACATGATCCAACGACAACGAAGAAGAAGAATGCGATCACCACAGATCCAAGCCTGGGCCCTTCACGCGCCTTCTGTACGCGAGCGCCTGATCAGCTCGATTGATCCCGTGGTTGGGACACGACGACCGGACAAGAGAGTCAAGCGTTGATTCCAAAATTCTAAACGGCAGCATTTCTGTGTAGAAGCAGTCCCGAAGATTCCTTCGGGACTGAATCCGCAGCACAGCCCAGTGCTGCACGCATTCGAGCAATGCAGGCTAGAAAGCACCTCCTTAGATGCAGCTTTGACAGATGCATCGCCACGCTTGAGGACGTTTTTATGGTAGCTCGCGCTTTTCGCGTTTTGCACTCTACGAGATGCCGTCTACAAAAGCGCTAAGTGTCAAAATAACTTGGCAGCAGGTTTTGAACACAGGCCAGTAAATGAGGATTGCGTGGATACATACCATAGCTGGTGATGTAGAAAGTCACCCAGAGATGTTCCACCTGTTGCTGAACAAAGCCACCGACTCTGAGACTGGGGCACGCCAGCTGGCTTGATCCAAATATAATTTCGTAAATTTCAGCTGGCCTGCCTGTATCTCTGCACGGCTCACGGTTCCGGTGTGCAGCGACATCTGCAAGGCTGCGAAACTCCCAGTTAGCGTGCCTCGTACCCCCATATGCTCACTCGATATGTCGAGTGGTGATGCATGAGGCTATTAGATCTGAGTGAACGCTACATAGCACATGACTGTATCTGGGAGTTGAATGTTCAACTCGTCCACAAGCTGACAATACAAGAACTCTACATACGCTGCTTACATTTGGACAGGCCAGGTGAACTGTTGTACAAAAATCGAGCTGATTGAAGATTTGGTTCACGCAGAAATAATAGCATGTCATCCTGGAATGATCCGCAGCTCTCTCTTAGTCACTACCTCTTCCAGATTCAGGTTGGATTCGTGCTCTCCTGTGTAATACTGTATATCCGCAGTACGGTTGTACATGTCAACTGCGCGGATCATGACCAAGTACCACTGGCCGTCATCTGGCCACAACAGCTCTGCCTGCTTGCCCTGTAAATCAGGAGAAATCTCTGCCATGGTTAAAAAGTGCCCGTCCTTTGCTTGAGGCTTACTTGCATGAGAATTCATCGACGGGTCCACTGGCATGAATGTTGGTCCCGGTTCTGCTATCTCTTGTGCATCAACTTGCTGAGGCATGTTGGGGTATGCATACATTGGTGCACCCATGGGACCACCATTCACAACATAAGGTGCCATCATAGGTTGCGCCATGTGCACTGGTGCCCCTGCCACTTGACCATGGTGTGCGGGCAAGCTGTGGTGGCTGTGATGGCGACCGCCCATTGCCATCTGCCCCGCCACAGGTATGCCGGCAGATTTTCGTTGACCTGGGCAATCATGCTATCCGTTAGGCATTTGGCAGCCCATAGGCTGAAGGCAAAAACCAAAGGACAGTCTTTCTTCGTCAGGGTTGGGGATCCCGCACCATATTCTACAGGTTGAACACCATGCATGGAGCCGGTCCTTCCTGACCCAGGAATTGCTTGGTACGTGCCTTGAGCATGGGGGGTTTGCATTCCAACAGCGAATTGCTGGGGCTGATGTGAAAAGCGATTTTCTGTTTCACTGATTGAAAGTTCCCGTTTCAGAGCTGCTTCGGATCTTGCTAGCTCCTCTTCTTTGCCACGCAGCAGCGTTTCCAACTGCATTACCAATGCGCTGCTTGATAGCCAAAGCATCGCAGCGATACTGGTGAGGCATCCAATATTCTCGGTATATCATCAAGCAAATCATATTGAAAACATGTGGCGCATACTTGCATGGCAACAAGGTTCTTTTCCTCCTGCAGGTGGATCATCTCTGTATGTAGTGAATCAATGGCCATTCGCTGCTCACTGACATCCTCAGGACGCTGCGCTGCAACCCGTTGTGAACCAATAAATGCTTTCAGTTTTTCGTCTGCTTCAGCTGTGACATCTGCAGATTCAGTACTTGTCACTGTCACAAGCGTTCTTGACATGAGTAGAGCTGCGACACAGATGTGATATTGCCCATGTGGGCTTCCAGGATGTGGTGAAACATGGTACACTAAAGCAGACAGACTTCAGGATAGCACTTGCTGGTACGATTTGGGCTGCTGGACCCTTGTGGCTAAAGCGCGGCGCGCCTTGCAATCTCTCGTCCAGTGCCTTGATGAAGTTCAGCAGTCGGCCAAGATCAGAGGGCAACAGATTCGAGTCCTCAATAAACTTTTCGAGGTAAAGGATGCCGCTGTTGATCGTCATTTGTCTCTTACTTTACATTGGCTCAGACTCCAAATTTGAGTGAGACCTCACAACTGAGCACTCGCAACGACGCCAAGCACATGACAATGGTAGCGCTTTCACGCTTCCATTCCAGCTGCGCTCAGGTATATAAAGCGGATACGACTTTTCTTATGGCTTCAACAACGACGAGGATCCCATGAGCCCGAACACCAAGATGAGCGAGTGACGTTTTTCAACCTTACTTCGCTTGATGAGCGCCTTGCACTCGACCAGAATCCACAGACTTCATATGTCATACATCTTCTACAACGCGAAGCGCTCCGGCACAGCTATATTGTACACATGCGTTGACGATTTGCCGTCGGGCCAGCGGCCGCGTATTCATGCATGCGCGGGTGTTGCTGTTTCCTGCGGTCACATGAGAGCTGATGGGGCCTTTCAACGTGCTGAATCCAACAGGGCAAGCCCCTATACCGCCAGGCGGAATGCACAGCAGAGAAGCCCCATACATTGCCAAATACACTGCGCTGCGGGACTAGCCATGGACTCTGAACTATCATGTATATCTGGAGTCCAGATTCTGGACCTCCACTGCCACCACGAGAGCGTTGTTGACAGCTGGATCGCAGTTTCGCGATGCACGCGAAAATCTGCTTGTGTATGCCTTTCATTTGTGAGAGTGAGTGCATGAAAACTTTCCGGGGAAAAAATGGTGCACACACATATTCGGGGTTCGGGGGTCAGTGCTGGTGTGCAAAGTCAAAGGCTCTGATTCGAGCAGAAGATCACTTGAGGTATATGTGAAGTACTCTGATCGGGCGCTGTTGGTATGTAGAGCATGTTGGGTACGTGGCCTTGAGGAAGCCAATTCTCACAACATCTCAGTGGGAATGCACGTCGGGCTGGTTTGTGGGCGTGCCGGAATCCTTGCACAATCAGGGCTTGAAATCAATGAATTTTTTGGCTTTTGGAGCTGCACTGCACCACACATAGCAACCACCAGGCAAAAAAAATCATCTAGCACTTCTACATGTGCCAAACACGTCGATGAGCTTTTGCATCTGGGGGCTGGTAAGGCGGCCTGCCCCAGCTGCAGGGTCCGTCTGATGTAGTCACATCACGTCGACCGACATGACGACACTAAAGTTGAATGTGCACACCACAAATATGCCTGCAAAACGGAGCTGAGACCGCAATCAGCCCCACCAACATAGATCGGCTGATCTCTCACCCAGGTTTCTAAAGGCAGTAGATCACCCAATGGCCTAGGTGTGCACGACCTCTCGCCGGTCCGAGACTCCGTACCAGCCCGGTTGCGATTCAGACTCGCTGCGCTTGTCGCGTCCACGACGGCACTTAAGCATTACTCCACACACACACACACACACACACACACACACACACACACACACACACACACACACACACACACACACACACACACACACACACACACACACACACACACACACACACACACACACACACACACACACACACACACACACACACACACACACACACCAGCAACAGCTCAGCCTGTCTCCGACACCTCCCCTGCCTCGGCCGCGCCCGCTCCCTCCCATGGCGCCCAGGCTCCCCCTCTTGTCACGTACGCAGCTGCTGTCTCTGCCTCAGGGTGTGCTCCCTGTGTCACACCTGCCCCCGAAGCCGGCCCGTCCCCCACCCCGGCTGAGCCCGGCGCGGCGCCGACGCCGGCGCCGGCGGCGGCGGGCGACGAGCGCGACGCCCCTGAGCCTCAACGGCCTCTGGCTGCCGGACGGTGTTCGCGGCGATCGGACAACGCCCGGAGTGCCCCTTCGGCTTCTCCTCCCCGGTCGCGCAGAGGCGCTCAGCGCGGTGACATTCTCGCGTTCTTCCCTGGCTCGCCGGTGATCGGCGATGTGTGCGTGTCTCACCCGCTGGCTGGCTCGAATGTCCGCTCGGCGGCGACCTGTGACGGCGCCGCCGCGGCGCAAGCCGACCAGCGCAAGCGCGACAAATATGGCCGTGCGGGCTCTGGCGCGTTCACCCTGGTGCCACTCTCTCACGAGACGTACGGGAGGATTGGCCCAGCCGCGTTCGCCTTCCTGAACCGGCTTGCCGACCTTGCTGCGGGTTCGGGCGCCGCCTCCCGGCGGCTGTTCTTGGAGAATGCGATGCGCGACCTGTCCACGACGCTGTGCCGCGCGGTGGCTCGGCAGGTGCATGCCGCTGCCCTGCTGATGGCGCGTCATGCGGGCAAGGCTGTTTTGACGGGGCTGTCGGTCCCGTCCGATGACCTCACGCCGCTCACGGGCCACCCGGCTTGAGCGGCGCTGCGCACCCGCCCGGGCTGCGTGGTGGGCAGTTGCCGCTGCTTGTGCGCTCGCAGCCTTGTCCGCTTTATTGTGGTGACGGCTCGGGCGTGCCGCGTCTCGCTGGTGTCTTCCCCGTGCGCCTGTGTGTGGCCCGCCGTTGGGGCGCGGCCGGGTGGTTTGGGCGGGCTGGGCTGGCCTCTGGGGGTTGCGGGTGTGGGTTTGCGGGCGGGCGGGGTGGTGTGCGCGGGCTGGGCTTGGGGGGTTGTGCTGGGGGAGGCGGGGGCCTCCCCGGGCTGGGGGTTGTTGCGGTCTCGCTGTTTTTTTGCCGGGCGGCCTTGGCTGCTTGTGCTTCCGGGGCTCGTGCGCCTTGCTGTTGGGCGGGGTTCGGGTGGGATGGGCGTGTGGGCATGGGCGTGTGTGTGGTTGTGTTGCCGTGTCGCTGTGTCCGGCGCGGGTGCTGCCGTTGCGTGGGTGTTTTGGTGTGCGCTTCGTGTGGCTTGCTGCGTGGTGTGCGTTTCCCCTGCTTCTTGCTTGCGGTGCTACCTGCCTCGCTTGCTTTGTCCTTGTAACACACACACACACACACACACACACACACACACACACACACACACACACACACACACACACACACACACACACACACACACACACACACACACACACACACACACACACACACACACACACACACACACACACACACACACACACACACACGCGCGCGCGCGCGCGCGCGCGTGCCCGCCCTGGCCACCCGACCGCCCCCCCCCCCCCCCCCCCCCCCCCCCTCCCCAACCATAGGCCCACAGCGCACTCTGTCTGCCAGCACACCGCCGCGCAGCCCACCTGACGCGCACCCACACCGTATTGCACCAGGGACAAGGCCGTCCCCAATCAGTCCCCCTGCCCCCCGGCAATGCTATCGACAGTCATCCCACATACCATGCAGAATCGGGCGTCCAGGAGCCGTCGGTTGTTGGCGCAAAGCGCATAGGGCCCCCGAGGGGCGGCCCACCACTCAGACCGGATGGCCTGTGAGCGGCTAGAGGTCATCGGACGGGACTGTAACTCCCGCCATAACTGACATGCCTGCGTGATGTGCCATCAGCGGAGCCGCGGCGCGGACCTGGCGCGCCACTGCACGGCAGAGCGTCGTCGAGAAATCGCGCATCGCATTCTTGAGGAATCGCCGCCACGAGGCTGCGCCAGACCCAGCAGCTACATCAGCAAGCCTGTTGAGGAACGTAAAGGCGGCCGGGCCGACCCGTCCACTTGTCTCATGCGTTACCGGGACCAGCGTCATGCGATAGCGGGACCAGCGAACACAAGTACACACAAGCACCAAGGACGGACCGCGCTGCGCTGGATGGTGCGGTCGGGGTGCCGCACGAGCTGCTGCAGACACCGCAGGATGTTGTTGAGAGTGATCTGACACGTGTGTTGCATGCTGTCCGCACATCACGGACAGTAGGTCCAGCAGCGCGGCCTATTCGGCCTCGAGGTCCGCCTCCCGCAGCAGCTTGCATGCACATGGCCGGTTTTGGTGTGCAGCGGTGCAGGTGTGTTGGTCCATGTTGCATGCCAGCGGTTGATTTCGTTTGTTACAAGCAAAAGTCAGAGAGGCCGGTAGCACCGCCAGCTGGGCAGCGCACAAGCACAGCAACGCCACCAACACTAGCAAATGCAGACCCACATCGAACCCTGCCTTGCAATGTTGCCCGGGTGGCCATGCACGGTTGCATTGCGTGGTTGCTTGTGTGTATGGTACACCTGTTTGTGTCCTGCGGTGCTACCTGCCTCTCTGGCTTTGTCCTTACCATACATGCACATTGAAATCGTGTGTGCTGGTGCGGTGCTCATGCAGCCTCTGCCCACCTTTGAAATTACTTGCAGTGATGTTCATGGTGGAAGTCCCCAATGGTATTTTGCTGACTGCCCAACACAGCGTTACATGAGGTGCTTTGGCAAGGCCAAAACATGTTGAATATCTCGAGGTGCATGTATAAATAGCAAGAATCGAAACAAAATATCTACGCCAAATACTAGAGGCCATACTCTGACTGTTGGTGCACACTGCCTGAACACTGTCGACAAAGACTTTCACCTGGCATTGCCGGGCCGAGGGGCCTCCCTGAGAGCCCCAGGGTGCACATGTGGGAATGTTCCCTACACGCTGTGCCTGCGGTCACCGACTGGGCTGATCGTCACACAGTCTTTGGCACGTGTACGCTGTGGCTCATGGAACCTCCGCGACTCCGCGCGGCAGTGCTAGCTTGCTTGCGGGGGTGCGTGGAGCGTGGCCAGAGTGCGCACATCCATAGGTGACGGGGACGTCGATCTGGATCGTACGAGTTGGTGCACACTATCTATCGCTAGTTAGCTGGCAAGGTGGGATCACTTATCGCCTTGTGCGTTGTCCGCACCCGATGGATGCAAGGCCTGGTTTGCAGATGCGGCCAGCACAATGCATATCTTGACAAGCGGGTGCTGTACTAGCACAGCAGACGTGCAGGTGGCTCCCCCTTGAGTGGGCGATCCAGGTGAGCTAAGGAATCGGGAAATATATACATTCCCTAGAGGCCTCTCAACAGCTGCGCTGAGGTCTCATTTAAGCGAAGTTTAAATGGTACTGATCATCACCACGAGCTAGTGCTAGCCCGCTGCCCTCAATTGTGCATGCGTATGTTGCCTCGGGACAACCGTGACAACCGTGTCTTGCTGGATCTTGCCATCCTGCCGGCGACTCACATGTACAGTAGCAGGCAGTTTCAAGCTGAAGCACCACTTCATGGGTGAAGCTGTCTCCAATGTGAAGCCGGGAAGATTGAGCAGTAGGGCGAGGTGGTGGAGCGTGGAAGCGTCCGTCCATGGACCCCACAGCACATGGCCCGATCATCAATGATCAGATGATTTGGGATCCTAACAGGGCGCAGCATACATTAGCCAGTTGTTCTAGAGGGACTGTGCAGGCGGAACACTGATTGCTGTCCTTCTGCAGCCCATTGCGTTGAATCATTCCAGACCCACCAAAGGGGGTGCACGTAGGTGAGCGCAACGCCCTTATGCTTTACATTGTACTGCAGTGATCTCAGAAATACTCGAGTTTTGAATTTGCTATGTACGACGGGGCCGGTTCCGCTATAGTGTGCGGCCTGAAGCGGGTGGCTTCAGTGTACCTAAACATCACAAAGCAGAGTCTGTCGGAGAGTCAGCAGGCGTATTCACTATCAACTAGCACAACCCATAGCAGCATGGGTGTCTGCACGGATCTATGGAGAGACGTCACGTCGGAGGCTGAGTCAGCGCCTGCAGGTGTTGGCAAGCGCAACGCAGACAGGAGGAACACCGCGTTTCTGCTATCGGGAGGCGATTCGCGACACACAGACATGCACTGAGGGGTTCAGCTGCTAGGCTCTGTCCGGTGGGCGACATTACGGGTGCTTGCTTCGCGCGTCGCCGGCACGTCACAGCATTTGGAGCGGGTTGGGTACGCTAACGCAGTACAGGTGTGCATGTGCTGTGCGCCTCTCGGGAGGGTCCCTGCATTGTGGTGGGCATGGGGAGGGGGTTTGGGTGCGGGGGCCCGTGGTGAACCCAAGTGCCCGACGGTGGCCGGACGGCGGCATGTGTGTCAGTGCCGGGCCGCCTGGACCCCGCATACAGTGAGGATTGTGGGGATGGTACCACAGGGTCGGGTGGGTGCATGCGGGTGCAGGTGGGACATTGCATATGCATGTGTGTGGGTGTGGGGGTGTGTGTGCTGGCGTGCGCGGCTGGTGTTGGTGCACAGCGGTGTCTGCGCGCTGTGTGTGGCACGGCGGTGATGGCTTGCATGAGTGGTGCTCCCAATCGTGTTTGTGTCGAGCGCACATCTCGCGGTGCTACCTGCCTATCCAACTGGGTCCTCATAACACAACACACCACCTCGCTTAGCACAGGAGGAGGCCCTGTGAGTTGCGTATGGTCGTCTGAGGGGAGTTTCCAGGTGGTTTACCCCTTCGGCATATGTGGTCCCGTTTACTCGGAGTTGTCAATGTCCAATAGGATACAGCTCAATAAATTCAGATTTACTTTACTTTACATATGTGCACTTGTCTGTGCGTGAACAGAGCTTGAGGTGTGTGAGGCACACCCAAGGGGCAACTGGAAAGGCTAACCACGTGGCGCAGCCCAAGACGCATGTACCACGCCATCAGAGCTCGAAACCCGCTGCCCAGCTGGCCCTGTGCGCTGATGTGCCAATCCCAGCCGCAGCCCAATCCCAGCCAGCACACTCCTTCTGTTCACGGGGTCAGTTTCCGCCCGGGTGCAAAAGGTGTGTGTGCCGTATGTGCATGGCCGTGGCTTTGTGCAGTTGTGATGTAGGGACTGGTTGTGACTGCTTCCTGTTACTTCATTCACGGAGATAGCGATTGATCTGGCCCAGATGAGTGGCGCCCATTCAAGGGAGGTACACTGTTGACATTGAACCCGCCTGAAGGCATGGTGGAATTACAGCTATCCCTGCCGGGTATTTCGTATGCAGGGTGCATGGATAGTCTGGAAACTCCGTTCATCGGGTCCTTAGCGTCAATAGTGCTGGTGCAGCATCACGTATCGTGTCTGGAGATCAATGCCCGGCTTGAATTTGTTCGCAGCATGACATGTCATGATTGCGAGACTCTACAAGGCCCTGCAGCATGCCAGGGCCAAGATAGGCCTAGTGGCTCTCAGGTCCGCACGTGTGTATCTTATCTACCCCGAGATCTCGCGAGGCCGGCTGTGGCATGGTCACCAAAGAAGCTTCGATTTTTCGCCAAACGTGCACGGCCGTGGGCTCCTTCGCGTTGTCATTCAATTTGCATAGGCTTCACGTATCAAAAACAAAGTTTATACAAGGCGCAGCTTTTGCATTGCAAATGATCTAGTTTGCGATCAGGTCTTTTCTTGTCTCCCGTTCGGTCTTGCGGTGGAAAATGCTGCATCTGGACGGATCTGTATCTCACGCAAAAGTACGTTACGAACGGCGTCCACATCGTTGTTTGACGGCATGTCGGAATTGCACCAGGCGAGGCTCTGTTCGGGCACGAGCATCGGAGCAGGAAGATGCCGCAAAACATTTCTCTCTGGTGCGTCTCATCCCTCTCCCCCGCCCTTCGACCTGTGGTTATAACAGGACCGGCCGGCCACATGGTTGGCTTTTTCGAAACCGTCATAATTCGAATGCACGGTCTCGAATGCAAGCACCGTGCCTTCAACTAGTGCTGTATCTCTCTTGTTCTACCGTCTGTTTCCTCCATCACAACTTACATCCAGAAAACAAAACATAAAAAAGGAATTGTTCCTTTCTTTTAGGTTTCGCCCAACACGATATGCCCACTCTGAAGGCCTGCACGTGAGGTTGTGGTAAACACAGTCTGACGGAGGGGGATATGCAGGCACCATCAAAGCCCAGCACGCCCTTTGGTCAGATGGCAGCATACTACCTGGAAATGGAGCCTGCTTTGTTCAAATCCGCTATCGAGAGCCAATTTAAAAAACTAAAGGATGAACAAACGAATCAGCAGGCTGCTGAAGAAGAGGCGCAGAAGTCCACAGCTGAGGAGTCCATGGACTTGACGATCAGTGGGCTGAATATACGTGTGAGACAGATGCGAGATTCCGAGCGCAGGGCTACAGTACGGTCTGCATTCATTGCTGAGTGATTCACCAATGTGCTTTCGCGATTCCATGCGGGGATTTCCATTGCCGTTGCCGAAGGTGCTGAAAGCTCAAGGTTTGTGTATCTGTCACTTGCAAAGGTCATAATTTCCTTATGTACATGAAGGTGGAAGATCTGATGTACATGTGTGTTCTTGAAAGCTTCATGGAGCTGGGGATTAGTATGCTGCCGCGATCTGACAACTACACGGATGCAGCAGCAGTGTCACTGCAGCCGCTCATGGAGGGTGTTCATAGCAAAGAAGCTCTAGATCTGGTGCGGCGTCGTATGGGTGATTGAATACTTCACCAATGATATACTTAACCAGGATTCTTGTCCATGTCGTGGCTGGCTTCTACTTTGTCGGATGGTGATCCAGCTTTGGATCCATTCGCAATGGCGCTTGATGACACGTTCAGACGATGGCATCGTTCAGTATGGGACATGTACGCAGGTCAAAGAGCACATGATGTCGTACATGGGACCCACTGCAATGCTGCCCACAACTACAGTGATCAAAATGTCGAAGCTCCAGATGCTCAAGGTGTATGCATCTAGTGTCATTTTCGGGTATTTCCTGCGGAGAACAGATGAACGCTTTCGCTTAGCGAAAGTTGCAGGGCTGTTGGCAGAGGACAAATCTGATGCTGTGCAGCGGCTAGAACGCTTATTTGCGCTGGTGCTTCGCTGATATTCTGTCGTGCGGTGAAGCGCCTGTGCTGATGGTTTGCTCTGCACTTTTTCGTTGCCCATGCGTGCATAAGGCACCAGTGTCGTGGGACTGTAGGATGCCACAGGTGATGGTCCAGAGTTGGTGGCGGAGGGTGACGGTTCCAACTACTCCACCAAAGAGGCAGGCAACCAAGAAGAGACCAAACCCCTGCTGAAAAAGTACATTAGTAGCTTTGATCGCGCGACACTGGTGGAGATGCACCGCATTATGAGCCTGGAAGGTAGAGGCCTGATTGACCGGCAAATTACTGCCCTTTGGGGTGATGCAAAAGAGCTGCAAGAGGAAATGCAATTGGTATGTTGCAACGCTCCAGATCGCTTCTTCATGCAATGTGGGTGATTTTCAACATTGCATGTTTTTTCATATGATAGTGTCTTGCTTGTATGTTTCGCGAAGAGATGTTTGTACAGGTAATTGGTGTGGATGCATCCTCTGTGGAACAGCTGATGCAGCGAGCCGATGACGCTGTCATACAAGACAAAGTCCAGGTGCGTAGCTGATTCATCCGCGCTGCTTCATGTCTGCCCAGAGAGACTGTTCGACTGTGTAATTGCTGGCCGCAACAACCTCCCAATTGCCGAGATTGTTGATGTGAGTTCTATTACATACAACTGCTGCGTTGGTGCAGACGGTGACCCTCACACTTGCCACACAACGGCG
Source organism: Ulva prolifera (assembly GCA_023078555.1). Lineage (NCBI taxonomy): Eukaryota > Viridiplantae > Chlorophyta > Ulvophyceae > Ulvales > Ulvaceae > Ulva > Ulva prolifera. The sequence continues at coordinate 10,915,550 of CM041198.1, read as the reverse complement.
CGCAGTGTTGGAGGCAGTCGCATTTGGAACGTTTGTGAGGGATACAGAGATTTATGTTGACAAAGATTTCGACCTTTTGACCTCAAACACGGACAAGGGACCAGGAACGTTGCCGTCAGCTTGATTGTGCACCTGTATGCTACATAGCTTTATACACAAATCTATGTGGTGAGCAGTATGCAACTTATAACACATTGTAAAACCTCAATTGAAAAATACGCTGTTCAGGAAGGACCAAATGTCTTGATACCGTTTTTTTTACCCCTCCCGCCAGTTATGGCCTGGCAACATGCATGAAGCTTGTGCGACACATGCAAGCCATGAAGTACAGACTAACCTGAACATATATTCATTGAGCTAAGCGCAATGGTATATCTCGAGCCAAAGTGAATATTGCCCTTACAAGCGTTGGTGTTGCAGAGTCTCTGCACCCTGCGACGGTACGTGCTGACTGGAAACTTGAATATATATACACTCGAGGCAAGCGCTGTTTGTTCAGTTGGCTGCCAAGCCAAGCATCCAACACAGCGTCAGGCGTTACATCTGCGTGGCCGCTTGCTGACATGTCAGCTCTAACAGCGCGAAGACCGTCTGCTGGCGTAGGCAAACTAACCCGATCAGTGCCGTCCACCGCTGCAGTACGCAGATGTGTTTCCTGTCATGTCATGGCAAAGCGGAGTCCATCGGTTGTGCCTTCTACTGAGGATAGTACCTTTTCATTGCGTTCGGGCGCGAAGCGAGAATGGGTGCGGTCACCCGTCACTGTACCAAGGCAACGCCACGTATTGGTGTACCACAAAGGTCATGGACACTGCCGTGCCTAGCTCAAAACCCAATTTACATTAGATCAACTCGACCAAGTTCAGGTGGCAACACGTGTTCAGTCCCCATGCTCAGTCCGTTGGGCATGCAGCAATGCGGCCTGTGGTCTAGATACCAGCAACCCAGTCAAGGCTGGAGACCGCTGCATGACTGGCTCACGTCGCCACGCTTGGTGCAGGTGGATGTTGTGGAGTTGGACTCATTACCTGCCGAGGTTCCACGTTATTTGCAGCAGCTGGGTCAGAACTACGATCCGGAGTTGCTTGAAGCCATGTTTTCTAATCGGCGCAGTGAGCTCAACACCCGCGCTGTGCGGGTGGTAAGCGCACTGGGCGTATTCATATCAGCTGTCGCTCGAGATGCCGCTCTGGGAAAACTGGAGGTGAATGCAGCAAAACGAGGGCAAGAACTAGCGAATTTGCTTGCCTCAAACGGGGCGGCGTTTGTGAAGGTGCAACCCTCTTCATGCAAACGCAGAGTTTGATATGGAAAATTGCTGTCGTTAGTGTGGGTTGTGTGTAAGTCCGGCACTTTGCTGTCCGCACTGCACCAGGCATCATGCAATCTGAAGGCTCCGAGGTAGGAGCAGGCCGAACCGTGAAAAACCAGCTTCAGTCCGCCTCTATATGCTAAATGTGACAACTTGTAGGCAGGACAAGCACTTTCACTCCGGCCTGATTTGTTGCCTCAACCATACCTGGAAGCGCTCAGCGAATTGCAGGTGCGATCACGGCTCGGGCTGTCTTTGAGGTGGCAGTGGAGTCTGTTAGGGTACTATACATTTGACTCTCGATTTCAGAATATGCCTATGCCAATATTTGTCGCCGATATTTTTTGTCGCAGATGTTTGTCGCACGTGCTTGCAAAGTAGAACAGTTTCATGCAGGATGGCCTTCCGCCGTTTGAGTCCGCTGTGGCATTTGATGTAATCGAGAGGCAGTTAGGCCAGCCATTAGAAAAGCTCTTTTCACACATAACACCGGAGCCTGTGGCCGCTGCGTCTCTGGGACAGGTGTACAAGGCCACGCTTGCTCAGACTAACGAAGTCGTCGCTGTCAAGGTGCAGCGACCTGGAATTGGCGAGAGTATTGCCATTGACATGCTATTGTTAAGACGATTGTTGGCAGTTGTCGACCGATCACAAGACATCCTATCCCAGCCACTCGTGCCACTGCTGGATGAGTTTGCTGCAAGACTGTTTGGGGAATTGGACTATGTAGCAGAAGGCAGAAATTGTGAAAAATTCACCGAGTTGTACAAGGCAGTGCCCCGTGTCATTACTCCAAGCATATAGTATGCTACTGCCATCCTCGTTTCTAGACTCTGTGTGTGACTGATGTCTCATGTTCTGTTTGTGGAGATGCATTGACAGCCCTTAACGTGCTCCATGTGGGATTCAGTTGGGACTACACGTCTGTGCACGTCCTGACAATGACATGGATAGATGGAGTCAAGCTGACCAACAAGCCTGCCATGGAAGCAGCAGGTCTTGAGGTGACTGATTTCGTTGATGTTGGTATTGAGGCTACGTTGACACAGCTTCTCGGCGATGCAGGGTGTGCAATCCTGGAGTATGCAGCATTGTGTAAGGGTCCTTTTGCTGTAGGTTCTATCTGGTTCTGACGCGTGTTCGCCCCTGCAGATTCTTTCACGCAGACCCACATCCAGGCAATCTATTGGCGACGAAAGATGGCAACCTGTGCGTCAATTTAATCCCATTTGGCGTGCATGTGCTTCCTGTGTCCATGACCTGTACTGTTTATGTTGAGTCTGCAGTGTTGCAGTTTCGATCAGCACCAATACTTGCCACAAGCATGCTCGCTTGTCATGTCATGCCATGTTTGCATGGTGCACACTATCTGTGCTCAGATTCAGCCATTTATAGGTGTTACTTGGACTTTGGCATGATGTCTCAAGCACCTGGTGCGGGCGTACCATCATGAATCATGACTTGTTTGCAAAGTCTTTTGGAGTCTCATTCATTTGCAGAAGCTTGCTGTATGTGCATGCGATCTTTAAGAAGACCCCTTTCGGTGCAGAATATGCTAGGTATGCTATCATTGCGCATGTGGTTCACCTCGTGAACCGGGATTATGAAGCAATGTGCAGAGACTACTATACTCTAGAATTCATGGATCCAAGCATCGATACCTCTCCAATTGCTCCGGCTCTTGCAAGGTTCTTTGACAATGTACTTGAGAACTCAGTGGCACAGCTTAACTTCAAAAGCCTAGGTGTGCCATCTTACCAAGGTGCAATCAGTGGACATTCACAGCATTGTCGGTACGCGTATTGTTTTGATCTCATCATACTTGACACTCTTTGTCTGTGCAGTTGACGGCCTGGGCGAAATTTTGCTTGCGTATCCCTTTCAGGTGCGGATTTCACTCAGGCTGGCTGGGTAATCAGGACTGTGAAGGATTTAATATTTCAATCGGGCGGGAATGGTGTATCCTATTAAGCATCACTTCAAGGTATCTGTGATGATTGAGCATGGCTTTTATAGACAGACTTCTCAGTGCTGACATATTCTTCCGGTTCTCTTGCCGCTGATCGAAAACGAATATCCTGTGATCCGGAATTCATATGCCTGGAGTTGGCGTAAGTGTGCGTGCAGGTCCCTTCATATTACGCATTGATTCTGCGGTCATTAGTTGTTCTGGAGGGACTAGCCCTTTCTGCCGACCAAGAGTACAAACTTCTTGCAAAAGCATATCCATACATGGCACGGCGATTACTGACAGATCCACAGCCAGAGCTTCGGGAAACCTTCAAGGAGTTGATGCTCAAAGATGGAGGCTTTCGATGGAATCGACTGATCAATCTCTTGAATGAAAGCAGCAAGAGTCAAGACACAGACACCAGCAAACTGTGGCTGATTGCTGAATGGTTTTTCTCTGGGGAAGCAAAAGAAATCCGTGAACATGTTGTGGAGGTGCACATTTCGTTGTTCCTACTTGTCATGGCAAGGTACCATGATGCGTGTACGTTTTGGACCACTGCTTATCAGAAAAGACATCGTCCATATGACTCCATTTGATTTCATGCAGGATATAGTCAAGATGAGCGACTCGAACATTGCACAGATAGTCAGAGCACGCATTCAGGAGCAAAGTGGCTCCGAATCGCTTGCTGTAAGGATGGTCCCAGTGGCTGCCGGTGAAATGTTCTATGCACAGACCTCCCAACAACTGAATGAGGCAATTCAAACCCGAACTGGCCTCGCATCACCTCTCATTGGATCAGGGTCAGATGTTCCACCTTTCCCCAGTGTGGATGCAGTGCCAAAGTACATCCAGGCCTTGGTGCAACAAACGTCTGATGTTTTGCCAAGATTGGGTTCATTGTTGCGGCAACAGGCTGCACAGGAGATGATCATGGACTTGACGACTAAAATTCTGCAACGTATGGCCGCCAGATCGGTGAAGTTCGTTCTAGCAGGGACGCCACGGACCAGTTGATGTAACTCGCTGTCGCCCATCGCATCATCATGATAGCATTTAGTGGTAAAATGTATATCATTGGCTGTTATTGCTTTCACGGGGGTTGCTCCGCCGCTGATACATATGCATGCGAAAGCGTATTCAACCATAAAACCACGAAGTCTGATCAGTTCGAAAACATTCATGTAGTCATGCTTACAGATTTGAGATACGACAAAAGTAGTGCATATGTGCGCATTGTCTGATGTCTACAAAGTGTTTGGACATTCACGGTGACAGTGTCATGCTGCCCAAAAGGTTTCCTGGAAACCAAAAACGCGTCGAGAATGACGCCCGCATGAGTCGACCTCTTCCCAAGCCGTGAGCTAACAAACGGGGCACCAAATGAAGCATGAAATACTAACATGTAACACTGTGCGATAGTCCGCTAATCATTAGCATTGGCTTTGAGCATCACTGCACGGTTGCCGTGACACAGTACAAAGTTTCTTCTAGAGCGCTGCCAGCTTTTCTGGCACTGGTTAAACCCGGTTCAAATCAATCTGGGGCCTTTGCGCAACACATACTGCGCGGTCAAGTGTGGCTAAGGTGAAGGTTAAGTGGTGAAGGTGTGGCGTTTCCATCGTTGTTCCCTACGTCACAAAAAGCTGTAGTCACTGGAGACCACCGTACATATTGCTTACATATCGATGGCAAGGTTCGCGGTTGCATACGATGGGTTCGCTCATGCGAACCGATGTCCTCGTCTTCACAAAAAACGGCGGTCATTGAACTCATACAGTCGTCCCGCTGCATCAATGAAGAAAACGGTACAGGCCAGTATACAGATCGTTGTAATTTACATATCATTCTTCCTTCGTGTGTGCTTACCTGAGGTTCAGGCAGCCAGCCACAGCCATGCAGACGACCTCGGCGACATGCACGACGTGCCGTTTCATCATAAGCCACGGCCATCTTTTATTGCCAGTTAATCAATACTTGCTTTGAATATGGCTCCAAGCTTGCATAGGTGGTGTCGAGTACAAAACCGCCGCGTGTGTGTTTTGTACCCACCACTCCAGCATGTGCTCCGGCGTTCATCAACAAGTGTACGTGTAGTGCATGTGTACCATCATGACACGTGTTGCTGTACAAATGTCGTCGGATGCTATATCGTCCCGACGGATGCTCAAACATAAAGAAACGTCAGGCCGACCCGTTTTGTGTCACATTTCAACCCTTCGAAACCCCTTGAACATTCATAAGAAGTGTTCTCTGATGATAGGCTAGCTGTTGTCACTGATGTCCAGTGCGGGCTTGGTTCCAGCTGGTTGTGAACTGGCTTGTTGGCAGCTCTGGGACAGTGCCCGTGCTGGTCGACTGCGATGAGTTACGCTAAGTCTAGGTTGGATAGCTACAGGGAATCATGGCGACGCCACCTGCTGATGGGGGAGAAGAGTTCAAGTGGTTGGCAAACATGGACTCGGAGTCTGTTATTCGAACAATGAAACAGCTGGGAAATGCCAATCCGGTGGCTGCAGCATCTAACAAGCGTGCGCCCAGGAAACGGACAAAGTCAGCTAAAGCAGCTGCAGCGGAGGCGGCAGCTGCGGACGAGGTAGATACGTCCCGTGAGCCTCCAATGAAGAAGCAACAGCCACCTGGTGCTGTACAAGCGCCCTTGTTTGAGAGTCCAGCACCACCAGCACCTGAACCTAATGCAGCAAGCTCTGGTGCAATACCTAGTCTGTTCAAGCCTGTCGACGTAGTGGGCGCTCCACCTGATATAGCAGATGCCAAGATCATGCCGGCACCTCAGGCAGAGAGGATGGAGCAGTCTGCAACACCCACAGACGCTCCTATCATCGAGCCTCCAGATATTTCAGCATGGAATGTAATAACCGAAGCATCTCACCTGCAAACCGTGCATCCTGAGGAGGCCCCTATCCCAGCTGCGCCTGGACCAAACGATGGCGAGGCAACTGAAGATGAGGTGCGTCCTTCGGCCAATTGCCAACTTATCAGAATGCAGCCACAAAGTGATGCGAGCTGTTCTGCAGGGTGAAAAACAAAACATCGCAGCCGCAGCATTAAGCACCAATCCTGGGCCCGCTGCCGCGGTCCCTCAAGTGCCAGCGGCGGGGGTGCCACAACAGGCCCCCGGATTGCAGCAGGGCCAACCCAATGCAGCTGTCCCCACAGCCGAGCGCATATTGTCACAGCACATGCAACAGAGTCTCGCCGCTGCTGTTGCCAATGGCACGGGGGCGATAGTCACCTCAGCACCACCTGCAATGCCGATCCCTGCAGCCATGAACACTCCCAGCCCAGAATTGTTGACACAGATGCACGTTGAGATCCCGAACAGCGAGGGTGAGAGCCACACAAAGTACACAGGTGTACGCAAGAACAAAGGTGGCCGGTACTCGGCACGTATCAAACTTGGTGGAGCAAATAAGTGTGTTTCTGGAAGCTTCTTTTTTAGTGCACACCAATCTACTTGCGCCCTTACGTCAATTTGACGCAGGTGGCCGCATGCAGGTATCTGGGGTCTTTTCCGACTGCTGAAGAGGCAGCACGTGCATTTGATGCTATGGCCATTCAAAATGGTCGTCCTGTCGAGACTCTTAATTTTCCAGCGGCATACGGTGGACCAACCGTGGGGCAAGCGTATCGTAAGCGAAAAGTGCACAAGCTCTATCCAGATCCATCACACCAGATCAACGTCCTGCTGCAAAAGCTGGCAGACGTAGACCGTTCAAATCCGGGAATCCTGCGCTTGACAATGGGGACTCTCGGAGTCCCTGAAACTCGATACCTGGTGCGTCTGAGCAAGGCATCTTCTTGTCGCATGTGGATCCTTGCATGAGTGTGTATCGGCTGTAATTTCTCATACCAGGTCCACTGATGCAGCCCGACAACAAGTACTCTGGTGTTCGTCAGCAATCTAGCCACTGGGAAACGCGAATCAGGTATAAAGACAAGGTGCGCACTGGCACGAATCGATCGAACACACCCTCATGACATGCTTACTGCGATACTGCCTCCTTCATGTTTCATTATTGTGGTCAGTTTCTGTTTTACCAGAAAAAAGGTGTTGTGGCTGTGCTTTTGCTGTGAATCCACAGACACAATCACTCCTTGAAGACTGCATGACAGCCTACATCAATTGATGTGCGATGCTCCCTGAAATTGCGTTTGTTTTGCAGCTGTACAGCATGGGCTTCTATGCATCGGTTGAGGCTGCAGCATTGGCATGGGACATCACAGCCGCTTCATTACAGCGTTGTAGGAAACTGAACTTCCCGGAGGTGTCATTTGCTGATCTTGAGCAGCAGCTAGATGCCCTCAAATGTGTCATCTCACAGCACGTGCCGTCCTCGCACACGATGCAAATGCAACTTCCCCTTCCAGTTCAGATGGAGGCTGCAATGCCGCAGCCTCCTTCTGCACCTAATGTTGTTGCCCCACAAGACCATGTGGGTATGCCCCAGCCTGGTCAGATGGCAGAAGCGTCCATGATGTTGATGCCAGCTCCTGTTGACGGACAGCCTGGTGGACATATGTCAATGCTGCCTCCGCAGCCAGATGCGGTGCCAATGATGGCGCACGGCTCAACTGGCACACCGGTTCCAGATGGCGCCAACATGCCGCCTCCACCAGCAAATGTATTGGACCAAATTCCATCAGCAGAGATGCCTCTCTCGACAGAACTGCCATCTGATCCAGTCCCGACAGCTGAAGATATCCCGCATGCCGAAGTCCCAGAGGTGCAAATTTCGAGCGTAGATGGACTTCAGGTTCCTGCAGCGGAGCTGCCTGAGATCAAGGTAGCACCAAACATGAGTGCTTCAGCGCCTGCGCATTCAATGCAGCCAAATGATGTTGACATTGCAGGCGCTGTGGGTTCCAATCACTGTGAGGCGGACAATGGGGTGGCAGCTGCTGGTGGGCCTTTCCCGGGTGATGCTCATGCCAATTAGGCAGTCGCATCCTTTTCTGAAGCTCTGCAAGCCTGGAATCATTCTGAGTAGTTGAATGTGCCACCATGTTCCTGTACTATCGGACGGCCTGCTGTTGTGTTCGATGCTTCGCCACGAAACGCAGTACGGGGCATGCTGATAGGGCATGTGGATCCTCAGTGACCTCAGCAAAAGGATGCCATCGAGAAGTTATCATGCGTGTCTGCAGATGAGAGGCGAGCTCGCACAGTGACCAAGCCGTGATTAACTGTGCATCTGATGGCAACGTTCGCAAGCGCATTCGTGATTCGAATGCTATGAGGCCATAGACTCGAAGGTTTTGTGTGCAGAATTCATGCTGTATGTGATGAGTGTGGCATGATGTCACAGTGTAGACCATTCGTAAGTATGCTCGGGTAGAGCTGTCTGACTGAGCCGCAACTTGCATCTTTACTTCACATAACAATTTTCTTACACAATCGCAGAGTAGTTGCTAAATCCATTAATCAGGTGATACGGCCAACTCGTCCGATGCCACCATTTCGTCATCAGGATCGGGCTTGACTGCTGCACAGCCAGATGCCGCCTGCACTCTGAAACGTTGCTCAGCTTGTCCTGGTTCTGCAACGCAGGTCTCAACATCATGCGACCCAGATCCCACCTTGCATATACCCTCCCAGAGGCTGAGCTGCATTGCATCAAAGCGATGTTCCATGGTGTCCCACAGTGCCCTGTTAAGCTTGCGCCGAACTGGTGGCGGTCCGGCGGGGGCATTACTGTTGTCTACCTCTCGCTTTGCCCCACCACCCGCATGCTCTGCATCAAGCGTGCCCTCACTGTCCTCATCATTGCTAGCAGCGCGAGAGGCCCGCTGCTGCATCGCAATGCGGTTCTGTATGCGCACCTGCATCGGACATCATTGTCTGACATTCTTTTAGCTCAATCACAGTCGATCCCAGCTGGTTTGCAATGATGCAGGGTGCATTCAAGATTGCGAAGTGGTTTTATCAAATCTCACAACTTGCTCAAAAGCACAAACCCCCGTTGACAAAGTGATCTTTTGACAGCTGTCGCCTGGCAGACAGTGTGGCCCAACATGCTACGACAGCCAATAGCATCAACAGCACACAGCTGTCCAGCAGCAATGTACACCCATAGCAGTGATATGATAAGAAGTTGTATAGCACCTGCATAGGCCTGGAGCGGTCCAGAAGCGCAGCACAACAGAATACCAGTCCCGGGAGATTCTCTGCCAGCTCAGCGCGTCTGAGCTCTTTCATCCACACAGTGCGGTCCCGCCGCGTCCGCCAGATTCGCAGGGGCTTGTTCGGATAGCGATTGCCAGCCTCGTCATACGTCGAGCCGCTCTTGCTCTCTGGCTCCGCATCTGAGTCATCGAGTTCCTCCAGGGCAGACACAACCTGCTGGCTGGTGCGTGCTGTGCCCGCTGCCCCCGCTACCTCCCCCTCGCTGGCCTGTGGGGTGCCTAGCGCCCCAGCCTCTGCGGCCGCATCAGCGTCCTCGCCCTTGGGAGGTGCCGGCAATACAAACTCGGCACGAAACACCTCGGCCTCTTGCACCGCCTCCACCATGTTGGCATCGTCTGCCTCCTTTGGCAGGCCCTCCGAAAAACGGCATACTGCCGCCTCCACCATACGCGCTGCCTGCAGATATCCGCCATGTTTCCAGCACTATTCTCACTGCCCACGCTACAGCAGGTGCCCCCCGGCCAATAATGCCACACCAGCAGCGCTGCAATGTAGCAACGAATGCAGCCTGGCAGAGGATCACAGCACAGACAGCAGCAGCAAGTCCCGCCTATCAAGGGTCATTATCACACGCGCAGGTGGCAGGCATCCAGGAAGGGCTCCTTATCACCGACTACTGAGCCAGAATCACCGACCAACTGACGTCAGGAGGCACGGACTGAACCTCTCGGAGCACTGGGCCTTTCAGTCATCTGGCTCACAGAGGTGAACAGTACAAAGAGACACCGCCATGGTGGAAGACATCACACCTCCACCAGGGCCTGTTGCGAAGCCCCAGCAGGAGGCAACATTGTCTCCAGCTCGTGGCATCGGTCTGTCGAGAGGTTGCACTCGAGGCACACTCCCAGCAGCGTGCGCAGGTGTGAGACCGCCGCATCAGTGAGCGATCGCACCTGCGCCGCGGCTGCCGCCGCGTCGGCCGCTGGCGCCGGCCACCCGGCATCGGCCATCTCGACATCTGCGGACGACGACGCGCTCCGTGTGCTGTGCATGGCTTGTGGGGCAGCGTATGTGAACTCTATGTCGACTCGCTCGCTGGGGGGCACCCCCGCACGCATGCGTGCCTCGAGCGGCTTGAACTTGGCCAGCAGCGCCTACAGCATCGATGCTGGAGCGACTGATACTTCACACAGGCGCAGCTAGACGGCTGCTGGGCACTCTGGTGGCCCCGCAGTGAGTGCAAGTGTGACCGCTTTGCAGCACAGCGCCTATGACCCCACGGCATCACGCCTCTGGCACCGTGGATCACGGACGTGCACAGCGTGCCTCAGACCAGCTGCACTTTCGTGCACCATCATGCGAGCAATGGCTCATCGACCACTTGTCCTCCCACACAAACAGGCAGGCAATCGAAAGGCTCTGTCTCCAGAGTGCCCAGTGCATGTGGACATGGTACGTGCTTGAGACGCAGCAAGAGGCCGCGGCGATACGCAGAGGACTGGGCGCAAGCGCACTTGAGACAGTGCATGCTCCCGAGACCCAGTCTCCAGGAGGGAGTCACCGAGGCGCTGCAGCTCCTGGGGGGAGGTAAGGACTCCGAGGCGTTCGCCGTCAGGGGTCTCCACCCACAGCGCAGTGCGGCAGGCTTGCAGGCTCCAGTAGCTGCGATGGTGGCGATCACGGCCGAGCGCCTCCGTGCGCACAGCCTTTCCGTCCAGCCGCTGCTCAAACTCCGCCTCCCGTTGCCGTATCCTCTGCTCCACGTGCGTCAGCTCCCCTGCATCTCCCTCTAGCTGCACAACCACATCTCCTCTCACTCAGGGCAGGTACGCTTCCCAAGCTCCGAGCCTGTGGTCGCCATGTGGTGCTGCACGGACACTGTGAGGAAGCATCAGCACGACTACTCCCCACAGCACAGGCCCCCCCAGAGGCGGATCCAGGCTGCAGCAGACGTGTGTCCCGACAGCGTCCACAGGCCTCGTTCGGTATTGCCACGCGTTTCACCTCCGAGTGGCAACGTTCACATCAAGGCAGATGCGGCTGTGGTTGGGACAGTAGAGTAACCGCCTGCAGGCCTGCAATAACAGCCACGTCGTGTCTAGAACAGCACATTCCAGCTGGACAACACGTGACAGAGAGCAGTGTCAGCGGTGTGCTGCCGCCAGCTGCGAGGGGGGCATGCCTCGTGGCGCAGCAGCTGGGCGTCCGCGAGCTGAGCCGCACTGGGCTTGGCAACTGCAGGCAGGTTGCCCGCCTCGGCACGTGCCTCGATGTCCTTCACTGTCTGCAGCTTGTCGCGCCGCGATTTGGCCTGCTCCTTGTCTCGCTTGCGCTCCTCCGCCAGTGCATGGTACCGCTCCGTCTGTACCCATCCACTTGCCTGGAGACTAGACGTGCTACTTGGCTGTGCCACATCGGTGCTGGCGTATCCAGAGGTCAAGGCCAGGCAAGGCCTTGGCTGTGCGTGACATGTCACATCACCTATGGCAGCTGCTCACAGACACCAAGAGAGCAGTTCAGAATGCAGTAGCGCTGGACCAAAGCTCCCCAAACCATATCCATATTGGCATATTCTTGCACACAGTACATGCCTCAAAGGTGGAGGCACGAGCTGCTCGATGGCGCCTCGCCAGGTGCGGGAATCAGACCACGTGCAGGGAGTGCAACAGCACGCAGGGTTGTCGATGATGAGGGGCAGAAGTGCGCACATGCAGCTGGGACGCCTCCTCGCAGCGCGCTGCAATCTCGCTCCGCAGCCGCGCCCCCTGGGAGATATCGTCGCACAGCGTGCTCAGTAGGCGTGTGTGCAGCGGCGCCGGCAGAGTCCACCAGCCAGTGCGGCCGAGGCGCAGCGCGGCGTGCACCGCCACCTCGTCTGCCGTCATCGCCACCACGTCCACGCTGCGCAAGTGCTCCTCTGACATCGGTAGCCCCGCCCTCGTCGCCAGGCAATACCGCCGCAGGACCTCAGGCCACGTGTGCATGTCCAGAAGGCGGCCCCAGCGCTTGGCGCGACTCCGCTTCACTGCACCCGATGCCACGCCTAATTGGCTTGCCATGCCTCATTGCCAGCAGCGTGCGTTGTCGGCGGCGGCATATGCCACAACCATGCAGTCCAGGGCAGCACCACTAAGCTCGGCCAGGAGTAGCCCAGGGCGAAGCGAGCAACTATTGGAGAATTCAGACTTGTGATGCCAGAGGCACGAGTTACGACAGCTGAAGTATGAAGGAGGTGCCTATATTGCTGCTTTGTGATCTGGGCACAAAGGGCATGCACTCTCGTATTCCTCGGGATGTGGCGGCCGCTGCAAAGCCTCGTTCCATGAGTGTGGCAAACACACAATCGAAACAATACACAGTCAGTGTGCAGTGGTGGGAATTCGGACGTGAGCGTGTGCGCCTCGCGCACGGTTGGGCGTGCCTCCTGTGAGGCTTTGTTTGCAGCATGCGAGGGGGGGGGGGGGGGGGGGGGGGGCGCACAAGGGGTCTCCTGCTGCACAAGCTCCAGCAGGCAGCTGCGCAAAAGCGTAATGTAGACGGCTGGCAGTAGCGTGCTCCCGGCGGGGTCGCAGCACGCGCGGTACAGAGCCTTCACCGCCACAGGCTTGCTGCGCAGCGCCTGCACTCCACACCCTCCGCAGTGGTGGAAGCTGTGTGCAGCTCACAGCAGTGGGATAAACATGTCTGCCGGCACGGGTGCTGTGCATGCACAGGTGAGGGCTACAGTTTATGATTGCAAACCTGTAGACCTGGAAAAGGCGTTGATCAAAATGCTCTGTAGGTGTGCACCGCAATCCTGCCATGGCTGACTGCCATGCCAGCCTCTCCATTCCCTTTCATGCAGCGGAGAATGCTTGCCACTTTCTTGAGTGGTGGAGGGGCAGCCGTGCCAGCACCGAAGAATGTGGCTGATGCATGGCATAAGCAGAGCTGAGCCCAAGGGTTATGTGTACACCAAGATGCATATAGCAGCTGGCCAGATACCGAGAGGCCGCTTCGACGCGTGCAGACTCAGCAGTCTCTTGTGTGCATGTGGTCAGCCCGTACAGTGCACACGATGGCTGCCCCAAGGTAGATATCAGATCATTGAATAGGCGTCCTTCCGTAGAGCGTGTCCCGCATGCATCACCTGCGGACGGGGCTGCGTCTTCGCGCCCGGGCAAACAAAGACGCAGCTACCGGGTGCTGGTCGGATGGGTGCGGGTTGTGCACAGGGGCACACGCGTGGGTGCTGCACAGGCAGGCGGGTGCGCACCGGCTGCATGACGGCCCCAAACTCTACAACGCTGAGGGCCTCCCGCAGCAGTGCAGTGTCACGTGCATCCCGCGCAACCCACCGCGGCTGCGGGGGGCCGTCCACCCGGCGCCGCAATCGGTCCACTTGCTCGTCCAGGGACAGCTGCACACCGCGGCCGGGTTTCAGAAGCGGACACGTACGCAGGCACAGGGTGAAGCAGCAGCATCTGTGCCTCTCTGGGTTGCCGCTGTGACGCAGAACAGCATGGAGCCTCAGATGCGACCCAGGGACAGCATCCCCCCCACCCGCCACGGCCATGTGCGATCCATGGCCGCTGTACACTCCATGCAGGAGCGCTGTGCCATTAACGATCGCAGGACGCCTGGGGGGCCCGTGCCATCCGAGGTGTGCAGACGGCTAGGAACATAATCGCAACAGGCAGGGCAGCTCACCGCGTCAAGGTCCACAGAGCCGTCGCTGCCAAATGGCGCAAAGTGTGCAGGATGACCTGCCAGGTGTCCCGGAGTCTGCGCTCCAGCGGCGCCGTCACTGCCTCCCCCGCGCATCGCCTGCAACATTCCATCCACCTCACTACATCGCACTGACTACTGCAGCCCAGGCATCAGTCCGCCAGCCATATACACAGCATGCAGTCCACATGAGGTTTGGCCACGCTGATCCAACAGCAACTGTCGTGAACTTCTCTGCCAGGCACAACCAGGAGGTCGCGTGATTCCCTGTCTGGCAGGCTGACGGCACGGGTAACGCCTCCGCCATGCAACGCGGTGGATACTGCAGGCAGGCTGCTACAGCACGGGGCCAAGGCGCTGGGTGCAGCGCGGGCCGGAGCAGATGGTAGCACGGGTGACTGCAGAGGGGGACACCTCAAGCATGTCGAGGGAGCGGCGCTCCTCCTCGAGCGCCTCTGCGTCGTCCACCGTGTCGTCCACCACTGCGTCCGGCACCACTGCCGTCGCGCTGCGCTTGGGCGCTTCGCGCGGAACCCGGCCCTCGGTGCGCCGTCGCTCCTTCTCCTCCTTGTATTGCACTCGCTTGGCTTGCTTCTTCTCTCGCTTGCGCTCCGCCTGCACAGGCCAGACACCATGCAGGGTGCAGCAGTCGCAACGCACAGCCAGGGCGTACGTTGCCCAGGTGTGGCTGCATCCGCCCCATGTTGGTGGAGCCGCGCAAGCAAGCTCTGGAGCAGTCCAGCATGTGATGCAGCAGGCGGCGGGCATGGGGGGGTAGGGGGAGGTGGGCACCGTGACGACACGCTCCAGGGCCTCCTTCTTTTTGGCCTCCAGGTCATGCAGCTTCTGCTTGTTGACCTCCTGCCGCTCGTAGCACTTTGGGCAGCCCCACTCGCCGGGGGGCAGTGCTGCGAGGCTCTTACCGAGGCACTCCACGTGGAACGCCTTGGGGCAGAAGTCGCAGAGCGCAAGCGGCGAGCCGCCCGCGTGGTACATGCGCATGCACTTGCCGCACTTGAACGCGTTCTTGATGAATTGCTGCTTGCTGAGGCCACTCGCGGTCATACGCGCCTGCGCTGCTGCATGCCGCGCCTCAAGAGAACACACCATCTTCACAGCCTGAACCCACAGCCGCTGAGCTGATTGGGATGCTCGGTTCATGTTTCTGCTTGAAGACAGTGTGGCAGGGAGTGAGGCGGGCCCGAAGGGGGGGCATCAGGGGTGTGTGGGCAGGGGAGGCACACCTCGAGCTCCTGTCGTGTGCAGCTCGCCCCCACGTCAACGTGCTCCTGTGCGCCCGGCAGCGCCCGCAGTGTGAATCTACCAGGGCCAAGGCGCAGGAAGACGTTGTCATGGCCACAGGTTGAGGAGATGGACGACTTGGCAGCCCGCAGGTTGCTGCCCCAGTCGAATCCCTGTGCTTTGAGGTGGTCCATGATCTGTGAGACTGTGAGGCCTGCAGGGCCGGCTGCCATAAGCACGGCAAAGATGGCCTGCTTCAAAGAGCCATCCTGCAGCCGCGCCTCGGACTCCTCCAAAGCTTCCTCCGCAGCATTGACAACTATGGGAGGCGCAGCCTGTGTTGTGGACGTAGCTGCTGCACTGACATCGACCGAGGTGGATGTGGGTACTGCAGTGGCAAGCTGGGCCTGTTGTCCAGTGCCTGTGGAGCCGCTCGGCTGCACCAGCCGCTGGAGCAGCAGAGCTGGGTCGAGAGGCGCAGGTGACTGGCTGCTGGCTGTGGCGAGGCCTGGCCCTGGTGGGGGCGTGCCTGCGCGCACAGCAGACATATTCTGTCATGTTTGATGCATGGCAAGTCGAAAGTGAGCTCGGATGGCATGGCGAGCATGCGTGCGACGCGCACCGGTGCTAAAAAGTATAGCTTGGGCCTGAACCATCGCAAACTGCTGTTGAAGAGCCTGGCTGGACGGGCCAGGATCTGCGGCGACTGCCGGGGGGCCAGCTACGTGTGGGCTGACCATCACATCCTGCACTGCCGCTTGTTTTGCGCGCTTCTTCGCTCGCTGCCTTTGCTCACGCCGTTTCGCGGTTTTCTTCAGTTGTTGGTCTATGTGTGGTGGGAGCTTGTCGGGGATGTCGTGCTCCGACAGGAGCTCGGCTCGCACAAGCCAGACGCACGTCATGCCCTTGATGCCGAGGGATTGCTGACGGGACACGGAATTGAGCCAAGACTTGACGGATGACTTTGTGAGATTTGTGCAACCCCGAATCATGTCGGACATCGCAACTGTTCGCCTGCTTCCCTCCACCTCCACCACATATTGCTTGTTGACAGCGTTGGATTCCTGGCCTACAATGTTCGAACGAATGAGATTCGTCTCTGGCGGGCTTGTACGCGCAGCGTCTTGTGCGCTGGCAAGTCAGACACAGGAGACGATTCCGAGAATTTGAACTTGCTGGCTCAGGCTTACCTTCCACTGGTTGCCTCACGACCGCGTCCTTCTTTCCACCTCCTCGACTCGGTAGTTGAATAGGCTCATCTTTTACGCAATTGCACCGCACAAAATTAAGGATGGTATTGCAGAGCTCGTCAAGTCGTGTCGTCGCTCCGTGAATCAACTCCAAGCTGGGCTTCACGTAGGCATCCGGGAGTGCAAATGCCACCTCTGGCTCATTGAGTGCGCTCTGCATGCGTGGGAGAGGTGGTGACATGGTTGTTTCCAGGTTTGAGCACCGACCAGGTAGCGCGTATCCAGGCGATTTGCCTTGGAGATCAGGCGCCGAACGGACAATCTTGTTCGAGTGCGCGTCCGCATTCATGCTATAAGCTAATGATTTGTATTCGTCACATGCTTTGCTGATTTATGGCACTCGAGGCTCAGTCCCGCAGGCAGTGCCGGGCAGAAGCACCTTTGTTATGACCCGGTTTCACCACATCGATTCGCGGGTATATATATCGCACCTTTGCAACCTTCAAGTTCGCTTCACTTGATAGTGCTTCTTCATATGTCATATTGGATGCGCCGGTCCGAGAGCATGTCCAGACGCGCTGACGATACCGGGCCATCTTGCTCAGGTATTCCCTGTGGCTTCCAGTATTAGTCAATCCCATGTCTCTAGAAGCACGCATCAACTTGAATACTCAAGTACAGGCGATAAGCATCCGGTATTGTGATTGCCCCAGTTTCCCTCTCATTGTGCGATTCACCGTATCACATTTGTTGCAAGACGCGCACTCATAATCACGAAAAACCTCGCCAGTAAACCTGACTCTCCATACTTCTTCAGTTCCGAGCAGCCCCGGGGGCAGGGCCAGCGCAGGCTGGTGTAGTCCGGCCTCGTCTACCGGCATGTCTAATCGAGGCGGACGCAGGACATCGATCGGCTTCAACAGAGCGTTCACAAACGTGCCCCAGACGTGGTGGCGGTTAAACAACCTTCCTCAACACAATGCCGGAATGATCACAATTGCGGCTGTGCATTTATCTGTGCTCCGGCTACATATGCGTCCTCATGCCCACGTTGGATAACACCACGCGGTTACGCATGGTGCCGCAATGCCCTGATTGCCGCACCATAGTGCACGTCCTGAGCAGTGGCATATACACATGAGATAATGCAGCCGCAATTAATGTATCCTGGAAACAGATTTCAGCTGCTATGCGCAACGTTGGGTGTCCATACAGTGTTTCGAGTGCATGTCGCGTCTGCAGGTCGCGAAATCGAAAACGGAAACAGTAGCCTGCCTACGAGTGCTTCAAGTGTGTGCTCGAAGGCCACGCAGACTTGTGATTCATTCGTCGAGTAATCTTTTTCAATTCATAGCAACTGCAAACGTGCTATTCAAGACTCGTGCCGATCTGTGAACAATGCAGCCAAAACAGGCTCCACAGCTTTGGGGGCGCATTCATTGGCAACCCAGAATTGTACAGCGTACGTCATATCTTGGTCATGTTTGCTTCCACGCACTGCATGGTCGTGGCGTCATCACGGTCGGACTGTGGGACGGTGGCTTGGCAGCAAGTTCAAGCCCCGACCACGGTCATGGGAGCGGCGCGATCTGGCATATGTACAGAAAATATGCCGCTGCATATCCATGCAGGTTCTGCTCGCACTTTCGCTGTGGACACGGACCTCAACCCGTTGGTGGCGTCGGTGAAGGCGTCGAAGACGATGGCCTTGACGGATCTCGCCAGCACTATGAGAGAGGATGGAATCGATGTACGCTGTCGCTATTCATACAGCCATGTCGGTCTGTGGCTGTTCCGGATGCTATGCTTAATTTTTGCCAATGCAATGGCGTCTCTGGATGCTTCAGCGGTGTAGGTCATCAGCCTGTCGGTCGGGCAGCCAGACTTCCCAACGCCCGCAGCAGTCTGTGATGCTGCCAAGGCTGCCATTGACTCGGGCCAGACGAAGTACACTCCCAACACTGGCACCAGCTCCCTCAGGGCTGCCATTTGCAACAAGCTCCTCACAGACAATGGACTCACTTACAAACCCGACGAGATTGTTGTCACAAATGGAGCTAAGCAAGCCATCTGGCAGGCCGTCCTAGCCTGTGTCTCTCCAGGAGACGAGGTTATTGTGCCTGCCCCGTACTGGGTGAGCTATCCGGAGATGGTGCGCATGGCAGGCGGAACTCCAGTCGTCATTGACACCACAGCCGAGGAAAATTTCTGCATCTCTGCGCAGCAGTTGGCTGACGCGCTGACACCGCGCACGCGCATGCTTATCCTGTGCACGCCCTCCAACCCCGCCGGCACAGTGTACAACCGGCAGCAGCTGGAGGCGCTGGCTGACGTCGTGCGGGGCCACCCGCGCTGCCTCGTTGTCTCAGACGAGATCTACGAGCTCATCATGTACCGACCCAACGAGCACGTCAGCTTCGCGGGCCTGCCGGACATGTGGGAGCGCACCTTCACCGTCAACGGCGTGTCCAAGGCGTTTGCGATGACCGGTTGGCGGATCGGCTACCTTGCTGCGCCGGCCCACTTTGCACGTGCAGCGGCCATCATTCAGAGCCAGAGCACCTCCGGCGCCTGCAGTGTCTCGCAGGTGCACACCCCCACCTCAACCTGCTCCCGCGTGCACATACACCGGGCCGGGCATGCACGACTGCTGCTCTGCGGTGGGGTCACGGTGTGCCAGAGCTGTGCGTGTTGGCGGCTTGATGAGCATGCGGGCCTCACGGCGGAAGGGCCCGTGGCTGGTGTGCCGGATGCAGTCTGCCCAGAGGAGCGAGGTGTGTGCAGGCAGCTGCGGAGGCTGCGCTGGCGCTGGGGCCCGCGGGGGGGCCCCCGGTGCAGGAGATGCTCGAGGCATTTGAACTGCGGAGAGACTTTGTGATGGGGCGGCTGCAGGCGATCGAGGGCCTGGCGATAGCGCAGCCACAGGGGGCGTTCTATGTGCTCCCAGACATGTCTGCGTACTTCGGCCCTGGCGTGCATGCCAACGGGTTTGGGGATGTGGGTGATGCTGACACGCTGGTGCGCTACCTGCTAGAGGTCGGGCAAGTGGCACTGGTGCCGGGGGACGCATTCGGGGTGCCACAGTGCGTACGCTTTTCGTATGCAGCGTCGCTGGAGACTCTTGATGAGGCATTGACTAGAGTCGAGAGTGCGCTCGCAGCACTGGAGATCGACCGCGTGATGTGATCCTCACGCCTCCAGGGTTTGCTGATGGGAGCGTGAACAGGCACATGCTGGCTGCCTGCCTGCCGGTGCGTCTGTGTTGTGGCGTTGGTGGACCCGGCTGGCCTGCCGTGGGCCCAACCATGTGCCCAGGTACGGCAGCAGGCTCTCGAGAGGGCGCCGACCGCTTGCCGCCTGGTTGCTGGCCCAGCGACCTATGCCCTGGCCCTGTCCACAGCAGTTCACGCTGCCGCCGCCGGTGTGTGCTGTGGCGGGACAAGACGCATTTCCGTATCGAGGAGGTTGGGCCGGACGTTATTGTGGAGCGCTGGTGCCACTGTGAGCATGTGTCCACTGGTGATCGTGTCGAGAGCCTCATCGCCTCGGAGACATTCCGTGTACATCTCGCTGTCGCGACTACAGTGCAGCCGTCTGTGGATTTGGCGCTATGATCCATGTGCACTGTGTGTGCTACGGCGAGCTGTGCATTGCAGTGGATCGCCAGCTTTCTGTTTCGAAACATGGGCCCTGTGTATGGGGTTGGTGCCTCGCCTATGGCGGGTGACGGTGTTTGTCCCGGTGTGATATGGTTGCGCTGCTGATAGCGTGTGGCGTGAGTCTGTTCCTGGCCGAAATGTGTTGGCATTGTGTGTGTTCCTGCCCAGCCTAGGACAAGCGAGTTTGATCCACAATCGCTCTCCTCGCGTCAGCACCATGCATCATGCCGCACGCCAAAACTGATTCGAAAGCCCGTCAGCGCAATGTTACTAAGTAAGAACCGAGATCAGCTGCAACTGCTTTCACGGAAACGACTATTGTCTGAGTTGAATTCTGGAGGTGCACAAGGGATTTGGCGCACAACGAATGTGCGATTAGGCAGCATGCAGTCGGAACTTGAGGGATTGCGGGTTTTGGAGATGCGAGGCGGTATCAATGCTGATTGACAGGCTGTGAAACACACATGCTGGTTGATTTGGCAGAGGCTACACATGGCAGCATCGACATTGCTGCAGGTCCACAACGCTGTTTAATTATCATATAAATACAGTGGGTGCAGTGGTGGTGGCCCTGGGCGTCATACAGTTTCATTCTGAGGCTGAACATGAATTTTTGGACCTCACTCGTGGCACAAACAGCCATAACATGCCTCAACACCATGGCACCAGTCTTTCACAGTTGCAACACCACCGTGTTGGCTGCGGATTTCAGGGGCTAGTTGACCTCATAACTTACAAACCATCTAAATACACTCCCTTGAAGTCGGCCAATGTGAATCAAACAGACAGAAGATGCGGCAGCTGGGTGCTCTGGTTGATAGTGAGTGGACACACAAAGTTGGTGTAGTGGCAACTCTCGAGCTCGTGCATAATGGATTCACAACCCTTCACCAACACGTCGTACACAATGCATGGGGCTGGCAACGCAGACCTGGGCCATGGCAGCGTAGCTGGCAAACACCACCACTGAGCACCTGGCGAGCTGCGACCCTCCGATAGTGCCTGTAGACTATAAGTAGCATGGGCACGATCGTATCAAGATTATCGAGGATGCCTTCTGGTCCCACGTCTGTGCTGCCAGCATGGAGTGCGTTGCTTAGTGATACTCGATGTGGTCGTGTGTCGCCGCGCTAGAGGTTGCACGCATCTGCGACATAAACGAGATCTGCCATACCCCTCGATACTGCATACTGTTTGCTATTTTGATCACCTGGGCAACCCCGGCCTTCTCCTGGTCATCACATGGCGTGTGATACCTCTCCAAATCTAAGATGCACATGGCTGCGTCAGGAGTCAAGGGTGCCGAAAAGAAGGTCACGGAATCAGGGCTCTACATCCCGATCGGTTTCCCGACGAAAAATTGGAAAAAGGCAAAAACCCCGATGGCGAGCGAAGCGAGTCGTCGGTTTCCCCCGACAAGCCAGGGGGGGGGGCCGGCGGGCGTGCCCGACGGCCACCAATGGTGCTTTTCGGGATACCCCGACCAACGCCGACAGCTTGTCGGGATCCCGAAATCCTGTCGGGCCTGAAGGCGCCGGATGCACATTGCAATGACAGAGCATTCACCAGGTGAGTCGCAACAATGTTGCTTGCTGCTTGCGCATTGCGAGAATGACCTGGCTGGGTTCACTGGTCAAGGGCCGAAGCGCAGCCGCACGGCCGAAACTCCTGCATCAGCCGACCAGGGCAGCAACGAAGCCAGTTGTTCGAAGAAAATGGCTGCGGAACGCTCAGGCGATATGCCACGATTGTCTGAACAAAAAGTTCGCGAACGCCAGCTTGAGTATCCATGGAGTGTGTATCAAGGCCCGGTCAATAAAGCTCACTGTTGGACCTGTTCTGTTTGTGAGTCTTGTAAGGGAAGCTCCAAAGGGAAACTACACAGGTTCAAGGACGGGAACGACTTCAGGAAGCATCAGAACTCATACAATCACACGCGCGCAGCCGAAGCACAGGTCCTTGCCGCTGGGCTCGGAAAGGCTCGTGATAATGCAATGTATGAGCGCTACAAAATTAATCTTGATTCAAGCGCGCGTTTGCTCATCGTCGTGGCGTTCATGGCAGCCAAGGGCATCTGAAAATTGTTTTTGACACCCCCGATAGAACCTGAGGAGGTCGGCGGGCAACCCGATATCCAGCAGGGTGCTTTTCGGGGCCAGCCCGACAAAAAATGGGTATGGCTTCGGTTTACCCCGACAAGAAGAAACCGGCTTGTAGAGCCCTGCACGGAATCCCGTGCTGCGGGCCAAACCACGACTCCAAACACGCCACTCTGCATGCGTGTCAACAGTGAAGCAGGCGCGGCACGTATACTCAAGAGCGATGCGTGGGCTTTGGAAATGCATAGAAGCTTAGACCCCACGCAGTCGAGCAAAATCTTCTGGTGCCCCGCTTCGAGTGCACCCAAGTTGAGGTCACAAGACCCGTGTGATTCCAAATGTTCAAAGCAATCAATGCTCAGGCCTCTTTCTGGGGATTTGGGACGCCTCAACGCAAAGCAGCGTCGAGGGAGGTCGCCGCGGATGCGACTGTGAAGCCGGTAGTGCTGGTTACTGGGGCCAGCGGCAAAACCGGGAAGATCGTCGCAAGAAAAATCAAAGAGTCCGAGGATTACTCTCTCCGAGCTCTGACTCGCACTGAGGAGGTAAGCCCCACGAAACATTGCCAGCATTGCACATTGTACGGTCTCTGCCATCGATGTGGAGGAATTCCATCCGTTGGCGTTTCCCCCGAAACGGACCGTTTCCTCGCAAACGTGTGTGCCGTGAACCTCAAAAATGATATTTCCGTTTCCTCCTATTGATCATGACATGCATCTGCTGTGTGCTGGCTGGAGACGATGGACATCCCTTGAGAATCTCCTAAATCGTGCCACTATGCTCTCATGCCTACCACATGCAGAGCAAGACAAAGCTGCAGCAAGAGCTGTCTCTGACAGACGACGAAGTGGTTGTGGCTGACGTGGCCAAAGCAGACCTGACCAAGGCATTGCAAGGCTGTGCAGCGCTCATTGTGGCCACATCGGCGACGCCAAAGCCAGTGTGGAGCAGCTTCCCCGGCTTCTTCTGGGCTAGATTCGTCAAACAGGAGAAGGTCATGCCGAAATTCACATATCCTGCTATGCCCAAGCAGGTATGCTACCATGTGTCTGCCACTCTGGACACAGCTGTACGAAATGGCATGCCAAGTAAGTGCAAACAATCCGCCATAGATGTCCCCTCGTGTATCTGCACCCTGATGATCTGATCCTGCCCATCATCGTCACCTGATCTCACGTGCCACAGCCGGCGCCTGGTGGGGACGGGGGGTTGAAGACGGTCGCCGCATGCGCTTGCAAGTCCGACCTCCCAGAAGGTCACCAGCAGGGATTCCCATGCATCACAGGCGTATGCGCGTACAGGTGGACTGGGAAGGCCAGAAGCGGCAGTTTGATGCCGCGGCAGGAGCTGGGGTAGGCCATGTGGTCGTCATCTCGTCCATGGGGGGCACCCAGCCGGAGAACACGCTGAACAAGATCGGCGATGGCAACATCCTCGTCTGGAAGCGAAAGGCTGAGCAGTACCTCGCTGCCAGCGGCCTCACTTACACAATCCTCCACCCCGGAGGTATTCTATTCACACACGTGGCTGCACAGCAGGCCCCACAGTTTTGCCGTGTGCATTTCCAACAGCGAGACCATGCAAGCGCTGTCAGTCTCGACGCCATGCTGGTTCCAATGCCTACTCTGCTGTATGCTGTGTGTCGACGCACGCAGTGCAGCGCCCCATGTAGGCGCAGACGCAAAAGGTTGAGCAGGGCTGCTGTATGTGCAGGGCTCAAGGACAGTCCTGGAGGAGAGGCAGGTGTGGTGCTTGACGTAGATGACAAGCTCCTCGAGCGGAAGGTGCGCAGTATTGCGCGGGCTGATGTGGCCGAATTATGTGTTCAGAGCCTGCGTCTGGACTCTGCCAAGAACCGCTCGGTGGACTGCATCAACGACGAGAGTCTGCCTGTGCCCAAGTCAACAGCGGATTTTGGCTCTCTCTTCAGCTCACTGCAGGGGGACTGCGACTACAGCCTGAACCCTGCCCCTTGAACCGAAGCACTGAGACAGAAACAACGGGCCACCACCTCCCGCGGGTAGTTGTCCGATGACAAAATAAACGTCCTACTTTGTATTGCACCTGGCTTGCAACTTGGCCGCAGTCATGGGAGAAGCCCACTCAAATGTGGAAGTAGCTTGCATGCATGGTGTGAGTTTGTGGAGGCCAGTTTGTGCACACAGCTGCTTCCTGGCCATGCCAGATGTAATCCCTGTACACACAGGAGCGTGAGGATTTCACAGCTGTGTACCGGGCATCGATGCCATGGGGAAGATGTCAAAGGCCATCAAATATGCCTCACAGCGTCAGCAATAGCCATCTTGGCACCGGGCGGCTTCGACGAGCACTTCTTGTCACGAGGAAAAAGCCAGAGAGGCAGTTCGCACCACAACATGCGTAGCGTACCGCAACCCCTGACTATGCCCAAGGGGAGCGGTCCTGCCCCACCTCAGCGACGAGAGCTGCTCCGCTTGCGGCCGCGTGGAGCACAATCCCTGATCTACAGAGGTCACTGTGCGGCTCCATTGTCTCCTGCCACAACCTACTCTGGTGAAATGGTGCCACGCAACCCGCGCCCCGCCACCTGCTTCTAGTGACCGGCATCGCGCACACTGCGCCGCGCAGCCCGTTGCGAACCTCAACATAGGACAGAACTGTCTCAGAGCCCCCCGCTGATCCACGGCAACGCGACGGCCCCCATGCAGCTGCGCACTTGGGCAGTCATCGCATGACGTCCTTCCGCTATCTGAGTCCATTGGCCGCTTGTGGCCGCGTGGAACCATGCAAAGATGATTGTCCTGCGCGAGTCGGCCTCCGCGAGCTCTGAAGGTGTGTCCGGTGCAGCTTCGATGTGTTGTCCAGCGCCTCTATCGGGCAGTAGTGTACACTCAGCCCGAAAGTTGGGTGAATTTGGGGGGCGGGGGGGGGGGGGGGGGGGGGGGGTTTGCTGGGATGGCGCGGGGGTACTCCGGTGGACGACGATCATATGCACGGCGTCAGCCGCGCGCTTGTCAGGAGCTCACCGGAGTACCCTGCGCGGTTCCCAGCAAGCGCGCGGAGCGCGGAATTGTTGGGGTGCTTGACGAATGTTTTGCTCTGCGTGAGGTTTGTGGCTGTGCACAGGCATGGCGGTTGGCACGTCAGGCTTGACGTAATCTCGACAGTGCCACCCAGCGATGCGGTCGTATGCTCAAGCTCATGAAGAAGTGTGTCCAAATTCACAGCTTTCCTGTGCAGCGACGGGCATACCACTTCATGAGTACTCTTGAAACATGAGTGGCTTGCCTAGTCCCTCAGGTTCCAAGAGCCAGAAGTCTTTAGTGGCTTTGGCTTCAGTTAAGTTCAGCGACGAGCATATGCGATGCGTCAGCCGCGCTTTTGCGAGGAGCCCCTCTCACTCCGCGCACACAAAAAAAGTGCACCCGACACCCCGAGGAGAATGAAAAGACAGAGCGGATGCTCCGATGTGAAAATCAGAGTGGCCCCGACAGCCCGGGGACAAAAATACCATTTTGTACACCTCTGCCACCGGGTCTATGGCATGGTCATTACTCAATGTTAGGCGCAGCTCGTCAAGCACATCCTGCATCTCAGTGGCTGCGACACCGGGGACGGCCATCACTAGCGAGGGCACACTGCACCAGAGCCTCGCACAATAGGAGCACTGAGTCCGCGACGTCCGCTGTGCAGTGCCGTAACCCATGCCACGGTACCATGACGCTAGCGCAGGACAGCCTGCTCCCTGCCTACTTGAGCTGAGCTATTGTCAGGTCAGACACCCCAGTGATGGTGCACAAGCCGGCCAACGTGACTCACCCAGCGGTGGCAGATTTGTCGTATCCCACTGCGAGTTGCGGCTTGCGTTGGCGTCCTTTTGTTGATGTACATGTCACAATGCATGCGCCTGCGGGCAGCAGCGTGGTGACAGGTGCACCCATGCACGGATGATCCGCGGATCACAGTGTAGGGGTAAGCCGCCAGTCGGGATTGTCTCGATGTAGCGAGAGAGATCCCGCGAGGGTTTCCCGTCGTAACCTTGAGCGTTGAGTGTTCAGTGTGCATATAAGCATGTGCACACTGAGATCTGTAACCTTCTTTCTCACTGTTTCACGGTACTAGCTGTACTCTGTCTCCCCTTGCATCTCTCTGGTTCTACCTCTGTGCGCAGCAGGTATGAGATGCTGGTTTCCTGACTTGACATAAGACTGCGTGTCTGACCTGCGACAGATAGCCTTTCTGACAGTACATGACCGTCCACCCGGCAGCTGCACCCTGATGGAGTTGCCGATGAGCTCCTTGCTGCGCTGGATGCGACGTCTCACGCGAGCCTGAATGAAGGCTGTCATAAATGAGGTCCATCTTGGGACACAATGCATGACGTGCAAGTACGCACATGAGTGTGGTGGCCACGGGCCCAACTCATGTTATGTTAGGACATATGCATGAATATATGCATGAGCATAATCCAGCACAATCCATTTGAGGATTGTGTGCGGTCACTGTGATTATGACCGCCGTAGACTTGACTAATCGGTGGCATATAGTCATGTGCCTCCAAGTCTATTGTGACCATTCTCTTACAGTCTTACGTGGTTCCTGTATTGCCTCACTGCATTACAGTACATCCCCTGATCTGTGCATTGCCGACGTACGACCTGAGTGCTCCACAGGTAACGGCTCTGTAGCCCACTAGCTAGCTTGATGAATGCTGCGCATAGGTCCTTGCTTATAACAAAGGCATGTATACGTGTGCAGACCGGGGTGCCATGACGTGCCGAGGATCCCGTCGGCTGCGATTGTGGCCTTCACCTGCGCTACGACGTGGCACACTTTGTCTGGGTGTCTTGACGACACCGACCAATGGCCTCTGACTCCAGGGCAGCCGGCTCCGGTTTGCGTGCGGGACGACTTCGTCGGCATTTGCAGGGACGGGGGGACGGCTTGGGCACCGCATCGACCTGGGTGCGTTGCAGCGCGGGCCTGCGGGGCTGCGAGGTGGTGGGCCGGGCTGGCAGGGTGCAGTGTGGGTCTGAGGGTGAAGTTGGGGCCTGGGTGTTGTGACAGTGCCTCGTAGCGCACAAGGCATGTGCACATGCGGATGCACGCATGGGGTGACACGTGGCAATCACCATCCCGCGAATGACAAGACACATTCCAACTCTCTGTATAGGTCGAACAAGGTCATGGTTCAAGAATGTAACTCAGATTCTGACCATGCAGGTGTGATCCCGGATCTCAGGCGTCATGTGCTAAGTACTCCGCACACATAATTAACATTTCGCCCAACTAGACTTATGCTATGACACTTCCACTTGCGCTTGAATTGAACAATGGGTGGCCCCCGGCAGTCGAGCGGCCCGCATGGGCGGCCTTGGGCGGCAGTGTGTTGGGCGTGGTCCCATCGTGAGGCGACAGGCATTGAGGTGTTGAATATGGTGTGGTTGTCTTTGGGGCGTTAAGTTTGCGGCGTTGTGCTTGGGGCACTGTGTTTGTGTTGATTTTCGTGTGGGGGTATGTACTTGGCGGTCTGCGGATCTGTGTCGTTTGATGAGAACGTGGCGGGACTTGGGTGTGCTGCATGCGTGGTTATCTGGGTGTGTGCTTCCTTTGCTTGCTTCTTTCGCGGTGCTACCCGCCTTGCCACCTTTATCCTTGTAACACTTTGTCTGGGGCATAGCAGCTGACGAGTTTTGTCAGGCAATTGCATGCGTGCCGAAAGATGATTATAATTTCGCCGTTTCCTCTGCTTCGCCCCGAAAAACGTATCGTCAGGGCATGTGACCAGGGCTCCCGGGGCAAATCGCAGCGCCTGCTTCCGTGCGGGGAGATAGGCGAGTGCAAGCAAGGGCGGCCCCAGGGGGTCGCACTTTCGCAAGTCAGTGTTGTTCCGAAGCCCTGAACTGATATCTTTCAAATCGATCAGCGGG
Source organism: Ulva prolifera (assembly GCA_023078555.1). NCBI lineage: Eukaryota > Viridiplantae > Chlorophyta > Ulvophyceae > Ulvales > Ulvaceae > Ulva > Ulva prolifera. The sequence goes on along the minus strand of CM041198.1, from coordinate 10,887,330 downwards.
CTCCCGTGCTCATGCGGGAGAACAGCTAAAGAGGCGACTTCCGGCCTCCGACGGGCATACTCGTCTATGCAAAGGCTTGCCGGCAAGTCTCTCCTGGGCGTATGTGCGGGACTCTTCTTACTGCCCCTCCATCGCCTCGCGGGATATTGTTCGAATGCAAGCGCGAGTGGAAGCGTCATACCGTAAGTTTAGTTGGGCGAAATGTTAAGTATGTGTGCGGAGTACTTAGCACATGACGCCTGAGATCTGGGATCACACCTGCATGGTCAGTATCTGAGTCAGATACTTGAACCATGACCTTGTTCGACCTATACAGAGAGCTGGAATGTGTCTTCTTTCGCGGGCTCGTGACTGCCACGTGTCACCCCGTGCGTGCATCCGCATGTGCACATGCCTTGTGCGCTACGAGGCACTTTCACAACAGATATCATGTTTCAGGCGTTCTTCATGTCTGTGGACACAGTGACAACGTCCTTTGTGTTCAAGGACAAAGCCAGATAGGCAGGTAGCACGGCAAACACAAACAAGGGCACCACACGCAACCAACTCAGACCCACACATTCCAAATCAGTACGGCTATGCAATCGCTCGTGCCCGGCCTAGTGCAATGAATGAGTGAGCGGATTTGTGAGTGGATTCCGCGAAAAGGCCCCATGCCCGATCTCTGTCCTTTATAACTACATGTATACGTGCGACGCTGTGCAAAGCGCCCGTGTGGGGCGACCCGCGCTGGACGCCGCGCAGGTGTCAGAAATGTTCTCTATCTGCAGGTCAGACGCGCAGTCTTAAGTCGGGTCAGGTAACCAGCATTCCATACCTGCTGCGCACAGAGGTAGAACCGAGGAATGCGAAGGGAGAGATCGGATACTGTTAGTACCGTGAAACAGTGAGAACAATGGTTACCGCTCTCTGTGTGCACAGCCATGTATGCACACTGAATAGTCAAGATTACGGCGGGAGATCCTCGCAGGATCTCCCTCACTATAGTATACTCTGGGACAATCCTACTGGCGGCTTACCCCTGCACCTGATCCGCAGATCGATCGTGCATGGGTTCACCTGTCACCACGCTGCTGCCCGCAGGCGCATGCATTGTGACATCAAGCTGCGGCGCCGGGTGTGGCGGTGGTGTGAAGTGGCCAGGGTGCGGCAAGGCCTTGGGTGCAGGCCGCTGCCGCGCAAGCGGAGGTGCTCACGACGATGGCCCGCGAGAACGTGGGGGACATGATGTTTGTGCCGCCTGATGACCGTTTGTGCATAGGGGATGTGTCGGTCGTGAACCCCTGTGCTGGTACCTATCGCAGCGGGGCGGCTCATGAGCTCACACCTAGGACGGGTTTGTTGCGGCGGTTCGGGATGTGCAGAAACGCAATGCATATCGTGCGTACGACCCTCATGCATATGAGTTTGTGTTGTTGTCGTATGAGACGCATGGTAGGTTGGGGCTGCCTGCTATTGCGCATTTGAATCGGCTGGCGGAGGTTTCGTCTCGGTGTGCAGTGGTGGACCATGGTATGTGACGAACACAGTGCGCCGGCTGAGTGTGGCGTTGTGCAAAGGGAATGCTTGTGTGCTCCGTGCGGGGCTTCAATCTTTGGTTGGAATTACTGGCCGGGCTATGGTACGAGCTCGTGCCCGGCAGGGGGTCATGCATGACCACTCCCGCTACGAAGTGGTCCCAGTGAGGGCGCGCGAAATCGACGACGATTTTGATCGATTGGGGAACACTTTAAGTATTATTTAGGTTAAATGAACAGAATGGCTGATTCATCTCGGAGGTTTGGGAAGAATAGCCCAAAGTCGCCGATTTTGGCTATTCCCGTGGGGAGTACCCCCAAATCCGCGTTTTGTTCCCCAAACCTCGACATTCTTCACCAACCGTCCCCAAACTCGTTCTATGATGCATCTTTTGATGTTTTACTGGCATATAGCCTTCCTTGATATTATTTTGCGTCTCTGCGTGCCCTTTTCCAAACTCCGAGGCAAATCGTGGTCAGCATACCTTCATGTGATATCTGTTGACACTGGGACTCTCAAATACAACTATTGTGCGGAACCGTGGTCGTGTTGACAGTTCCGGGATGTGATTTCCCCCCGGCGAGGTGCAGCTGGTCAGCCTACCAGTAGCCTACCCAACTTGAATCTGTGGACTCACGTGTAATGCAAGTCCGGGTGTTGCAATCGGTTGAGATAGCTCTTGCAGCTACCGTGCTTGTTATTCACGGCCATTGCTGTTCACGTCCTATGCCTTTGTAGTTTGGTTTGATCAGAGCTGTCCATCGTATGCTGTGGTGTTGTGCGATGCCAGCTGTTCAATCAGTATACGTCCCCCGCAGAAACACCTCGGACCTCATAGATGAACTCTCGAAACCACAATTGCGTGTAGCCACGACATTCACCTCGTTTGGCTCCTCGACTGGTCGCGCCACCACTGCATTAACGACTCCTACGACTCGACTCCCTGAAATTCCAAGGCCGACACAGGCTCCACCTAATATATAGGCACCGGATACGTCTTGCACACCATCGTATAATATCTGTTGCCCACTGCGTGGACACGAAGCCATGTCATTGCAGTGCGTCGAGGTCTGCTCAGCTGTCACGACGACCACATCACCCACAGAAGTCGCAACAGTGCAAATATCGCCAATGTACACTATCATAGTGACTTTTCTGTGTTGTCACTGCATTGTGATCAATGACGTGCGTTTGGGCGGGAAAAGCTCAACGAATGCCGACGTTTCGGGAGAACCGCCATTATTCGCCAAAATAGGGGCCTGGGATGGGGAGAGTCCCCACAGCCGAGATCGCTCAGTACGAGTCCCCAAACACTGATCACCATACTCGAAGTTGTCCCAAATCATGAAAATTCGGCCGTTTTGATGCGCGCCCACACTGGGACCATATCGTGCATGACCCCCTTGCAATTGCCCGGCCTAGTGCGATGAATGCGTGAGAGTGGGTTTGCGAGTGGATTCCGAGAACTGGCTTCATGCCCGGCCTCTGTCCTTTGCAAATACTTGCATACCCTGCATTCTGTCGGTATCCGGCTGCTGCATACAAGTTCCCAGTGTGGAAGTTACGATCCCATGCGAATGCGCTACAATATCCCGCTCTCTGAACTATGGCGCCGCTGGAGAAGGTGGTTTCTGCTGGACGTAAGCAAGCGCTGTTTGCTGCAACAGCTTTGATGTTCGTGAGACGATGGGCTGCGTGCTTGATGCCTAGCTGCTTCCTTGTGAAGCTATAGGTGCCTGCGTTTAAAGAGAAAAATTTCTCTCCTCAGAGAAAATTTTCTCTCCTTTAAAATTTTGGAGACGCTTGTATAGTTTCTCGTGTGCAGCGCATTTGCCCCTAATGGTCGGGCACGGAAATGGTAAATGAGTAGTCTACTATAGACACTTGCCTCCTGCGATGGTATCTGCGATCGCGAGCATGCCCGGCCTCTGTCCTTTGTAACTACATGCATACCGGTAGGGCTGTGGTGCGAGCTCGTGCCCGGCCTAGTACCATGAAAGCGTGAATCTGCTTGGGAATGGATTCCGAGAACCGGTGGCATGCCCGGCCTCCTTCCTTCGTCAGTACCTACATACATCTGTGCATGCACCGCGCTGCACACCAACTAGAACACCGCCCGTGCTCGTAAGCCAACACCCAACATCGTCCACAAACGCCAGTGTCGACGACGTGCTTTGTGTGACTGCGAAATGCACTCACGGCATGCACGGGGGGTTCTGGTGCCGGTCTATCGCTTCACAGTATTTCTGAGGGGTAGATTGTCCTGTGCACGGTCGAGCTATCTAGATATGCCTCGTCCATGCATGCGTTTTGCTCCACACGCGTGGCCACGAAGACAACATTTATTGTATTCTCAGATGCTGCCGCACTGGGCATGCGGATCATAACCAGCGAGCTATCACAGTTGGCATGCCGACGAAGTTGTCGCCGTGATCACAGCGCTCAGCTGGCGTGCGTATGCTTCAACGCTCACCATTTCCAAGACCGCTTCCAATCGACATCGTCAACATGGATCTGTCTAGCAAGGATTTCAGTAGAGCAAAGTATAAGCTGTCGCAATCACGCAAACCCGCGCAGAGGAATGGAGGACGCTCGGGAGGCACCTTACAGCAATGCCACGTCAAAGCAGGACCAAAACAGCCCTTAAGGGATCAGCCAGAAGGTCCGAGTTCAGTGAAAACACAAGATGAGGACACTGCAATGTCTGATCACCTAGATCTCCAATCATTGCTAGATACAGCCTGGACTGCACAGGAATCGTCCAGATACCACCGCCATGCTGCAATGCTCGAGTCTCTGGTTCAGCAGGGCACAGTCAACTCTCATTCGGATCAATATGACGTGGTGTGGTTTCGTCGATGTTGTTGGAGTGTTGTTGAAAAGCATCAATGACCACGTGCTGTCCGGTGTAGGGCCGAACCTAAATTGAGGTCGTATGTAGGCCAATTTGGACCTGAGAATGTTGATTGATCAGCTGCAGCAGTGCCCAGAACACTTGATATCGGGTGTGCATCCGTCTGTCGCGCCTGAGCTCCCACAGACTGCAGTGCTGGGCACGAGGATGAGCTCGCCTGGCAATGGCGACTCCGGCCACGCAATGCCGTCTCATGCAGCGCGACTTGAACCAAATTATGGTCGACCCAGTGCCATTCCCAGCCCACGCTCAAGATATACATTAGCAACATCGAGGCTACCAACTGCACAACATCAACCATCTTGCGATCCATCGGGTAGTGCTGTGGGACACCGCAGGACTTCACAGCCTACCCCTGCAGCAGCATTACCCCGCCCTAGCAAGGGCGCGACTGAAGCGATGGAAAATGACATGGAGGACGATCTTGACCGGCTCCTGGCATCTTCGTCTAATTCACATGCGCCTCCCCCCACAAACAGGGTGGCCAGCAGCGGCCCCGCCCTGGGTCACCAGCCTTGTCCTGCAGCTCAAACGCTGACGCCGCATCAGTCCAGACAATCAATGCCCAAGACTCGCTCCCCAGGGTCGACGTCTCGCCCCACTGCTCGATCTGACCATATAAAAGCTGACCTTGAAGATTGGCTTGATCTATAGATTGTCAACACCCAAACCAGGCTCTGGAAATCACTTTAGTGTGATCAGGCTGACGTGTAAAGTTACACTATATCTGCAACTGTACGGGCACCTGGAACAGCTAGTGCACGAGTGCACAGCTTTTGGTATGAATCTCATCGTGACTCGCTGTGATGACCTAGGGTTCTGTTGGGACAAGCGCTCGCCAGGCAAAGTACGTCAGACTACACTTTGTTGATAACGAGCTGTGTTTGCCCGATTTAACAGAGCGTCTGCACGTGTGCTGGCTCATGTTAGTCTACTTTAGGATCCTCTAGCATGGTGTTCATATTGTTTGGCACACCCTGCAGAGGCTGTTTGGACTTTCCGTTTGATGAATTTGCTGCTTTGGGGGGATTCAAAGACGACTTGGGCGAGGCAGAACTCACTGCCGGAGATTTGGGAGACAAAGCAGCTGCCTCTTGCTCTTCCAGTCCAAGACTCTCTTGCAGGCTACCCAGGCCATCTTCTTCAGGTATCACCGGCATGCCTTGCAGTTCAATCTGCACAGGTTGTGAAGCATGGAGATATCAAGGTTTTCTGTACAGTCCTACCACCGCCATAGGGTTGCAATTGCAGTGGAGTTACAGTTTCCCAAACTCATTACTTCTCCTCTGACCAATGCCTCATAGGGAATGGCAGCCATGCGCATGATTGGCCATTGAATGTACCAATAGCACATCAAGGATACCGACAGTGACAGATGTGAGCATTGCACTCATGCTCAGATAGCGTACCCGCGTATCCAGGTGTACATTCTGAGCCTCGTCTTCGCCAACATACATGTACGGATTAGCATCATCCCTGGTGCGGAACACCCAAGCCAGTGAAAGCAAGAACAGCAGCAAAACTGCGTTCCACAGGGCAAGAATGACCTGCGACTCGTCCTTGTCTTCACCATAGGCGGGTACAAAGAATGCAGCAACGAAAGCGATCATGTACACCGTGACAGCAATCTTGAAACGGCGCATCAGGGCTGCCTGCTGGGAGCGTTCAACCTCCTCCGCAACGGTCGCGACATGCTCAGCCACTGGCTGAAACCCATCAGGGCCATCTTCTACGGAATCAGAGATTGAAAATTGACCCGCAGCGTCGGCTGCAGCAAGTTTGTGCCACTCTTTCTCGTGTGTGTGTTTGGTAACTCTTGATGAGTGGCGAATAATGGTCACACAGCATACCACAAAGCATACTTTCGATTGTGCTTGGGATTCACAGCCTGCATGAGCCAAGCACAGACACTGTGAAGCACAGGTAGCAAGACGAACCTTCCTCCTGCTCTGTTCTAGGTGCAATCTCATCTAGCTGCTTTGCGATATTCTCAGAGTTCTCAATGACTGACATCCAGGCCATCACTGCTATAATCGCTTGGACAAATCCAGCTGCCACAGCCAGTTTCAGTTCCCAGGAAGAAGATCCCAGAGTCAAGTCTACAAGCTGAGGTACCCATGCAAACGTCTGCACAGTATCGATCAGATCAGCTTGAACAGTATAAGATGCCAACATGATGAACTTCGCTCCCAGCGAAACAAACTAGGACGGACAATGATCACACGCATCTGAGAATGAACAGCGCATCCATCCTGTCCAGTGCTTGAGCACCGCGGTGCGGCTTTGACAGGATCTTCAACATTGCTGTTGCAGCCGATGATGCAGAAAGCTCACTCAATTGTGGAGCGCACCACTGAAGCCAAGAAGAACAATGCTGGTAAAACGAACGTGAGACTTGGAAGCTCGCAGAGAATGTGCGTTGTTATGCTGCACAGCATAGCAAAGGGTCATTCGAGAGACATGTCGCATTGCTTGTAAGGCACATCTTACAGATAGAAGCCGTAACAGCAGCTACGGCTGTTACCGCATTGATGGTGGCCATGCAGAAGGGTGTGGCGTACCAATAGCCACTGGATATGAACAGCAAGATTGCCTGCAGATGAATTGAGTGCTTGAGGGCCAGAACCTGATAGGCAGAAACGATACGGGCCTTTGCAGGCCTTGTAGTATTGTACGGTACTTCCCGCAGGCCGAGACTCGCACCATGAAAAACGCGTCCACGAGACCGTTGGCCAGGCTTAACACCAGGCCCAATGGTAGTGATGGGTGGGTCATGCTGTCTGCTTCGGTCTCATATGTCAGCAACAATATGTCTCTGATCGCAAACAAGCACGTGTTACCGGCGATCATGTACGTGATGCTGGGCACTGAGGATTGACTTGACGCGAACGCCCCGATTCGGATCGCTTGGACTGTTGCGGCACCGATCCATGCTAGAAGACGTAATGAAAGGTATACTGGATTCATACTGACGCTGTCCGAGCGCTAGGATGTCGGTGGACTGCGTTCAGCATTACGAGTGCGTGTCGACCCAGCGATCGCGGATGCGTGCCGGTATTCCCCCTTAGATACCCAACGCGATCACACCGAGCCCCTGGGCGAGTCCTCGTCCCCTGCACGTGCGCCAGCGCTTCAAGATAGGTCGAGATAGTACGTGCTGTATGAGGAAGTAGTGGATGCATGATTCGACTGGTGGCTACAGGAACTATGAGGTGGTGCAGCTCTTTACGTATCACCTGTTCGGTCCGCAGCACACACGTCGCAACCGAGGGTGTGCACACGCCAATGCGACAGTGTGACGAGGGAGCAGCTGTCACACTGTGCAAAGTCCCCGGCTGTGGGGAATGCCTGCAGTCACCGACGTAGAAATCCAACATGAAATTCGGTAGTCTGCGTTTACAAATGTCATGTAAGACAGAGCTTGCCACGCTGTGTTCGTTATGATGAATTGGGACTGCTAGGTCGCAGGGTCTGTTCATCGGTCTTTCAGAAGCCTTACCGCAGCAGCTGGTAGCTCGGATCCTGAAGGTCACCTCGCGACAGCATGACAACGGCACATCGGCCAACATGGGCTCCGGCCATGGGCTTCGATGAGCAAGGGGGCCTGCGAGAGCATGCTCCAACGCACGCTGCGTCTGCCAAGGATGCACCATCCCAAACACGGCTTAAAGAGAGGCAGCCAGGGCAGGGGACCATCGAAGAACTTGCTGTACGTGATTTCAGAGCAGAACTCGAGGCTAAAGAGCGGAAACACTTCAAGCTAGATGCAATCGAAGATTTTGAGAGTGCGATTCCTTGTGACCACCAGTAACAAGCCGATTGCACAACCATACACTTTCAGTTTGTGTAAAGTCCATTGCGAACGTCTCTGAGACATGGAATTGATTCTTGGTGACCTGAATCTTCAGAGGAAAGAGAGAAGGATCGAAAGCAGCTGGAAGATCTCAGCACTGCTGGAGCGATGAAAGGTTTACATCCTAATGCAAGGGACGCAGATGATGTAGACCAGTCAGATGACAGTGAATCAGACAACGAGGACTCTGATGATGAGATGGAGGCCTTGCAGGCTGAGCTCACCAAGATAAGGTGCGACTTGCAGCTTCTGTACAGAACGAACAGGTCCAGCTGATGTGGGCTACACATGTGGGATGGGGATGGCAACGTCAGTTTGTTCCGCCGGATGTGAGTCTCATCGCTGCGTTCGTTCAGACTTGTCGGCGCGTCTAGCTAGTGCGTCAGGCCCTTTGACCAGGTCTTTGCTATGCAACTAACCGATGATCCGTGTTCAGGCTTTTGCTTTCTAGACCGAAAGGAGACAACTATGCAGACCATGCTCGTCCCTGCAGGGCAGAAAAGGAAGCCGAGAAAAAGAAAGCAGCCGCAGATGCTGCAGCTAAGGCAGATGAAGAGGCAAAGGCCGAGCTTATCAAGAACAACCCCATGCTTCGCAAGGAGCTTGGCATTGACGATGAACCAATGTTTCAAGTCAAGCGTCGATGGGACGACGACGTGGTGTTTAAAAACCAGGCGCGGACAGAGCCTAAGCGTCAGAAACGCTTCATCAATGATACGGTCCGCAGTGATTTCCACAAACGTTTCCTGGACAGGTACATCAAGTAGTGCCATCTCTTCAAATTGCAGTTTCTCTGTTCAGTATGTAAGTTATTGCCAAAGAGATATCGGAACTGCCTCACATGATTTGCACAGGTATTCCACAGCATGGCTGTGTACTATCTTCTCTCCGGTAGCCCCTCAGTAGCACGGCGCCAGCTTGTTCGCGGCTAGTGTTGCAGGAGGCAGGATATAACAACGACCATAACTGTAACGAATGCAAACAGCAGCACTTCAGTGGCATGGCGTTCAAGTGGGCCTGTTAATTTTGAATGGTGCACTGTCGATGAACAGCATGTCAAGGTCACCCATTGCTTTGGACGGTGATGATGTTAAATGCTCATGTTGAACTGAGAGCGAAGTGGACGTCTACAGCATGTGCAAACACCGCGCATGCACTATGGTGTGCTGTACTTTGCCCGACAGGCCTGCGCATTGTGTCGCAATATCGTCAAGAGACAGTATGGTGGCTTTGCCTGATCAGTAGGTGCGAATTACTTTACAGCAGGCTACTCAGTAGAGGTTGATAGCTATGAACATCTGGCCTCTGCTTCACGTAACAATGACCCCATAACGCATGGGCACCGGACTGAGTACGGACGCATCATGTTATCTGACGCCATGGTGAACGATGGTCAGATAACGCCTATACATAGTTCGAGGGTTGATCACAACTGAATGTTGCCGAACAACTGATAATTTGACATTCAACCCTGCAATGCGTCAAATTGGGCCAGAGTGTCACTGATAATTGCAATCTTCGTCAATTGTAGATCATCGTTGACCTTGATCTTCATGGTCATGGATGTCTGATATTCCGTTCCGTTCCCTTTTGCCTTCAGAACAAAGTCAAACGCGGCAAACACACTCCCAGACTCATTAACGTACTGATACACCTCTGGTGTTGCAGTGATTTTAAAAGACTCATTGAAACGGTCCATGAATTGCCGCACACAGTCGCTTCCTACGTACTTTCCTGCATAGGGAAGGTTTGCAGGGCCTTGAAAGTAGACAAATGCATCTGGTGAAGTGATCGCTTCGAGCTTTTTGTACTCTTCTTGCATGAACAGCTTTACAATACGTTTGATGGCGCCAGCCTTTCGATATGCATCTGCATCACATTATGGAGGTCCTGTCATGAACAGTCCGCGCAGATAATGCAATCCAGACTTTGTGAGCTCCTCAACACCAGAAGCGTGCAATATGCATACACACACCTCACAGTGAACCTATGCGTAAGTATGTAAACGTATACCTGAGTTGTTTGGAGTTATTCAGTGATCTGGCGCGACAAATTCAATCATGCTGCATTGATGGCTGCACCAATTGCACGACTGCACACCTTCTCCGATCTGCACTGCCTCTGCTACACCATGGGCCGCCGTCAGCCAGAAAGTGGAGCAGCAAACTCCTACAACAACTTCCCTTCTGCTAGCTTGGGCTCTTCGAGGGGCTTCCCATTCAGGCCGGGCGCGGCACTGGACAGCACTGACGCAGGAAACGCTTCGGAATTGAAACGGCGACTGCAAGCCGGGGGCTAGCAAACGTGTCATGTTTGTGTTGACAACTTTCGTACGATGGCTGCGCGTGGCGTTCAGGTACGGTTGAGGCCAAGCGAGCGAATCGTCATGACAGATGCAGCAGTCGTGGGCAGTTGTGCATCGCGAGACATCGGCGAAAATGATGACACAATCGTCCTGAACAACTCACATTTGTTCTTCCTCGGGGATCGTTGTTGTTACGGTGATGCCTGTATGGAAGTTACGGCTGCGAGGCTGCCACATGCGATGCACAGGCATACAGTCAGCACCTGTGTCGGGAACAACAAGAGAGTGCTCTGTGGCATGAGGGCACGACTGTATCTATTGCTGTCTGGAGATCTTACGCAGCCTGCTGTTGTCTTGCTCCTGCTGTATGGTTTCTGGACAAGTGTGCTGGCTCCTTGCGATGTCTGGCGTTCCTGCAGCGGACAGGAATGGCGATCGCACCACAACAGGAGAGATTGAGACGACTACCCAGTATCTATTTAGTGTTTCCACAGCGTTTACGACATGCTTAGAAGCATCATCTACTTGCTTTCGATCATCGCGCTGCTTGTCTGAATAGTTCACACCACAGTCAGCAATGGACATCATATCGGAGCAAGTGTACTTGCCCTCGTACCGACGGCGAAGGTCGCCAAAGAGGACTGCTGCCATGTTGGTCGGATGTGCAAGTGTGCTGTACTATTTAGAGGCTCGGCACAACATACTGTCTTCAGCCTGGAAGAGCTTCTCCAGGTGGGTGCTCCCCTGCCTCCTCTGCTGGGCTTGCCTATCACTATCGCTATATAAATAACAAAGCATCATTGTGTCGGCCACACAGAGGGCTGGCAGCAGCAGTGGCTGCCTGGATTGAGGATCAGTCCGGGACTGCTCTGTTTACACTACACGGCAACGAGCCTCCAGAGCCAGACCCTCAGACATTCTTCAGCCAGCGCAGCCAGCCGCACAGCAGTCCTCAGTCAACTGCAAATGCCACAAATCCGGGATCCGGCGGCAGCCTCCCAGCTGCAGGCTCATCAGGCACCTCATCAGCCAAAGATGGCGCCAAAGAGTACGTTACAATGAAAATTTTGAAACTCTATGTCACCAACCTCCGGTATTGCATGGCCTGCAGTGCTCGCGTGATGTCTCTTGGCGTTACCCCAAAGTCCATGTGTAACATGAATGTGGACCCGCCCTGCACTTCTCTGCCTGCTTGCAGCCTAGATGTCCCACAATTCCTGATGTCCACCAAGTTCTTCGCATGTTTGGAACTCGAGGACTCCCGAAAAGTTGCGGAGGCTGCCACAACTGTGCACCTCCCACCACACAGAATCTTATTTGAAGCTGGCGACGGGGGTGCCGCTGGCATCTATGTCGTCGTTGAGGGCAGTGTTGGCATGTTTCTCTCTGATGGGGACCAGCTCATCCAGACCAACACTCTACAGCCGGGTGAGAGTGTAGGTGATCTGGATGTCCTCGACGGCACGATTCCACTTCCAAACCATCATGCCCCGCCAATGTCATGTCACCGTTTGAATGTATGACTGAAGTGTCTTTTTACTGGACGCCACGCTCGCGACCACTGTGTCCCAGGTCTACTGCCACGCACCAGTGGCTCCCTCCGACTCTGGTTGGTGCACGCTGGTTGGTGCACGCTTTGTTGTGCACCCTCATGTGCACCCACAAATGCTTGATGCTCAAGGCTTTCCGCCAAAGTCTGCAAAAGACGCTCATCGCCGCAACATCCTCCTTACCCATCAGGACTCCGTCCGCCAGTGCAGCTATCGGCGTAGAGGGTATACCTGCGCGGCTGCACTGAAGGCGTGGTTGCGTTGCAGGAGCTTGCCGGAGCATCACATGCATGGCCCTCGACGATGGGGCGGTGCTGGTGCAGCTCTCCAGGGCGCTCTTCCTTGCATTCCTCGCGAGCCGCCCGAATGCTCTCCAGATCTACCTGCAGCAAGGCGTTGCCCGACTGTGGCGCGTTGCCAACTTCATTCTGTCAGAATACCTGAGCCTGCCAATGCCACTAACAGCTACCCCGCCCTCCACAGCGCAACATGGTGAGCAGCCCAGACGCACTTCAGACACAAGTCCGACCCGCTGCAGCCCCACGGTCGCAACGATGGGTAGTACTGCTGAGGTCGCTGCAGAGTTAGGCCATTCTGACGTGGCACAGGGCGTGGACGACCACAGCAGCCATTACCAGGTGCACATACTTCCTCCCATAGCATCCTGTGTCTACATGCATGATCGCCACGATCACAGGAATTCCGCAGGACCACACAGACTGACATGTACTCGAGGTGCCACCACCACCGGGCAGAAGCGCAGGGGTTCTGGGATGCACGATCCGTAGGAGGGCCATGGCGAGGTCGCCACAGTCGTAGGCGACATTGGGCCCCTGTGCATGCCCGTCTACCCCTCCTGTTCCAAGCAAAGACAGTTCCAGGGTGCACAGAGACGCGGAGCAGTTCACTGTCGTAGCGGCTGCTGGCCACAGGAATGCGATAGTCCAAGCTGCTGGGCTCATCACAATTCCTGGCCTGGGCATGCAGGCAGCGCAAGTTGATTCGTCACCGGCGCTGGACTGCCCTGGTGTTGAGGCAGATACCCTCGAGGTCTTGAACCGTGTCCTGCGCAACTCCACCTGTGGCAGCATTGGAGGAGACGTTCCGCTTGCCCATGAGGGGAAGTCTATGTCAAGTGTGACTTCCGATTGTTGCGCCTAATTCTCTGTGACTGATTCGTAATGGCGGCGCTAAATCCCCAAGGTCTAGGAGCTTATCGTCTGATTTGGGTATCTTTGCAGACAGTGGCGATGGCGATGGCCCTGTTCGGTATGGCGATGCGGCAGATGCTGGCGGTATGGTGTATGTCCGCAAGGACAAAGGCAGCAAGGGCGCTCTGCGGCCGCTGCAGCAGCTGCACCACGTGCCCGTGCACGCCTCTGCTGCTGCAGGTGTGTCTTCTCGATTTGCCGACCTGTGACTGGCCATCATGCCGCACAGATGTCACATTGACACAAATGATACATGGGAGGATCTTAGGCAGTGTGTGCCATATAGGCTGGGACTGTGTAAGTGGCAGTGAGGCAAGGCTCGGGCCGGCGACGATCGCAATACTTCAGCAGCACGCAAGGACATTTGTGACAACGGTGCTACCAAGCTTCAAGATCGACACGCTCTGCCGCAGCATCACCCTCGTGCCTGGCTCTGTCTTACTGCAGCACGGCAAAGCGGCTGGCCAGGTAACCTGACTTCCTCCTGTCACGTGCACATTCAACCACTGCCACAGGACTTGCGATGTATCTGAGTCATGATGAGATGATGAATGCACGCAACACTTCCACTGCCTGGACAGACCTTGCACATTCCCTTCGCATCATGCGGCAGCACCTCCAGCCCATATGCCTGCGCTCGGCACTGCGTCTGCGCGCATGTCGGCGGAATGTGACCTGTGCCTGCGGCTGCAGGTGATGCTGCTGCTGGACGGCCATGTCACCTTGGAGCGTACGACTGTCGGCACAGCGCAGCAGACTGCGATTACAGGCGCCGGCAGCCTGCTGGGAGCTGCCGCATTCCTGTGCTCCACAAGCAATGCCGACACCGTGAAGGCCATGACCACATGCACAGTGCTGGCGATCGGGGCTGGCGAGCTTCAGAACTGCCTGCACATCTCGCAGGCCGCGTACCTGGACATCCTGCTAGCAGGTAGCAAGGCCCTTGGATACTGTATCCGCCGCTTTGTGTCGCTCGGGCTCAACCGCGTGTGGATCCGCAGCGGCGATGTCGTGTATCAGCAGGGTGTCGCTGCAGACAGCATGTACGTCGTCATCTCCGGCCGCGTCCGGCTGGTCAGCAGACACGGCAGCAAGGGCACGGTGCATGTAGACGAGGAGGTTGGCCGCGGGGAGGCCATTGGAGCAATCTGGGCGGTCACCAACCGCAGTCATGACACTTCCGCCATCGCCGTTCGTGACTCCGAAATCGTCCGCCTGAGCAAGGAGTCGTTCGAAGTGCGTTCTGGGCGGCGGCATCATGCAGCGCATGCCTGAACCTGCATTCCTGCTGTACCCAGTACAATGCAGGTTGCTGTGCGTGACCATGAGGGTGTTGTCTTCTACACAAAGTCGCATTGACAACTCCGGTAGGCAGAGGGTCACAGCGCAAGCAGCACAGCTGTCATCCTGCAAATAGCTCTAGCTCTGTCGGCTCCACGAGGGTGCGCACTGCTGCAGGTGATCTCTAGGGCGGCGCCGCAGGCTGCAGCCATTGTGCTGTCGCAGATGGCGGACCGGCTGCAGCACGCGCGCCGCGCGCACGGCAGCGCCAAGTCCCTGCGGCGGGTATTTTCGCCTGCTGGCTCCAGCACTCCCAAGCGCCCTGGCATACCGCAGGCCACCGCCAGTCCAGCAGCCCAGAAGGTAGCGCAGCGCATGGGCGAAATTGTCACAATCGCCATCGTGCCTGCTGGCACTCCCCCGCCACCGCAGTCAGGGCCACGTGCCGCCGGTGCAGTACGCAGGTACAGCACCCTCACTATCTCTAGTCAGTGTATCTGTATATATGTAGCTACAAAGGATAGAGGCCGGGCATGAAGCCGGTTCTCAGAACCCACTCGCAAACCCACCGGGCACGAGCCCATACATCTGTATGTATGTAGTGAAAAAGGACGGAGGCCGGGCATCGAGCTGTTTCTCGGAATCCACTCGCAAATCCACTCACTCATTCATGGCACTAGACCGGGCACGAGCGCGTACCACAGCCCTGCCGGTGATTCCAGCCAACGATTGAAGCCCAGCATGGAGCACAATAGCATTTCCTTTGCTGTTGCTCTATGTATGTAGTTACAAAGGACAGAGGCCGGGCGTACATCTGTATGTATGTAGTTACAAAGGACAGAGGCCGAGCGTTCACCATCTGTATGTATGTAGTTACAAAGGACAGAGGCCGGGCAGCGAGCCATTGCTAGGAATTCACACGCGAATCCACTCACGCAGTCATGGCACTAGGCCGGGTACGAGCACGTACCACAGCCGGGCCGGTGATGCCAGCCAAAGATTGAAGCCCCGCACTGTATGTATGTATGTATGCATGATAACATAGCCGTATCCATCCAGTGTATCTGTGGCTGCACTGCTCTGTGAGCATCCACTTCCGGCTGAGGTTGGTGCCCTGATGTATGCGTGAGCTTGGTAGTGGAACATAGCCCTGGCTACCTGCTAGATCACTCACGCATCAAGGTGGAACAGGCGTCGGTGGTGTCATCATTATCATGTTTTTTCTCTGACTATCCTCACACGCTCTGCAACCAGGCGCTTCGCTGGTGCACCATCTCTACCTCATGGGCGTGAGTCTCGTAGTCGTCAGTAGCGAGCGCTGCTGCAGGCTGAGTGGAGTGCTGAAGCAGTCGCTGGAGGAGTCTGAGGGGCCATGCCTGGCGCTGACGTGGACAACGATGAAGGTGCTGTTCCCGCAGGTGTGCCACCGCCTGCAGGTGCCATTCTACCGCACCAAGGTGACGTCGTGGATGGCGAGCCAGGAAGAAGACTACCGCTTCATCCTGCTCGAGGCGGACCCAGCGGAGGACCGCAGCTGGGCTCAGTTGTGTGTTGAGCAGGCACGCCCCCACCACACCCACATGGGGATCGCAAGTGCCACGTGTCAATGTGAGCGCATGATTGACCCAAAGCCAGTGCGTTTCGACCGTTCGACCGGAAGGGGCTAGGCGTAGGCTGCCCCGGTGCTCTACACCGTGAGTCTCGCAACATAGTCCGCTGGTGCCTTGGTCTTTGCGGCTGGAATGTCAGATTTGCATCTGAAACGCAGGCCGACTGCATACTTCTGGTGGCACCGGAAAACGCATCGCCGGACGTGACCGCGCCAGAGTATGAGACTGTGTGGCGCTTGCTGATGCCCCCAGTGGCTGCTACCCCGCGCACCAGCTCCATCAGTAGCCAGCACGCACACCGGCCGGACGTCAACAGCAAGATGAGCACCCTCGATGCAGCCACACTTGGGGGCGTCGACACCTCCACGGGTGCATGCTTCACCGCCGACAGCGACGAGGTGCGCCCTTTGCCTACCGTCTCCCCTTACCAGCTCCAATGTACCAATCATGCACCCCCAGCGGCGGATCCGCCAACGCCGCAGACGTTCCAGCAACTCGTCAGGCAGTGGTCCACTTCATGGTCGGCATTGGCAACAGTACCCAGTAAGCACAGGATGCGGCGCCGCCAGAGCCAATCAGCAAGCACGACTGGCTGCGGTTCGCGCGGAGGGTGGAACTGGTGGTGCTGCACGACGTGAAGTGCAAGGCCCCCCAGGGCACGCTTGCGTGGCTGCAGCAGCGGCCGCTGCTGACCCGGCACCACCATGTGCGCCTTGGTAACGCCGCTGATGCCGCACGCCTTTGCCGTTGGATGGCTGGCAAGGCCATCGGCCTTGTGCTCTCTGGTGCGCCCCATGCTTGCCCTTGCTACAGCCCAGCAGTGCCGCCACTCTGCTGGAAAGTATGACCAGTGAACCCATACGCCGTAGCCAAACAGACCCAGCGGATAGATGCAATAAATTTGTTTGCGGCACTGGCCCCCATATAATGCAGCATCTCATCAGTCAACTGCAATGTGGCGCAAGTCTCTGTGACTGGGGCCCGGAGGCGCGGGGCGTGTGTGATCGCTCAAGGTGTACGCAGGCGGTGGATCGAGGGGCCTGGCGCACCTGGGGGTGCTGCAGGCACTGGATGACCTCGGGGTGCCGGTGGATGTTGTGGGGGGCACCTCACAGGGCGCCTTCATGGCAGCCCTCTACGCACAGGGCCTGACCCGCGAGCAGCTACTGACCCGTGTGCGCAGCTACGCCACCGCCATGTCGTCCCCACGCCACCTCCTCTCCGATGTCACGCTGCCCATCCTCTCGCTCTTCTCGGGTAAGCTCTTTGACAAGGTGCGCCCGCCCCTTAGCTTTGCTGCACAGTGCACGTCCTGTGGCATGCTTGGGTCATCGACCTACTCGAGTGTAAGTGTGGCAGTGGGTGTTGGAACGAGACGTGCTCCAGCTTGCAGGCACTGTCATGTCCCGCCCATGTCTTTGAAGGCTAACGTCTGCCACTGCTTGCTCGCCAGTTTATCCTGGCACGCGATGCCAGCATTGCTCGTGGTACAATCACAGGCCACAGATAGTGCTCATACACTGCAGCGTCGTTCACACTTTTCTCTGACAGGCATTGCTGCAGTGGCCCAAACCTTCACAAGTGTGTGGGGACATCAAGTGCAATGCGATAGCATATGCCGAACGGCAGTGGGGGCCATACGCAGGTTCTACAAGAGACGTTTGCAGCAGGTCCACAGGAGATTGAGGACCTGTGGCTGCCATTCTTTTGCGTCAGCACCAATCTGTCGCGCGCTCAGGTCCAGGTGCACCAGCTCGGGCGGCTATGGCAGTTTGTGCGCGCCTCGATGACCATCGTCGGCATGATCCCGCCCGTCTTCAGCAACGGAGACATGCTTGTCGATGGCGGCTACCTGAACAACCAGCCAGTGGACGTCATGCACAGCTTAGGCGTTCAGACTGTTGTGGTGGTGCCCTCCCGCCTCTCCGTGGCCGGTCCTGTCTATGAGTCCGTCAGTCAGTCCTGCATCGCGGAATGACTGATCTCAATCAGTCAGCTGATTTGTCACTGTCTCATTAGCGCATGGGTGGGAGATCATCGAGCACTTGGATTCCTGATGGCGCAGATAGCTTCGCATTGTATCATGGGTGCCATGTGTGGTAAGGCAGTCAGTAATCATGTGGCCGCAGCTGCCGTCGAACTTCAGGGCCAATGTGCACTGCACCCAGCATGTGATGGTCTGCCTAGAAGGCAGCAGCTGTCTACTGGCATGTTTTCAGACACGGGTCAGCTGATCCACCGAGTCACAGGGCTGAGGCAGGTGGGATGGTGAGCAGGTGGATGTGGAGGACAAGCAGTCGGGGGCATGGCACACGCTGACACCGTACGACGGTGGCCTGTCCGGCTGGCGCCTGCTGTGGGACCGCATGTGCCCGGTGCCATCGCTGCGTTTTGGCAAGGCGGCGCCGCGTTACCGTGAGCTTGTTAATGCGCTGTCTTGGATCGCACATAGCCAGAACCTGCGCCGCATGTGCCAGGACTACCGCGTGGACCTTTACCTGCGGCCGCCGCACATCGCCGCCTTCAAGCTTATGGACTTCCACCTCATTGACCGCATCGTCCGCACGTCCTACAGGTCCGCACCCTGTCACCTATGGTCCCGAAATCGCGGATTGACCTGATGCTGTTGAGCTCAAACCGCTGCTTCTCTCGCACCATCGCCAGCTGGGCACACCGCAAAGCGACTGAGGGCTGACGGCGCCGATATGACAATGTATCACGTCTCCGCACAGACGTGACAGGCTGATATGCAACGGGGAGCAGTTCTGGGAAGCAGGCCCTGACGGCACCTCATAGTCCTCATGGCAACAGCTCGCGCATGGGTGCATGCCCTTGCATGCAAGCACGCTGTGTCGTCACGGTTACCGGTGCAGGTATGCATGGGCAGCTCTGACGGAGTGGCTTGAGAAGCGGCAGCCAGCGCTCAGGGCACGCAAATCACTGCAGGCTGATCTGTCTACCACCACCTCTGGCCGGGCGGTCAGCATGTTTGAGGCTGGCAAACACTGGCGCTCTATGGCGCAGCTGCGGCCCGGCATGCCTCCCCCGCAGAAGGTGCTCACTCTAGCTCGACTCACTTGCTGCAGCCGCTTGCTACAGCAGATGGAACGTGGCGCAGTGTCGGCTGCACGATATGTTGAGGTTGTGTTGTACTTTCTACAAGCCTGTCTGAGCACGCCCTGGTCTCCGTATGCCGCACTCAGCAGCATTGCCGAGGTGGCGTGGGGCCTGCTGCAGGATGGTAAGGCTACGGAGGCGTCTGGAGCATGGCTTGTGCAGAGGGCTGCGACTGCACACACGATTCCGGAGGCGGTGCCGGTTGTAGCACCGGCGGGTGGCGCGGCGGCCGCCGCAGCTGCAGGTGGCCATGTGCAGGGAAACTCGTCAATTGAGTCGCTGACCGACCAGGCTGTGCTCCCTGCGCCTGGCGAGAAGGTGCGGTACAAGCAGTCAGAGCTGATGCGGCTGACAGCACGTCGCCTGGCAACCGCCGCTGCAGCCAGCCAGCCCCAACCCCCGGCCGGCAGCAGCTCAGCAGCTGCAGAGGCTGCGACCGGGCATGGGCCAGCGCTGGTTCACCTTAGCACCCTCTTTTCTAGTAGCCCAGCGTCACTGCCGGCACAAGCACCTGTTGTGCCCTTAGACTGGGGTAGCATGGATGCTCTTCAGGCCGCACCTGATGAGGTGCCCACAACAAGCATTGCCACCATCCATCCGCCCCGGGCAACGCACGACTATGGTGGTGGCGCACTGATGAACGCCGGTCATGCACCGCTCCTGCCAGACGAGGAGGGCGCTGGACAACCCCCCACTAGTACCGCCACCATCGTTGCAGATGTGGGAGCCCAGGTTGATGCTGTCGCATTGTCAGAACTGGCAAAGGCAGGTGAGGCCTCTTCGGCTGCGCTGTACGATGTTCACAGGTCTCGGGATCAGGTCTCAGAGGCCAGCCCGATGAGTCAAGCCCATGACGGGCAAACAGACATCCCGAGCGCAGATGAGGCGGCCATCATGGGGAGCTTCTGTTGTGATCCCGATGTGGCAGTAGCCAATGAGTATGGCGGCGTGAGTAGCACGGGCGTCTTGAAGGTAGCTGAGGGCACTGTGGCTCACAAGCGGCGATCGTCACGCACCGTACCTGGTCTGCTTCAGACAATTACTGAGGCAGACCAGGAAGAGAGCGCTTAGAATTTGCATCATTCAGTGCTTGAGCGAACTTGCATTTCACAAGCAGAATTTGCAGCAAAACATGTGCACAGATTCACATAGTGTAATCTGCCCACATTCAGATTCTGTATCTGTGACACATAGGCTCTCACAGTGTGCTAGGACATGTCAGTCCGACTTATTGAGAGTGTCTTGTGGTGCTTACCGCATACTGGGTGCCACTGTTAGTGAAGAGTTAAAAGACATTGTCAGGACTATTTAATCCTGGTCTAGGTTACATTCTACGGACTGGGCAAACCTGTAACGACCTGGTCTTGCCTTCTCTTTCACACAGCTCCATTCACAAATGATTGAATACATTGTTACTGCACTGCGCCGGCATTGTGACGGCTTGTTCACGAGAAGATGTGCTAGAAACGTAAGCATGAACCTGCTGTCAGCGGGGTCTACACGGTCTGACGTTCAGACCTGCCCTCATACTGCCCGGGCGGCGGGCGGGGAGGGCCAGTATGACGCCGGCGGCGCCGCAGCTGTGAACAAGCTCGCCAATCGAAACCGCTCATGTGAATCACAAACCCAGCAGTACAAACTACTGCCTTCTGCTTGCATGCTTGCTGCATCCGGTGTGCATCGCTCTTGGTCTTAATCGCCGTGCTGTGGGGCTTCCAGGCCGCTCCTTCGAATGGATCCGGCTGCGCGGCTCCTGCCGCCCCCACCTACCTGGCGGACCAGGAAAGCTCCAGTGACGACGAGGCTGTCCTGCCTGCTGTCCCTGCAACCACAGCTCCGGCCCCCTCCGTTTCGGCTGCTCCAACCAGCGTTAGTGATCGCCAGGGAGGCGGGCGGGTGCGATCCTATTTGAACGGTTGACAGCCGTCAACTCTTGTATCAATGAGAATACAGCGTGCCTGTACAGCAAGTCAGCCCAGCATTGTGCAGGCTGCTCGCTACTTGTCTGTTCCATGCTCAGCACGCTGTCTGCGCTTTCTTGCTGGTTCGTTTCTCGTGCAGCGAGCCGCTGTTCGTCTGCCCCTGTCACCACCTCAGCAATCTGTCGCAGCTCATTCTTTTCTTTGCATCATTACAGTGAAGAAGGCATTTATCACCGCCTAGACCGTCCCTGCAGCTTCTGCTCGCTCACCAAGCTCTATCCATCTATCAGTCAATGTGTCTATCAAATCCGATACAGTTGCAAGTTCCTCTGTTAGCTTCTTTGCATCCTCAAATTCACCCGTCTGGGCACATTCAGCAATCTTTGATTCAATGGCCTCTTTGCGAGCCATCGCAGCTTCAATCTTAGAGTCTAGTTGCTCTAGCTCTTGCTTCTCACGATATCCCAGCCGCTTCAGAGCCTTCCCTTCAACCTGCACAAGCATGCATCAGTACGTGACAGTCATCACCGCATAGAAGCTGTGCGTTGCAATATGACCGAAGGTCTAAGGATGTGCAGAAATATTCTGTATTTCTGTCTTGTTTGTGGGAAGTGATGGCCATTTGTCTGCACATGCTAGCGCACAGGGGGCGTCATACAGGATGTCCCTGAGATGCAGCCGATGAATGAGCGGGCCCAGGGAGTTGCTCAAGCAGTACATACATCCTCGGCTCTCGGGGTTGGCTCCTGTACCTTGCTACTGTCAGCATCACCATTCTTGGTTGTGTGCGCTCCGTTGAAGTGCTTATCACCCGGGGCAGCCATCAGTTTTTCAGCCATTTTCGCCTGGTCCAGCGTTTGCTGCCTTTGCTGAATGTAGTCAAGGTATTCTTTGTACTTGCCATTGAACTTTCTCACCAACCCATCCCCCTCGAGCACAAACATTGAGTCTACAACATTTGTCATGAATGCCTTGTCGTGTGAAACCACCAGCACACAGCCTAGGTATGATTCCAGAAGTTGCTCCAAGTTCTGCAGTGTGGACACATGCTTTTAGCTCCAGTGCACATGCAATCGCGCTGTTTATATACAGTATGTTGCAGGACTTGAGAGAACTCATCGGCACCGTGCACTTATTGTTGCAGTAGGCATACCTCAATCGTTTGTAGGTCCAGATCATTTGTAGGCTCATCGAGAATAAGAAAATTTGGCTGGCGCTGCAGCACAGCTGCCAGGTGCAATCGGCGTCTCTCGCCGCCAGACAAGCTACTTACGTACTGCTGCTGTCTGGGATAGTCAAATCCGAGCTTGCTCAGCAGCTTATCAGGCTTGATATCGATCCCCACTGAATCCTGTGTAATGCTGTATACAGCAATCACCTCAGCGACTCTGAAAGGCAGGCAATGATGCAGCCAACACGACAGGGTGGCACTACAGGCAGATCTCACCTCTGCTCTGCAACGGAGCCGACATAATCTATCAGCTTCAGGCGTGGATTCACGGGGGGTGGGTGCTGTGTGAAGTAGCCAAGCACAGTAGTGTCCCCGAGGATCACCATGCCGTCATCCACCTCATCGACCCCAGCAATCATATTCATTAACGTGCTCTTGCCTGAACTGCATCGACTCGGTCAGGCATGGTCACGATCCACTAGCAGGTGGGACAAAGACCCAGCGCCTGTTCTGCATACCTGCCCCGTTCGGTCCGGCAATGCCTATCCGCTCCCCTCTGGCAAACTCATACGAGAATCCATCTATAATAGGCCTTTCCTCCCAGCGCTTGGTGCAGTTCTGCATATATACTAGATTGTCTCGGATTAAACGTAATCTTGACCGCATCTCGTCCACGTACAACAAATTTGCAAGTGCAGTGACACCTGGCTCTCAATACCAGAGGTGCTTGCCGAAGGGTCCCCGACAGCTGGTCAAGCACAAAAGGGCAGCGTAGGGGGGAGGGGGGTTGGGGGGGGGGGGGGGGGGGGGCGCGGGAAGCTTAAGTGCGACCCTTGTTGCTACATACCTTCATAACGATCACCTTCTGGCCTTGACGCGCCATCGCAACGTCCCCAAAATCAATCTTGACCTCTGCCTTGGGTCCACTTTTTGCTTTGTCGGTGAGCTCCTCGTATGCATCCACCCGCGCTTTTGCTTTGGTACCTCGTGCCTTTGGCTGCCGCCGCATCCACTCTGTCTCCTTGCGCAGCATTACCTGCGCTCACAATCAAACATGGCTGTTGCACCTACTTCCTTAGAGGGGGCCCCTGTGTGTGGGACAATGGTGGCTGTGCATGATGCAAGCATTTGCGACAGAGCCGCTTGCATTGGCGTATCAGTCCCAGACACACAGCTGCGATCTCTTGCACTTGTGAATGCACAGCAAATCGTGTGGCTGGGTCAGGCTGACAGATGCATTCTAGAACAAGCTACAAGCAGGTTGAGAGTGCCTGTCTGGTGCGAAATATGGCATGCATGCGCTTTTGCGAAACAGGATTCAGTGCAGCATCCAGCACGCGAAATGCGCTAGAGTGCAAGATGCGGCGCACGGCGCACCAATATGCTTGTGGCCATTCCAAAATAACCCTGGGATGGGGCCCTGGAATGGGGCTGCAGGTGCGCACGCACCTTGGCGTCCTGCGCTACCTCGGCCTGGGCTTTCCGCCGCTCCGCACGCCGCTGTCGGTAGCGCTCGTAACCACCATGGCCACCGACACGGTGCACAAAGCCGCGGCCCTCGTCCAGTTCGAGGATTGACAGGCATGTGTCCTCGAGGAAGGCGCGGTCGTGCGTCACCAGGAGCAGTGTCACGCCTGACGTGTTAATCGTCTCGACCATCCATTCGATGAACTGCACCGCCGCCCCAGCCACTCTCTCAGCGCGGGAGCGAGCAGTGCCAAATCGAGCCATACAGCAACCGCAGCCACAACCTTCCCTTGCAGCATCAATGCACTGCGGACATTCCCAACGGGGCAAGCGAGGGCAACGGTGTATCACACCTATGCTGAGAATGCACACAGCAGTCCCAGTATCGGCAATGCGGGCTATTTGTGTGCAGCAACTGCGGGTAAAATCAGAGATTACAGGGCGCGTGGAGGGCTGGGGTGGGCGTGCCTGGACGTCCATGTGGTTGGTGGGCTCGTCAAGGATGAGGACGTCAGGGCTGCCAAGGAGCGCGGCTGCAACGGCAACCTTGCGAGCCTGGCCCCCCGACATCGCCTCGATCTTCATGCCAGGATTCTGAAGCCCAACTCGCGCCAACACGCTCTTTGCATCAGCTTCCAGCTCCCAAGCATTCAGGGCCGTCATGTTGTCCATGGCTGAGTTTAGCTCCTGCAGCTTGCAGAGAGAGGTTGTACACACTGGGTTGTACACACGGCGGCAGGTGCCTGTCGCTCGCCATGGAAATGTCCTTGAAGAAGCACACTGCACGATCGACGTCATCACCTTGCTCTAGGAGGTGTGTGTATTCTCGGACAATGGCTGCCACTGGGGAGTCTGACTGAACGACAGCATCAATAGCAGTCATGCTTGGTGGCAGGTCAACGTTTTGCGGCAAGTAACTAATCTGAACGCCCTTGCGCGATTTGATTTCACCATCATCAGGCCAATCTTGACCCGCAATCAGGCGTAGGAGACTGGTCTTGCCACTGCCATTTGCACCGATCAGAGCCATCCGCTCTCCCCGCTTCAGGGTAAAACTCAAATCATTAAAAAGTGTTCTCAAACCATCATGCGACTTCGATACCCCCTCAACGCTGACCAGTGTATCTGATGCAGATGGGGGCTCAGCGTTGCCGAGGATGCGCCCTGCGCAAGAACGTTGTTCATCTTGCAGTCCACCTGCTTCCGCTGCGAAGATTCGAGGCAACGATACGCACGTGCATGCACTTTCTTGCAAGAATACTATATCAAGGGGCGAGACCTGGCACCTGTCCTGTCACTCGCAGGGCTGTGCGCGGGGCTGCGAACCGCGGCACGTATCGATGCTGTGCTGAGTTGTTCGTGGCGGACATGAATCCTGGTGGGACCCAACTCCCTGCGCCCACACCGAGCCGTGTTCGGTAATCTATTGATCTGCATTGTTGATGCCATAGTTCTGGAACATGTACAGACGCTAAATCGGCGTGCGTTGCCAACAACAAAGCTAGGGGCCACAGGACCTGCACGGCTCAGCAGCATACATCAGAGCCACCACGACAGCGGCTTGGCAGCGGCAGTTCGTCTGGGGATTCGCAATGATACCTGTGACTGGAGCCGTGACCACTTTCACGTTCTATTCGCCCGGAACGCCCATGCACTGAAGGCCACCGCGCCACGCTGATTCGTGCTTCGGGCGGTCCAACCCAAGGCCCCGTCATGGTCAGTATGACTCAAATTCGCATGCGATTAAGTCCGCATTGACTGTTCACGATTGCTGGAATTTTATAGCCGTTTCGGTGTCGTGCCACGCCCTGCAAACGCGGAATGATGGCTTCCGCAGAAGAATTCAAAGGAGCTGTGAAAAGACTGATGCAACAGTCGGGCAGTTTGGGCATCGTCCAGGCTCAGGTACAATTCAAAATTGCACCAGATGCAAGGAAAACGAGCCTGGTCGAGTGCGACAGCACGACATGGGTGCAGGTCAGGGCAGAAATTTTGAACGCGGTGTACTCGGGAGAAGCTCGACAACGAAGCAAGCAAGCGGAACCGGAATCTACTCTTCTGAACGAGTTGATCAGGGAGTACCTCGGCTTCCAGGGCTACGATGCTGCAGCAAGTGTGTTCGCGAAGGAAGCACAGCTTGATGACAAGGCCCTGCCAAGGGCGTCATTGGAGGTAAATTTGGCAGCCTCGTGTAATGGGCACGAGTCTCGGTTGCCATTACTTTACGCGTTGTTACATCGAAGCCGGACACAAGGCACAGGCAAGCGATGACATGTGTCCAGCAGTGAAAAACCGTGGGCGATTCAGATATTATGCTTTACGGGATCGGGATTCCAAAAAGTCGTTCTCGAGTAGACACAATGGTGCAAATCGCAACACCACAGCTTGCAGGAGCATAACACAGCCATTTCCCCGTCTCTCCCGTCATGGAACGAATGTTGGCAGGAAACGAGATTGCCATTGAGTACATCGAACGACTTGGCTCGCCGAAAGCTGCTACTCTTAAATCAATAGTCTTCATCAGTGGACCGGCCCAGGCGTTTCTCAAGACATCGAGATATACACATGCAGCCCAGGATCAGATTTTCATGTTTACGCGCAGGACGAGCAAGTGGCGCATTTGTGTTGCAGTCGGTGTCAAAGGTCAGATCTGATGGTGATAGTCTGAATGCACTTGAATTATGTGCGCATTTTCCTGGGCTTCGACAAGCCATCACCCACGGATCCTGGCCGCCCCCCGCCTTTCGCCTCTGCTGCCTGCTTCATTTGCAAAAACACGTCGGGGGTGCCTGGATGGTGATACGTGCCGGCAAAGAGATCGTTCTGATGGTTCTGTTGACTTCCAAGTGCTGTGTTCATGGCTGATGTGTCTTCATTGGCGAGGTGGGTCCACTTGGTTCGCCCAGCACGACCGAATTTCTTCACCTGCATGACAGCAGGCAAGGCCTCCTTGTCGAACTTGTCCTCACCAGTTGCACCAGTAAAGTCCCGTTTGTATATGGCATCCCCGCCAACTGTGCCTCTGTCATCGTCCGCTTCAGTCTGAAAGAAAGCGCCCTTGTGGTAGTATTTTTGCATAAACTTGAGCTTGCCTCTCGGGACCTGCATGGGCAATAATCGATGCGAGCTGGTGTAATGCTGGCAGGGACAGTGGTTGTGTACGACACCCACTTCCTTGCACATGTGAAAGCAGGGTGTACACCTGCGCAGCAGGGAG
This sequence comes from Ulva prolifera, assembly GCA_023078555.1. Classification (NCBI taxonomy): domain Eukaryota; kingdom Viridiplantae; phylum Chlorophyta; class Ulvophyceae; order Ulvales; family Ulvaceae; genus Ulva; species Ulva prolifera. The sequence continues at coordinate 10,860,194 of CM041198.1, read as the reverse complement.
GTCATTATCTTTCCCCTTATTGGCCTTGGAATTTGGATCTCGTATAGCCTCCTCATGCTTGATGCGCTCTAGCTCTCTCCGCTGCCATCTCTCGAATTCAGTATCTTCTTCATCTGTGTCTGAATCTGTGTCAATGTCTGATGGAGTATTCATATGTGTTGCTTGCTTTGATGTTGCCGCTTGCTTCTCAAGGTCGACCATTTCCGCAACAATTGCAGCTGTCTCTTTCTGCAATCATATCAGATTGAACTATCAGGATCCATGCATCAAAATCAGTAGGAGGCAGTCGGTCCTGCATTACAACTGGCCGCAGCCACAAAAATCCTACAAGGACATTGAGAGCTCAATTGGCCGAGCACACCTCTCTCGCCTCTTTCCGTTTTTGCTCATCTTCCTTTAGTTGGGCAGCCTCTAATTCTGCCTTCTCTTTCTCTGCCACAGTCTCACGATCGCCTTTCGTTACAAACACCGGCTTTGCCAAGCGCCTGTCCTCATCACTGCTGTCACTCGCATATTCAGACTCATCATCCTGAACACACAGCTTGCAATGCTCAGTATACCAGATTGTACTACCGTCGGAGCTGTCTGTTTTGAACAAGCAGTGGCCAACCGTTTCATATTCTGCTTCTGACACAGCCGCTTCTTCTTCGGCTTGCTGTCTTTGTGCTCGGAGAGCTCTCTCCCTCCTGACTTGGCGTTTCTTATCAATGTTGTCATTTGACTCATCTGCCCCTGACGCTGCCGGCCCATTCGAGCCCACAAAGTTACCATTCGTGTCAGAAAGAGGGTCCAGCTGCGCTTCCCGGTCTAGATCTCGAGGAACGGGTGTCTCCGGGTCTGCAGCCCTTAGAACCACCTGGGCCTCCTGGATCTGCCGCCTGCGTGTCAGTTCTCCACATGGGTCACTCATGATTTACCGCAGCGGGTCAGTACACAATCAACAGGTCTCTGATGCGATCCACACCGGTGCCTCTGCCGCCTTTCATCCCTGGCCTCTGCAACGTCTGTACGCGCCAGCCTGGCCAGGCGGGGATCAGCTTTCTTTACAACAACCGCGGGAGCAATGGATGTTCGCTGAACGCCCCCATCTCTAGCTGCAAAAAGTGAGAACGCCGGTCCGTCCTTGACGGGCGCTGCATCTGTATCAACGCGTTTTCCTGCCCAATAGCGCTGTACTTTCGCAAACGAGACCCTGCCTTTCTCACCATCCTTGTCAGCAGGAGCCGCTGCTTTCAAATTCGACATTGAATTCTACGATGCGTTGCTTGTGATATCGGCACAACAGTGGAAAACCTGGTGCGCTGCACGTTGGTGCACGCTGACGGGACAGAAGGAGTGATGATCCACTATCCTCAGTTATACGGAGGTTGAACGGGCGGTACTGCTGTACACTGAACGGTGCAGAATGCCATCTCGGGGCGATTTTTAACTGCTTCGCTAGTCATTTTACACGCGTTGGCGCGGATTCTAGAGAACCCACAATCCCAAAATCGGCCCGCTGCACGAAGACCTCGACGGAGTAAGAGTCGAATTAATCAAGCTTTCTGACCTCAAGCACCTTGTCCGACGGCCGATCGACATCGTCCGGGTCCTCACTGTATATTTGAAAAGTGAAATGGACAGACTTGTGTCTACTGATCAACCCCTTTTCACGTGTGTCTACATGCACCGCGGTGTACCGTTCAGCTACTCGCTCGAAAGCCGTCGCCCACATGTGTGGCCAAAGCACGACCAACGACACAAGTGTACCTGTCGCTGATCAACAGAGTCTACCTGCCGTGCCACAACATGTACCTGTGACGCTGTGTATATGCACTGCTCTCTATGGCGGACCTGCGTTCAGGTTCACTTCAGTATGACACATGTGCAGACACTCAGCCTGTGTGCGTAGCACTTTGGTGAAGTGATCTGTCCAGCAAGCTGTGCAACCCCTCTGCCCTCTGTGGTTTCCGTTGCCCCGTCGCAAGCATGAAAGGCAAAAGCTTCCGAAGGCGACAGAAAAATTTGCAGGCGGCTAAAACTGCAAACCTTTACAAGGCACAGTTCGGCAAAGCGTCAAAGTGGGACGCTTTGCCGGAGGCACCCCAAGCTCGGGACATTGCGCGTCAGTCCAGAACGGAGCGCAAGATGAGAGCGGTGCTGGTGCGGAATGTGCCTCTCACATGCATGGTAGGCTTCGTGTAAATAATTTGAGTTTTGACAGCGATTGTGCACGCAGGATCTGATGGCTGCAGACTGCGTACAAAAGCCAAGCGATGCAGCATCAGCCGTAGCACCCCATCTCCACCCGGACACATCTGGGCGTTCATGTATACACTCACATGGTGCTGAATCTGCACCTGGTGTGTTCTGTACCAGGGAAGCCGGGCGTGTGGCAGGCGTGGACGTGTCGACAATCAGGCCTGTAGCACAGACGAAAGCAAAGCGAAATGACCGGCTTCGGCAATGGAAGAAGCGTTGCAAGGCTGCATCTTGCACACAGGTGAGAAAAAGATATTGTCAGATAGTATTCAAACGTCAATATGTCGCATGCGCATGGAACTGAATAAACCCAGGATAATCACGCTCAGCAGATGCATTCTGTGAAGTGGAGTACTCATCCATAGGTATGGTCGGATGCTCCGAAGCGATTCAGCATTGACATCCAGGTTGACCAGAAGGGGGTGGCTAGGGGTTTTCTTCCTGAATCAAGAAGCCAGCAGACGGCAAGCAAGGATCCTTTTCACGCTGAGCCAATTTTGTTTGGGGAAGTTGCCAAGCAGCCGCCAGATGTGAACCTGAAACGGCGACACTGGACAAATCATGAGTCTAATTCCTACTCCAGACATGCAGACCTTTTTCGGAAACACTTGCAGATTGGGGAAGCTCAGTTGAAGGCTGTGGCACAACGAACCCACACGACTGTGCGAGTCTTACTGCAGACCTGTCAAGCACGGCTGAATATTGCAGCACATAGTGCTATTCTCAATCTACTGGAATCGTGACACGGCCGCGCATCAGATAACATGTTCATGCAAATGTAGGCTTCCTGCACTGTGGACCAGCGCGGTGATGGCCCTGTGGCTGAAGGGGTCTGGGTTAACAAAAAATCAAAGAGCAGTGCTACAATGAAGTCTCTCAAAGCCTTGGTCCAAGCTGGGTCAAGGGGCTTGTCGTAGTTTTCCAGTCGCCCTGTGGTCTGGTAATTGCCACACAGTGTTGCCCTCGTGACACAGACGTGGGAGTGGCCTCGAAAAGGTGCATATATGGGTTCTTCTAGCTAACCGTGACTGAAAATCCAGCCCACATTACATATTCTGGAATTTGAAGACTTAAAATATTCAAATGCCACGATTAGTCTCTCTTTGCACCATGGCAGCTTACCAATTTACATGAACTTGCACCATTGCATAACAGGTCACCAAGGTACACCGCATGGCACTGTAGCCTACCTCATGTTTCGGTGTAGTCATCATGTTTGTAGTGCGTTTAAGATGCGATGCACCACTGCATGGCTGAAAGATATAACCAGCGCAGTCGCTGCCGTTGATAGCAGATGCATGCTGTGAATATTCTACTTGGACGTGGTGATGTACAAGTACAGCTGCAAAATTAACTTTACCCCCATCTTAACAAACTTTTAAATGATATTTTACTTTCACTCATTTAACGTTAAAACGATTTCGAGGCTTTTAAAGGGGTTATTTTACTTTTATTTTACTTTCACACATTCTAACTTGAAGGGTGCTTCAAAATCAAAGTTGTAGACAAAAAAGGCTGTATTCAGATGGCTTTGACCGACCTCGAAGGACAAATATCACTAGCAAAGCACGGTGGCCATGATATAACTCGCAGCACACCTTTTGCTGGCTCCTAGTACTTAAACCCGTGAAGCTATGCGCTTGCTCATGCTGTGGGATTTCCGTAGCCCGTGTGCACCTGGCATTGACTTGGCAGTGAGCAACTTCCGGACATGGCACAGTACAAGCATCCTTCTGAATCTCCACAATAGACTGAAATTTCCGATGAGGCGATTCTGGCTGATTCGGCAGATGTTGGTGGCTCCAATCTTGGCAGAAAGCCAGCTGCGACTAACGGTGTGTCTCGTTGTGTTGTTGAAATGTTGGCCGAGAGAGGCTGCCATTGATGTCTGCGAAGCCCTGCTCTACAGCTGTGGAGAGGCTGTGGCATCTAGGAGATCTGTAGACAACTTGACCGCCAAGAGAAGGTGAATGAAATACAGTACGCTGGCAACGACAATGTACACCAACATGAACAATTGGACGAAACTGCCTCCTCGACACGTGCTTTTGATGGGATCAATCACTGCTATTTCTCTCTGGCGGTGACAGGATGCGTCATGGATAGTGCAGTTGTATCGCTTTACAGCATGCAAGCTGATCGGCTGATGCGTCGAGGTCGGGTGAACTGGCTCTCACGTTCAACGAAATTTGAATGAATGTTGTGAGTTCCTGTTAAGATACGACGTCTTTCTGAGAACTGCAGCCACTCAACTGTCAGGCGACGCCGCAGCGGCACCAGAACGCATCAAATGTCCTCAGCGAAGGCAGCGAATCGCAAGAGAACAACACAATGAGGCTTCTTTGCGCTTCTGCTGCTGTTCTGATGCTCGTACATGGAGTTTGGACGTGAACGCACGCTAGCGAGGGTGGCGTGGTGACCACTTTGGTGTGTAGGGGTCCTTGGGGTTGAAAATGTTGTGCAAGGCGCTACAGGCGCGGCGTTGTCACGCCAAGCATGCGCAGAGGCCTGAGCGGCAGCCCAAGCACAGTGGAATTGCAAGTTGCAATTGATTGCAATGGCGGGTCATTCGGCTGCCGTCGCAATGGCTACACAATGCGCAGCATCAATACCACGTCGCTTGAACATGGATCTATGACTCGGGATTCATTGGAGCAGTTGTGTAGGCGACAGCGCGGAACGATGGCGTCAACAAATTTTTTTGTGTTCGAAGGTCGACGTCGACGACGGTGCTGTCGCGCATGACTGATGACTGGCGGTCACTTTCCGTGGCTGACATTGTCGACATCCGTGGCCACGCGTGCCATCGAGGCAGCGGGATAAAACACAGTTTGTGTGGTATGCTGCATGTGTGTTGTGCATCCGGCTGTACCAGTACCCTGCGCCAGGAATCATTCAGAAATCAGCCTCGAACTGCTGTTGCTGCAGCAGGAGAAAATCGATGACTGCATTAATGAACTGCTGTTTGTCGATGCGCTGGTCTTCTTTACTAGGCTTGTCGGGCATAAGTGATAGTATCTCCAAGTTGCAACTTGGACTATCAGAAATGATCAGTGAAGCATATAGTGTCCCTTGGTTCGAGCACTGGTCCGACGGTCAGTTTGCAGGTCTGACGACCGCCGGAACTCCTGCCGAACCGTCACTTGACGACACTGATACACAAGCACAGTTCAAACGTATCCAGCATCAAGTATGCCCTGCAAATAATGTTTGTTGCTTGAGACGCTAGGTATCTCCGTGGTCGGTCTCGCGGCCACAGCATCAATATCCCTCCCGGGCAATGTCGCATGCACACCCGACAATGCAAGAACGCGCCAAAATCAATTTGGATGCGTACAAGCGATTCAGGTCTTACGTAGGTCCATGTTTTACAAGAGGTGGTCGGCGCAAAACGGGCCGACGAGTTTTGTGGCAAGCTCGTCAGAGTCGAAATGTCCGTGGTCGAGACGATGGATCCCGAGTACTATCCTGGAGCTGTTCAAGATCACACTGGGCAGTGGAGGTGCTCCAAGTACGGAAGTAATGGCAGCGCGTTACAAAACGGTACTCCCAAGAAGGTGGCTTACTGGGAGAGGATTCCAGTCCTCGTTCAGAGAGTTCCTGGCGCGGCTGAATGGTGCCATGGCAGAGGTGAGGCATTCATGATGTTTAGTCTGCGATTGAACCCATTTATAGTGTACAAACCATTCGCGAACGGAAGTTGACCTACCGCCATAATCTGCAAATGCTGTGGTGTACAGGGCCCGTTGACAATGTCTGCAGCAAGTTCATGAATCAGAGTATCTGCGATACGCAATTCCTAGACCCAAGAGAGCCAGATGCGAGCCACTGTGTTGTGTTGCTGTATGACAGTGCAGCTGCAGCAGTACAAATTCATGACGTAATCGACGTCATTGGAGTGCTGGACTTCGAGGAACAATTCGAAGGGACTGACGGGGACGATGCCCGGGCCGATGATTTTGATGTTATCATGGATGCTGAAAACGTGGAATCCCATGAGAACCGGGGCGCCAACTTGCCCCATCCAAATGTGCGCTGGCTTGCTTGATCATGAACCGCGCCAACTGCCCTTGGCATGGAATATTCCCCGCACAACAAACAGCCACAATAATGAATGTTCTGACAAACTTTTGTATATCATGACAACAAACACAGCACGACCTAGCTGATGTCATGTCGTGGCATGTGGGCATAGCATGTGAAGGGTTCCGGCTATCCTACATCGCATGTGGGAAACATACTGGATGTAAGAGGCATACAAGATCATCAGCAATGTGGATGTATCAGCAATTTCCACATGCCCTGCATCAACAATTTACTGTTTCTTTCACTTTAGCTGTGGCTGTGATCAGAGGCCTTTTAGAAATTAAAAGCATGAACATAAACGCTCTCAATGTCCACGGACAAGCTTTGTGCAGGCTCGACGTGTATACCGCGTACACGCTATGCATGTGAAGATCCTAAGGAATATGAACAGCAGCCCGTATGAGAATATTTTCATCAAACGCAGCATGGCAGGAGAATTTCTCCGTCAGATGCATGTTGCTGCAATTGACTGGCTTTCTCGCCCATTCTGCGGAGACCGTTTATGTGGAGAATTAATGCTGTTGCAGCTCCTATGCAAGAACTCAGGGTTCTTTGCTGGACGTGTGGCTCGGAGGATGACCCTCAACATTTACAACCCTCGATGGGGGCCAGATAACCTTGCGAAGAATGTTAGCAGTACAGGCAAGTCTTGGGGGAGCATGGCGGACAATGCTGGACCTCCTGGCGTGGGCCATCCCCCTGGCACCACATCAGAAATTGCTGACGCTGTTGCAGCTGCTACTGCAGCCATTTATCCTTATGTGAACGTCCTGCCTGTGACTGATTCGGTGCGCTCAACTGAACTTGTTTCTGGCATCATGCAGAAGCTCCTGAAAATGTCTTCGTTCCAGCCGCCAAAGCACCATGCTGACAATGTTAGTTTTATGCAGACGACTGCGAATAGGAGCTTGTTCCCTTATCATGATGCGAGTGCAAACAGGCTGCGCACTGGAATGCTTCAGCAGGCGCCGCATGCATGCATCATTTTGGATGAGTGCATCCTGCCATTGACTCCAGCAATCTCAGCACATGATGCCATGCGTGCACGAAATGTGCGGTCTCTTCAAACATTCCTCTCCAGTGGGGTCCTTGAAGCAGACTATGCTTGGCAACAAATCCAATTGCCTGTTTCTGGATCGGCCTTGGTGCTGGCAACACAACCATCAGCATTCACCAGCACGTGCCATGTCTCTATCCGTTCAGCAGATGATACAGGTCAAAGCAGCAGTTCCGGAGCCCAGATTCCACTCCAGGGGATCAGATCATACCTTGCATCTGCCTGGGATATTTGGCAAGGAATCTCATATGTTGATAAAGGTTCAGAGCACCGGTCGTCCAATAAATGGGTACAGCAAAAACTTGTCTCTCGTGGCAAGGCGATGGCGAAAGTCCTCAATGGGCTGTCCAGTGCGTGCACCGACACAGTGCGTGCATATGAGGCAACGGTTGTGCTGCTGCACTGCATCGCGGTCAGCCATGGAAGCAACCTCATTTCACAAGAGCATTGGGCGCTGTTGGAGGACCTCGTTCAGCGTGTTGCCGATAGAGGACGGGAATTGCCTGTGGAATTGCCTGTGCCGTCCGCACAAGCCAGCTTCATGCAGCTGCCCAAGGGACAGCTGCATGAGGCACAAGTATCGCCCACTTCATCGCCCCAGCAAGATAGGCCGGCACTAAGTGCAGGGGAGGCTATGCTTGCCAGGCTGCGAGAGAATGGCCAGCTTTCTTAGTACCGTGTTGCATTGTTGCACTGCTGGTGCTTGTGTGCCATCAGCAGTTGTGGCGCAGTGCGTCAACGCTGGAAATTCGCGATGCTCTCGTCTGCGATATACCTCTTTGGGGCTGGAAAACGCACTTGATGTATCCAGTTTACACGATCTTGTTTTATTCTTTCAAAGTGCACATTCGAACCATTGTAAATCGTGATTGTCCGAGCCACTCGCCGGTCAGGAATATATGCAATCACGCGTTCATGAAGGGCAAGCAGACGATAACTTCACATCATGTACTTATAGAGATCAAAGCTATCGTCCATGAAGCATCACGAGCGTCGTGACAAATGCCACTCCAACGTGGAAGGGTCAAAGGTGAATCGCTGTCAGTGATTGTTGCACCAGCCCATGAACGATGTCAGTGGACAATCTCTCACGTGTAGATAACGACACGCTCATCGCCACGCGGAGCGGAATTGGATGCATGCCTGCGTGGCAGTCAGTCCCTTGCAGACCAGCTGTCGGTAATGAGAAGGTTTTACGACCGTGCATCTGAGAAGACGCACGCCCTCCGCCAGGCCCTGAAAAACTGTCGAAATTGCCTTCGTGAGCGAGATCAGCAGCTCGATGTTGCAAATCGAGTGATAGAGAAGCTCGCAGGCGAGCGTGCCACACTGCAGGTGTGTGACATCTGGTACAGCACCTTCAAGCCATCATATGGCTACAATTGTCACATGGCTTCAAGCTATCACATGGCTTGACAAGCTATGGCAACTTGTGTGCTTACCCGCTGATGTCTCGTAGGGGAAGGCATCCACCGATCAAAACACTATCGAACAGCTCCAAAGCTCCATCATGCAGGCCAAGCCTCATATCCAGCTATCACAGAAACACCGACAAGCTGTCGCTGAACTATCTGAACGCGCCAATACTGCCGAAGCTTGTTCACGAGCTGCCAATGCTGTGCTAGAGAAGTATGAAACAGAAATTGGCATGCTGCGAGCGGCTTTGGACGTACATGTGAAGGAGTTTGAAGATGGCTCAAACGTGCAATCCAGTCTCATACTCTCTGTTGCAAAGGTGCGTTTGCGAACCCGACGTGAAGACGTATGTCCATACCTGAGGCGCAGTTGGTTCCGTGTGCCCCATAGGGCTCGAGCCATAGATACCTTGCCCCTTCAGGTTCGTGAAGAAAATGTACACCTGGCATTGCAACTGGCACAGTCTCAGAGGACCGCCCGAAACCTGGAGCAAGGGTATGTCTGCATGCAAAATGAGTTGAAGTGGCTGCAAGATCTGAAACGTGCAGCTGAGGTGGAAGCTCTCAGGGTGCAGACAGCATTTGTCGATGCCTCGAAGCAATTCGACCTGCTCACTGTGGATCACGATATGATTACATGTGAATTGCGCGAACAAAAGACTATTGTGCAGGTTGGCCTACCGCCCTGTCTTCATGTTATCTCGGACTTGCTGAATAGGATAGTCACGCACTTCACGTTGGGCCTCCGTACGCATACAAAAGATTTACAGCCTGATGAGGGATTGTGTGAATGAAGGATCTCAAGTCTGCTGGTCGAGATACGGAGTCACATATGGGTTCTCTTCAAGCCAAGGTAAGGCAGCTCGAGCAAGCTCTGGCTACCAGTGACATGACCACCCAAGCGGAGTGTCAAAGTGTTGACGCCAGATGGCAAGTGCGACTGGATGGGCGGGTGGCAGAGCTATTGGCAGTCCAGAAGGCTCTGGAGTCACAGCTTGAAAGCATGCATTCTCGCATGAAGGAGACTTCAACAGAGTTAAAAATGTCTGTGAATCAATTAGATGAAGAAAAGCGCGCACATGTAGCAGATGCTGTTCACTGGAAATCACAGAGTGTGGCTCAGCGACAGCGCTCCAGAGAAGCATTTGCCAAAGTGGCGATCCAACAATCTCTGTTGCAGGGAAAAGACAACGAAATTAAAATGCTGCATGATCAGGCAGGCCTCTGTCTACTGTGTGTCTGCGACCCCATGATGCCTGTACTGCCATGTCCCAGGCAGATGCATGAATACTTTCAATTTGGCTGTGCATCACCTGAGCTCACCACCTATGCTGACTTGAAGGCGATGTGCAGGTCAATGATGTGACCGGCGTGAACCATCAGCTGCAGCTTGAACTTGAAGAATCGCATGTAGCAATTGCCAAAGTAAAAGACGAGCTGTTTGTCTCTGTCCAAAACCTGGTCAGCAAAGAATGTGAACTACAGCAGGTCATGAAAGAAGCCGAGAATACAACGGTGTGCACTCAGGCACATATGAAGCTCTCTTTTGGAGCCTGACCACTCATATAACAAGCAATTGGTATATAGGAAGCTTTGCGACGTGAGTATGGCAATAGCTGTGACCAAATTCGCATCTTGGAGGCTGAGGCGTCCCAGATCAAACATAAGATGTCTGCTCATGTCACTAGCAGCCACCAGATGGGGTCATCACAACCTTTGTCTGTCATTCGGAGCTTCGATTCTAGGGGTGATGCAAGCTCAGATCATATGCTAGCCTTGGCTTCGACACCAATAGCACAGCACGACTTCTTGGAGGCAGATCACATGCTGAAACCCTACAAAAATGCATGTTTGATGTTGTCCACTCCTGCAGCTCAGCATAATTCAAATCCTGTTGCAGCTGCCCACCGCAGCACACATAGCCCTTTGCATTCAAGTTCTCATCATGCCGCAGCTGCCCCTGACAGCAGCACACGTCCAGTAGGAGCCCGTAGAAGCTCAAATGGCAAGACATGTCAACATGACATCGCCAGGCCACGAAAGTGGGCTGTGAATTCCAAGTCAACTCCTGATGTACCTTTGTGTGCAAATGGCCAGTTGGGTTCAATGGAACCATCAGACCTGTTCAGCCGTGATCAACATGGTGACCTGCACAGTCCAGAAAATGATTCTGAAAATGCTGCGGCATTTTCAATCTGCACTGCGCAAACACAGTTGAGACCGGTAGGCTTAGGTCGTGCTGCAGCTTGCAGTATTGGGAATGACAGTGGATCCATGCTTGCTGGAACAGGCTGTCGCTTGCTGAATCCTGTCGCAGATCAAAGCAGGCATGGCATGGACTCCGTTGGAATACAGTTCAACATCCCAAGTCGGGATGATTTTAGAGAGCAGTCATCCGATGCTTGCAGACAGCATGTGGCATCTCCCCCAGGCTCGAATCATGTCCATGAGATAGCGAAGCATGCCCACGATGATCAGGTACAGTGCAGTTCCTTGCTTCAGTGTGCCCACGAAGTTTGCATAGTGCAAGTGCACAAGCCTGCCATGACCTTCTTGCGATGCTTACTTCTTACCCCAGTCTGGGCCTGCGTGAACCGTCCGCATGCATTATGTGCAGGCAGGAGCAGGCAAGTCAGTGGAAGCCGGCAATGACAATGCCTATCCATTGCAGGTCCCAGATTACAACCCAGGTGTGACGTCCCAGTCCAGAACAGACCCGTTCCCACATGCGCATCTGCCATTCAGACACCATGAAGAATGCTGCTTAGCCGATCACTAGAATAGGTGTGAAAGATTGGTGCCAGGGGAGGTGGCCAGATGGGAGGAGCGATTGAAAAGTTCTCAGGACAGGTTGGACGTCATGCGTATGGAGCGTGCTCAGTGGCACGCGATGGTTCAAGCCGCTGAGACGCAGACGCATCTGGGAAAGCAATCAAAAACAGCACATCTACGGAAAGGTTTGCCCATTTGAGTCGATTTCCAAATGATGCTCTGCTTTACTGTTACATGACACATGCAGAACTTCTGTAGGAGATGTGCCTGCCAGTAGCGACGAATGCCAGCATGGGCTTACTGTGGATCTGCCACAGGATAGTAGCAGCGCATTGGAATGTGGCCACAGTGCCCAATCCATGCAAGGTTGGGTCCAATGCGCTCAAATGGCTCACCACAGGCCTTCACATCCATCAGAGCTGCAACATTCTGATGGCCAGGCTCTCACACCAAATCTGAATAGCCTTAATCAACAACTTCTATTGCACCACCGTCATCGTCGGCTGCATGACTCTGGCAGGACATCGCACCGCAGCTGTTCACCAGCACGAGGGACTCTGGAAACACAGTGTTGCGGTCTGTCTAGGCCAAGCCCCATGCCAACTGATTCATTGACAGATCATGCAACTGGGTTTTCCGAGGTGGCCACCAGTTGCCGTCCGTTTTCTGGACCGGAGAATGCCAGTCGCAAAGCCAAGGATGATCCGCTTCAGTTGAATGTGGGTGCAGTGCGAAGCCCATCAGAAGCACATTGTCATCACGCTCCCACCGTCACTTCAATCAGACACATTTCATACTCAAACGAAGATGCTACTCCCAGGTCAGTGCAAGATGTTCATATGGAACTTGAGGGAAAACGTTCATGCACTAGCCGGGTTCGCGAAGGCAGGAAAGCAAACGGATGCGATACCACTTCAAGGATGCATTCGCTAGCTGTGAATGATGGAAGCAGCAGTTCAGGTCGCTGTGAGAGCGCAACAAACGCACACTCGCAGGTTTCAAATGCCACGGATCATGATGAAAGCTGCAGACGTCACGGTGAAGTGCAATGGACAAAACATGTCCATCACAGCGTTACTGGCGCTCTTGATGAGGCTATGGGGGCTTTGGAAGCAGAGCTGGGATACAGACCACCAACAAAGAAAGCGCATGGCAGGAATCAGCGTGATAGCAGTGCAGACTTACGGAATGCGAGAGTGATATCCCCATGCTTGTCAGACTTGGCTAGTATGGACGTTGGAGCTGAATTTAGGCTCTTCAATCCCACAGACTAGAAGATTTACTTGACTTCGTCTTAGACAGGTGGTGTCCAAAGTATACCCGATAGGATGGCACGTCGACGTGGCTGGCTTTCACCATTGATACTTCCAGGATTCACAGAATCCGCCAATTTCCCTGCAGTACGGTCATCTACGGACGTACGTACGTACGTATGTACGTACGTAGGTACACACACACACACACACACACACACACACACACACACACACACACACACACACACACACACACACACACACACACACACACACACACACACACACACACACACACACACACACACGCGCACGCATGGAAGTACAGGCAAAAGGTTGCATGCACTTTTGGCATGCCTTCACACTGGCTGAACCACATCTCCTGTGAACTGTAGCTCCAGGCGGGCTGCTGTCCTTGCCTGTGGTCACAATAAAATTTTGTGTCATTTTTGTATTCGTTCTGAAAAGCGAAGTACCTAGAGCGGCATGCTGGTCACACTCCAGTTTCCTTTTCCGTGCAGTCACTGGTAAATGGAGTCTGGTGCTGTTGCAATGCGATTCTGGTGCACTATGGCTGTTACATGTCATCCCCATGGATCGAATTATTTCTGTTTGTGTCTGTTGACATCGGACAAACAAAGAAAAGGGCACGCATTGCGAAATATTTCTGGTGCGTGGCTACAGGGCTTCCGCACAGCAGCTGGATCCGGCGTGCCCCGAGGCCGCAACGAAGTGTCATATATACAAACAAAACCGCAAGTGCAGGCTCCAGACAAGAATTCCAGAGGAAACAATGTCCATCAAGGCTGGAAGATTTGTGACTTCTTGCGCCTGAATCGTTTACCTGCTCATGGATGCCTGATGCAACAGAAACATTTTCGCACGTATCATCTGGTGCCGTGCGAGTGCATAGCTGGATGACAGACCAGTGCTCGCATCTTTTGCTTACTGTGTTGTATCGCAATTTGTGTGGTAGAGAATCCATTGCTTCTCTGTCCCTCTCGGGTTGTCCTCACTGTACCCGGTGTGGAATTGTCACAATGTAAACACAGCGGGACAAAGAGCCGCACAGCCCACTTACAGCCGTTGCGTACGGGAAGGTAGCAATGACATGATCCACGCTGTGAGAAGGGCCCGAAAATTGAAGGGCATTCATATTGCAAACTCGCGGATCGTCGATGTTCCTGAAGACATCAAGAAACTGGTACACAACCTTGTTCACCTGGAACGATGTAGAAGTAGTGACAGGCCCCAAAGATGCTGCTTCATTGGGGGTGCATCGTGCCGGGCAGGACATCTCTGTGACACCATTTCAGATGTAGGTTGATGAAAGTAAGCTAGAAGCGCTTCAAAAACGTTTTCAAGCGTTCGATTCTGACTCCTCGTCATTTATAGATTCAACAGAGCTTACACCGCTGCTCCAATCTTTGGGTTTCAATCCCACTGAGGAGCGTGTTCGAGAGATTCTGGCAGCATTTGACACTGACAATACGGGAACATTGACGTTTGGCGAGTTTGTTGAGGTATAAAATATACCTGTTGCTTGTAGATGAGGATGCATGAGCACAATTCAGAAGTAGGTTGCAGGGGGAATATGCGTGCACAGGCCAAGATGCATGCATACTCATTGACACTTATGATGGCAGCAGGTCTGGGCGTACTATTGCCAGGAAGCACAGTCAGAAGCTGAAATCATCAGGAACTCATTCACCTTTTTGTTACAGAACGATTCGCAAGCGATTTCCTTTTCTGAATTCCGGGATATAATGATGTCAACTGGAAATTCCCTGACAGACGCAGAAATCAGAAGGTTCTTTGCACTTTGTGACGACGAGTCCGATGGTATTCTCAGGCTCGATGAGTTTTTGAAGGTAATTTTTGTACATGTGGGAGCCTGCAGCTGGTTGCGCAAGCGCGTGTGCGACGGCTGCACATTTTGTTCGGCTGCAGGTTCTGTACAATCAACCGTCATTGGACATGTCACTGACAAGGATGAGCGACTCAAAGCATGATAGTCAGGTGATACATGCACTTTTTGATAATTCTAATCGAACGCAGCGGCGGTCACTGGCTTCCAGCATTGGCGCACGAACTCGGTCCAAATCATCAGTCATGGCATCAGTGGTGGGAGCCCAGCTCAAAGAACAGGGTGCTCAGGTGTCAGTGGATGCTACCCATCCGTGCAGAGCAGGCCAATTCAAAATTTGTGAGGCAGTGTCCACATCAATACAAGCACAATCCATCGAGGCTATTGTGCCCCATGAGGCGTGCGGGCAGGCTTATGCAAATGCAGCTGCAACAGAGTCTGCCGGGATCATCCATTTCATCACAACCGAACGTCGAGTTAGCAACCTGCTTGCAACTGACTTTGGCTGCCAAGACACATGTTGTACACACACGCACCCACCAGTGCATGCAGAAGCCCTTGTTGTAGCATGTCTGGATGCAAAAGATCAAGCAGGTTGTGGACTAGCAAAGGAGTTCAATTGTCAAGAGCAAGCGTTTACAGAATGTCCGCTAACACAGAGCCGGGAGCAAAGTGATGATCCGAGGGCAATGGACAGAGTAATTGCATTGCTAGACAAACCCATGGCCACAACGTTGCTGCCGAAACGGCACATGCCACTTGCAGCTCTTCCATCTCAGATTCATAGAAAGTTGGAAGCCATGTCTGCAAGGAACCTTGCAATGCCGACTAAAAGTCAGGAGCAGGATAGCAATAGCTAAATCTCGATGCCGGGGATACCTTGGAATCACTTCGCGCAATTGTCTTGGGTTGACGATTGGTCAGTGGCGAATGGAGATTAGTAGATCTTACCCAACTGTGGAAATTATGGGAGCGTGACAGTCTAGGATAAATCGAAATTAAGCTCTCTTAGTTCGATCAACAACCCAAGATTATGGCCTGGCCCCCCGTTCACAGGCCTGAGGTCCCGGAGTGGTTGCAGCTCTGCCCAGAAATC
The DNA here is from genome assembly GCA_023078555.1 of Ulva prolifera. Taxonomy (NCBI): domain Eukaryota; kingdom Viridiplantae; phylum Chlorophyta; class Ulvophyceae; order Ulvales; family Ulvaceae; genus Ulva; species Ulva prolifera. Next base: position 10,844,404 of record CM041198.1, on the reverse strand, counting down.
ACATCCTCGGCCAGCAACCACTTCATTGAAGAGATCTTGTTCAAGTGCAGCCAGCAGCATTCGGCAGCACCCATATGTCTCTGATGTGATCATGTACGACTCCAGTTGGTCATGTGGTATCGGGCCAAGCTCCTTGATCATAGCATTCACAACAAGTTTTGAGCCACGCAGACCCACCACAGCCTCAGCCAGTGCACGCCGCACACCTGCACACAGGTTGAACATGGAATTCATGTTGTGTGGACTGAAAGCCTTGATTAGCATCAAGGTACACAGACCTGATCCCTTCTGGTTCGATGCTTCCATGATCTCTTTTGGAGGTCTCTGGAAAACGCACGACTTCCAGTCTGCGCTCTGTATCCTGCTATTCCAAGCACCGCTGTTCCAAAGACATTGCAGCCCTGGCAAATGAGCTTCGCCTGCAAACAGCTGCGGGCGTTTGAAGGCATTGGTCATCGTTAGTGACCGTCACACCACCAGGACAACAGAAAAGGACACACCAACTACAGCGACAATTGACCGGCCACTGACAGACGCCTGTGATGCGGCTTTTTCAATGCTGAAGCACAATGCACTCTCACGCTCTGTCATAAGCACTTGTTCCACGGGATCATCTGTTGCAACAGGTACCTCCTTACCAAGAACATTTGAATAGTTCTGGGCACTCCTGTGACCAAAGGACCGGTCCAGGTCTATTGAGTCACACAGATGAAGTAGACGCTGGAATGTCACCGCTTTTGGCACATCACCATATACCAATTGTGAATCAGCTGTCATGGCCGCCACTGCGACCAATTGTTCTCCATACATACGATTTTTTACCTCCAGCCAGTCCGCAGACTGTGATGGCACGTTCGCGCAGCGCAATGCTTTGCTGACAGCAAAGAGCATACGCAGTGCTGTAGCATCACTACGGCCCGCATCTGCATCCTGAGCACATAGCGTGTTGCCAGTTTCGCTGCCAAACTCAGGCGATAACGCACTCTCCATCACGACCGCATGCGGCTTTTCCTCCAAGATGAACTCTCCTGCAAGGCCTCTTGTAGTTGAGGCATGCTTCAGTCAGCAACTTTGTGATGTTGCAAGCCAAACGGGCAGCCATGCGATCAGAGCTACAACAAGCACATTGCCATCAGGGCATCGGATGGCTGTAATGCGAATAGGCCATATACGAGAGACACAGAAAAGCTGGACTGAAACATGCATGCTGCTTGGGCTATCCCGTTCCGGTATCCCGACGCTACCGCCATGGCCAGTTCGTGGGTGCGCAGGGGGTGCCTGTGGCGCCTTCTCTGCAGGCCGCTGGACGCGATCTAAGCATGGGTATGGATGTATGGGGTAGGGGCAATAGATCTGGTCGGACACTGGGTAAGTATAATGCAAGGCTGATTGGTATAATGCAAGGCTGATTGGGGTAGCTCAGAGCCCGCCGTGCCACATGGAACGTCACGGCTGCCCTCTGCCAAGCTACGGCAAAGTCCATCCCTAGCAGCGAAAGGCAGACCTAGATCAAATTGGCGTGCTAGATGATCAACTCCCAGCACGTAGATAGGAATGCCTGCATCAGACTCCAGGACAACATGCTTGGAAATCAGTTTTGTAGACGCTTCTGATGCTGCGACGCATTTTCCTATATGAACACTCGCTGACTTCTCCCTGTGACTGTACTGGCGTCTCTGTCGTGTCCCAGTCGCACCATGCCTTTGCTGCCAACGCCATCCGCGTGCACACTGCTCACGGACCAGCCGTGAACACCAACTCATTTGGGTTAGGTGCAAATTTTCTCTTATGCATATTTTGTAACAACAGTATTGGCACACCGGTGAATGCATCAGCTTTCGGCTTGACCTGCGGTGGAATCAGCGGCACTCGCGGTACGCCGAACTTCAGACTTAATGACAGATCATGGCAGAATAAGATGTCTGCACGGAATGAACTAGGCTGGTATCTGCCTGGGCACTGCTCCTGCAGATCAAAGTGCTAGCAGGCAACTTGGGCTGAAACGGCGTGCAACAGAACGCACGTGCCATGGACCTGATGGAGGGAGAACAAGCATGTAATCTATGCAGCAAAGCCGAAAGAAGCCGCATTCTACACGGGCAGTAATCTGCTTCGCCGCTCAAAAAATCGCAGCTGCGTACAACCATGTCCGCCTCATTTGCCGACCTGTCAACTTCACGCGTCGTTTGGCACGTGCACCATGCAGCACAAGCCGTGACCGGAAGATCCCGCACATCAAAGCTTGGCCCGCCTCCAGAGGTTATCAAAGGGCGAGTTCACCGCTTTCGATTTGATGTCGTGTCAGTGTATTTGCTTTACGCTTAGCTGGACTCTGTGACTTTGCAGAACAGTAATTTGCAAGCACTGCCTGTACGTGGCGAACGTAACCAAGATGCACCCGTGACGAGAGTCATGTTTAGCTCTTCAATGCATTCGCTTGCACAGCGGTACATTCAAAGTAGTACTCCTTCACCCCGGCAGTGTGTGCTTTGGGAAAAGGGCCCACCATTCGCGCAGTCCGCGCATCAAAGAAAGCTTCCACGTACGATCGAGCTTAACACAACTTGCATGACAGTTTCGGCATTGTCATGTGTCAGGCTGCTAATTCATCGGCTTTGAAGGTGCATGGCATGACGCACGTTCGTTCAAGCCCGCGCGCTATGTGAGCAAGCATACTCTCAACGCCAGCGAGAACGCACATACAGGTAGAACGTCACTAAGGCGGGCAGGTGAAGAGACCAAGGTGTGCAGCGAATACTCTTGTCTATCTCGGTTTTGCGTGTGGGCGAGACGTTTACACACCCCACAACCTACATTGCATACGATGGGCACTTACACTCCAACGCTTCCCTCACAAACGTAAACGTCATATTATTTGATTCAAAATTGCCATCGATTTTATGCAGGCTACCCCTACCAACACGGAAGGCAGTGCAGCACAGTCTGTGCAATGGCTTGAGCTTGCGCAGTCGAAGGTGAGTAGCGGTGTCACGCGATACAATGAGAATAGCCGATAGTACGGTCGATTTTTTACTTGCATCAAGTCAACCAGAACCTGAAGCTTGGGATGGGAGTGCAGGGCAAGGAGATTGCATCCCAGGTAACACATCTGCGTGCTTCAGCACAAACAGGGGCAGCAGAGCTCCAAACGCTGATACAGCAGCATAATGAGGATCAAGCAACTGTGGACATGCTACAAGAGAAGCTCGCAGATGCCGAGGAAGAAATTCAAGTTTTGCGGCTGCAGGCAGAGCGTGCAGCTATTCTAGAGGTGCAGAGTGAAATATCGTCACGACTGGTGGAAGACCTCCAGGTGAGCTCTGGATGCAAGTGCAAACACCCGGCGTGGTGTGCAGCCTGAAGTGTAGGATGACCTTCATGATGCATGGCATGGCATGGTAGGTCGTTGGTCCTCATCCCGCTGGTGCAGCTACGTGTCATCCCTTGTGTAGTCTGTATGCCCGAGAACTTACGGGTACACAGCTGATTACAACAGTTGTTGTCCACTGCAACGCATCGTGGAACATGAGATGCCTGAGAGCATTCGCAAATACGTGGGTTACACCTTCGCCTTGTGTTCCCTGTTCTCCGCAGTTGTCAGTGCAATTCAATAAATCAGACTTCATAGTCTCTTTTTCGAGGCGCTTCAGTGTGACCTGTTCTGGATCTCCATCCAGGCTTTGAGCGAGGTCCGCTCAGAAAACCTGGAGGAGGCCGTTACTCGACTGAGGTCCATGGAGGAGGAGCTGCATGTTGCACTCGATGAGGTAGAGTCTGAGAGCATGCGCGGAACCAGCATGTTTGAGGCCAAGGACTCCGAGGCAGCGAATCTACGCGCTAGGGTCTCAGCAAATGAGGCTGAGATCTCTCGAATGGTGTCGGAGTTGGAGGGTGCTCAGACCCAACTACAGGAGAGGACTGCTGCTGCAGAAGCTGCAAAGGTACTTCCATGCACTGGACTGCTAGTAGCATGGGCAGTCACTTGCAATGCCATCATGATACTTCTGCCTGGCGGATCTCAGCGCCTGCTAATGCTGATGCTTTTGGCGTCTCATTGCTTTCTGGTTTATAGTCCTGTGACTTGCAAGTAATTTGGTCGCTTGATTGCTCAAGTCGGCCCCAGTGTGGCGGCAGCAATTTTACATCGCAGATACACTTGATGCAGGCTTCCAAGGGGCAAATGGATCTGGAAGTGTCATCGTTGCGCAACAAGTTTGCATTGCTCCAACGGAATTACAATGCCATGAAGAGATCCAGAAAGAAGAAGGGCAAGGCTCAGGTGCAAGCTGAGATTGAGAATGCAGAGCAGTACGCGGCCAAGCTTGAGGAACGAATTGACAAGGTGGAGGGTGACCTTATGAGTGCACGCTTGGAACTGTCAGCGGCTTCGCGGACCCATCACGAGGCTCAGCTCAGTGCACAGTGCGCCCAGGCAGAACTTCAACGCCGAGTGGAGGCTCTGCAGGCTGAGGCCACGGAGAAGCAGGAAGGAGGACTTCAAGAGATTGCCCTCCTCACAATGGAGCTGGAAGAGCTGCGGGGGCATGACTGGGAAGACAAATACAAGGCAAGCGCAGCGCAGGTGGGATGGCCGCATTCTCTATGCTTCTCCGGAAACCTTATTCCGTGGACGTAGGCGATTATGATTTCTGACAGGCTCGGCTTCTGGGAAACAAGCAGAAGAATAATCTGTGCAGGTTGAAGTGCTGAAGGCTGACCTGGATGTGAGAAGTAAATGCGTTCAAGAGTCAGCGGAGGAGATCCGCTTGTTGAGGAAAGAGCTGCATAAGAAGGCTGAAGCTCTGCATGCAGCCAAGTCGGAGCTGAAGCAGCTCAAGCATCAAGTCCAGCAGCAGCTGAAGGAGTTACATCTGACAAGTGCGTAGCTTTCACTTTTGACCTCACTGCTTTATGCTCGATCTGTGGCACATTGGTCCTCTGTTCATGTCTGCCGTTTTGCTGCTGGGACTGCAAACAAGGCGGACCCTCACGTCTCACATGAATCTGTGCTTGCAGAAGAGCAGCTGAAGGTTGCTAATAAGACTGTGGAGGATCAGAAGATTGAGCTTCGTGAGTTGAGAGGGGAATTGCGGGACACACAAGATGAGCTGGAAGGAAAGTGTGACGAAATTAGCCAGTTGCAGGGCAAAGTTGTGAACATTCGCAGCCATGCGCTGAAGCTGGAAGATGAACTCCGGAGCATGTCTGGTGGAGAGGCCAGCAATGTGCACCGAACGGCCGAGCTGCAAAAAGAATTGCGCAGTCAGAAAGCCGCAGCAGGTATGGAATGTCTGTCTTGCTGTTCTGCTACCTCTCTAACGTGTGCTAGTGGCAGTGCATGATATCAAGTCATTACTGTATAGGGGAGGCTGAAAAGAAATTACAGCGTATGCGGGAAGACCTGGACGGGGTGTCTGAACGAGAAAAGGTTCTCAAAGAGACAACTTCAAGGCTTTCTAAAGAACTCAGTGAAGAACGTAGCAAGAGCGATACAGCAGAGACTCAGCTGTCAGATGTGCGCGAGCAGCTGACGTCACTGCAAGACGCCATCAAGAGCAAGGACAACCTGCTTGCTGAGCTGCGCACAAATCTCAGGGAAGGCACAGAGGTGCGAGACAACTGAACATGCAGATGCAGATGCAATGTCAATACGAAATTCCAGTATCATGTAGGGGAGCTGCAGCTACAACGCTCATCGACTCGTAGTGCCAATGGTGATCGGCGTTATTGTAGTCGAGCATAGAACATGTGGACGATGCAAGCATAGAATATATGCTTGATGATAACCTGGAGCTCACAAAGTTTTCTTCAGGTGTTGTTTCAACACTGATGTCCTCACTGGAGGTGCAGAAAATGGAACGCCAAGACCATGAGATGGCTGCGCTGCGTGCGGAGGTGGACAAGTTGAAGCGGCGGGAAGTTGGCTGGGCAACTGAGTTACAAGACGCTGCCACAGTTACCAGCCAGCTCACTGAGCGCATGGAGGTGCTTGAGTCCGTGCTGGCTACCAAGGAAGAGGCCCTTCGGGTCGCACAGGTGCGCCGGCTTGTCTGGCTTGGACATTTCTCAGAATGCTGCTTGCTTGTGCACAGGGTGGCTTTCCTTGGGTCTTGTGGCTCAATGTGATTTTGAATCTACGCTTTGCCTGGCTGGCCTGGTGCGCCATGGCACAGGCGCACAAACCCATGTCTATCTGGAAGAAACGCCCAAGCACTGTATCATGCGATGGCCTATACACACGTAGAACTTGTAGCACAGGCCAATGCTGATGGTATGAGAAAGGGTGCAGGGAGAACTGGAGGTTCAGGATTGTAAGTTGCAGCAAGCACAGCGCGAAAAGTCCAGCCTCGAGGATGAGGTGACAGCGCTGCTCGACACTGCGGATCTGACTGGAGGGGGCAGCGATATGCAAGGGCAGTCCGGGGCAGGTGGCAAAGGACCAGGAGCAATGCTGCACTCAGCATTGCAGCAGCTCCAGGCCGAGCTTAAGCGCGAAGCCTTGGCAAACGAGAAGCTGATGGTCAAGGCGGAGACACTGCTGAAGGGAGGGGGTCCTTACAAAGATGAAGTGGATGCAAACAGCAGCGCTGGTACCTCCGCCGACTGCTCTGTGGACAGTGGCGCCAGCAATGGCACCGGCAGCTCTGGCCATGAGCATGCAGAGGAGCAAGACAAGCTGCGGCGTCAGCTGAAAGAGATGGCTGAGCAGGTGCAGCAGCGTGAAAAAGAGAACGAGCGACTGAAGACACGTGTAAAAGATTTGCAGCAGGAGGCAACGTGCGATCCCGCCCACCTCCCCACGGTTCCCGCTTAAAGAGTACGGTTTCATACAATGTGCGAGGGTGACACAAAAAGCTGCACAGTTGATGATGACATGCGAAGCAACTCTCATGCAACGCAGTTCACCAAATTCATGTTTGTGCAGGACTCAGGCAGCTCAGGCTGCGGAAACAAACCCGGAGCTCAAGCAGCTCATGAAATCGTTGGAGCAGGAGAACGAGTCTCTCCGGGATAAGGTGCAGAATATGGGGCACATCCTCAAAGCCAACCAGCAAACAGTTGGGGCATATATTGCAAACAGCCAGCAGGTCTTGCAACGGGCGGGGATGGCGGATAAGCAAAGGACTCGTTCGCGCTCTCCGAGATGAGATGAATCGAATTCTCGAGCCCTTAGGATTCGTTTCGAGGTACCAAGCCGTGTGCATATGCAGTGCCACGAGGACGCCTCGTGACTCGGCGTTGCTGACGTGGGTAGCTGTAGAGATACCGGTGTAGAGACTGTCGTGACGGAGCTCAACCATCAGGCCACATGAATTCATTCCGCTATCCGTACAGCCCTTTTAAATTTTGAACGATGTCATGCGCCGCTCTCGTGGAACATGCAAATTACCCGAGACTGATTGGAGCGCTGTGTTCATACGTCTATCAAACTGACACTCAATTTGCTCACCTACGCCAGTGAATGCTGATTACAATGATTAGATCAATTTCTCACGTACTTGGAGGCTGGTGCGTCCAGCAGGGCCGGGCTGGCGCGATCGGCTTAGGCTCTGTCGCGGCCCATCAAATTCGGCATGCCGGACATGCGGAAAATACAAATACGTTCATTCGAGAGGTGTGCTTCACTAGGTCTTAGTGCTTACTATACACTGCTTGCTGGGCGATTTCGGTTTTTCGGCACTGGCAATCAGGTTCTCTCTAAAAGCTTCAGTGGCCAGATTTTGACGCAAAACGAGTCCTGCACAAGTTGTTCCAGCTTGTGTTTTCATCCATATTGCGTGTCTATGCATGATCTCCGGATGTTTTGTGTTTGGTTGACTCGGCCGGAAATAGTCGACAGTATACCAGAGCTCGGTATCACCAGACCCATGGTCACAGCACACATGACTGATAAATATGTGTCATGATATTTGTGATACGCACATTTGTCATAGCTTGTCTCGCCGGCAGTGGTACGGCGGGGTCGCAAGCACCTGAAAAACGGAAGAGTATGGCAGTGGCACACTTCAAGTGTAACGCCTTACATTTTGCACTCTTTGTTGTGCGTTATGCGTGAGACTCTCACCTGCCAGCTGGCGAGATCAACATCCCGTCTGCACATGTATGCGGACATGGCACCACCCATTCATCATTGGCAGCCTTCGTTAGGACTCTGCAGCACGGCAAATCCTTTCGTGGATCAGCTCTGCCAAACGTGCTAGTTCAACTTGTTGTCAATCGGGCTCCTGCAATCAAGATAGTTCAACATGTGCATCCTGCAGCTGCGTGCATTGTTATCAAGCTGAGCATTTGTCAGCTCAGATGTAAATTCCTTGATCCTGCATTGGTCACGATGAGGATACGTCTCATGCACAACCAGGCTGCCCCTCATGCAAGAGATGCCACTTCAGGCTGCTGCTGTGCAGGCACTAGCGGTGCTCGATCTTCCCCCCGCTATGGAAAAGATCGTGATCACGCCACAGCGAGAGATGACTGTGGAGCTGATCATCAATCGTGATGATGGTAAACCTGAGAGCTTCATGGGGTACCGCGTGCAGGTGCACAGCCTGCCTTTTGCCACCTGACTGATACTGCAATGTTCAGACCTGAATTGCATCAGATTGGGGCATGCTTAACAGGCAAGCATACAACGCCGCAGTTGAACCATGATCTGAGGCTGAGATCGATGGCAGTGAAAACAGGGGTACTGAATGAGCTCCCTTTGGTGTGCAGCATGACAATGCTCGTGGGCCATTCAAAGGAGGTTTGCGATTCCACAAAGATGCAGATCTGGATGACGTTCGCAGGTGTGCACTTGCTGACACTTGAGTGCTAATGTGCATAATAATGCCAGCGCTTCACAGTTCCCTACTAGCCTGTCATGTGCCGTATCCAAGGAGTTATGCATAATCGGTTTTGGTGTTTGAAGCCTGGCCTCACTTATGAGTTTCAAGACGGCATTGCTAGACGTGCCGTTTGGAGGGGCGAAAGGTCAGACGATTTAGCCTCTGCCTTGCCTTGATCTTTTCTCCGCTTCCCACGAAGGAGAAATTGAAAAACATTATTGCCCATGAGATCGTCTCATGAGATTGTGATTTCCACATGAAAATTGCAGTTGTAGGTGGCATTACCGTGGACACAAAGGCCCTATCTGAACACGAGATTGAGAAACTAACTCGCAAATTTGTACAGGTCCGAGTTCCAGTACTACACTGTGAATGTCCTTCACTCGTAATTATATCATGTCTGCCGTGAACAATCGCGCTCATTGCAACAAGAATCAGGGCATGCGGCAACTAGTGCCGCAATCCTGTGAAAAGGCAATGCTATGTGATCCATGGAAAAAACCGCGCTTCAGCTAGGCGATATTATTTCTGGACTGGAATAAGTGATGGCATGAGTGATTTGCAACATTTGAATGTGTTTCGATTGACGTGTGCAGGAAATCAAGGACATCATAGGTCCGTTTCGGGACATACCTGCCCCAGACGTTGGAACAGATAGCAGAGTGATGGCATGGGTGTGGTCCAACAGCATTGGCGCTTTTCTATGCCTGTCCGACACGATCCTGATGCAGAATAGGACTGCAGATCTTTGATGAATATTCAAAGTTCGAGGGCTTTTCTCCAGGAGTTGTGACTGGCAAGCCGACCTGGCTGCATGGTAGCCATGGTCGAGAGTCCGCCACTGGCAGGGGCACAGTCTATGGGATCAGTAATATGCTGGAAGCGTTTGGCGAGGGCTCCCTCGAGGGAAAATCATTTGCAATTCAGGTGTGGGGCTGGAGCATGCCAATGTATGGCCCGTTTTCAGCGCTGCCTGGTGCATGCTGCTGGCTGGGCCTTGTGTTCAGCATATGTAGGCATTGTCTTGGCCTGAGTTGGCGCCAGCGAAGCCATTCCTGAGTGTTTCTTCAGGGCTTTGGAAATGTTGGGGCATGGGCCGGGCGTTTGCTGGCGGAGCAAGGTGGGATCGTGAAGGCTGTCAGCGATGCCAGTGGCTGTGTATGTGATGACCGACCTGAGGGGATTGACGTACCCAAACTATTGAGGCATCTGCACAAGGGTGGTGAACTCAGCAAATATCCCCACGGACAGCACCTGCTACGGGATGAGATTTTTGATGTCAAGTGTGATGTATTTGTACCCGCTGCCTTGGGCGGGGTTATCACAGGTTCGAGACCAAATACCTGTCTGGTTTGGTAGTGTGCCTTTATAGATGTCTGTTGCATGGAGATGAGAACTGTGCTGGCCTCTTCAACCTCCACATCCCCACCAGATCCGCGAGCCTTCATGTCAGCCTGAGCGTGCATTTGCATTTCTTGTCTACGAGAATGCAATCTCTTCCCTGCGGATAGGCACATTGGTTCAAATTTGTGCAATTGTGACCCACTTGGTTTTTTCAGATCCTGTGGCAAAGAAGATTTCTTGCAAGTACATCGTGGAAGCAGCAAACGGGCCTGTAATTCCCTCTGCAGACCTCATTCTTCGAGCCCGTGGCATACCAGTGCTGCCTGACATTTATACTAATGCTGGAGGTATGCCTACATTTTGCCTCCTGAGCATGTCATATGATACAGCGCCAGAAGCGCTGATGACACAATAGAATGGAGCTTTTTAATGAGGAGCAGGATGCTCATTGTGTCCGTTTGCGAGATGCCTCAAACAAGCAGACTCACCACAATGATACCTGCGAAGCGGGCACTTGCACAGCTGCTTTGTTCGGATGTTCTTTTTGCGCACTACGCCGAACCAGTTTCAAGGTAATCCTGGACTCTGCCATAGTTAATTATGATCAATTCGCAGGTGTCACTGTGAGCTTCTTTGAGTGGGTGCAAAATCTACAGAATTTCAAGGTGTGCTTGCATGTGCCATGCATTCCAGGATTGTTACCCAGTGCGACTTGGCTGCATTGCCAGCACTGATGTAGGCCATCCGGCTTACGTGACTGTATCATGGACATGTTAGATACATCGATCTTCCCATGCTGCGTGCAGTGGACAACTGAACAAGTGAATGGTCAGCTGAAGACCCGAATGGATGAAGCATTCCAGAGTATGTGGGAGAGCAGTCAAGAGCATGACGTTCCTCTGCGAACAGGAGCTTTTACAGTGAGCCTGAGGCGCGTTGTGAGAGCGACCGTGAACAGGGGCTTCAACTAGAAGGAAATGCAATCTGCTGGGCCCGCTTGCTAATGTAGAACAATGGGTGTGTGCCAAACATCTGTTTCACATTAGAGAACATTGTTACTGCACTGCGCCGGCATTGTGGCGGCTTGTTTACGGGAAGGCGTGAGCAATAGCATGCTGCTAGCAGAGTCTACGCGGTCTGACGTTCAGACGTCCCCTCATGCTGCCCAGGCGGCGCACAGGTACCGCTAGCATGACGGTTGGTGGTGGTGCAGCTGTGAACAAGCTCGTCTCTGTATACATCGCATGTAAATCCACTGGACTAGCACATACTACCGCCTTCTGCTTGAATGCTTGGCCTTCTGATGGCGAAAGCGATTGCTGCCCGGTCTCAGCGTCGTGATTGTGACTGTTCCGCCGTGGTCCTCTCAGGCTGATTCACCCAGTGATCCCAGCTCATGCCTGTATGATTCCGAGAGCTCAAGTGACAGTTACTGCACCGCGCCGGCATAGTGACAGATTGTGCACGGGAACACGGGCTAGAGACGCGAGAAGTAGCGTGCTACCAGCAAGGTATACAGTCTGAGGTTCGGACCTGCCATGATGCTTCCCAGCTTCTTGTTTACGCCCCTGTCTACTCACGATGGTATATTGAATTGAAGCGTGCGCGTGTGGAGCAGTTGTCGCTGCAGCACTTCAAGCAATCCAGGGCGTGGATTCCAGGCCCGCCCTGCGCAAGGCCGGCGCTCCGACGGAGCGTGTCCGTGCGGGCTGTCGCGGGTCCAGCAGGAACCGCCCTAGCTGGAGCCGTGCGTGGTCACATGGTGACTCACATCGCAGACATGCGCTGGCTGCTGCGAGGTCCTCATCCTGTGGCTAAAAATCGAGGGGCCATATCACGAGTTTGGCGAATTTTGCATTTCTGCTGCAGTGGCGGACCCCACTCCGTGCCCATGCATGCCCAGTGGACCATATGCATATGCACGCCGGAAATACTGCTAGCCAGCATGCGAGTCAGGTTGTACCTCCGCAACGTAGTCTCCCAGCGTGAGGGCCTCGACGGTGGGGAGATCACTTCCCGCACACCGAGACAGTTGGCGACGAACCTCAACATGTATTACTGCAAGATCGGCCGCAGCAAGCTGGCCTTGCGATTACTTAAACCGCACTGGCAACCCTGTTGCCAGCCAGTTTGTGGAAACTGTATTGAGATAGCTGAGCTGCGCCAGTATGCCAGCGGAACCCGCAAACGCAGTGCAGTGCACGTGCCCGTCCCCATCGAGGTGACGGGGCAACTGCTGCGGCAACTTAAGTAGTGAGGCTGCCGCTGCTCCCCAGCAGTCTTTCATCAATTCTAGCCTGCAGCTCAAGCACATCTATATGCTCTGCGACGCCTGATGCATTTATTCTGTCAGAAATATGCTCTATCTGCAGGTTAGACGCGCAGTCTTAAGTCAGGTCAGGTAACCAGCATTCCATACCTGCTGCGCACAGAGGTAGAACCGAGGAATGCGAGGGAGAGATCGGATACTGCTAGTACCGTGAAACAGTGATAAGAATGGTTACAGATCTCAGTGTGCATATGCTTATATGCACACTGAACACACAAGGTTACGGCGGGAAACCCTCGCGGGATCTCTCTCACTACATCGAGACAATCTCGGCTGGCGGCTTACCCCTGCACTGGATCCGCGGATCGACCGTGCATGGGTGCACCTGTCACCACACTGCTGCCCGCTGTCACAATGCATGAGCCTGCGGGCAGCAGTGTGGTGACAGGTGCACCCATGCACGGACGATCCGCGGATCCAGTGCAGGGGTAAGCCGCCAGCCGAGATTGTCTCGATGTAGTGAGAGAGATCCCGCGAGGGTTTCCCGCCGTAACCTTGTGTGTTCAGTGTGCATATAAGCATATGCACACTGAGATCTGTAACCATTCTTATCACTGTTTCACGGTACTAGTTGTATCTTGTCTCCCCTCAGCATCTCTCCGGTTCTACCTCTGTGCGCAGCAGGTATGAGAAAAGGTCAGCATGCTGTCAACGCATCTGCGGATGTTGACGAAGCTGAGAAAAGCCTGGGGAAGGGAAAGCGCATGAAAAAGGCCGAGCGCGATAAGTTGAGGGATGAGGAGAAACGCAAGTACAAGTTGCTTGCGACGACAGAATTAGACGAGTTTTTAGTGCAGTCTTGTGATAAGGATATCATTCCTTATATGGCCTTTTTCAGAGACACCTCCGTTGAGGTGTTCCAAGATCTGCTGCGGCAGCAGCGTCCGTGGGGGGTTGAGGTGTATGCATACCCTAGGGATGACAAGCTGCGGAAGTTGTCCCCGCGGGGTGTGCCTGCATACTGGGTCGGGGTTGGTCTGGGCCCCAGCATGCAGCGTGTGTACGCCCAGGATGTTCCGGGGGGTAGGGTTTTTGTTGTGCGTCAGGTCATGTGCAGAGTTTGTATACGGTTGCCTTCGAGGGGGACGATGAGGGTGAGTGTGTGACTGATGCTGATGTCCTCCCTTTCGCGGCAGAGCACACGCATGATGGGGGAGTGTTGCGCCGTCTGCGTGACCAGCTTCACACCCCCCCTGGTCATGGTAGGGTTCCTGTCATGGAAATGACATTCCGGCAGGACAACCCTGAGCCCAGTCCTGCTGTGTACTCTCCACGATTTGGAGCTGGCTCCTCTGCGGAGATAATCCGACGTGACCCTGCTAGGGCAACACCGGAAATAGCCAGAGCAGCTTTGCATCGCACGCGTGCGACTTCCAGAGCTGCTGCTCACCCTGACGTCCCTGTCCCCCCTCGTGTGCACGGCGAAGTGCATCATCCTGTCGCCATGCCCTCTCGCACTGCGCAGTATGTTGTCACGCGCAATGCCGTGTTGCACGACCCTGGTGTGGAAGCTGCGTTTCCTGTTCAAATGTCTGTCAGTGCGTCTGATGATGACATGGATGAGGACGACGACAGTCCTGGCATCTATGACGACGATGATGAACAACGCATGGCTTACACCGTCTTAGATGATGAACGGGCTGCGGCCGATCAGAATCTGGAGGCTCAGCGGGTCCGTTCCGGAAGTAATTCGGCAGCGGCCTCAGCATCTGGCGCGGGGGCAGTTGCTCAGCCCTGCGAGGAGCTGAGGCGCCGAGGCCCTTCTGTGAGGATGAGCCAGATGAGGTGGAGACCGGGTCCGAATTAGGCGCAGTTGGGGTTGATTTGCCTGACGAGGTGAGGGCCATTCCAGCTGCCTTACCTCATATTAAAATCAATCGTCTTGTACGCAGACGCCTTGTTCCATTGGCTGCGGATGTAGCAGCTCCTCTCGATCATGCCGTTACAGCGATGAGCGGCTGTGGGGGTCAAGCGGTGAGTGATGCCACGACGCTGGAGGTAGAGTTTTAAGGCCGCGACCATGAACTCTCCCCCTTTGTCGGTGTGTAGGATGCGCACACCCGGTTCACTTGGCTTCACCACATTCACCCGAATGCGTTCAATAATGTAAGAGATCATGGCCGCAGCCTCACTCTTTTTGCGCAGACCGACCACGAAAGTATAACGGGTAAAGGCACACATCACAAACAAAACATATTTCACACCACCAATTCCTACTGGAGAGACAGGACCAGCTAAATCGGCGTGCAGTTGCTCACTAGGCCACTTGGCCTGACCCATGAGCTCACGATCATTGGCAGAAAAGTTACCCGCAGGCACTTTGCCAATTCTGCAGCCGTGACACCGATTTCCCAGTGGCTCGGAATCGACATCCAAATTCAAATGACCATAAAATTCACCGTTGGATTGCATGCGTTTGAGAACCCAATTCGACTGATGAAAAGACAAGTGCGCAAGAAAAGCAGGTTCCAGCAAGTATGCATCATGCGGGACCTCAGCTCCTCCAGCATTGGGTCGCTGCAGGTCAATGGCCGCGACCGCTGTCAGAAAGTCTATCCTTCGTCAGGTCAGACGCGCAGTCTTATGTCAAGTCAGGAGGCCAGCATCTCATACCTGCTGCGCACAGAGGTAGAACCAGAGAGACGCTGAGGGGAGACAAGATACAACTAGTACCGTGAAACAGTGATAAGAAATGGTTACAGATCTCAGTGTGCACATGCTTATATGCACACTGAACACTCAAGGTTACGCTCGGGAAACCCTCGCGGGATCTCTCTCACTACATCGAGACAATCTCGGCGGGCGGCTTACCCCTGCACTGGATCCGCGGATCGTCCGTGCATGGGTGCACCTGTCACCATACTGCTGCCCGCAGGCTCATGCATTGTGACACCCGCACATGTGCACATGATGCCACTGCTGTTGATCCTCAATCACTGAGGTCGGACTGCTCTGGTTAGACCAGACTACCCCCCTATTGACAGGAGCACCGACGAGAATTGGTTTGGTCTCGACTGCCATTTTGAGCGCAAAGACAGGGTGACCATCCACATCTAGTTCCGGATATTTGACGTCATCCTCTACGTCGGTAGCCATATCACCCAGACCAAGAACATACAACACATTTCTACGCGTATCTAGGAACATCTGCTCATGTCTAAGACCCATTGTGCTGAGCAGGTTGTACGGACATTCAGGGGCATAGTAAACACCAGGGATTTCCACATCCAGCGGATGCTTGTTCCCATGTTTGTCCACATAAGTACCCAGGTTCACCTGAATGGTTCCCCTGCCCATGATAGAAAGCTGCCCTGGTCCCGCGAGATTGGCAACTTTCTGACACGGACCGTACTCAGTGAACATTTCACGATTTCCTACTATATGCATGTCCGACCCACTATCGACAATAATGTTCCACGGCAGAGACGCGTCCGGTTGCGGATACTTGGCAGGCATCTCTATAGCGCAAACATACTTGGCCGCAGCCTGTTTGCGTTGGGGGCAGTTCGCACGTAAATGTCCCTTCTTCTTGCAGAAGGAACAGCTCTGGTCTCCTCGCGAGGAGCCTGGCCGGCCGCGAGAGCGGCGACCACAGGACCATCACCACGGTGCTGCTTGCGCCAGCCATGGCCTGGTTTGCCCGCGGGCGCCCCAGACCTAGCCTGCAGCTGTCGCTGTGATTTGAGCAAGTCAGCATGCTCAGTCAAACGTGATATGATCACATGAGGGGAGGAGTGTTGGACTTCGCCGCGCACAGCGTTGAACTCCTCCCCCACTTCTAACAGTTTCAAACGAAGCCATCGCTGGCCCACATCGGCACCTAGTGCCTCCAGTTGAGTGTAAACACTCATCACATCACCACAATATGTCGCGACATCTTTATTGCGTTGTGACAAAGAATTGAACCGACTCCACAGTCTGTGGATTTCGGCTTCGGTGCTAGGCCTATACTTTGCAGTCAAATAGGCCCATGCTTCACACAGGTGTGACATGCGATAGACAGTCGTCCTATCCGCGTCAGGCAAAGACATCAGGACCTGTGTCCTCGCCCTAGCATGGACACGCTGTTCGTCCGCAGACGGTGCGTGCTGCAATAAGTGGTCTAACTCGAATTGACCTAACCACAAAAAGACTTTCTGCTCGTACGCAACGAAGCTTTCGGTCTTAAAATTCCATTCAGGCAATTTCCCTTTGGTCAAATCAGGCTCGCTACGTCCCCGAGATGCACGCAGCGCTTCGGTCAACGTCTCGAGCGTGATGAATGACTCAGTGTGACCGTGATCGTCAACAACATGAGAGGAAAGAGGCACCTGCTGGCTGCTCTGCCCAGTATGGGAAGAGGGTCGTGGCCGGACAATTCGTCCGCCCCGGAGCAACATACCCGCGGGCTGTTCTCCGTCAGGGAGCTGCTGGTCAGCGTCCCTGTCGACGAGAGGCTGCTGGTCAGCATCGTCACGCCTCTCCTCGCGAGGAGAGTTGGCGTTGGAGTTGGCGTTGGAAAGAGACATCCAGCAGTAGGAACGGACGGTTGTTTGTTGCGCGCAGCAACTAACCGATGGGATTGCTCGCAGACAGGTCGAGAAAGCAGACAGTCTGTCCAGAAGCAGACAGGTCGAGAAAAATAAGCTAACGCGTTCGCTTTTCTCAGCGCTGATCATTAAAACAAGCTTCTCGAATTGTGTCTAACAACAATATACTACGAGATAGCTAAATAATGCCTGCGCTTTTGACCGCAGTCTGAGCGCCGGCAGAACAGTGGAATGCCCGCCGTGTCTGCGCACATACATTGGCCGACGGCTTCCTGAACAAGACCATAGACAGACATAACGCTAACATTCATCGATACCATGTCAGAAATATGCTCTATCTGCAGGTAAGACGCGCAGTCTGAAGTCTTAAGTCTTAAGTCGGGTCAGGTAACCAGCATTCCATACCTGCTGCGCACAGAGGTAGAACCGAGGAATGCGAGTCAGAGATCGGATACTGCTAGTACCGTGAAACAGTAAGAAGAATGGTTACAGATCTCAGTGTGCACAAGCTTATATGCACACTGAACACTCAACCTAGGTTACGCCGGGAAACCCTTGCGGGATCTCTCTCACTACATCGAGACAATCTCGGCTGGCGGCTTACCCCTGCACTGGATCCGCGCATCGTTCGTGCATGGGTGCACCTGTCACCACACTGTTGCCCGCAGGCTCATGCATTGTGACATATTCAGCGTGCAGCGCAGTGTTAGCGAATCTGAGGCGCAGCTAGTGTTAGTGTCAGGGGTCTACAGTCCGCCGGAAAGTCAAGGCAAAAATTTGTTTTTTGATAAAATTCCGGGCAGTTTTCTGGGACGGCGCCGGGGTACTCCGGTGGGCGACGAGGAAAATGCGCGGCGTGCTGTGTCCCCAATGCATGAGCCTGCGGGCAGCAGTGTGGTGACAGGTGCACCCATGCACGGAGGCGCGCGGATCCAGTGCAGGGGTAAGCCGCCAGCAGTGATTGTCTCGATGTAGTGAGAGAGATCCCGCGAGGGTTTCCCGCCGTAACCTTGAGTGTTCAGTGTGCATATAAGCTTGTGCACACTGAGATCTGTAACCACTTCTTCTTACTGTTTCACGGTGCTAGCACTCCCTTGAAGCGTTCCTCGGTTTTACCTCTGTGCGCAGCAGGTATGGAACGCTGGCTGTCCTGACCTGACCTGTACTAAAGACTGCGCGTCTGACCTGACAAGATAGAGCATTTCTGACACAGAAGCGCCCCAATCGACCAAAGGTAATTGTGTCGATCACAGCAAAACACTTGGAATATATGTGCCCAGGCCCATCCCTGCTTTGTGCTGTCCTCGCTACTGATAGCTCTGTGGAGCTATGGAATCGCGCTGCTCGTTGATCTCTGTACGGATCAGGGTGCAGCATCCCGCGAGATCTGGCGATCTTCTGCGGGCATTGGGATTTGTATGTATCATCCTTTGTCAATCCAATACAGCATGATGGTGCTGCATGGAGACACAGACGTAGACTGGCTTGCATGGTCATTGACGATGCACCCTTGGCGTGCGCAAGCGCCGTCCAGGGGTATGCATGCGACGCATGCATGATGGGGCACGCACTGCGCTGGCACTTCGCACTGCCAAAAGGCTAAGGCATAAGGTGGCATGACGCATGGGATAGGTATGTGAGATTATACATGCTGAGGAATGCTGGTGGCACTTTATGGGCATGTGGAATTATGCACATGTAGCTGTATGCATGCAGCTCATGTGCACAGCTGTGACATGGTACAGGCTGGCATTCTGAGGTATTCTTTGGTATACTTTCGGCTGGCTCAAGTTTGCAAGGCACTAGCCTGAGATACATACACATGTATCCACAATTGGTGCCTGCACATCTGGAATAGGTGTGCTTCTGAGCAGACCGATTTGGCCATTACAACAACGGTGCATTATACGCTCTTACGGCATTTTATACGCCATACGGCACAATATACGGCAAAGCGAGAGATTCAAATATTATACGACTGGTGAATTGTATATGACCGAGGTTATACGTTTTCGGCGGACCTTACTCTGAGGATCAGCGGGGCAATTGCAGGCTGTGTAAGCATAATCAGAAACCTGGCAAATCTACTACGATGGACCACACCTATCTGTGAAATTTACGGGCCATCCGATGTACAGCAACCAAAGAAAAGCAAGATGCTGGCCTGGTTGGGGCTTACGCCGCTAAAATGGCTGCAAAGGCAGATCAAACAGCTGCTGTCAATGGCCCCCCTCGTGTAGGCAGTAATGCCAGGGTACTGGAGTGACCTGCTATGGTTGCAAGTACAAGATGCACTGCCGCGTGTTCCTCAACCATCCCAATGACTTGTACATTGTGTTGCATGATCATGGGAAGCACAGCAGTGATCCCACAAAGGAGGGTGTCACAATGCATGCGCCTGCGGGCAGCAGTGTGGTGACAGGTGCACCCATGCACGAATGATCTGCGGATCATGTGTGGGGGTAAGCCGCCAGTGGGATTGTCCCGGAGTAGTGAGGGAGATCCTGCGAGGATCTCCCGCCGTAATCTTGACTATTCAGTGTGCATATATGGTTGTGCACACGGAAAGCTGTAACCTTTCTCTCACTGTTTCACGGTACTAGTCGTATCTTGTCTCCTCCTCAGCATCTCTCTGGTTCTACCTCTGTGCGCAGCAGGTATGAGATGCTGGCCTCCTGACTTGACATAAGACTGCGTGTCTGACCTGACGAAGGATAGCCTTTCTGACATGGTATCGGTGAGAGGTTACGATCCTCTGACCTATGGTCTTGTTCAGGAAGCCGTCGGCCAAAGTCTGTGCGCAAACACGGCGGGCATTCCACTGTTCTGCCGGCGCTCAGACCGCGGTCATAAGCGCAGGCATCATTAGGCGATCTCGCAACACTGTTATTAGATACAATTCGAGACGCTTGCTTTAATGATCGGCGCTGGGAAAAGCGAATGCGTTCGTTTATTTTCTCAACCTATCGGCTTGCGAGCCATCCCATGGTTTTGTTTGCTGCGCGCAACAAACCACCCTCCGTCCTACTGCAGGATGTCTAACTCCGATCGCTCTAACGCCAACTCTCCTCGCGAGGAGAGGCAGGACGAGGCTGATCATCAGCCAATCGACAACAGGGACGCTGACCAGCAGCTCCCTGAAGGAGAACAGCCCGCGGGCATGTTACTTCGTGGCGGACGAGTTATCCGACCACGTCCCTCTTCCCAGACTGGGCAGAGCAGCCAGCAGGTGCCTTTTTCCTCTCATGTTGTGAACGATCATGGTCACACTGAGTCTTTCATCACACTCGAGACGTTGACCGAAGCGCTGCGTGCATCTCGGGGACGTAACGAGCCTGATCTGTCCAAAGGGAAATTGCCTGAATGGAATTTTAAGACCGAAAGCTTCGTTGCGTACGAGCAGAAAGTCTTTTTGTGGTTAGGACAGTTTGAGTTAGACCATCTGTTGCAGCACGCACCGTCCGCGGACGAACAGCGTGTCCACGCCAGAGCAAGGACCCAAGTCCTTATGTCTTTGCCTGACGCGGATAGGACCACTGTCTATCGCATGTCACATCTGTGTGAAGCATGGGCCTATCTCACTGCAAAGTAGAGGCCTAGCACTGACGCTGAGATCCACAGACTGTGGAGTCGTTTCAACTCTCTGTCACAGCGAAATAGAGACGTTGGGTCGTACTGTGGTGAAGTGATGAGTGTGTACACTCAATTGGAGGCACTAGGTGCCGATGTGGGCCAGCGATGGCTCTGATTAAAACTTTTAGAAGTGGGGGAGGAGTTCAATGCTGTGCGCGGCGAAGTTCAACACTCCTCCCCTCATGTCATCATTGCACGTTTGCCTGAGCATGCTGATTTGCTCAAGCAGCAGCGGCTGCAGGCTAGGTCTGGTCCGCCCGCGGGCAAACCAGGCCAAGGCTGCCGCAATCAGCAGCGAGGCGACGGTCCCGCAGTTGCCGCGCTCGACGCTGGCAAGGCTCCTCGCGAGGAGACCAGGACCTGCTTCTTCTGCAAGAAGAAGGGACACTTGCGTGCGAACTGCCCCCAGCGCAAACAGGCCGGCCAAAGATGTTTGTGCTGTAGAACTGCCTGAAGAGTTCCCGGATCATGATGCATTAGCACCGTGGAATTTTATCATTGATAGCGGTTCTGACATTCACATTGTTGGCAATCGCGACATGTTCACTGAGTATGGTCCGTGCCAGAGAACTGCCAATCCCGCGGGACCAGGCAAGATCCCCATTATGGGCAGGGGAACCATTCAGGTGAACCTGGGCACCTATGTGGATGAGCATGGGAATAAGCATCCTCTGGATGTGGAAATCCCGGGTGTGTACTATGCCCCTGAGTGTCCATATAACATACTGAGTACTATGGGTCTTCGTCACGAGAAGATCTACTTAGACACGCGTAGGAGTGTGTTGTATGTCCCCGGTTTCGGAGACATGGCTACTGGTATTGAGGATGCGTCCAAACACCAGGAGCTGGATGAGGATGAGTGTCGCGTCTTTGCTTTCAAAATGTGTTCCATCAAGAAGCCTGTTCTTGAGGGTCATCCTGTCAACAGGGGAGTGGTGTGGTCCGACCAGAGCAGTCCGACCTCTGTTGTGGCAGATCAACACCAGTGGTGTCATGTGGCCGCTGCGGCGATCGACCTCAAGCGCCTCAATGCTGGGGGAGCTGAGGTCCCACATGATGCTTACTTGCTGGAACCTGCATTCCTAGCTCATTTGTCGTTTCATCAGTCGACGTGGGTCTTAAAACGGATGCAGTCAAATAGTGATTTTTATGGTGACCTGAATTTGAAAGTTGACCCCGAGCCAATGGGGAATCGTTGTCACGGCTGCAGAATTGGCAAAGTGCCCGCGGGCAAAATCTCAGCCAATAATCGTGAGCTCTTAGGCCAGGCGAAATACCCTGGCGAGCAATTGCATGCTGATTTGGCTGGTCCCATCACTCCAGTTGGGATCGGCGGTGTGAAGTATGTTTTATTTGTGATGTGCGCCTTCACGCGTTATACTTTCATTGTCGGTCTGCGTAAGAAGAGTGAGGCTGCGGCCATGATCTCTTACATCATTGAGCGCGTTCGGGTGAATGTGGTGAAGCCAGGTGAACCGGGTGTGCGCATCCTTCACACCGACAAAGGGGGAGAGTTCATGGTTGAGGCCTTAAAGCTCTACCTCCAGCGTCGTGGCATCACTCACCGCACCACCCCCACAGCTGATCATCGCTGTAATGGCATGATCGAGCGGAGGATCGGTATTGCTTTCGAGGCAGTCCGAGCTGTACTGCTTGCGAGCGGTCTTCCTCTGTTCCTGTGGATTGAATGCCTTGCCAGTGTCATCCATGGTCACAATCTCACGCCGTGCTCGGCGCTGCACCATGACAAACTGGCAATAATGATGAAAGCTCAGAAAGCTCAGCGTGATGCCAATACAGCTGCGGATGTACAGCAGGCTGAGCGGGCTAATAAGCGCATGAAAAAGGCCGAACGTGATAAGTTGCGGGAGGAGGAGAAGCGCAAGTGGGAGTTGCTCACTATGACAGAACTGGATGAGTTTTTGACCAGGTCTTGTGATAGGGACATCATTCCCTACATGTCTTTTTTCAGAGACACCTCCGTTGAGGTGTTCCAGGATTTGGTGAAGCAGCAGCGTCCATGGGGGGTTGAGGTGTATGCGTACCCTAGGGATGATAAGTTGCGGAAGTTGTCCGCGCAGGGTATGGTCGCATACTGGGTTGGTGCTGGGCTGGGGCCCAGCATGCAGCGTGTGTACGCCCATGACGTTCCTGGGGGTAGGGTTGTGGTGGTGCGGCAGATCATGTGCACCACGGATCAGATGATCCGACACGTACGTAAGTACGATGCGTCCGCTGTTGTGGACAAGAGAGAACCTGCAGAGTTTGCGAACTCCCTGCAAGTTGTCTTTGAGGGTGATGACGAGGGTGTCCGCGTGACTGACAGTGATGTCCCCTCGTTCGTCACTGACTCCACACATGATGGGGGAGTGCTGCGACGTCTGCGTGAATTTTCGCACGCCCCCCCACGTCATGGTAGAGTCCCTGCCATGGACATGACGTTCAGACAGGACGCACTGCCTGATGAGGCAATGTACTCTCCGCGTTTCGGCGCAGGTTCCTCCGCTGAGGTGCTCCGGCGTGACCCTGCGCGGGACACACCGGAGGTGGCCAGGCACACCATGCATCGCACGCGTGCGATTGCTCGTGCAGCTGCCCACCCTGACGTTGAACCCCTCTTCGGGTCCCAGGACAGGCGCGCCTATCTGGGGCCCCTCCAGCACGCACTGTCGAGTATGTGGTGACTCGCAATCCTCAGCTCCATGACCCTGGCATCGAAGCTGCATGTGTCCTGCCCATGCCTCCGCCGTCGTCTGATGATTCGATGGACGAAGATGATGACGACGACGGTCCTGGCATCTACGATGAGGACGATGCAGATGAGATGGAGGAGTACACCATCAGCGATGATGAACGGGCTGCGGCCCATCAGAATCGCGAGGCTCAGCGGGTCCGATCAGGGAGTAATTCGGCTGCGGCCTCAGCATCTGGCGCGGGAGCAGTAGCTAAGCCCCTGCGAGGGGCTGAGGGGCTGAAACCTTCCTGGGAGGATGAGCCAGATGAAATTGAGATGGAGTCCGGATCCGAATTAGGGGGAGAGGTCCAGGCTGCCCCCTCAGCCGCTGTCGGGGTTGATTTGCCTGATGAGGTAAGAGCCTTTCCAGCTGCTCTTCCCCGCATTAAAATCAATCCTCTTGTACGTAGACGCCTTGTTCCTTTGGCTGTGGATGTAGCTGCTGTGCATGAGCCCGCGGGCTCTGATCTTGCTAGTTGTGAAACAGTAGTAGCTGACATCAAGTCTCCAGGCTGCAATCAGGACACATCAGCCGCGGCTGACTGTGGAGTGTCCGGTGCAGGCCTGAAGCATCAGCATGGGGAGTCTGGTGAGCAGCAGAGTGCTCAGCGTCGTGGGTCACGCAGAGCAGCTGCCGCCAGGAAGCAGAAGCCTTCCGACCCTGATCTGCCTTCTATGAAGGAAGGACTCGCGGGTCCAGACAGGGATGCTTGGCTGCGTGCCATGCAGGAGGAGTGGAAGCACTGGGTGAGCACGGGACATTTATGTTGTGCTATCTGCCTGCGGGTAAGAAAGCTATCTCGGGCAAGTGGGTGTTCAAGATCAAGCGCGGACCTGCTGGTGAGATTCAGCGTTACAAGGCACGATATGTAGCTCGTGGTTATTCTCAGGTAGAAGGAGTTGATTTCTTCGAGACCTGGTCCCCTGTCGGTAGTTACGCGACACTGCGTGTGTTGCTGTCTATTGCTGCTCAGGAGGACTTGGAGATTAAGCATATAGACATACAGTGTGCTTTTCTGAACGGTGACCTGGAGGAAGACGTTTTCGTTGAACAGCCCCCGTACTTCACGGATGGGACAGCACGTGTATGGAAATTGCATAAGACTCTGTATGGCCTGAAGCAAGCCGCTCGCGAGTGGCATAAAGCTTTAGTAAAGGTCTTGGCTGCACTGGGATTTGTGTGCGCACAGAGTGATCCTGGACTGTATGTCAGTAAAACCGGTCGATGCTTTGTTTTCCTGTGGGTGGATGACTTATTTATTTTCAGTTGCTCCGCGGAGCTGCAGGAAATCGTCGGTGTCATTCTCACAAAATTCGAAGGCAGAGACCTAGGTGACCTGTCTTGGGCACTTGGCACTGAGATCACGCGTGATCGAAAGGCCCAAACCATCACAATGACACAACGCAACAAAATCCAGAACTTGCTAGACAAGTACAGTATGTCTGACTGTCGTAAATCTCCCACTCCATTAGTGCCGCGGCAACAGCTAAGGAGTGTGAAAGAGCACCCTGACGTGGAGAAAGCCAGTGCTGCTGAGCATTCCAGGTTCATGAGTGCTGTAGGGAGCATCCAGTATATTGCAGGAGTGACACGACCTGACCCGAGCTATGTGGCACATGCCCTGGCCCGGCACATGTCTAGTAGTCTGAAGGAACATTGGTCTGCCGTGCAACATGTTCTGAGATACCTGCAGTCCACAAAGAATTTAGGAATAAAATTTATAGGCTCTGAGGGACATGGGTGCCTACTAGAGGCGTTTTCAGATGCAGACTTTGCGAATTCTGCAGATCTGAAGAGTGTGTCTGGTATGATTGTTCGGGTGTATGGGAACTGTGTTCTCTGGCGTTCGAAGAAGCAGAGTATAGTGGCTGGGGATACAACAGAGGCTGAGCTCATTGCGATGAGTGCAACAGCCAACGAGCTCATGTGGATGAAGCAGTTGCTTCTCGATGTGAAACTTGTCCCACGTAAGCCAACTCTGTGGGGTGATAATAAGAGTGCCAATATTTTGGCCGTGAACGCTGTTTCCACTGACAGATCCAAGCACATTCGTGTGCGGCACTTGCGAGTGCGGGAATATGTCCAGATGGATGAACTTAAGGTAGCATGGGTTGGCACTGTTGATCAGTTGGCGGATGTGTTTACCAAAGTGCTGCCCGGACCTGCCTTGCAGGAAGTTCGTAATAAACTCCAGCTAGTGGAGACTTAGCAGGGTTTATGGGGGAGTGTCACAATGCATGCGCCTGCGGGCAGCAGTGTGGTGACAGGTGCACCCATGCACGAATGATCTGCGGATCATTTGTGGGGGTAAGCCGCCAGCGGGATTGTCCCGGAGTAGTGAGGGAGATCCTGCGAGGATCTCCCGCCGTAATCTTGACTATTCAGTGTGCATATATGGCTGTGCACACGGAAAGCTGTAACCTTTCTCTCACTGTTTCACGGTACTAGTCGTATCTTGTCTCCTCCTCAGCATCTCTCTGGTTCTACCTCTGTGCGCAGCAGGTATGAGATGCTGGCCTCCTGACTTGACATAAGACTGCGTGTCTGACCTGACGAAGGATAGCCTTTCTGACAGAGGGATGGCAATTATGTTCTTGTAGTTCCGGCGGTGCTACCCGGCTCTCCAACTTTGTCCTCGTAACGCAAAAGGGGCATGCATGCATTGACGGAAAGGCTACCCTTCGTGCAGGTCAGACGCGCAGTCATGCACAGGCCAAGTCAGGAAACCAGCATTCCATATCTGCTGCGCACAGAGGTAGAACCGAGGAATGCTCAGGGAGAGATTGGATTCTGCTAGTACCTGTCACAATGCATGAGCCTGCGGGCAGCAGTGTGGTGACAGGTGCACCCATGCACGGACGATCCGCGGATCCAGTGCAGGGGTAAGCCGCCAGCCGAGATTGTCTCGATGTAGTGAGAGAGATCCCGCGAGGGTTTTCCCGTCGTAACCTTAAGTGTTCAGTGTGCATATAAGCTTGTGCACACTGAGATCTGTAACCATTCTTCTTACTGTTTCCCGGTGCTAGCACTCCCCTTAAGCGTTCCTCGGTTCTACCTCTGTGCGAAGCAGGTATGGAACGCTGGCTGCCCTGACCTGACCTGTACTAAAGACTGCGCGTCTGACCTGACAAGATAGAGCATTTCTGACAGTACCGTGAAACAGTGAGAAGAATGGTTACAGCTCTCTGTGTGCACAATCATATATGCACACTGAATGTTGTGAAATTGCCTCGTAGCGCACAAGGCATGTGCACATGCGGATGCACACACGGGGTGACACGTGGCAGTCACCAGCCCGCGAATGAGAAGACACATTCCAGCTCTCTGTATAGGTCGAACAAGGTCATGGTTCAAGTATTTGACTCAGATACTGACCATGCAGGTGTGATCCCAGATCTCAGGCGTCATGTGCTAAGTACTCCGCACACATACTTAACATTTCGCCCGACTAAACTTACGGTATGACGCTTCCACTCGCGCTTGCATTCGAACACTGAATAGTCAAGATTACGGCGGGAGATCCTCGCAGGATCTCCCTCACTACTCCGGGACAATCCTACTGGCGGCTTACCCCTACACCTGATCCGCAGACCGATCGTGCATGGGTGCACCTGTCACCACCCTGCTGCCCGCAGGCGCATGCATTGTGACAGTAAGAATGCCTGCGCTTGTGACCGCGGTCTAAGCGCCGGCAGAACAGTGGAATGCGTGCCGTGTCCCCGCGCAGACTTTGGCCAATGGCTTCCTGAACAAGACCATAACAGACACAACGCAAACATTCACCGATACCATGTCAGAAATGCTATCCTTTATGCAGGTCTGACGCGCAGTCATGCATAGGTCTGACGCGCAGTCATGCATAGGTCAACTCAGCTAGCCAGCATTCCATGCTTGTTGCGCACAGAGTAGAACCGAGGAATGCTAGGGAGATATATTACTAGTACAGTGAAACAGTAAGAATAACGGTTACAGCGCTCTGTGTGCACAGACATATATGCACACGGAATAGTCAAGATTACGGCGGGAGATCCTCGCAGGATCTCCCTCACTACTCCGGGACAATCCTGCTGGCAACTTACCCCTGCACTGCGATCCGCATACCGATCGTGCATGGATGCACCTGTCACCACACTGCTGCCAGCAGGCGCATGCATTGTGACAGCAGCTGGCTTTCTTCGAAGATTGGAGCCACCAACATCTGCCAAATCAGCCAGAATTGCCTCATCAGAACTTTCAGTCTATTGCAGAGATTCAGAAGGATGCTTGTCTTGTGCCATGTCCGGAAGTTGCTCACCGCCAAATCAATGCCAGGTGCACACGGGCTAAGGAAACTGCTCCCACAGCATGAGCAAGCGCATAGCTTCACGGAAGTACTAGGAGCCAGCAACAGGTGTGCTGCGAGTTATATCATGGCCACCGTGCTTTGCTAGTGATATTTGTCCTATGAGGTCGGTCAAAGCCATCTGAATACAGCCTTTTTTGGCTTCAACTTTGGTTTTAAAGCACCCGTAAAGTTAAAATGCGTGAAAGTAAAACGAAAGTAAAATGACCGCTTTGAAGCCTCGAAATCGTTTTAACGTTAAAACATTCAAGTAAAATATTATTTTAGAGTATGTTGAAATGGGGGTAAAGTTAATTTTACAGCTCTAACAGTGATGTGTATGTTGAATGGCCCCAATAGCGTTTGGCTGACCGCAGAGAAATGATTGCATAGATGTAAGGACGCGAGTATATTCAAGCACAGCCATTACCCGAATGCCGTTATGGCAGAAGCGTGTGCAGATAATGCATCGACGGCGGGATGCGACCTGCTATGATGAGCCCAATGATGTCAACTCGCTTAAAACTCAAATCCTTGTTTTTGTAGTAAGAGCTCTGTGTCCAGATGGTTGCGTAAGCAGCTTGGATTGGTGCACTAGGGCGTATTGCTTGATGAGACATCACATGGATTGGTACATACGTAAAGCCCCGAGGCAAGTCCCCGCTGAATCTGACCAGTGCGAGTGTCATGGGTATCACGAGGGCGCTACCTTATGGTGGAGATCGAGGGACTCATGCAGCGGGCCGTGTTTGTTGACGCATCAACCGCAACACCGTGCAAGAGACTGATTTTACACTGTATCGTTCAGCTGATGGTAGCCGCTGATTAGTTTGCATGAGACGGTGGCCCCCGGTGGAAGCTTCTTCCGGCCCCCGGGTGGGCGCCGCCACGACATGACTGATGGCTACGTGTGGCTACATGTGCACATGCATGTCGGGCTGTCTGTGCCAGCTGTCTGCCTTCACAGCTGGGGAATTGTATAGCGGGCTACCAACAGCGTGTGTCTGTTTGTGTCACTCTCTCTAGGTCGGGGCTGTGCCCGTTTTTGTTGCATCTCCCGGTGTCGAGTCTCGGTTCTCTCTTGATTACTCCTCTGTGTGTGTAGGGCTGTTCCTGCGTTCTCTCCTTCGAGCTGTGCTCCGGCGGTTTCCGTTCCTCTGCTATTGGGTGGTGGGTGGGTGCGATTCTTATTCAGCTGGACCTGTAGACTTCATGCAGGCTCAGCAGCGAACGATGCTGTGCTTGTTTGTCTCTTTCCTACATGTACGTGTCTGTTATGTCAAGTGCAGGACTCGGCGTTGGGCTGACTCCTGGCCTCGTTATCTCGAGGCGTCCTTGCGCCCTCTTGCCGTCAGTGTAAGTGGGGAAGAGACTGATTTTACACTGTATCGTTCAGCTGATGGTAGCCGCTGATTAGTTTGCATGAGACGGTGGCCCCCGATGGAAGCTTCTTCCGGCCCCGCCCGCCCTATAGATCCAATTCCAATCGCTGCTTGCAGCATACCTCTGTCTGACTCCTGTCTGACTCGCACTGAGTTCTCACTTGTTCTGTTCAGGTTGAGGCTCAGCAGCATCTCAGTGCTCTTCGATTCGGGCCCAGTCGCCCCTCTGCAGATGGCCTGTGTTTGTCTCCGAACACTCGTGAGGCCCGGCTGCGCGCCGAGCGCGAACGACTGATCGCTGATGAGCGCTCCTTCTGTCGTCATCCCCGAACGGAGTCCAACTATTCCAAGGCCAACGAGCTGTTTGCGCCTTTCCTGCAGCTGATGTTTGCCACAGTGGACCAGGGGTGGGCCACGTGCCGCCCAGACCATGTGTGCTTGTCCCTCCATGAGCATCTTCTCCCAAACCTAACCGGCCGCTCCTGTGCGGGTGTGGCCACTTCTACCCTCCAAAGCTGGGTCAGTGCGCTGGGTCGGTGTTTCGACTTCCGGGGGCGCAGCCGGGACTGGTGTGACGAGGGGTACGGGAATCCAGTGCGATCGGAGCTGGTGCGCGGTGCTGTGCGTGCTTACCAGCGGCGGCAGGCTGTTGTTGGGGTGCGCCCACGCAGTGCTGTGCCTTTTACCCCCCAGACTGTGACTGCTCTAATTGGTCGCATGGACGTTGAGCTGCGCGCCGCAGCGGCTGCTGGTGTGGCTACCAGGGTCTCAGTGCTCCTGAGGGATGCTACCTATATCCTATATCTGTGGAACAGTGGCCGTAGGGGTCAGGATGCCCTGTATGTGGACTGGGAGGATCTTTATTTGCAGCGCGCGGACCGTACGGTTGTCTCGGTCAGTGATGCCTGGGCAGGGGAGTTCCCTCATTCGGAGGCGCCGATTGGTTGCCTTCTCATGGTACCCTGCCGCAGCAAGACAGAGCAGTTTCGGCGACCCCAGACCCAGGAGATTGCGATACAGGAGAACTCTGATCTCTGTGCTATCCGGCGCCTCCGCCTCCTATATCAATGGCAGCGTGCCCTGTCCGGCAGGCCGCCTGTTGGGGCTGTGTTTCGGTCCCAGCGGCCTGGTTCCCCGCGGCTGTCTTCGCAAGCGGCCGGCAACCGGGTGAGGGCTAATCTCGTGCGGTTTGGTGTTGACGGCGGGGAGACTATGCACAGTTTCCGGAGAGGGCATGTGCAAACTGCCCAAGCTGCTGCGGAGCCTGCAGCGGTCACCATGAGGCGGACTGGCATGGCCAGTTCTGCTACCTTCGACCGATACGCTGACCGTGGGCGTCACCTGCGATAGGCGTACATTATATACCATTAGTCTCATGTGATGAGCAGACTCTATAAGCCGGTGTTCCACTGGCCACTTGTGTGGTTGCCAGGTCTTGCTGATGTGGGCCACATTGCAGCACCGTAGCAATCATTGATAATCACATTTTTCCCTGGCCAGCTGGCTATCTTCTTCTGACGGGTGCTCCTGATACCACGTGAGCAGACTCACAATGAAAATTGTGCCTCTCTATACATATGATCTTCAGCCTTACATGCGGTAACGATACAACCGCCAGAATTCAATTTAGACTTTCTTGAAGATACATCTCGTCGTCCATGGCGCTGTGTAACACAACAGGAGTTCATTGTACGTGTCTGCTTATTGCTCTGAGCCCGTAACAGATGCGTGGTTCATTTCCTTATTGTGGCTCGGTGGCCATGGCAGGTCTATATATCTTTCTGCTCTTGTCTCTCAAGACCCGTAGTCCATGTACATGTAGTCCACGGCTGGACATTGGCCAATCACTCTGTGCCCATGGCACGGCATGAGCCTACCTCTTTGCTCGTGAGTGTGTGCCCTGACAAGTAAATTCTGTATCTCTCTGCGTTGACGGGCGATCGCGAATCTGTTCCTCCGTTCGTGGCGATGTGCCCCGGGTTACTGGGCCATGGCAGGTCATTGTTGTGACTCTCTGCCTACGTAGGGTGCACCCTCTGTGACGTAAAACCTTCAGCCTATCTCTCTGACCAAGGCATCACAAGGTGATTACTGCTTCTGGAATCCCAGATCTCTGCTTATGGCTCTGTGCCCATGACAGGTCATGATTGTATCTACCTGCTCATGGCTGTGTGCCCGAGGCAAGTCATGAATTCATCCTCTGCTCATGGTTCTGTGCCCATGTCAGGTCCTTGCTGGATTCTCTCTGCTGAGTGTCCGGCCAGCGCTCTCTTTGCCCATGGCTTGCTGTCGCTGTCTCCACCTGCAGCGGATGCTGCAGCCTGCCATGAATCTGCAGCTGTCTGCACATGGCAGGTCAAGTTCTTGGTGATTTCAGACTCTATGCACTGGCAGGAAACATCTGTCTTGCCTTGGAGGGTGTAGTCAGCTGTCTGTCAAATGGTGTCTTGCTTCATGGCCGTAAAGCATTGCCCACATGATGTTCCCCCTCCTCTCTCTCTCTCTCTCTCTCTCTCTCTCTCTCTCTCTCTCTCTCTCTCTCTCTCTCTCTCTCTCTCTCTCTCTCTCTCTCTCTCTCTCTCTCTCTCTCTCTCTCTCTCTCTCTCTCTCTCTCTCTCTCTGCTCGTGGTCCTGGGCCCGTGTCAGGTCATTGCGGTATTCTCTCTGCCCACTGGCTGCATGGTCATGGTCATAGTCAATATTGCTTTCTTTGCCAATGGTGTGCTGTCAAACTCGGTGGTAGCTGCAGCAGGTGTGCGTTGGCTGGTTGTGGGGTCCTAGTCTGCTGATTGTGAGTCATTATGAAATTTGTCTGAGCTGCTCAGTTCCAAAGTCAGTCGAGTCCGTGCTGGCTGCACATCTTTCAGCAGCTGTCCTTCAATTGGTGTTCTGCTCAATTAGCCGTACAGCATTGCCCGCATGATGTCCTCTTCGTACTGCTTCTGTTGCTCGTCGGCGAGTTTATAGCCCTCCATCGTCGATACCAATCAGCTATCGGCTTACCGCCACAGCAGGTCCTCGCTCTTCTGCCGCTGGCAGCACTGAGCACCCTGCCGCAGCAGATCCTCTGCACCTGGGCAGGTCAGTCCACCGCGCCTGGCAGGTCAGTTAATTGCTGTAGAAAGGTCACTGCTCGTCGCAGCCTTGGTTCACTGCTGCAGCCGGTTCTCTGCGTCTGGCAAGTCAGTTCACTGCGTTGTTTCCTTGACCGTGGCATGTCATCTCAGAGTCTGGTACGCTGTATCTCTCTCCCTCCCCCGTGCTATGTGAGCACTCTGAGTCTCTACTCCTTGCTCCGTGCATGTCACATGTCATAGTGTATCTCTCGATAAGCAAGGTTCTGCGCACATGGCCGGTCATTACTGTATCTCTCTGCACACGTCAATATGCACATGGCCAGTCCTTGTGTTTGCCCATGGTTCTGTTCTGATGTTCATGGCAGTTCGCTGATGTGATTCTCCACTCATGGCTCTGTGCCCATGTCTAGTCATTGCTGTATCCTGCTGCCCATGGCTTCAACCCATGGCCGGTCATTGCCGTGTCTCTGTGCTCATGGCTCTGCGTCCTTGACATGTCATTGTTCTGTTTCCCTGCTCAAGGCAGGTCATTGTTGGATCTCGCTGCGTGTGGCTCTGTGCCCATGGACTGTCGTTGGTATCTCTGTGCTCTAGAGCAGCTGCTCATGTTGCACCCATGGCAGGTCATAAATTCATTTCTCTATTCGACCTGATCGTGGCTCTGTGCCCATGGCAATTCATTGTCGTAAGCCTCGCGTGATGGCTCTATGCCCATGGCTGTTCAATGTTCTATCTGTTTCTCCTGGCTCCTCGCCCATGGCAGGTCATCGCTTTATCTCTCAGCTCATTTCTGTGTTCGCGTTTGTGTTGTACCTCACGGCCCAGATGGCGAGTCATTGTTGTATCTCTGCCCTCGGTAGGTCGGTGCTCCTTTGCCCGCGGCTGGCTTTCGCCCATTCCTGCGGCGTGTGCTAGTACTTCCTGCCCATGGCAGGCCAATGTTCAGGCCACGTCAACTTGGCACCTGACATACTGCTCGGATCATTGGCAAGTTGATTCTGCTGTTCTGCTCCATAAGGCGATTGATTCTGTGATGGCTGTACATAGCATGTTGAAACAAGTGTGGACCGTCACCCCGTGTCCTGCTCTGTAGACTGTATAGCATTGCCCTCAACGAGCTACCCCCCCCCTTTTTTTTTTTTTGCCTGTGGCTTCCCTTTTTCGCCTGTGGCAACGCTGCAGCGCCTTGTAGTAGCTGAATAGCCTCTTAGATCTCAGCTCGCTGCCGCAGCAGGTCCTCGCTCTTCTGCACCTGGGCAGACTCAGCTCGCTGCCGCAGCAGGTCCTCGCTCTTCTGTACCTGGGCAGGTCTCAGCTCGCTGCCGCAGCAAGTCCTCGCTCTTCTGTACCTGGGCAGACTCAGCTCACTGCCGCAGCAGGTCCTCGCTCTTCTGCACCTGGGCAGACTCAGCTCGCTGCCGCAGCAGGTCCTCGCTCTTCTGCACCTGGGCAGGTCTCAGCTCGCTGCCGCAGCAGGTCCTCGCTCTTCTGCACCTGGGCAGACTCAGCTCGCTGCCGCAGCAGGTCCTCGCTCTTCTGCACCTGGGCAGGTCTCAGCTCGCTGCCGCAGCAGGTCCTCGCTCTTCTGCACCTGGGCAGGTCTCAGCTCGCTGCCGCAGCAGGTCCTTGCTCCTCTGCACCTGGGCAGGTCTCAGCTCGCTGCCTATGCAGGTCCTCGCTCTTCTGCACCTGGGCAGGTCTCAGCTCGCTGCCGCAGCAGGTCCTCGCTCTTCTGCACCTGGGCAGGTCGTAACTCCCTGCCTCGGCGTGTCCTCGCTCTTTCCCACGGGCCTCTCGCCCTGCTAGGGCTGCACTTAGCCGACCGTTCATGTTACCCAGTTGGTTTGCATTTCTGATGGTGACCGCTGCTCGGTCTCCCCTTACCTATCGGTGGAAGTCGTAGGCGGCAGGCTTTCTAGTTGGGTCTGGGTGCGCTTAAATGTGGCTGACTTCAGGCTGGAAGGCATGGCAAGTGGCGTGGTGGCCTGCTCTGTGGCGAGGTGTTCATACCTTGGCTGAGTGGTCGTGTCGGGTTTTCCTAGTAGGTCCAGGGCTTTCTGAGTCTTGGGTCTGTGCTGTGATGGACATGCCTGGTGGTGGGAGATTAAACTCACTGTTCCTGTTCTCTTGGTTCCCTCCTAGCTCCTGTGGTGGTTCAACGTTCTGAGTGCATCTAGTCTCCGGCCTGGGCGGGTCGACGGTCTTAGTCGCCAGCCATATCGAGCCTCGGGGCTGTTCTGCTAGTTTTGTTTTTCCGAGCGCTGCTTCCACGTCTTCTTCTGGGATGCAGCCGATAAGTTCTAGTCTGCGCTCCTGTGGTACCTCTGCTTCGTCGATGTCCACGTACGCCCTGCCGCTGCTGAAGCCATTTAAGCTCGGTGAGAACAGCAGAGTCATTGGAATAAGCAAGTTAGCAATTCTCTGGTGGAGCCCGTTCAGCGTTGTCGTTGTGTGGGGCACGAATAGCGCAGAGCCCACGTCTCCTGTCGGATCCCTTGACGAAGTACCTCGCACAAATCCAATAATTTCGACCTGATCTTTGCGTACTCTGAAAATTGGCGTGTACGCGACGAAGTCATCGCTGGTGTCGGCCGTCGTGTGTCCCTCGGTCAACATTTCTTCCAACATCTTACCGCGATTCTTATTAAGCTGGACCTGTAGACTTCATGCAGGCTCAGCAACGAACGATGCTGTGCTTGTTTGTCTCTTTCCTACATGTACTTGTCTGTTATGTCAAGTGCAGGACTCGGCGTTGGGCTGACTCCTGGCCTCGTTATCTCGAGGCGTCCTTGCGCCCTCTTGCCGTCAGTGTAAGTGGGGAAGAGCCGCTGGTGCTAGCGCGCTATTTCTCCTGCACCGCATGCGCCGTTGCCATGCATGCCGACGTCAAGCTTTTCCGCGGAGCATCCACGTTGCGCTAGAGGCCCGTGTTTCAAGTCCTTCCAAGCCCAAGACTAACACATTGATCAGGAAGCCACGCATGACGTTATCGTGTGAATCACTGTTTGGGCTTGACTGCTTGCAGATGATGCTCTTCCGATGACGCAGAAGAGTATGATGCAACGCTGGTTCGGCTCCTCCACCACCGAACGCTCCGGGCAGCCTCTCGAATTGGTCCGATATGATTCCACAAGTAAACGTTTCGAAGTCGGTGAGGAAGCTTTGTCGGTCTTGCGTAGTGTCAATGGGCCAATGGGAGTGATCAGCGTTTGCGGACGGGCCCGGCAAGGAAAGTCCTTTATTCTGAACCAGTTGCTTGGACAAACCTCTGGTTTCACGGTTGCGCCAACTCACCGGCCCTGCACGAAAGGATTATGGATGTGGTCTTCCCCTCAGGAGAGGATATTGCCAGATGGCAGCAAGAACTATCTGGTGTGCTCACGTGGACGGCAGGGTGCACTCTGCAATTGGAATGTGAAGTCGCGACCAAATTTCTGTTCGAATGCACTGGCTGTGGTGCCAATGGCACATGTGTCCTATCTGTGTGTGCTCTGCACATTCATCAGATGTGTGCTCATCTCTTGCAGTTCCAGTACAGGTAATGCTGGATACAGAAGGTATTGATGCATGGGACCAGACAGGGCAGTACAGTGTTCAAATATTCTCTTTGGCTGTCCTCCTGTCAAGTCTGTTTGTTTACAACCAAATGGGGGGCATTGATGAAGCAGCACTGGACAGGCTTTCACTTGTAACAGAGATGACCAAGCACATCCGTGTGCGTGCCAACAAAGGTGCTTTCCATTTTCAGGATTGCATGCTCAATGTACCTAGGCTTCTCGGCAAAACAACAGTTGTTCAGTCTGTAGGCGCTTTGCTGCATGGGACGCCTGTGGACTGTCAAATATACTGATTTGCAGAGATATGATGAAGAATTGTTTGTAGGGCAAGCAGCTGAAGGTGAACTTTCAGAATTCACTCCGTCTTTCCTGTGGCTGCTGAGGGACTTTTACTTGCAGCTTGAGGAAGATGGCAGACAGGTGACACCGAGAGAGTACCTGGAGACAGCCCTCGGTGCTGTACCAGAGACATCTTCTGGCGCCAAGGCGAAGAATAGCATTCGGGAGTCAATCAAGTCTCTGTTTCCAGATCGAGACTGCTTCGCGCTTGTTCGGCCTATCTCAGATGAACAGAAGCTGGCGCACCTGGAAACTGTTGCGCCATCACAGCTCCGTCCTGAATTCCAGGATGGGCTTGCAAAGCTAGTAAGTTTGTGCTTCTCTCGTGCTCGACC
Organism: Ulva prolifera; assembly: GCA_023078555.1. NCBI lineage: Eukaryota > Viridiplantae > Chlorophyta > Ulvophyceae > Ulvales > Ulvaceae > Ulva > Ulva prolifera. The sequence goes on along the minus strand of CM041198.1, from coordinate 10,807,998 downwards.
CAAGCGCATCGGCAGCACAGTGCTGACTGGTCCGATGCTAGCGGGACTCGTCAGCGCATATGTGGATGCAATCAACGGCGGGGCCGTTCCAACTATAGCCACGGCATGGCAGGGAGTGGCAGAGGCTGAATGTCGGCGTGCTGCAGACGCCGCAGAAAAGAAGTATCATGAAGTTTTCAATGAAGATGTGCCAGCAGATGAGATTGTCTTAACAGCAGAGCACGAACGCGCACTCTCAGTCGCCACGTCCGTGTACAATGAGGTATGTGGCTTGCAATACCAACAACACCAGCGTTTGCAGCATACCTGTAGCTGATCAAAATAGAGCCGCCTTGACTGCGCCAGAATTCAACTGTGTTAAAAACTTGTCAGTGGTAGCTGCTCTACTGCAGGGAGCCATTGGAGATGAGATGGTGAAGACTGCATTGCACAAAACATGGCGTGCGGCAGTGGATCGAGCTTTTGACCAAGTCCGTGAAAAGCGCATCGCTCAAGCGTCTCAAGTGGTTTCAAGCCTGATCAGTGACATGCATGTCCATCTGAACGGGCTCATTGCAGACCGCCAACATGGAACAGCTGAAATCATTGCTGGTCTCAAAGAATCCCTGAACCAGTTCCGCAATGCTGCGGAAGGCCCATCAAAGTGGCCAAAGCTTGTAGAATTCTTGCAGTCTGCTATTGGAGTAATCGTGAAACGTGTTGAGGGCGATGCTAATGCACGACAGGATGCTGCAAGTCGAGCACTTGCCGAAACTGAGGCCAAGCTGTACACGGAGCGAGCCGATGTGGCCAAGCTCCGCGCAGCAGCAGGTTCAGAGGAGGCACGGGCACGAGCTCTAGAGGGGCAAGTGCATGCGGCACACCAGAAGATAGCTGACGAAGTGGAACGCGTTCGAGCACAAATGCAGGTACGCCTGTACCCACTGATAACTTTTCAGTGGATTGCATATGCAGTTGCAACGCTGTGTTCTTGCAGTTGGGGCAACTGGTGCAGGATGACCGACGCACGAGCGAAAGCAAGCTCAGCTCAGAGCTATATGAAATTCGGCAAGTCCTCGGCAAGGCTCAAGCAGAAAAAGCTCGTTCAGAAACTGATTTGCAGCGAGCACAGGCTCTGCAAGAAAGCGTACAGCGTCAGCTGGACGAGGTGACCTTACAGTTGAAAAGTGAACAGCTGCGTGCTTCTGATTTGGAAGCTGTGGTTTATAAAGCACAGATATCAGCGCAGGTGCGTTAGTGAGGCCTATTGGTGAACACAGTGTGCTCTGGGCGTAGTCTTTATTGCCACTATGTCCTGTAGGAAAAGGTAGCTGCTTTGACAGCAGAGCTCGAAACAGTCAAGAAAGAGAACAAGGAACTCATAAAGGGCAACGATGATCAAAATGCTTTGCTGAGGCGGTTGCAGGTTGAGACTGAGCAGCATGTTGCCCAGCTGAGCCGTTCAGCGCGTGACAGCCACGGAGATGCTGTTGGCGAACCAGTGGATGTAGACATGCTTGATCAATCAGTGGGTGCAGCTGAGGGGATGACAATACAGGAAATAAAGGAGTCCTTGATTGATCTTGGCTTTGAGGGAGAAGTCTGGGAACTGGCCAGCAGGCGCACACCACGTGTGAAGAAAGCTGACTGGGTCGCCCTGATGAAGAGGCACCAATAGAATTTCTGGCTGATGCGCGAACAGTATCACGTTCTCACTTGTTTCCGGATGCCATGCTGCATGGCATGTTTGCTCGCCAGTTTGGCAGCCTGGCTACACGGCGGCTGCAGCGCAGGTTGCCGTTTCTGTGTATAGCAAGAATGGGAGTCAGTGACCATCATTTTGTGTGTAACAATGGTATCCATGTGTGGCCATTGAACATGTGTCCAATGCTGGCGGCCAACATGAGACAGATGGCACTGTGCGTCCTTGGGAGGACTCGTGGTAGTGCCACATGAGGCACTTCCCAGCCGGACTATGGCCTGGCCACTGTGGAGTGGGTGGTCACTCGGTAAAATAGCACTGCAGATTCTATGTTGGAATGCCTTCCAAGTCACACTTGACATTCGGTCCCGGAGTTGTCAAGATCTTGCCAATGTCTCAGTAGACATAGCTAAGAATACTGACATACAGCGGGCCCAGGTGGTGCCTCATCACAGTCATGTGGTTTCCCTGAAGTTTTGAATTGGCATGTACAATGTCTGGGACTATCATTATGCCTAGGGGTATTACGTGCATCAGTTCGTGAATGCACATAGGCAATGGATATCAGATGTACTCTCACCAACGTTGCGCCAACTACACACCCGAAAAGGGGCTGTTTGATAAAACCATGAAGAGGGCCAGTTTTGACCTTGCCTGCGCAACTTCTCCTATAACTATGAGCAGACATTGACTGGGCCTGGTCATGCGGGGATCATTTCACCCCCGCCTTCGATGAGCCGGTGGATATGTCTGTGTGTGTGTGATGAAAGAGTGTTGATAGTCATCGTGCCAAGGGTAGTTATCGCCTGGCGTGGTGTTTGTTGTGAGTTGAATGCTTGGGATTGTGTGGACCTTTGGATCACTGCTTCTGGCTGCAATGCCTGGTATTTCGTTTGGTGCTCAGCCATGCAATGCCGCGACGCGCGACAACACGGCCAAGCGTATTCAGCGAAAACCGCTGAGATGAGCGCATTGGGGACTGAATCATCTGTCCGTACTAGGGAAACGCGCTGCACCGCTGTAGCCAGAGCTGCTATGGAATCGCTTGTGATCGAAGGCACGTAAGCGACTGTAACAGAATAGCTTAAAGGCGTAGGCACAGCGACAATTCTGACACAACTTCTCGAATTTGTCGCAATCCCATTCCGACAGAATGTCGCCGTCTCCCAGAAGCAAGGACGACAGCTGATGCGATCGTAGGTTGGCCCTCCCCATGTCCCTCGATTGCTCGCTGCAAGTTTGCGGTACTTGACCCCGGAGCGGTGTACTTCGCTCCCAACATTGCCGGCGCTTTCTGTTTCAGTGTCAACGTTACCAAAGTCTCAGACACACTCTAATCAGCTTAGATATTTCAAACTATATAGCGATGCAGCGGAGCGCGTTTTGGCGCCTTCTACAACTGTCAGTGGGGCACTCCAGTGTGGAGGGCACGGTGGACTCCTTTTCCCCGCGCTGTTTGTGGCTGTGGACGGCTGACATCATCGGATTCCGTTATCCCGAAGGATGTCGGCTGTTTACAACCACGAATGCTGTACGGCTACCACATATGCCGCGACATGTCGCAACGTGCCATATGGGCAAGTCATTCGAACCAGTAACGTTGAGGATTGTAGATGCAATTGCAGTTCAAAGTGCTTGCACGAGCCTATATATATGCTAGCTCCACTCTCTGCACGCATGTACTTCAAGATTTTGAATCTTATAATCTGTTCCTCCTCTCGAGAGCTCATTTTGGAGACACCTTCTCTTCCAGTTACCGTAATAGACATCACAATGGCTTTCTGCACTGGCATTAGCCCTGTTTCCACCTCCACAAGGGGTCTCATCATGCGAGCCCAAGCTGCGAAGGTATGACCAGTGAGTGGGGCTTTGCGACTGGCGCGCTCGACGACGTAGGCCTCGCAAGTACATGTCATTCCGGCCTCCATGCCGTAGACCGGAACGTCGGATGCTCGTGTTACTGCTCGAGACAGCCACCAACACGCCTCATCTACAATTGAGCAACTGCGGCGCAATTATGTGTGAGCAGCTGTCTGGCTTGCGGAATGTCGTGCGTAGGAGATCTATCTCGACCTGCGCCTGCAAGTTTAACATCGCCCTCGCATCTGTTGGAATGTGTGTATTTCGAATGCACCCTCCCCGCTACCCAAAAGTTAGAACTTATGAATCTCAGTAGTGAAGATTTGCGAGTACGCCAGGATGTGATAAGTTGGCCGGTTGCAGACGTCGACAAATATCCCAGGCAAAGGCAAAGGCCGTGTTGTCTCCAACCAACGTGACGATATCAACGCAACCCAGTTCCAGGTCCGCCTGGGCAAAAGTACAACTGTACCAATCACCTTGGGCTTCACAAAGAGTGCGCTCCGGTCTCGACGTGTGGTCACTCCAATGGCCGTCCCGCACATCAGTGGCTGATTACGTATCTGTTACTGTGTCCGCGTGCGGATTCAATTTTCCGCACGTACGTATGATGAATGTTTGTGCGAGTCACAATTCAGCTGTTCTTACGTGGTATGTCATGGAGGTCTTGACACTAGCTGAAGCCGCGTGTCAAAAACTGCTGTTTGGTTTTGCGTGCGGTGCCGTTTAATCAAAATCACACCGTTGTTGAGAGCAAAATAGCCACGTTGACAATGCTACTGCGTGCAGACAATGAACTGTTTGTTGGCAGGATGGCCATGCTTGGTGTAGCGTTCGCTGCCATCGGTGAAGTCATCACAGGGAAGGGACCACTGGGGCAATTGAGCATCGAAACAGGTTCATCCATCACGGACATTGATGGTGCTGTACTGTTTTTGATTGCTTTCAACTTGATTGCTGCCCTGCTGCCTGCGAAGGGAAAACTGGTGTTGCCAGAGGATGAGTTTGAGGCAAGGCCCAAGGGTTCCCTACAGGATCCTAGTGTATCCGTCCTGCAACCCAAGAAATTCTTCGGAATTTCTGGCTTCGGTTTTACAAAGGAAAATGAGCTGTTTGTCGGGCGTATGGCACAATTGGGGTTTGCGGCTATGTTGCTTGGTGAAACACTCCTGCCAGGTGACCTTGGGCCTCTTGGGCAGATTGGTTTCACAACAGGTGTTCCACTTAGCGAGACTGAGCCGCTACTGATTTTCAGCATTCTGTTCACTTTGTTCGCTGCTATCAATGAGGGTAGTGGTGATTTTGTTGATGAGTAGTGTCGTATTGTCGGCAGTAATGGTCTGATAAGAATTTTTTAGCACAAGAGGGGGGGGGGGGGACAACAGGAGACACTACTGGAGTGAAATTTTGAGAGAAAATGTAAATATCAGAATGGACAACTACCATTGTAATGATGTATACTCTTATCACTCTTCCAAGCCAACAATCCAACCATAGTGATGTACCATTCTATATGCCTTTAACGTCTGCGGTGTATACACACACACCTCATAGTAACAACCTTTTCAGAACAAATTACAGCAAATAACGCCAACGTGTAATACCACAAACCTCTTATAGTACATACACTAATCGCAGGATGATACAATTCAAATATCTGTTGTGCAATCACCTACGCCGATGTTACTCAAGATAGTACGAACGGCATATCAAACAACATAAAGTGTAATTAATCACGCGAAGGTCCCATGTCAATATGTCAGGCCAAGATATATGTACCATTTTCACACACCTGATTATGTGGTCAGGCGTGGGCACTTCAGCTCACACTGTGGTGTCCAGGCTGTCGACACCAGGTCGTGCGGGACAGCTTAATCTTGTTTGGGACAGATTAATCTTGTTTTTAAGGGTAATCCAGTTCGTACACACCACCACACATTATCCCCCCCCCCCCCCCCCCCTCCCCTCCCAAGCTGTCTGGTGTGGGCATAAAATGGCCTTGTACAATTTACAATTGCCACGACTATGCCTCCTACATCGGAAATAGATATGTCGTGTCGTGCAGCCGAAATGCCGAAATGGGTAACAATGTGTCACTACCGTTGTGTCACATGTGGGCACACCATGTCTGCACATTAAAACGATAAAGCCCTCCACCGTGGCGTTCCCTGGGGAGATAATGCAAATCTTTTGGATGGTGATTGTGCAAAATCGCCTTGTCCATGGGCCATGCAAGTTCCGTTGTCATGCAGCTGTTTTGTAGTCTACTGTGATTTTCTGTCATTGTCACTGACAAGTTTGGCTGTCCTCCTGCCACGGACATTGCCATCTAGGATTTCTTGCTTTTCCTGCGTTTTTTTGGGCAGTTGGCCTATTTTGTCGTGCGGCTGAGCTGGAGGTGCACTTGCGTTGCATTGCCCACATTTGCGGGCGCCGTGATGTGCCTTATCTCGTTAATATCTCGTGTCGGTTTTCTGGGCTCTGGACGTTTCTTCCAGTCTCAGTCAGTCTCGCTCTAGAGGACTGAATATTAGGGAACTTGCGAGCTGGTTCGGTGTTGGCTTGACTCACGTAGGCGTCTGATGAGGCCCTTTGGCAAGGCCGGAACATGTTATGCCGGTCCGTGATGTTCATGTAATACAGCATCAATCAGTGAACTTTCTTCCTCAGTATACATGCAAGTTCCGTTCCGGATGCTGATGTGCCACGTGTCCCAAGCCCGATGCCACCGAAGGACCAAACTTAACACTACATCCCTCTGGTATCGTGATTGTGGTGTAGCTTCAGCATTACCCGACCGCTCATGGTGTCGGGTCAAAAATTCAAGCCTAATCTGAAAACACAGCTGCTACCAGCACGTAACACTATCCTGTCACCGCCCACCGAGAGTCCCTCTTCTTTGCACATGCCACCACTCTTCTGGTCAACAGTTCGCCCCGAAACTGCCGGCTGGCTGGATACATGCAGTGGTAGATGGAGCGGAGCCCGACGAGCTGCAACAGAGACGGAGCAGCGCATTAGTTCGCCACAAGATTACATGAGACACTACTAGCTGCGAGCACCGAGGTAGCGGATCAGTTGTAGCATATCGGCGAAACACCCCGCAGCTGTGACCTCTGCCCCAGCACCGGGACCCCGGATGATCAATGGCAGCGCGTCGTACCGCGCCGTACGGATCTGGACAATGTTGTCAGACCCATTCAGAGCCGCGAACGGATGGTCGCTGGGGTACGTTGCTAGCGTGATGCTGCAAGCATCGGCTCTTGCATCATACTTGCCGACATACCGCAATACATTCCCTGCAGCCTGAGCCTCTTCCAGCTGTGCTGCCATGTTCGCATCATACTCCGGCAATTTTTGCAGAAATTTAGCTGCGTCTACATCCTGCAGTGCCTCAGGGACCAGTGATTCAACAGGCAGTTCCTCAAGGGTCGCCTTCGAGCCGCACTCGCGTGCCAAAATTGTCACCTGCATCGTTGCTAGAGGCAATCATCCCGCCGATCAAACAGTGAGGCTCTCTGAAACTTACTACATGAGTCAGCAAACATGTAACAATTCTATGCCCAGCATGACACACAGCAAGGTCGTCTTCCCTGACTGGGTGCAATGTCACTCCGCCCACATGACGTGCAGGATTCACCTTCACCTTTTGCAGCAACATCCCCACACCATGGGCAAGTACTTACTCTAGCCTGATTCGACCAGGCATATACACCTAATGGCATATGCAGCCTGCCACAATTGCTGAGAGGGCGATGCACACCTTCCGAGCGACATCCATCCCAGAGAGATCTTCTCGAGGATCTGGTTCCGTATAGCCTAGATCTTTAGCACTGAGAACTACGCTGGAGAAAGGTTCCCCAGCTTTCCAGGTGTTGAAGATGTAAGAGAGAGTGCCGGACAGAATGCCCTCTATTGAGATGACCTCATCCCCAGATTCAATGAGAGCCTTGAGGGAGCTCAGCACTGGCAGACCAGCACCGCATGAAGTCTGCAGCAGCGCTGAGGGTTGCACCCTGGGACATGGCGAAACGATGTATGAGGGATCAGTGCTTGTATGCAATATGCACAGAGTGAGTGGCACCACGGCACTGAGCCGTAGGCTGTGATTGCGGTCGTCCAATCCCGTCCTCTTGACTTTCCATGGAAAGAGACGGTGGGACTGAGCGACTACATCCTTTGTTTGGCTTCGCTGGAAGATGCAATCCAATTGCCTCAATCCCCTTAGAGATTGAAGAATTCAACGCCATACCTCAATCTCACAGCAGGAATGGTGTTCGGGGAAAGGCAGATGCGGCAGTAGGAAGACCTTGAGCACAAATCGCGCTCACAAAACCAATGCCGTTCAGGTCGGAGCGGAAGTCAAACCATTCCATTGAAACATGACGCATTCAGGCAAACCTTCTTTGATGGTCGCATGGACAGCGCAACGATGACAGTGATAAAATGTGACAAATGATGCAGAACTAACCTCGTAAAAGTAATGAGCCTTTCCCTGCGCTTGCAGATCGCGGACAGATTGATACTCCCTGAGGGGACCGGAATGCAGCTTCTTGTTGGGGGTGATGATGTGGACCCCTTGGCCCATCCACTGAGGGTAGAACTGTCCTGGCACATCACTTGCGGTGCAGTCAAACACGACAGCATCTGAGTCCACGTCCCTCATTGCATCAGTAAAAGCTTGCATATCTGCCGCTGAAGACGAAGTGCTGAACTGGTCCTGCCACGAATCCAGGGACAACCCCTTGGGCTCCAAGAGCATCTTCTGGCTGCTGGTCACACCCACCAAGGACACCTCAACACCTAAGCGGTCCTGCACGGAAATAGAACCACACTTAAAATTCCTGACTGCACAGGCAATGGTATTTGGGGGGGCAACTTCGCGTTCGTACTTTCAGGTACTTCTCCTGTCCTGCGATCTGTTTCATCAGAACCTTGCCTGCAGCCAAGCAATAATCCACTGGTTCAGATCCTCAGGGTGATCAGCGTCGTTGTTCATTTTGCAGCAGCTGACTGAACTCGCCATTGGCTGCGAGCAGCGCGATACCGCTGGGGCGTGCCCCGCAGCAATGTGCAAGAACGCACCGATCATGCCCGGCCCGACAAGGCCAATAGCAAGACGCTTGCATGATCCTGGTTGAGTCGGAAACACGCGCATTGGCAGAGCGCTTGGCAGTTGTTTCACTGTGAATCGCGCGAGCAGTCTCACCAATTTCTACCCTCTCGCCAGACGCAGTGCACACGACAAGAATCCAGTTGTCCAACCAAAGCAGAAAAGAATATTTAAATTTGGCTTTTCTATCATTGCCGACAGCCTGGTTCCGTGCTGCAGGCCAACCTGGCTGTCCATGGCTGCTTTCGATACTGGCGAGCTTCCGCGGGATCCCGGGAGCAGAGCAGCGATGCACGCGTACAGCGATTCGGTCGAGCCGGATCCGCCTCTCCACATGCGTGGAATGCCAAGTTACAGACACTTGCGAGAAGATGCCATTGCACTCCTGGGCGAGGTGACAACGACGAGACTGGCCCGCTGGCCCGCCCCCCCCTGCCCCCGTATTATTCTTACACGCACGGTGTGCCCTCGCCACCCTCGCCAGCTTGGACAGTCCACGGAAGTCAGCCGCACGAGCAGTAGAAACACAAACAACTTCTATGCTTCACATCGCGAACTGTATCGGCCTTGACGACCGGAAACCACAACCGATCGGTGCTGCCATGAGTATGGCGCCACACTGGCAGGCTTCGGATCGGCTTGTTGCTCTTAGATGCGCCGTACTTCGCCGAGAAGTCGCAAATATGCACCTTGCTGGTTTAATTGCTATTTTTAAGCTTCGTTGTACATCTGAACCTACTTGGTTGCGGTTGGTACGAGGTTGGCTTTCGTGCTGCCACAACGCCAACGCAATCTGGTATCAAGTTGATCAGTCGACGTGCGTAAAGAATGCAATCAGTGGCGCTTTACTGGCTAAGGCGGATGCTGGAACTGGTCATGCCAGATATACATTGAACGTGGGCTCAGCATGAACATGCGAATGGAACCAACTTAACTCTTACACCAGCAGACCGCTGCAGCGGTGTCAATCAATATGTTTCTGCCACAGTATCAAAACAATGCATCTATCTGCCGTTTGTTAACAAGAACACCATATCGTACATGCCAATATGTCGCTCATCGGGTGTTGCACAATCATGGGAAGCACAGCAGTGATCCCACACAGGAGGGATGTCCGCACAAGACTATAAAGGTCAGTGAAGACACTAGAGCGTTCTGCACTGGCAAAATCATAGAAGGGTAAAATCATCCCAATGTACAAGTCATTGGGATGGTTGAGGAACACGCGGCAGTGCATCTTGTACTTGCAACCATAGCAGGTCACTCCAGTACTCCTTGCATCCCTGCCTGCACGAGAAGGTCCATTGGCAGCAGCTGTTTGATCTGCCTTTGCAGCCATTTTAGCAGCATAAGCCCCAACCAGCCCAGCATCCTGCTTTTCTTTGGTTGCTGTACATCGGCTGGCCCCGAAATTGCAAAGATAGGTGTGGTTCAACGTAGTTGTTTTGCCAGGTTTCTGATTACGCTTACATAGCCTGCAGTTGCCCCGCTGATCCTCAGAGCGCTTGAAATTTTCAAGGACGTTGTTGACATCCTCACAATGAAGACACGCAGCAACAGTATCCTTGCGTGAATCAAGAGTCCAGCGTATACTATCAAAAGATATAGACTCATCACATTGTTGAGGTTCCAGTTTCAAGTCTCAAACGTCTACCGCAATGGACAGGTCCGTCAACGGGGATGTCGTCGGAAGCGCCAAAGTATATGCACGCATTTTGGCCGCGAAGGCATTCCTGGCCTTGGTTTAGATAGATAGATCAATAGATCAATCGATAGATCAAGTAATGATAGTGTTCCTGCTGCTGCCTTACTGCTCGTGCGGCTGACTTCTGTGGACTGCCCAAGCTGGCGAGGGTGGCGAGGGCACACCGCGCGTGTAAGAATAATATGGGCGCCCCCCTGCCCCGCCACAGCCCGCCTCCCTGGTCGCGCGCCCTTCGCGCGCGGTACCCTTGACCGCGGAGCCGACACCTGCGCCCCCCCCCCCCCCCCCCCCCCCCCCCGCCGCCGGCCGCGCACGCGGCTGCGGCGCCGGCGCCGACGACTGCTCAGGCCGCCGATGCCGATGCTGGGCACAGCACCCATGTGGGGCGACCCGCGCCGGACGCTGCGCAGGCTGCGGCGCCGGCGGCAGCGGCGGTGTAAGGTGGCCAGGTTGCGGCAGGGCCTGGGGTGCAGGCCGCTGCCGCGCAGGCGGAGGGGCTGCAGCAGGTGCTCAGGGCGTTGGCCCGGGATAAGCTGGGGGACATCATGTTTATGCCGCCAGATGACCCTTTGTGCATAGGGGATATGTTGATTGTAAACCCCTGTGCTGATACTTATTGCGGTCGGGCGGCCCGGGAGGGCGGGTGTGCTGCGGTGACGTGGGACGTGCAGAAACGCAATGCTTATCGTTTGTACGACCCTGATGCATATAGCTTTGTGCCGTTGTCACATGAGATGCATGGTCGCTTGGGACAGCCTGCTATGGATCACTTGAATCGACTGGCGGAGGTTGCCTCTCAGTGTGGTGTGGTGGCCCGCGGTGTGTTTTTCACGAATGCTCTGCGCCAGTTGAGTGTGGCGTTGTGCAAAGGGAATACGATTGTGCTCCGTGCGGGGCTTCATTCTTTGGCTGGAATCACCGGCAGGGTTGTGGTACGCGCTCGTGCCCGGCCTAGTGCCATGAATGAGTGAGTGGATTTGCGAGTGGATTCCGAGAAACGGCTTGATGCCCGACCTCTGTCCTTTGTATAATTTGTATATATATGTATAGTATATATATTTACTATACTTATTTAAATATGGGGCACAAGTTGCACGCCCAGCAAGCGCAGCTCATCTGGTGCTAGCAAATGTGCAGTTCAAGCAAAATAAGGCCCAGCACTGCAGAGCATTTTGTTCGCTGTATACCATTACCGTGGAAGGTCACCTTGTCCAGGAGTTTCTCCAGGAGATACTGCGTTGTCGTGCTGCTGTAGCTCACAAACCAGAGGCGTGGCCTGGCCGCGCCCGAGTAGGTCAACGCGGCAATAGTACCTGTGACTGGCGCGGCAAGTTGCCGCCGGCAACGTGGCAATAGTAATTGTGAAACGCGGCGACTTGTAGCTAAGCTAATGACTGGCACGCAAGTAGATTCAGCATACCGTCCAGCCTGAGCGCCGCTGGAATGTTTATTCAACCCTGAGGTGGCGATGGTTTCTTGGAAACCTGGCCTCACCAGATCTGGCATCAGCTACACACCCGCAGGACACCATTGCATGCACAAGGTGTTGCGTGTCCGAGACTCTCCTTGCGACCTCAGCATTCCGGGTCGACCTCAGCACTCCGTTGGACGGACAGATCGCAAGCACACGCAAGACTGACCTGGCAATGACTGCAACCTGGGCAGGGCTGCACACAGAGCCACGAAATCACTGCATGTCCCTGGTGGGCGCGAAAGGCTCCACCGCACCCCGTCACACCCGCACCGAGGCACTGATAAAGAACCCTGCCACCAAGCGGACGCACAGGTCACACATCCCAAGCGATGTGCCGGATCCATACATGAAGAATCATCACCCCATACAAACACGGGCCCCATGCACTGACACACTGATTCACCCACATTTGCCTGCAATTTTAAGAGATATGCATTAGCAGAGGCAGCAGATTGCGCGTGAACTTCTCCACGCGTGTCCACCCTGCCGCGAGCTTCTGGCTGTTGCAAGTAGCAGCGCTGTCATTCCGTGAAGTTGACTAGATTGAGGCGGCTTGCGAACTCGACCCATTGCACTTACATGTAGAGTACCATACTTATCTGGCCACTCTGGCAATGACCCAATAGACATGGCGGACCACATAGCCGGAAAACAGGGATGCCTTGCATTTTCAGGTACAGTTGTCAGCAAGGCACACACCAGCATGATATCACACCTACATGCGCTCTCATGTAGGTCCATGACCATTTGTGTTGCTTGTCCCACATCGAGGATGTTATCTGTGGCTGCCAGCACTCATATTGGTCTCTGCCCATGGGCTGCGGGAGCTCGTGCCTTCAGAAGCGCCACCTGTGTACCACGGCCATAATCACGCAACGGCCAGTACCAGCATGATTCCCAGCTGCTGCCATGCCATCAGTGGCTGCCATACCCTGTAACTCTGAATCATCCCGCCCTTCCCCAGATCTCAGGTTCAGCTTGACTGCGTGGCAACTCTTAGTGTGAAGCAGACGCTTCTTGTGTTCCCCTGCGGAGCACACAGCCTGCCATCGTATCAGTGTAATGAAGCCACTGCGCCATCCACGTGATGAATCCAAACAAAATTGCTCTGAAGCGGTGCCTGAATTTTGCTTGAGTGCACTCGTTTTGGATTCGCACTGGCATATACAGAAGGCTGACTGAAACAACAAATGGGGACGCGCGTGACTTTGGCACGCACAAGCTCTCCCTAGTCATGTCTCCAGGTGCAGCTTCCTTTGCCTTATGATCGCATTCAGCAATTGTGTCTACATGCCGCAGGACACTCCACTCTTTACTTCCAGACCACGCTTTCCACCACCATTTCACCATGTGCTGTGTGAGCATCGCATCAGCGGAGACTCTCAAACACCGTCCTCTAGAGGAGAATAGATCATTTTTTACAAACGTCACCCGTCCTGTTGCAGCAACTGCCGGTAGCATGGTCGGAACAAGTGTCATACTGAGCGCATTATCTTGCGTTTGCTGCTTACACTCAAACCCCAACGAAAGACAGCAGATGACGAGTCGCAGATTTACACCAAATCTTGTGGCTTGATTGAGCAGGAGTGTGGTGCAGCACATGGAAAGCAGGCAAAACAAATTCCAGCCGATTTGGGGAGCACCTGTTCATAAGAGATCAATACTTTAAACTGGTCGAGGATCAATTATACTATACTACTATTTAAAAAGTGTTTGTGAAGGGCCTGCAGAACCTGATGCTACACAGCAGCCCAGGCTGTCTGCATCTCATATCCGGTTGATATCGGCCACACATGCTGAGCATGCAACCCTGTGCAGCCACCTGCTGCTTACCCCTGCAGACCTAACCTCGTTTTGAAATCACTTAGCATCAGCTCCAAGCCACGTCGCAATGGCATCTTGGGTTCCCACCCCAGATTTGTCTGGATCTTGGTGATGTCAGGTTTCCGCTGCTTGGGGTCATCTACGGTGTTCTCCTGGTAGGTGATCTCAGACTTTGAGTCAGTCACCTGCTTGAGGATCTCGGCTAGTTCAAGCATTGTGAATTCCCCTGGATTTCCGACGTTGTATGGACCTGAGTCATTGTGGTCTGTGCCCATGACGGCCACGATACCAGCTACCAGGTCAGACACATACTGAAAGGACCGCGTTTGGTTGCCATCTCCATACACGGTAATGTTGTCGCCCTTCAGCGCCTGAGCAAGGAAGTTAGAAACCACACGGCCGTCATCCAGGGCCATCCGCGGACCGTACGTATTGAAGATGCGCACAATCTTGATGTCCAAGTCATGCTCTCTGCGGTAATCCATACACAGCGTCTCTGCGACTCGCTTACCTGCATAACTTATCACTCAGCGGTAAAAAATCTGTCTGTCACAGCCTTGTCTTCAGGTCCCTGATGCGATCTGCATTCAAGAGACAGCAAGAGACACCATTGGCATCCAGAGGTCCACACTGTGCTGCAGACGCAACGTAATGTAATCTTTACAGCTGATCCCGAATACTGGACTACCACTGGATCTATAATCGTACCTTCATCATAGCAAGATCTTTCACCAATTGGATTCACGTTGCCCCAGTAGGTCTCACGCTGCGGATGCTCGAGAGGGTCCCCGTACACTTCAGATGTGGAAGCCAGTAGAAACTTTGCATTCGTCCGTTTTGCGAGGCCAAGCATGTTCATCGTTCCAAGGAAACTGGTTTTGGTAGTCTTGATCGGATTATACCTGCACTTAGCTTCCGGGAAACATCTAACATCTGCCCATCGCGTACTTGCAGTGACAGGTCAACAATCGCACAGCTGTGTCTATGTGCTTGTTTCCGACTCTTGCAAACGGGTGTGCTCCGGATATCATACTGCAAATGCAAATGGCAGAAAGCCCCCTGGTAAAGGCTTTCCTGAGGGCAAGGACTCTGATAACACCCATGAAAATAACAGACACGCCAAGGATATGAGCAGACACATACTTGTAGTGCACTGGGGACGCCGGGCAGGCCATGTGGTATATCTCGTCGACCTCGAGAAGAATTGCATTGACAACATCGTGACGGATGAGCTCGAAGTTAGCTTTCTCCAGCAGATGTGCGACGTTCTCACGTGTTCCTGTGAAAAAGTTGTCGATGCAGATTACCTGCATACGTGCCAAACAAACGTACACGATGCCCACTGGCCACGGCGACGTCATGCTTTGCTCATGCCTTGATCCCTCAGAACAAGCTCCGCACGAAACACGCTGCAGGCATTGAGATATCAAAGCGACTTTGTTGCAGGACGTAATGCGTACGTGATCACCACGCTGCACAAGGTAATCGCATAAATGCGAGCCCACGAAGCCCGCTCCTCCAGTGACCAGCGACCTCGTGCGCTCTACTCGTGGCTTCGTGCGTATAAGAGTTCCAGAATCTGGATCTACGATCTGCAAAATAATCACTCTTGGCTCTTGCTTTAGCTCTCTTCACCTGCGCCCCGCACGTACAGCCAGATCTGTGTCTACATGAAACGAACCTCGCTAGCGACACGTTTGGCAGCCATCCTGTCAGTATCAATCAATAGTTGCTAGTTGCTGCTTTAGTTTCAATATTTATCAAGCCAGACATATGTTGCACAGTTGCTACACAGATGTGGCAGTCTGTCTCTCGCAGCACTGGTCGCAGTGCCTGATCTGTTCGGCTTCTTCACATCGAACATGGCAGCATGAGCAGCGTATTCTGTACTTGTCTGTTCGTGAAAATGGCGTCAGCTACCTGACGCCGGCGACCGCATCCGGTCAGCATTCATGCATGGATACGTCGAATGCAAACCGAGCTCGCTGGAGCTCAGGTGAGGTTGGTCAGTGCACTGCGAACACACACGGCAGTACCTTTTGATTGCAATTTGTCACGCTGGTGCCTCATTTGCATGTCGACAGATTGAACGTACACACGTAGGACTCGGGGCATGCTACAGGCCTGCCTAGGGAAGGCAGCTTGCAACCGCACCGTGCCTTGCGATGCACGATGCAACGTTCAAAGTGGACATGCTCCACATGCCTCAACATCTACCTATTTAAAACACACGAGGCACTACAGCTCTTCTTTCACCGGCATGTACGCAGGGCTGCAGGAACCTGGCGTTCGATCGTGGGAATGTCTTCGCCGCCGAGATCGTCGACGTCGACCGCCCGTTCAAATCGCTCTCCCTGCAGCGACCGCGGACAGCCTTGCAGGCACACCTGGTGAAGCTCTCGGTCTACCAGTAGTAAGCGTACGTAGGATTGTGTGCGGACAAGTGACCACATTGGTGCAGTGATCAACAGCCAATTCGACAGTGCGGAGTACCAGGCCGGGCCGGCCCGGGCATGGCGGCTCGTGTCACAGATGCACTGCTGCGTGTTACGCGCAGCTGCGTGCACACCCGCGCTACAGCCTCGCGTGGCCACCGGCAACATTGCAACTGGCATGAATGTGTCGACAACGCAAGCTTGTCCGAGCAGCCACTAGTCCGAGCAGCCAGCAGCACCGCCACCACACCCATCTTAAGCTGCCATGGCTTGCAACCGCACCCACCGGGCCCCCGCACCCGGACCACCACCACGAACACCAACACACAGCCAGTTCCAGTCAAGGCCCGGGGCCACGCATGCATCCCATGCCCAACCACAGTCACACCATGCAGCCACTCTGACGCCTGGTTGCCACGCACCGGCGCACGGCTGCAACCGCCGCACACGCACACGCACGAACACGCACGCACGCGCGCACGCACGCACGCGCGCGCACACACAGACACACACACCGGGCCGCAGCCGACGCCACACGAGTCGCGTGGCCTGAGGCGACTGAAGCAAGGCCGTGGCACAGGATGACCTCACAACCCCAAGCCACGGACCGTTCGGCGGACATGCTTGTTGTGGGTGATGATGGTGTTGGTGGTGATGCTGGGGTGCCGGGTACTGCAACTCGCCCGTCGCCTCTCACAGAATTGGCTTATGTTGTTGCATTCTGTGGCGCAAGTCAGAGTCTGCGGCGGCATGTAGCTTGGACGCCTCTTCCGATCCCGGATTTCGGAGTTGTCAATGTCTAAATGGATATGGCTAATGATGCATACATACAGACAGCCCCAGCCCGCCTCCTAGATCGTGGGCCCTTCGACCTTGCCCGCGGAGCCGATGCCTGCAGCCCCGCCGCCGCCGCCGGCCGCGCGTGCGGACGCGGCGCCGGCACCCACGACTGCTCCGGTCGCCGACGCCGATACTGGACACAGTGCCCAGATGGGGCGCCACGCGCCAGACGCAGCGCAGGCTGCGGCCCTGGCGGCGGCAGCGGCGCCGGGTGGCCAGGATCCGGCGGGGCCTGGGGAGCAGGCCGCTGCCGCGCAGGCGATGGCGCTGGAGCGGGTGTTCAGGGTGGTGGCCCAGGAGAAACCGGGGGACATCATGTTTATGCCGCCGGGTGACGCTTTGTGCATAGGGGATGTGTCGGTTGTGAACCCCTGTGCTGATACCTATTGCGGCCGAGCAGCCCGGGAGGACGGGGGTGCTGCGGAGACGCGGGACGTGCAGAAACGCACTGCTTATCGTTCGTACGACCTTGACGGATACAATTTTGCGCCGTTATCGCATGAGACGCATGGTCGCTTGGGATAGCCTGCCATGAATCACTTGAATCGGCTGGCGGAGGTTGCGTCTCGGTGTGGTAAGGTGAACCGTGTTTTGTTTGTGACGAATGCTCTGCGCCGGTTGAGTGTGGCGTTGTGCAAGGGGAATGCTCTTGTGCTCCGTTCGGGGCTTCAATCTTTGGCTGGCATCACCGACCGGGCTGTGGTACGTGCTCGTACCCGGCCTAGTGCCATGACTGCGTGAGTGGATTTGCGTGTGTATTCCTGGCAACGGCTCGCTGCCCGGCCTCCGTCCTTTGTAACTACAGACAGGCAGGTATTGCCGGTAGGGCTGTGGTGCGAGCTCGTGCCATGCATGCGTAAATGGGTGTGAGAATGGGTTTGAGAAGAGATGCAGATACGTGAGCTGTGAGGAACAACGGAAGGTACACCAGAGTTGCAGATACCGCCAACAGAGTTTCAGATACCGCCAGCCCATCCCGATGTACGCTCGGAGCTTGTACACCAAACAATCCATGCTCTGTACCACCAGCCAGAAGTCCCATGGCAGACTTTCTGCCAATCAGAGCATGCACAGGATCAGTCCAATGCAGCCCCCGGCACTAGTCTTCCAAAGGTGTTTAGTAGTCCAAATTGCTTTCAGCTTACCATGCGTGTGCCGCAGCGAGAACCGACATCAATGTGTTCTGTAGCCCACTGAAATGTATGTACAAGCGGAGCCTGACCAACCTCAGAGAACGTACCAGCAGCAGCTGGCTGCAGCACAAGCGTCACAGCTCGTTGTTGGTCACGCAGTGCCTGCAGCCATGCTGCCGCCCAATGCCGGTCCACGGCCCAAGGTATGCTCCCCACTGTTGCTGCCCCTGCATATGGAAGCGCCCGTGGTCAGCCAACTCACACACTACACTGCTGCAGAGGATATGGCCACAGGCCTCTGCGTCTCAGCAAGGCGGTGCCGCTGCCATGCAGGTGCGCCACTCTGATGTGACTGCCACTGTGTACGATTGCCTGTGCTTGACAGTTGCTACACTCACCAATTCGCCATGCAGGTTGCATAGAAAGTCAAGGAGAGACAGGCCACACACGCTCAAGGTAAGAAGAGTGAAGAAGAACACCACAGATACAGCTCAAGCGAATCCGCAGCCCCGGGTCTCTGCACGGGTACAGGTGTGTGTCAATTGCATCTATCTCTAGCTTCACAGTACATTGAGACACTGTTTATGTTGCCATGGCACACAACATGCTGCACACTGCACGACTTGCAGGCACAAGCACAGGCGCAAGATGAACGAGAACAGGACGCTGACATTGAAACTCTGACATTGCTTCGGCATTCGATGAGATGTTTTCCAGAGCGAGAACGAGCCATCTTGCTGAAGTCTCTGTCAGAAGCACAACGCAACCGTATGCTGGAGATGATGGCGACGAGTTGAATGAAAGCGACGCAGTTGACGGCCCGTTAGTACGGCTGCTGGTAGGTGACAGTCCTTGTCCGAAGAGATTCATCTGCATGTGTAGATCATTCTTCTTGTCTGTAATACTATAAGCATGCCTCTGATACCCGTCTGATACTGCAGAGTAGAACATCTGCAGGTGGCGACTGGCCGAGCTAGCGACCGTGCAGTTTGCAGAACAGTGATCAGTTTGATGATACTTTGTATGCGCACCCAGGTAGAATTGATTAGATGCACGATCTGTGATGGGTGAATGTGCGCGCATGCCGTGGCTGCAATGTGTTTGGATACTCGACTTGTGTCGAGAACACCGTGCGGGGATGCGATGACGGTGACTTCATGCACGCGATACAACGGTACTGGCCTAGAGCCTCCTTGCCTGTACCTGGTATGTACATGTGTATTCCTGGTATCAACGGCATATCAAAATCTCTGTTGCTGGCAGTGGAATGGATTCCGATAACCTGTAGCATGCCCGGCCTCTGTCCTGTGTACGTACATACGTATACAATAATATATACATGCGGCGTGTATTCCTGGCAACGGCTCGCTGCCCGGCCTCTGTCCTTTGTAACTACATACATGCGGCGTCCGGGGCAGCTGGTGCGCTCAGACCGGAAGCGCAGGACCGTTGTGGCAGGCGCGAAGGCGCTTGGACTCATGGAAGGGGGAACTTGCTCAGAAGGGCTTGGTAGCGCCACTCGATGGCGGGGAGACTCGCTGGACGGGGGACCGCACTGTGACAGCTGGACGCTTGGTGCCACCACGCCTCATGCACCTCGTCGTCCGGGTGTGTCCCATGCGGTTCACCCAGACTGCGCAGTCGCTCCTATATCATCGCAGGCAGCGACTGCTGACCCATTGCGCTGCAGGCAGACGACCTGGCGGTTCCCTCCGACGTGGTGGTTGCCTCCATATCTGCCAAGTGTGTGCGCATCGTCTATTGGGCAAGTGCTGAACAGCACATGTGCTGTTCAGCACTTGCCCCTGGCAGCACACCCAGATCATGGAGCAGGGTTGACGGCCAGAACGCGCAGTCCCAAACGAAAGCCGAGGCACTCCATCGTGCTACACACCCCGCCCTTCCCCCTTGCAGCCGCTACCGTGACCTTCCCGAAGTCACAGCCGTCGTTGTGATGTTGTTCACTTTCATGCCGGCAATGTCGACAGACGGCATCCCTTCAATGTACGTGTGGTGGTGGTCAGTCACACCCCCAGCTGCGGCGCGTGACAGAGTGCAAGTTCGGGTTGCAAACGTGGGTTTGGGATGAAGTGGGCAGCATTAGTATGCTCACAGCGTCACCGTGCAGCACCACACGCATACGGGTCTATAAAATGCTCTGTGAAAATGCAGGATGATGGAATGCAACCGTGGGCAGACAATTTGGTAGACCAGGTCACAAGGGATGGTGCATACACCATGCCCTCTACGGACAGTTTTTTTTACACAAATCATTTTATAATTGGCGACTCTCAAGCTGAACTTGTGGGAACAATGCGGACACTGCTTTTTGTAACAAGCAGGCATGGCTACAGCTGAGGGCAACACAGACAGTTGCAGTTGGGCTACTTAGATATGCACTTGCAGGCCTCATGAGCTGGTCAAATGCGGCTGCACCACCGAGTGCTGTAGCATCATGCGCACATGATCAGCCCCTGTAATACGCGTGCCATGGCATCTGCAGACTAGCACTGGCATGCCTACAGCCCAGCCTGAAGCTTGAGGGACTGCTGTCACATCATTGCAACTGGGCCACAGTCTACTGGACGGTACTGAAAGCTGGGCTCTGGACTGACAGCAACGTTCCGCAGCAGCTGAAGGCATCAGCGTCTTGCGGCCCATGCTTCTACTCCATCTGCCTGCTGCACCGCGCGTCCATCTGCCTGCTATCGGCTTATGTCCACATCAATGTCCACCCAGGAATCTCCGTAAGGGCTTTTTGGAGGATCCACCCAATTCCCCTCTACGTCCATAGGTAGCGGGGGATTCAACCAAAATGTGCCTGTGGCCACAAGCCAAGATGAGTGCCAATCCACAACCGTTTTGCGGTCTGACTCTCTTTCTCACTCTCTTCCACACAAAATCAGACACCGAGACACACACAAAAACAAGCACCAGCGTCCACTGCACGGTTCCTCGTGCAGTGGCGACGCTTGGCAGAGCGCCACACTACAGAGGGCATGTTTGTTCAGGGAGACAGCTTGCCTGGGGTTGTGAGATCGTCCACTGTGAAGTTATTGCCAATACAATCAAATACTGCATCAGCGATTGTGAAGTCTTCATCCTGGGTGTAGCTACTCTTCGTGACAATGCAGCGCATGCCGGCGGACCGTGCGGCCTGAAGCCCGATGAAGCTGTCCTCGATGACAATACACCTGCAGGCAAACATAACGGATTGACAACCTGTGGCCCCCGGCATCTGCTCCTGCCTCTACCCGAACCGACTGACAGCAGGGTTGGTCGAGCCCAATCCCTCGATGTCGGGATTTTTCATATCGGGCCAAAAAATCGGGAGTTTTTGGCCCGGTCCGGATAAGCAAATTGAATATTCAGGGATGTGTCCAATTTGACGCATTGCAGTCGAGCTACCCAAACTTTGACATGAATCCAATGCCAATGAAATCAGGACACGTCATCTTAACGCTATACTTGATGTCTTGCATAAGTTGTGATTGTTCTTTTACATTGGCATCATTCACTGATGGCTATGCTATGCTATGACTGGTTGTTCGGATCGGTCCACTCATCAGGTCACAGCAGCACTCCACAAGGCAGCCTGTTGGGTACAAAGTCTCCTGATTCGTAATTAGCAATTGCTTCTTTATATCCATATGTGTGTTTGATCCAATAATCTCATGCTGATACACGTGTGTGATGGTACACAGAAACCAGGTCCAATTCTAATCACGATTGCGATGGCTTCTCGAATGTCCGAGACACTACATACGCCTAGAGACACCAGAAGCAATGATTCCTGGTCGATTGATGCCCTCTCGTCGCCGTGTGTAGCCTCAGAGACTGCTGATGACACGAACACTTGCCACAGCCAACGGGCCTGAACCAACAAATTTATATAGAAAGACTTATTTGTGTTGTGAATTGGTCTGTATCAATATTACAGCGGACCAACAATGCGATAAGTTGCAATAGGTCAACTACATAAGCACAGCCGCGCGCTTGTATATGTTCCACACACCAGGCCTTATGCTTGTGATATCTTGCTCTCTAGACAGCACACACACATCCGTGTGTCCAGATCCTTCTGTCAGGTCTAGGTCTGTCTAGGCCTCTCTAGCATACTAGCTTCCAGATGTTTCTAAATGCTGAGTCACACTCCAACACTTTGCTCGCCAGCCGAGTGAGCCTTGTACTCGTTCGTGCTAGCTCGTTGACGAGACCATGAGCAGTACTTGCACGCCATGCCACACATCGAGTGAAGCGCTCACACAGCCTGTGAGTGCAAATCAAGCTTTCAAATCTTGCGCAAGCTTGCGTCGCTCAGCACCTGTGGTCGTTTATCGGTCCACGGCGAGGTTAGTCGCACACGAAAACGTCCACAGGTCGACTTTTTCGACAGGAAAACTTGTCACAATCCGCAAACCGCAAACATGATTATGTATCATATGGCACCTCAATAATCGTCAACAGAGTTCATTTTAGCTCGAAAATGACCAGATCGGAGGATTGATCGGGATTTTTCGCATCGGGCCCGATCAATCGGGAAATTTGCCCAATCGGGACCGATGACCCAACCCAGACTGACAGCCGTCCATGGCCGCAACAGTGGCCAGGGCACTGTGGCTGCAATTTACATCACGACACCAAGTACAGCGGATTCTGAAACGCATCGAATGCGCTGTAAAGACCACGGCTTCTCATTTCGATCGACTAGCTGCCTGAGCACAGCGCAGTCTTGTCGAGGTGGGGTCAGGCGGTGCTTGGCAGTAGTGCACCATCATGACAGTGGCGCTGCAATGAAACGGTCTCCCATCGTGGTTCAGATCACATCAATTGAAGATCGTAGAGACGTGACAGCCTGAACGGACAAGTCTAGATATCCACTAGTGCCATGATTCGCACGGTGTTGGACGGGCCAATGAGGCATTCTGGCAGCGCAGCAAAAAGAATGCAGGTAGCACACACTGGAACATTGATGACGCCACTGCATAGATGCCGATTCGCAGTTTCAAAGCCAGACAGAAGTTTCCCAGGTTTCCCACACATGCAGCATCCTGAGCTTGAGATCAGGACAGGGGGGGGGGGGGGGGGGGGGGGGGGAGCACCTATGTGGCTCTACATGTAGCTTCTCTGCCGCCAGCCTATAGATGGCAGGGTCCGGCTTCTTGGCAGGTACAATATCTCCAGCAAATACAGGCATTGCATCAGATGCTTCGCTGAGGAGTACATTCACGATGGTTTGAACAGCCTTTTCACTGGACGTGGAGCAAACCGCAATCTTTACTCCCGCATTGATTGCATCAGCTTCACAGCAGTACACAGGGTGTTGCATGTTCCTCTTCAAGCTGCCTTCAAGCTGAGACAGGCAAACAGTACCAGTGATCTATGACATGCAGGCATGAATCACACCCACTAGCTCTCTGACGCCTGGTCGCAGGGGCATCTGACCGGATTCGATCATTTTCTGGAATATTTTAGTCTTGCAAAGGTGTAGCTCTTTCAGATATTCGATTTGTTCTTCAGGGGCTGTGATGCTTAGGAACGGTTCCTGATCTGCGTGCTCAGAGAAGTACGCTTTCATACGCTCCTTCCCCCCTCCTATCTCTAGGAGCTTCCCGTATGTGGCAGCATCCCACTCATGGCGCAAGCCTTTCTCTTGGAATGCTTCATTGAAAGCTACGCGATGGCCGTCTCGTTCAGTGTCCACAAGAACTCCGTCGCAGTCGAACAATAAAGCTTGAGGGAAGTCGATGTTTCTCACATGACATCTGACCAGCCGCCCAGATGCCACCGCAAACGGCCTGCGCAGGCAACTAAGTGGTCTGCCCGTGCTCCTTGACGACATGTCGACACTTGTCACTCCAGGCACGCAAACGACGAGGTATGCAAGCTGTACACGTAGGAACTTACTGATCTGAATTAAGCGTACAGAAATCGAACGGGAGCGAGGGGACACTAAACGCTTTCTGTGACATTCGAGGCAACCGTCAGACGGCGACAGCACGTCAGAATTGCACAGCGGGGTGATCACGGCCCTGATGCGGGTATGCATGCATTAAGCTTCAGCGATAGCTGACGCCTGCAGGGTCGAGGGCTCCTCCTTATCGAGACCCCCCGCGGCCGCGCGCGGTGCTGGGTCACGGCGTCATGCCACGTACTTTACGAACCGAGCATGACGGCAGGGCCTCGCGCGCAGCTTCGACATGCCGTCGTGGTGGCCCTGGCGCCGTGGCTGTGCGCGATAGAAAGGATCGAGCTCATATGCACGGCATGTCGAATGTGCGCGCTACGCCATGACGCCAGGTGCGAAGCATTAAACCGGTCCGTCAGCATGGTCGGTGTGTAAAGCATGAGGCGCGGCATAGTGACCCAGCTGGGCCCAGCTCGAGCGATCGACGGGTCTTTGTAGGCACGTTGGTCGGTCAGCGTGTGCCATTGCAAAATGAAATTGATGCAATCTGATCTGACCTCCAACAGAATTGACAAGTAGATTTCGGGACAGCCATGATCATGCATGAGCTTCCATGCTGCCAGCTAAAAAAACACGCATAGCATCCTTGTCAGAATCCGGCCAATTGTCAATTGGCACCTTGATTATGCAGATCATTGTGTTGCGAAATTTGACAGGCGCGTGACGATACACCAACATCACGGCGTTCAGATGTCGCGATCGTGGTCGAATTTACGCTGTGAACAGCCGTTGGAGATACATGCGCCGTCGCACGTGTGATTCCAAATAATGAGCATTGTCAACACCCTGCCAACTCCACAGCATAGACACCGATGCTAGCATATACGGGTCAACTGATCACAGCGTAAAGGGGTGCTATCCTTCAGCACGCAATTCTATTGTAGGATTGTCACCCGGAGCTGTGCCTGATACTCGCAAACGGACGGCGTGGAACGGCCACACAGGACCAACCACATGGCTGACCGAGAAGATGAATTGCTGCACAGAGAGCACATGACATCAGGCGTCGTGGACGATGGAGACAAAGACGTGCAGCACGAACACGAGTGGAAAGATGTAACCGATGACGCCGGTGTCAAGAAGCGCACAATCCGGTCAGGAACTGGAGAAGCCCCGGAGCTACATTCTGTCTGTCTCGGTACGGGGTGTTTCCTGATCGACGATGCGCAGGCTACACTGGTGTTTGATGAGTTGTCGGATTGTCCAACACATGCTTATCTTGAGATATATGCCTATTCAGTCCACTACCAAGCGCGACATCAAGCAGATGGCAGCTTGATTGCGGACACACGGGCTGAAAAAGACGGAGGCCCGGTGACAGTTATCGCTGGGAGAGGTAAAGATCAGTCTCGTCCCCCATATAGCACTCGTGGTGCAGTCGTGTTGAAAGGATAGCGGAGATGCTCCGAATTGAGCAAGGTTGTCTGCAGAATGTGTGCAAAGAGACAAAGGCCTCAATCTTGCTGTGTTGAGCATGTCAGTTGGTGAACTATGCCAGGTCACTGTCACCCCAGAATATGGATATGGTGACAAAGGGAATTTTTCATTTCCCAGTGTCCAGCCAAATGCACACGTGGAGTACGAAGTCGAGCTCTTGGGAGTCACCCCTCCTCAAGAAAAAGAAAGGAAGAACATGTTTTTTGAAGAGCGCCTGGAAGCGGCCACGCGCATGCGTGCTAGAGTGCGCAGCTGCCCCATCGCCACCAGCTTCTCCAACACTGCCATGCCCAAGGCAAATTTAAAGTGCAACTAAGCTAGGGCCTGCACGAAAAATGCCTTGCGGCGTGAACTGATGCGCTAGGTTTGCGGCGCCATGTGAGTCGAATTATTGTATTCAGGGAAAGCGTCTCTTCAGTGAAGGGGACATCGATGGTGCCCTGGCACAGAACAGTGTTGCTATTGAATATGTTGATGATGAACTCCTGTTTCAACTTCAAGGGTTTCATTTAGAGCAGGCACAGGCAGTCAGGGCTCCACTGCACCTGAATGTGGCAGCCTGTCACCTGCTGCTAGACAAGTGGCAAGCCGCAGTTGATGCAGCGACCGCGGCACTGGCCGTTACTGCTCCAGACAACAAGGAGCTGTTTGCAAAGGCTTTGTTCCGCAGAGCTAAAGCACGCAAGGAGTTGCGGCAGACAGACCAGGCCATTAACGACCTGGAGCAGGCACTTAAACGGTGCGGTGCCCCTGCGGTTGCAAGCGTCTAGCACATGGAGGGCCACATGCACATGAGTGTCTGCGGTCATGTAATGCTGATAGCCAGAACTTGTACAGCACATGAGGGGGTTGGGCTGTGGTGTGGTGCTGTGGAACTTGTTGATGGCCAAACGCATATACGATTGATGCTACATGATGGTGCTCCTGAAAGTGATTTGATATCCATTGCCTTCGGAACAGCACACATAGATGCACATAGATGCAGGTGCCCGGACGATGTTCTGGTGTCTCAAGAGCTGACTAAATTGCGCAAGCAACAAAAGGCAGAACAGAAGGCAGTCGATGACCTGTTTCGAAACAAGATGCCTGCCCCAAAGGCGACTCCGGGCATTGGAGACAGCACGAATGAAAATTACCATTCCACTGCTGCGCAGAGATCAGCTATAAATGATGCCCAGAGATACACGGCAGGCGAGACATGGTTTTATGCGATGGCAAAAGTTGTGATTGAGTTTTTGTCAAGTGTCCTGCGTGCGCTTGGCCTCGCTACAAAGGTCACAGCATCTGCGAATTCATGACGTGTCCAGTAAAGCGGCATTCACCCGATGATACGGGTGCATGATGTGCTTCCGATGGTGTGTGGCTGAAGACCACGCAACCTGTGCAGTCTCACACGGTGCTTTCTGCAGACTAGGGACAGCTCAAATTTATGAAAGCTAGCTGCATATCATGGCCACCGAGCAATTTCGGCCCTACAGGCACATATGTTCCATGTTTATGGCAGCTGTGGTTCATGTGATTACTTGTACTGGTGGGTGCCGTGCCCACATAGACAACCTTCCACTTTACAAGCAACCACCTTTTTCAACGAATTCGAAATTCATGCTAAAAAAAATTAATCTCTGACCGATCTTGACCTGACAGGTGCTGCAATCCTGCCATTAGGGCAAGCCACCACTGCTGCTGCAAGCATTGCCATGATGCATGGTGTTGTTGGTGAGCATTCGAGCATGAACCTGTCATTATGATTTGTAATCCAATTTGCCATCCCTCAGCAATGCATTGGTTTTTTGAATGGCTTGATCGAGCACTGGATAGGGTGCCTTCGCAAACAGTGATGCAGGGTATACACTGCTTCCCCATTTCGGATGCAGCACCACCTACAACATCCAGGTGTCTTGCATAATTACTTCCAAAACCTTGGTGGAATCGCTGCTACAGTCACACATGCACATTTCAGCTGATGGGCAGCACACCTTGCAGCAGCCGGCATTCTGAGTTTGGTATCGGCACAAGACGATAAGCCCATCAATCTCAGAGTACGGTTGATGGTAGTGTGTATGAATCATCTGGACAACAGCGGTCACGCTGTCACAGATTGAATTCAGAGCTGCATGTGCTACACAAATAGCACATTAACCAAGGCATTATTGAGAAGGCATTGTGGACGTGTGGCATTGTATGGCTTTTCGAGTCAGTGACGACATTGACAGAATGTCACAGAGGCTAGCAGCGCACTGGAAGACCTGAGCAAGGGTCAATATAGTCACACCAGTGCCCTTGGCTGCTCAATGCATTGCAGACTGCCTGAGACCAGGCCATGAATCTTTCTAATCTTACGTCCTTTTCCTTCTCGACGTTGTCCCCAAAGTTGACCAGATCAACGTCTGTGTGTTGGCACGTGGGGACAATGAGCATATCCTGCAGGTCCAGATCAGGGAATATGGCTTGAATCTCGCGACGATGCACACCTGGCACACCTGCAGTCACATGCTTGTTTGCAGCACATTCATAGCGTTTCTGGGACAGGGTCAACTGCGTAATGATGGTGTCAGCACTTCCAGAAATCGCTCCCATGTAGTGTCAACCTGGCCATGGACGCGACATTGTGAGTCGGACCACCGTTGTGGTACTTGATCCACCGTTGAAACAGGACGACTCTTGCATGCATGTGCAGGCACAGTGAGCGCATGACTGAATGTGATTACACAATACATTTGTGCGTATGTACATATTCGTGTTGATGAAGTGAATTGTCGTGGTTCCAGGAACAAACATGAGGTGTTGCAGTACTTGCCATCGCTCCGGACACCATGTCTGGTATTACCAGGCTCAAGAACAGCAGAATGTAGATCGGGTCCAAATAATGAAGTGTAACACAGTGATGACAGGAAAACGTCGCATCTGCTGTAGAAGTGAGGCAGTGCAGTATATGTGGCTAGCAGCAAAACGCACGGTGGATGGAATATTCCATATCCTCTGCACACTTACCAGCACCACAGTGTGCCATGGCTGCTACACAAGTATGAGACGGTAGGGTGGCTCGTAGGCTGCAAGTGATCGGTTCAATGCTAACCGGGCTGGCAAGCGTCAAAGGCTATAGCTGAAGCTTGTAGCACGTCGACGCGATGACGACCATACGAATGTACATAGCTCAATAAGTCCATACAAAATGCATAATTGTAAGTGGGTGTGTACGCAGAGCGCAGTAGGACGGCCGATCAGGATGGTGGCGACAGGCTCTTAATCACAGCATGTTCAAGTAGATTCTCCTAGTATAAGCTTTACGATAGAAGTATGTGACGCAATCAAGATAGAAGTCGCATTGAGGTGGGCGTTCCAGGCGACCGCGACGGAATGTGCATTGTCCGTGGAGCATGCCAGGGACCTTGTAGCCATGGGGAATTCTAAGCCGCTTGCGGTGCACCACGAGGTCGCGATGACAAATGTCGAAGCCCGTGAAATTCAATGTACATATTCCAGTTATATGTGTAATAACTTACACAGCTTCGCTTGAACCCATGTGCAACCGAAGTGGGTATCACTGTCTAGCTCGCAGTAAGTGACGACACATAATCTGTAAGAGGACTTGCAACTGCGTTCACTGAAACGTTATCTTGAGAATTCTTATATTGTTCAACTGTGAGGAGTATGACGGTGGGATGGTCTAATGTTGACACTGCAATCAACTCGCCCTGCGCTCCAGCGACGCTGACCGCGGTTTTGGGCTGTAGGTTGAAGTGCAGGCGACCTTGACCCGCATCAAAACGCATCCAGTACGTTATTCTGTAATAGCAATAGATAACAGTAGGTGGTGCCTCTTTGGGAAGGCACACCAACGAAAAATGTGTGCAGGGAGTCCTTGGCACATTGATCATCGACCCCGACGGAACGGTGCTCGATCATGAGCTACAGGTATGTCATGTTAATTGCCGACAGATGGTGGATGCATGCTTCGGTTATGACATGTTTTGTCAGCCGTAGGACAAAATCAAAGACAATCAGCAAGACCTAGCAGCTTTCATTCCAGCTTTGGGCGCAATGGCCTCTGACCTTGTTCGGGATTTGGACCCACAGGTGCGTTGTATCCTGTTGTGTGAGAGGACCAAGTGGCAAGAAATCTCAGAAGCCAAACAAATTCACGCCATGTAGAATGATTTACAATTCCTACGGATTCGCTCGCAGAAATACGAAATTCTGGTTGCTCCAAGTGTGTGCCTCTTCTGTATGCAACCGTCAATGCTTTCTGTGCCTGCATCGCCATGCAAGCCTGTTGCAGGACCCAGGTTTGTGCTGGTTGTGATTCAAGAACCAGATATCTCACAGCTCTGACCTATGAGGTTTGAAGCTGCTGTCTGCATTACATCGATCGATGAAATATTACATGGACCACACACGGGAAATAGTTTTGGCACATGATTACGATAATGCTCTGCTCAAGTTGGCCTGGCACGCTGAGCTGTGTTGGAGCCTACATAAGCTTCGAAACGTGGGTTATTATGGAGTGGTGGACCACCAGTAATAATGTTATGCTTTGGGACCTGGGATTTGACCTTTCCAGCAGTTCGCAATGTGGCCTGGTTGGACTGGCTGACTGCAGCTGACTGTGACATGTATGTGCTCTCATATATGCTCCCTTGCGGTTGTGGCACAGGTGGCACCGCATCTGTGATCAAGAAGCATTGGCGCCGCACACACCGGGGCGCGTTCTCTGCGTTATAGTTTGTTGCATAGGTCGTTCTGCAACACATACAAGAGATGTGCAGGAAACATGTATGGGAGTACGCTGGGCAATAAGGAAACATACACATACCGATAATCTTGTAAAGCTGGTGGAAACAGGTCGTAGCAACACTTCGGACCCAGCGGATGGGTGCGTGCAGGACTGTGAGGCTGGAACTGAGACTTGGACTCAGTCACACCTGTGTCACTGCCATGAATTGAGGGGTTTCCGATCCTCACACGATCCTGCGCGTTGTGGAGTCGGTCAGTGTTACAACAGCGATGGCCACGAGTTCGCTGGCCTGCAATCCGAAGGACATCAGCAGTACTTCGAAACGCGATCCCCGCGTCACATCAAATGAACGAAACCCTTACGTGAGATTGAACCGCTCCCACAGCCCTCGGCTGACCTTCAGCGCAGTTCATGCCAGCTCTGCTACATTGCGCAGGGCATACACGAGCTTGATTATCACATGGGCACTGTGTCTGGGAGAGATCAGCGAACGATTGGCCCAGAAACTTCATAGCTTCCTGATTGCGTCTAACAGGAACAGCATTACTACGGTCGTGAAGGCCAGAAAACATTGTGAATACAGCCAGTATCACCGGCCCAGTGCCCTTTGCAGATGCCGCGAAAATAGTCGCACACGCAAAAACTTGTCGTCGTCTAGCTTTTTCGAAGCTCGAGTATATAGCCGCTACAGCGTGAAGAGCTCATGTGTGACCAGTCATTGTG
Organism: Ulva prolifera; assembly: GCA_023078555.1. Lineage (NCBI taxonomy): Eukaryota > Viridiplantae > Chlorophyta > Ulvophyceae > Ulvales > Ulvaceae > Ulva > Ulva prolifera. The sequence goes on along the minus strand of CM041198.1, from coordinate 10,777,070 downwards.
TATGGTCACTGCCTGTAGGTACGCGAACATGCTTGAGATCTTCCACGCTCATCAGGCAATGTGCGGCTGGAACAGGTGGTTTCAGGTGCACATGCTTAAACATGCTGCTGGAGCCCAGCACGTCAAAGCTACACACGACAGCTGGCAAGATCGAAAAACAGGGCATTGCTTAAGATACGCAGTGTCATCCACGATTACGGGCAACCAGTGGGGGCAGTGATCGCTGCAGAATTGAAAGAGGCATGTGTTCGCGTCTGAGCATCAACTGCTCCTATACAATGCAAGGGCCTCCGATGTTGTGATCTCTATATATGCTTTTTAGAAGACATAATCTGCACGGCCCGAGATGCTCTTGGAACCGACTATGCAGCTTTCCGCACTCACGCCCTGCGTATTCAGGCAGTTCGGCCACTGTCCAGGCTTCACCTGCCGCGGCAGGCGCAGGTAGCTGGGATAACCTGCAATGTCAAACATTCCGGCAACGATGGGCTCGGTGGTGGAGCTTAGTGCCAGTCCAACCCGACGAACCTGTGCCTCTCCGCAGCGCTTTGAGATCTGTATGGAAGCTCACGAAGGGCGTCCGGCATTGGGTGGCCCTCGGGTTCATCTGCTTGGTATGACCTTCCGTCATCATCTCGAATGCCTGGCATATATGCACACTTCCGTACTCCAGTGTTGCTTTGTGCACTCGTCATCAGGTGTAGATCTGAAGTCAATGCATATGCAGATCGTTGCCGCGACGTGCGAGCTCGCGTATCCCCACCTAGCCTCCAAGCTCCTGGAGGCAGCACAGCGAGCTGCAGTGACTGCTGCAGCAGATGGCTCAGCCGGCGGCAGCCTGTGGCACCTTGTACAGTCGCCGCCGCCGTCCTTTATCCCCATTTTTTTGCTCATCAGTGTAAGTGCTTTTGGGGAGACCATCTTTGCGGCCCTAAGAGCTGTGTGCTCGACTATGGTCACCGTGAAGACCGTGAAACAGTTGCGGGCGAAGGTGTTCAGCTCGCTCCTAGCACAAGAGGTGCTGTGGTTTCAGCCACATGGCCGAGACTCGGCATCGCTGGCATCCCGCATCTCAAATGACTGTGAGGCCGTTGCACGCATCGTGTCTATCAATTTCAACGTCGCACTCCGTTATGGAGTTCAGGCAGTGGGGGGCCTTGCGTACCTTGGCTGTGCGAATCCGGCAATTGCAGCGCTCTGCCTCATCACCACCATACTGATGTGTGCGATCAGTCTGAAGTGCGCCCTTGATTTTCTTCCATATGCAGACTCGTGTGTTGCGAGCAAGGCGTGTAGCCCATCACGTTTGCCTAGCTCGATCGCTTCAACGGCACAGTTGACACCTCAGCTCCGCTGTGGCCTCTTCTGTGGGCATGCGCTGCATGCAACCCTGTGCCTTTAAAAGCTTGGCTACATATTTTGGATCAGAATCCATGTCTATGTCGCAGACCTGTGTAGGTTTGGTGTGTTCACACGGCAGGTGACGCGGGGGGAGCGCGATCAGGGTGCTCAAACATCCAGCTTAGCAGAAGAGTCTCTCCACAGCATTGGTCTGGTTAAAGCCCATGGCTACGAAGGCTCTGAGAATCTACGTTTCCAAGCACAGATCCAATTGCTTGCGGAGCTCAGCTACTTGAAGGTGGTAGGGTATGCGGTAGGGCCCTCCGCCTGCACTGCATGCATGGGCGCACGCCTGCATGCCAAATCCCATGCTGCAATGCCGTTGTCACAGCATGTCTCGTGATGCGCTCAGTTGTGAGCGTCCCACTCCCATAGTGATACCAGTTATGCGTACAGACGTACCTGCTGGGCTACATTGGCGTCTGGCATGTGGGCAGCGCGGCCGTGCTTTTTGTGGGAGGCTGCATGACAATCAATGGAACAATGACGTTCGCCCAGCTGACTGCGGCCTATTTGTACTCTGAAGTGGTATTCGATTCTGCCAAGGTCATATGCGACCAAATCGCAAGTGTTCTCGAGAATGTTGGGACAATAGACACAGTTCTCCAGTGCGCCTTCAGAACCCCCTTGCCGTGCAGCATGCCCCCCCCCCCCCCCCCCCCCCCCCCCCCCCGGCTGCTACTCCTTACTGCAAGCCGCCGCCAAAGTGTCAGCAATTCGATGGCGTGGTATCGCATGTAGGCTATTGAAGCTCGGAGAAGGTGCTCCGTCAGAGGACACAGCGAAGCTGATACCGCCGGAGACTGTCTGGGACGCCGGCCTGAGCCTCCAGGGGGTGTCCTTCAAGTACCCAACACGCCATCGCACAGTACTGCGAGATGTAAGCATCAAGTTCAGTGCGAATCAGTCCACTGCGCTGGTGGGCACCAGTGGCAGCGGCAAGAGCACGGCGGCAGCGATGCTGGCACGCTTGCTCGAGCCAACCGTGGGCAGTGTGCGGCTGGGGGATGTTGACGTGAGGAACGTGGACCGCGACTGGATGCGGCGGCACGTCGCACAGGTTCCACAGTCACCGACACTCTTCACTGCAACAGTGTCTGAAAACATCAGCTATGGCTTTGCGGAGGCGTCATCGGCAGATGTCGAGGCGGCTGCGAGGGCAGCAGATGCACACGAATTCATCTGCCGCCTGCCACACAGCTACGACACCGTTGTCAAGGACTCAGCGCTGAGTGGAGGCCAACGGCAGCGCATTGCCATTGCGCGGGCTCTTTTCCGGAAGCCACGGCTCCTGGTGCGATGCCTGAAAGCTCACGACCAAACCGCTTCACAGCTGTGCGTGTGCTTGGACGTATGCCGGACAATCACATACCGAGCGCTGGTAATGTAATCTGTTTCAGGGTGGTGAGATGCGGTCCAAGGTCACGTTGACCTGATGCATCGTCGCTCTCGGCCATCAACCTTAACCTCAACACTACTCTTACAGATTCTCGACGAGGCTACCAGTGCACTAGATGCAAATACAGAGGCAGCGGTGCAGCAGACGCTGGACCACGTCATCCAAGGGAAGAGCATGACCGTAGTGGTGATTGCACACCGGTTGGCAACGGTGCAGAACTGCAGCCAAATCATTGTTCTGCACAAGGGTAGCGTGGCTGAGGTCGGCACGCATGATGAGCTGCTTGCATCGGGCGGCATCTACAGTGACCTTGTGGCGCAGCAGTCGCTGGGAGATTCTGGTGCAACCGACGTTGAATCGGATGATAATGATGAGCGTGGCAGCCCTAGCTCTGGCAGCTCGCTAGCGGAGGCTTCAGCTACCCTGTGATGAGCACCCCGATGGAATGTAAGGCAGACTCTGCTTCTTACCTGTTTTTGAATCAACGCGATCGAGAGAGTGATGTTCACATGCGCACTGAGTTTTGGTTGCAGTCGCAAGCGGACATACTGGTTTTCATTTCGCCTGCAGCCACACACAATGCTGACAGCAAATCAGCAACATACAGTCTGGGCTGTTGATCCGGGGACTTTGAGGACGTTTTTGTTGCCGGTATCCCCTGGGACACGAGATGTGTGGGCGCTCATGAGGTTGGTGTGCCCCCCAGCGTCGCCGAATGCCACACCACCCACCTCATGGCACCTTTCCTGCATTCCAGCCTCCAAATTTGCATCATAGTGCATTCGCTTCAGTGCTTAAGCTGCCACTTCGAGTAGTTCTTGACAGGTGCGCTGCACGCTCTCTGCGCTGGAGACCGGCAAAGCACGCGAAGTGATCGAAGCATGCTCAAGCCTGGAAAAGCATATCAAGGCCAACCAAGACAATTTGCGAGGCTTCTTTTCTGAATACTATCTGCGAATTTGCAGACGCGTATTCGGCGCCGGGTGTCCTAGCTTGTTAGGCGAGGTCTCCCATAGCAGGCGAGAATACGAAGCTTTGCTGAACTTTCTCGATCCTGGAGGAATGCGTTTTCAGGCGATGGTGGACGTAGATAAGGTCACTTGAACCACTTTCGGCTGCCTGTGCACATGCTCTCGGCTCATGCACAGAAAATGCTGCTGACCGCAGAAGGTACGCCGCTGCATCAAATCGATCGCAGACCAGTCCTGTGCTCATAAACAATTCAATTCCCGCAATTCCCAAATTCAATTCCGCTCATAGCATGGTCATATCAGGCAGCATGGTCACCACTGGTGGACGCATCTGTGTTCCCTACTGACGGGCACCGTCTTGTTGCTGCCTCATACACACTGCTGTGAAATCAAATTCGTTCGGGTGCCCTGGACTGATTGTGCGTACATTCTGCTATTGCAGTCTTACATTTTCATTGGATAAACAATGGCTGTTATGCGAGCTATGCACATGTTCCAGTGTAATGATCGAATATAGTGGCCAACATTGTAAAGGGACAGAGCAGCGAGCAGGGGGCAGGCACAGCCGTAGAATCAAGGGCATGTGACTTGTCACAGCAACTGCAGCGCCGGCCGGATGGCTGGGCTACCTGCAGCCTGCGCCGGTGAAGCTGCACAATCCACAGCAGGCTCCCCGTCACGCATCGCAGAATTCGAATGCACGGCTCTAAGCGCCACGCATGCGGATCGAAGGTATTCAATGCAACATTGTCAACCCCTATATCCGTGGTGGCATTGTTCGCTGCATCCCCACACCACAGACGATCCATGCTTGCTCTGCCAGCACAGGGTCAAGCACTGCTGTATCGCAAGGGCCACATGGCTCTGGCACAGCGGAGCTCGCGCCCCTTTGGAAAGGCGCCCGTTCATGGTCCCCGGGACAGCTTCCCTGGCACAGAATACTGCATTTTCCTTGGACATCAGCGTCGCCGGCCAGACCCGAAAGGCTCCTGTTCGCCGATGGGATCATCAGGAACAATTCAGGTAATGGAGAGACCACTCTGAGTCACTGCAACGGCTGCTGGGCGCGTGCGCAGCATAATGAATAATAGCTGGAGGGTAACGCCCTTCTGAGCTTCAGACTAAGCTCGCCGCTTCCCGGTGAGTGGCCATCAGTACGCCACACGCTCGCCTACTGTAGTTCTCCGTAGTGCAGAAGCGGCTATGTGAGTCCAGGGTTCTACATCCCGATCGGTTTCCCGATTTTTTTTTTGGAAAAGAGCAAAAAAACCGACGGCGAGCGAACCGAGCCGTCGGTTTTCCCGACAAGCCAGGGGAGTGCCGTCGGGCGTGCCCGACGGCCGCCAATGGTGCTTTTCGGGACCCCCGACAATCGTTTAAAAGCCGACAGCTTGTCGGGATCCCGAGTTCTTGCTGCAGTAACAGCTTTCAGATCTGTGAAGGCGAGAACACTGTCCATGCGTGGGCTGCATTAATTAGCACGTACTAACACAAATCACCCGAAATGTATTTGTGACACCCCCGACGGAACCTGAGGGGGTTGTCGGGAACCCCGACATCCAGCAGGCTGCATATCGGGCCAGCAGGCTGCATATCGGGCTAGCCCGACCAAAACAAGGGCAGGGCATGGGTTTTCCCTGTCGGGACAGGGAAACCCGAGCCTGTAGAGCCCTGTATGTGACCCAGTCCTGCCGCATATGAATCCTACATTCATGGGTTGCCTATGCCTGGACGAGATCTCCGTCACGGTGCGGCAGTGTTATGGAGAAAGCTGTGGCTGGCGTTGCGGCGCGGGTATCTGAAGTGTTGCCCTATGAATCTGCATGTACTAGTACATAGTGTGACGATACGTCACACGCATGGAGATGCATGGCTTAGAGTATTCTGGAAGCCTCCGGAATGTCCCGTCAGTCCACGTGACCGTGGCTGGCAGTATGGGACTCTGTTAACAGTGGTCGCCAGACTCGTCCTGCTGACGCAGGCGAGCCATCGAGGCACTGCTCTGGAATTCTCCAGAAGCATTGCAAATCTCCGGCGTATAGGCGGACACGATCGGAGCCTCTGGTGTGTACGGGGTCAGTGTGCTGAGCACAGCGCACTGTGGCAGGTGTCGTACACAGGCTAGCTTACAGTATATAAGCAGCTGGACCTTACAGGGCAGTCGACAGAGCTCACACTCCATGTCTCTTGAGTTACAGTCTTTACACATAGCCGTGACTTATGCATAAGTACTTCGCCATAACCTGACCGGACCTAGAGCCGGCAGTGTGTATCCCGAAGCATACCTCCCAAGCGCCAGCACTCCTAGTGGCATCCAGTGTGCACGGGGCGGTTCAAGCTTGATCTCGCGTGGCGTGGCGCCTCGCGGCACGGTGCCCCAAGTCAGTGGAGCGTGTTGCGATCAGTGCTCTACAGCTGGAACTTTTCCTGGCGGGAAAACCGACGGCTCGCTTCGCTGGCCGTCGGTAATTCGCCCCTTTTCTCATGATTTGTCGGGAAACCGATCGGCATGTAGAGCCCTGTCTAAGAGCAACTTGCGATCCACGTTTTCCTCAGAGGTCTACTGTACTCAGTAGGCAGGCGATTCCATCCCCCTCTTTGATGAGGCCTACGCCCTGTTGAGTATGGCCGCGATATAGAGATACTGTGATCAACGTGATATGTCGTGTCTGCAAACTTCATACAGCCTGCGCGAGCTTGGACGCTGAAATCATATATGGCGCGTACGCATATATATAGCTCGTACGCGTAGAACGAACTGGCAAGGTGGCTCAGGGGACTCCCCACATTGACGGAAACCTGCGAGCTCATGGAATGTAAGAGCTTCTGCTCAGCAGCGCTACGTTTCGCCACGATTCAACAGAGAGCGATACCAACACACAGTACTCGTGTATGCTTTTGCACATTCGAGAGTGGGGTGTGCGAGTTCAGAGCGTTGCTGTCACCAAAGGCACGCGGTTTTCGCAATTCATACTCTGTTCCCGCTTGGCGTACAAGGAGCTCAAGCATTAGTTGCTGCCACTGCCGTTGCTGATCTGCCTGCGCACCATCGTGAGCACCATATCATCATGCTTGCTGGCGCCGTGTCGATCTGGCCTTCGTAGTTGTCTGTAGCTGTGACGTCTTTCAAGTCGTGTCGGGGGTACGATAACTCAATCGGTGTACACACTTGACAACTATTTCGTCTCACTCCAGTCGCTCTGAAGCGTATTGGGGGCGTCGGGGCACTGGTACGCCTTCGAATTCCCACCAGGCCCCGCGGAGCGAGGACGCCGGAGCAGCAGCACAAACTGGCATGTATCATCGTTTTCTACCTGTCGTCTAGCTGTTGGCTGAGTTAACTCTTGCGGATCTTGCTGTGAACAGCTCATGATCTCAGCACTTCCTCTGTGGGCGTCGGGATTATTCGCTGGTACGTTTCGGAAATGTCACAAGCCAATGCTTAGGAGTCAGTCTGGTTGATCTGTATATTCCCCAGGCAGAACCAGTGCATAGTCACTCATGCTCGCAGGCTGGTTGGGATCGTGCAGCACGGTGGGAACGGTGCTGGCGAGCCAGCTTCTGTCGCCTCGGTTATTTCTGTGTTACAAAAGGATTTCGCTTGCTGATCGAAATGAATGGAATCTCAAGTACGCGATCGAAACCCACTACTCACTTTGAATCGTTCTGCTTTCGGTGTGTGATGATTAGTGAACTCAAATGCGCCTTGCTCGTAGGTGTGCACATATAAATCATGCCGTTACATGTACGTTCCTGGTTGCTGTCAGCCTTCGGAACACATCAGAGTTCGCCTGGGATGATGGCACATCTGTACATGATGTGCTCTCAGCCACTAGCGTGTTTTCGCATATTACGTTCTGCTTTTCCATCGGCTACTTTCTGGCAGATATCATACTGATGAAGCTCACAAAGTCAGCTCTACCCCCGATGATTCTGCACCATGTCGTTGGAGTGGGGTCTCTGGTTGTGGCGCTTGCGAGTGGCCAGTGCCATCTTTACGGCTTGCTCTTGCTATCCACGGAAGTCACCACCCCTTTCATATGCATGCGATGGCTGCTGGAAAAAGCAAGCCGAAGAGGTCTGGCCCCTAAGCTGCAACAATGGCACACTCCATGTGCTCCTCGACTGTTGCCAGCAATTTGTCCAGCAACAGTATGACAGGCTCGCGACTGTATGCAGGCACACAGCTATATTTGATCAACGGCCTCATGATCGTTGCGTTGTGGGTCGCAGCTCGAATCTTGCTTTTCTTATGGCTTTTTGTGCACATGTGGGATGCGCGAGACATTTTGTCTGGATTTCCACTATATGTTCAGGTGAGCACACCACCAATAAATTTCTCTGAACGGCATGGCGCATGCATGTACAGCAATATCTGGTTTGTTCAGGTGACAGCTCCAGGAGTTTCCCTCTGCCTGTTCTGCTTGAACATCGTCTGGTTCACTAGGATTTGCAGGGGTGCCCTTCGCTTAGTCGCCCCCAAACAAAAGAGCATTTAAAAGACTGCCATCTCATTACACAGTCATGTTCAGGCGATTTCACCACAACTAATCGTCTTCTGTTCATCAAGGGCAGGCACCCATAGTCGTGGATGCTTAACCTTTGCCGTTCTGCAACTTCCCAGCTGGGTCTGATCCATCCACAGGAGTTCGCAAAAGTGCATAATTTTCATACACTGAATCATCGGTGGGAAATCAGCGGCAAGGGGGATGTTACATTGTAATTTACACATAATCTGGAACGTGTCAAAGGCTTGCCTTTGATGTCGTCGTTCCACATGGAAGAAGGAATCACTGCTTAAACTGCACCAACATGGAATTGTGAAAAAAATCTGAGCGGCCTGGTGAATAGGACTCTTTCATAGCCGATATACATCGTGACTTTTGACTCATTGACGTTTCTCAGATGTACGATCAGAGATCTCATACTTACACACAGGGCAAACCTGCACAGGCAAGGAGTATTTGCGATGTGAGCATCAGGAGTAACAGATGACATCATGGTGTAGGCAACAGTGCCGCTGTAAGGAGATATCGAACCTTTGACACTTTAAACCATGTTGCCACACATTGATCATGAAAGCAGTGCTGACAAGGCAAGACATACACTTGATCATCCTCAGCAAAGCAGTGCTGACAGATGGTACAGGTATCATCGGTAACTTTCCTCTCTTTGCAAACGTTGCTATATGATTGCAGCATTAGGTGTTCTGCTCGTGCAGCTTCACTGACGCCCACCTGTATGCACATGCATACAGCATGTCCACACCAGGAACTTGCAAAAAATCAAGCACACGTAGTCGAGGTTCAAGGCCTGGCACACCTTCACGCTGCCGATAGTGTCTCCCAATGCTGTCAGCTGTTCGTATGTCATATCGTCGATATCATCTCCTTCTTCATCACCTTGATGTGCAGCAGCCAGTCGTGCAACGTGATCCCGTAGCTCAGCGTGCTGTACCTCGAGTGCGAATCTGCGATCTGAATCTGCCTCTGTGGCATTGCTGCACATGATACAACTTCGTGAGCAGGGCGAGCACTGCCATTGCCCCGAGTCAGTAGTGGGAGCTCCAACGGATACTTCGACAAATTCCGAACATTTCCACAAGTTTGGGTACATGTAAGTGCTTGATGCAAGCTTTACACGTCCGAAGGAGCCATCTCATTCATGCAGGGGGATCTCACATCGGCTGGCCACCTGGGCCAGTATCACACCTCTGCTCGTTTCCGGATCTGCGTCTTGCGCCTTGCTGAGAAATCTCCGTATGACGCGTAGGCAAGATGAGTCCTTGAGCAAACCAGGCGTCCTCTTGTTCCTGCAACATCTGTGCAAGAGCGATATCTGCTTGGGCCTCGTCATGCTCTGACAGCAACGCTGAAATACCAGGTGCCAAACTTTCGTCCATCCTGCCCGTAGCCATCTGCAGATCAGTATGACTCATGAGTGGTTTGCGCTTGCGGCCTTCACTGAGCAACTGAAAACGCTCGGTACGGTGAAAGCGCGGGGCGTTGGTAATTTGAATTATGCACATCTTCCGCGCATGATTCCAACGCAAAGAGTGAGCTCAGCATGTTGTGCCACCACTCACTGGTCATGATTATATCATTCTTGCGACAGCGGTGCTTCGCATTGCACGTGTGAATGCTGAAATTCGGAAGGAAAACTTGAACATTAGCAGAAGTTCTTCCATTTGGGCGGGAGCTTCCACCAGATCGAAGGATACCTATGAGTGTTATTCTTGGAGTTGCTTGACAGGCACTCGCGAAACTGTTGCTTGAGCGAAACCAGCAAATCGTCGACGCGCACGGCGTCCTTGCACGACGACCAGCAAGCAGATCAGCCAGAGCCACCTTGCGGGCGATATTGACAAGCACAGTGACACACACACACACACACACACACACACACACACAGTGTGAGGCAGCAGCAACCACCACTGCTGTGCTGTTGTCACCGCGTCACTTCCCATGCACGCACGAGCTTTGGGGATTGTTTCGGGGCGGGCCAATCACAATTATAGATAGCCGTCGTAGCCTACCTTCGTGGGGAACAATTGCACGATTCGATGATGCACAGGCCACATACGTGCGTGTTGGTATCGTTGACGCAAGCAGGCACGTGGAACTGCTGTATCCTGACTGCTGACATCCCGCCTGGCTCTGACTCTCTTTCTTGTCTATATACACAATGAGTTGCAGCCTTCGTCAGGGCAAGGCTGCCTCCTCATTGGATAGGAATTCTGGAAATGGTACCTTGTTGATGGTTGCCAGAGCAGTGAAGGTCCTGAGTGCAGCTTGACGGCATGCAGTGCAACATAATTCAACAATTCCAGCTCTCATCACCATAATTTGATCACATGACATGGAGTAGATGCCAAAGATGTGGACGGAATGGCGGTTTCCCCGCTACAGTGCAATCGTTCAACAAGATCACCATGCGTCTGTTTCATATGGTTGTGCACCAATAGCGTCCCGAATCGGGCAAAATAACAGGATTATGTGGGCATAACATCACTGGACCGGCTAAACTAGCTCAAGGTACCATGGCATGAGTTCGTCCGGGTCCGGGAGCGATGTCTCCAGCTGGCATGGCACCACAATGCGCTGCACCCGAGATACGGTATATGGTATGAAGGATACCGCCAGCGATCTGTTTTCTCACATTCACTCCATGCAATAGACCCCAACACCCATTTTCACATGCGCATGATAGTCATCACGAGTTCATGTGTTGCTATAGCTCTGTCTTGTCTCATCAATCGTTGTGTATGCACACCTCATACTCGTGCCACAGCTGTGAATGACCAAGCCTAATGCATGCTAGCCTTGACAAATGTCGCATTTCAGACTGCTCTGGCCTGTTGCAATGGCATATACGGAAAACCTCGAACCAGTCTTTATTGGCGTTTATTGGAGTGTGTGAGTCTGAAAATCTTTACAGCAACCACGATGATGAATTACATTCCTGCTTGCACACGGTGGAGCATGAGCGCTGCAATGCGGACAGGCAGACAAAAATACGAGCAGAAGATTGATTCATTGTGTTACGCCATCCCAATTACAGAATAATCCTCACACCATCCGTCACCTTCAACTTGTGAATAGTCAACCTTGAAATCTTTCTTCAGCCGAAACACCCATGAGTCGTCCGAATCTGACAACGTACTATCAAAATAGATATAGTCCCCCCTTTCGTATGTCTGTGTACGTTCAGATGGAGCTTCTGCTCTCTGGAACCAAGCTTTTTGTTCCTTGTGAAACCTGCACTGAGGATTGACCAAATGGTTTCAACACAACACTTTGTTGCAGCTAGATATGCAAAATCTGGAAGGCTAGGGCATGCTACAGCGCATGCGAGGATGTATTATCCAAGTAATTGGATCAAATCAGTTGGATGATTTGAATTCGCACCTCCAGTTGCGATGTCTAAGCTCACAAGCTGCTAAGTACTGGTAGTGTGTCCCCGGAGTCAGATAGAATATTGTGAAAAGATCTAGATCGTTGTCTTTGGGAATGCTACTGTAGAACTTGGACATTTCCAGAATGGCCAATGGGACTTTGGGGTACGATGCCGGACAAGGGCGCGACGCGCGTGTTCTGCGAGAACATGCATATCTGTGCCACACACCATCGAAAGGATGTGGACGCTTGTCTTGAAGCATCATCATCAAACTGCCGGGCTCAAGAACCGGAACTGTGGCAGATGTACCATCTGGGGGGTTCTGCGGAGCTGCAGGGGCGGGCACTGCCTTGGGTGCTAACCCTGGCGGCGGTGACCCTGGCGGCGGTGCCCCTGCAAGGGCTGCAGCTGCTTTGGCTCCGACTGCCTGCCCATTTGCAGGCACAGCAGCTGGGACTGACTTTGACTTCACCGTGACTACAGGCGCTGCCACTTGATCTGCTTCAGGCGCGGCAACCCAGGCATTTCCGACGCCCGGTGCTGCTGTGCGACCCGCTGCATTTGTGTCTGATGGACCCGGCTGCGCAGTCGGTAACGGTGCCACTTGCTGCACAGCTGCTGAGTTGGGTGATACCAGCGCAGGTGGAGTTGCACGTGGTGGGGGGGGTGGTGGTGGGTCTTTGATGACAGGCATTTGAATTGGTGACGCTGCGCCAGGTGGCTCTTCCATCTCCGGCTGTTGGGAAGGTTGCCTGCAATGGCAGGCCAGATGTGCTGCGCCTGGTCTTGACACGCTACATATATAGCATGTCCACATATACACTTGCAAACCCGATTACATCACAGCAGCACCTCGGGCATGATACAGGGCATGTTAAGCTTGGAACTAGCTTTCGTATAATTCTGCAAGACACTGGAACATGCGTACGCTTTGGCTGGGGCTGCAGTCGGCGCACGTGCACCGGCAGCCTTTTCACGATCTTTCTCTCGTGCGGCTTTTTCTGCATCCTTCGCTTCCCGCCCCTTCTTTTCAATTTTCTCGGGAGCTTCAGGAATACGTGGCAGTGCTCGGTCACCAACCATTGGCACATGTACATCAACATTGCCAATAATCATGAGGACTTCTTCATCGTAGAAGGCATCAACATCCTCATACATACCCCATTCCTCCTCATCACTAGTGTTCCCGTTTTCCTACAAGCACAAATACAGAGTATGGTACAACCAAGCAAGCACCAAGCAATCCCAGGCCCATCGTTCCTACTGTTCTGTCGGAAATCGTACGAGATAGTCTTCTATCGTCTCCTTCAGCTGATCCACCTGCTCCACTGAAAGTGCCTCATTATCCAAGGCACGCAGAACTTGCTCCAGTCGCTCTTGATGCTTCTTGTGCGCGTTGTTACGGTCCTGGATTCGTGCAACACGTGCCGGAGGCTCTTTGGCACGTTTCTGAGCTCCGCGGATATTTTCCATTTCCGCCTCGTTCATCTCAACCTGGAGTCAACGTACATGTCTACAAGCTGAGGGATTATTGTTGCTTTGCTCATATTGCATGTGCAGATCAAGCAACCGATACGCACTGTATTGCTGATTTGGTCCACACATGTCTTGATCCACTCTCTTCTTTCTTCGATCGCGACCTGCTTTGGATCGAGCTTATTACCCTTCTCGAGCCCAACCTTGGAAAAGTCTTTCACTTTCATATCCTTTTCACACTCCTTGAACCGCTCCATGCGCCGTTCAATCATAGCTCTGGCATCTGCCAAGGTCTGCTTGTCCCTCACGTCTTTATCACTTGCCCTTTATGACAATACGAGTCTGCGTGACAGTAGGCCGAGAAAACAGCAATATGCACTCGGCTGAGATAGGATTCCTGTGAGAAATCACATGACTGCGAATCGGTACGTGTCATATCAATGATCTGACATTGAGACACGTATCACATTTGGCAACCAAAAACGCCCACCATGTTTTGATCTTGTCCCTATCTTTTTGAAGCTTCTTGATTTGATCCTTCAAGGAGGCTACAAGCTTCTCTCTTTGCTGAGGGGACTGATTTTGCATTAGCTGCAATCTAGCGAACAGTGAGCGGACACAAATACACATGATCACCGGACTGCCACAAACGTGAATCAGACGCAGCCATGCCACTTCATAAACATGTTTGCATAACATTCTAGACGCCAGAACTCCGCTGTGATATTGTGCTTCATATATCTAGAGGGTATTCGAACAACACACAATGAACCACCCGCGATAGTTGCTGCCGGGCACACCTTGTCGTACGTATCATCAAAGGTGCTGATACCCTCTTTTACCTTCTTCAAAACAGCGTCAATTTCCTGCTGTAGCCTCCGTGCTGCACCCATGGCTGGACAGAGCTGTCCGGGGACAAGCGACGCTAAGTGATCCAAAGCCCTACTCACGGCTACTGAAGCGATACGAAGCCTAAAATATGCTCGACGACGATTTTATTACATGCCAGACTGGATCTGAATCACAGAGGTGAGTCGTCGCAATAAACTCTTCCTTGCCATGGCCTTAGAGGATCCTTCCACCCACGATGCCTCCGTGAACTTGTCCCGATAGACACCCAACAGTGACTGTGCGGACAAGCACCGTGGCCCGGTGTCTCAATACGACCGACTCTGCCGGTGGCTTTGAGTGCGCTCCGCAATGCAACCTCGCGACCCTTTGATTGTGGCTGCAGGGTGACTAACACTTTCCGAATCACAAATTGCATTCTGGCTTCCAGACACACACTTCAAATTGTTCTGATTCGAATGGCTTGATGTGTTCAAACCAACGCAATCGATCTGTCCGGAACGAGGCCTCGTGCAAGCCAAAGACCCCTTGCCTTTGACATGATGGGGGATCACAGACAGGATCGACAAATGAGCAAACGGGAGGTAGCACGGTGGTAAAGTGGCATCGCTGGTAGTACTGTGTTGTGCCCGGCACCTCAGAGCCGGAGTTACCGGGCTGTGCGGGCTCATACGAGGGCCTTTACCCAATTTGCCCCAGTTACCATCGACATACCACTAGGGCTGTAAATTTAACTTTACCCCCATTTTAACGGAGTTTAAAATGCTATTTTACTTTACAATTTTAACGTTAAAACGATTTCGAGGCTTTAAAGGGGTCATTTTACTTTTATTTTACTTGAACGCATTTTAACTTTAAGGGTGCTTTAAAACCAAAGTTGAAGCCAAAAAGGGCTGCATTCTGATGGCTTTGACCGACCTCACAGGACAAACATCACTAACAAAGCACGGTGGTCATGATATGACTCACAGCACACCTGTTGCTGGCTCCTAGTACTTAAATCCGTGTCGCTATGCGCTTGCTCATGCTGTGGGAGTCAGTTTCCGTAGCCCGTGTGCACCTGTCACTGATTTGGCAGTGAGCAACTTCCAGACATGGCACAAGACAAACGTCCTGCTGAACCTCTGCAAGAGACTGAAAGTTCCAATGAGGCAAATCTGGCTGATTCGGCAGATGTAGGTGGCTCCAATCTACGCAGAACGCCAGTTGCGACTGATGTTGTGTCTCGTGGTGTTGAAAAGTTTGCCGAGCTCGAGAGAGGCTGCCATTGAAATCATGTCTTCGAAGCCCTGCTGTGCAACTGTGGAGAGGCTGTGGAATATATTTCTAGACAACTTGACCTCCAAGAGAAGGTCAATGAAAAGCAGTACGCTGGCAACGCCATAGTACACCAAAATCAACCTCCGTCACCTAGGCGATAATGATGCAGCTGTTGACGAAATTCGATGTTTTGAACATCTGCTTGGTTTTGTTGTGAAGTGTATGAGGAAGACTCTTCTGGATCTGGTGTGCCAGAATTCTGTTCGAACGAGGGTGCAGTAGCATGTGGCCTGCAGTCTGACAGCCTAGGAGCATCTCCATCGTCGTCAAGTTGCTCAGGAGACGCAGATAATTGATAGGCGGTGCAATAGGTGTATCTAGGTGGCTGTGGACGTGTTTGTGCCGTGTTTGTGCCGTGTTTGTGCCGTGCCATTGGCCGAAACTGCCTCCTCGACATGTTTAACAGTTTTACTGGTAAAGCAGGAAAACACTAGTTTAAAACACGTTTAAAGTAAAGATTTTTTAGCCTATTTTACTTTTATTTTACTTTAGCTTTGTTAATTAACGTTAAACCCTGCCCCCATATGTTAAATTTACAGCCCTACATACCACGCTCGGCCGCGGTAGGTAAATGCGTCAAAAGGCACAGAGCAACAGATCGCCGCTGCACCGCTCCTACGCCCACGCATGTGATGTCAATGTTACAAAGATGTTTATTGCGAGTCAAACAGCCGTCTGTGTGGCCATTTATAAAAGTCCGTACCAGCCGCTGTGCGGCAGCATACTGCTGAATACCATACGGTACGAATGCGCACGGCCAGGCCTCCCGACAGGAAACATCACCGCACCAGACCAACTTGCAGCACATAGTCTTCGTTATAGTCATCCGTTTCATTCTGTACATGAGTATGTGGCTGCTCGAGCGGTCCAGAAGATGTGCCAGCTATGCACACATCTGCGCCGGAGGTACGTTGACATATTTTCCAGCTGCTGAAGTCGCGGCATAGTTGTACACACATGACCTGCGGCTTATGAAATGATTTATTCCGGCAGTTCATCAGGCTGCCGCTCTGCTGCCTCAGGTTGGTCTGGGGACGCTATGCTGATCAGTCTTGTGATGGAGCCGGCCGCTGACAAGACGTATCTCTCCAGAATGATTGCTGCATGGCTTGCAACTATGTCCGGCGCATCTTTGTGCGCGTGCCTGTGTTGCCTGCAATTATGATTGCTGTGAGATGCAATTGCTTGCCAAGAATTGCCGGGAACAATCAGAGGCCTGTCCGGAGGTGCATGACGCCAGCATCATACAGTCGGGTTGAAGCACCTCATTTGCAGCTTCTTACTCTCATCATCGGGTATACGCCCAGTTCGATAATGTGATGTGATGTCGGGGAGCCGGTGTGCTTGACCGTGTTGACGTGCTCATCCCGTCGCAACCAACACAGTGTCCACGGACGTCCTCGAGTTTGCAGCTTATTGCGGGTATAAATCCCCATGTGCAAGCCGTCATGATCTCATGGCAGTTG
This sequence comes from Ulva prolifera, assembly GCA_023078555.1. Lineage (NCBI taxonomy): Eukaryota > Viridiplantae > Chlorophyta > Ulvophyceae > Ulvales > Ulvaceae > Ulva > Ulva prolifera. The sequence goes on along the minus strand of CM041198.1, from coordinate 10,760,292 downwards.
AGTTTGAGTATCCACCAATGACTGCTGTGTCGAATTCATAGGTGCATCAGTGGTCACATTGCAAGTAGAAGTCTTCTAAGACCTGCATCATGTACAGTACAAACCTCATGCCTGCATCATGTGCCTAGTAAGATCACTCCATTGCTCAGGCATGCACCATTGTTGAATGTACTGGCGCCGACCTGTATGTGCAGGCTACTCGATAGTCCAAGGAAAACGCCCTGTCGTGTTGCTTGTAGCGATTGTCTGTGTTCCACGCTGGTCGCCATGACTCTGTCCAATGTATTCCAATGGCTCATTGAGCTGCACAGGGATCACCTATTCAATATGGGAGTTTCCGTGATGCATGCCTCCACGATCCACATGTCGCGGTCTGCTTCCTCACCTTGTGCTCATGTGTCAACAATACTGTCCTTGAGCAGGGCGTAGAGCGGCACAGAACAACACTGGTAACACATCTGAAGTGAATGCTTCAGAGGATTCTGCTGCTTCCACGGTTGCCGCGAGTGGCTTTGTGCTCGAGTGCGTCTAGCTGCTTCACCAATCCAGCCTTCACTTCCAGCATTCCTCACAGAATTCGAAACAAGCAGCAGTTTGCATCTGTGCGACGAAGATGCAATCAAATCGTCGAAAAACAAAGCTCGAGGTCATGCTGACCTTTCGCAGCGCGAAAAGAATGCTGTGGCGCTACATTCCGAGGGGCCTTGGGCTATCATATCGACGCAAAGCAGATAGGTACAGAATACTACGTAATGGACAGGGCGAGGTGGGGGCGCGACTGGGTACAAACAGCTATCGCGAAGCGTTTCAGGAGTGCACGGTCGAACAGGGTCAGTGTGTCTTAATAAAACTATCACGTTCAGCAGCGCTTTTGAAGTTCATTTGTGCATCTTGGTGTGTAGTTGTGTTGAAATATCTACGGAGCGCTTGATCAGCCGCTACCGCAGCGACATGCTGTGGCCACGAGGGTGTGCAATAACCAGCGACCAAAATTTCTCATAGGACTGCAGCTCCAAGGGCACCCTGCTCATCAACCGGTCGCGCTCGGAGGAGCGGCACGGATGCCAACATCATCTATGTGGAAGTGTCTCAGTGCTTTGAATGGTTGCTTCGGGGTTGTGACAGAAGCATCTGGGTTTGGTGTGAGGCAGTGTCATGCTCAATCGCATTCCAAGAGTTGAGTGTTGAGTTCTCGATTCCCGTTTGCTTTGAAGAAAAACAAGGAACTACTGAACAACGCCAGTGTCCACACCATTGGCATTCATGGCTCTGTGCGGCGTGGCAAAAGGGCAGAAAAGCATTCTTGGTGTGAAAGTGCTCAGGCTGGATCTGGCTCACGCCATGGTCACGACCACATGATCAGATGTTGTCCTGCACTAAATTCTGAGCACATCCCTGGATTCATATGTTCCCTTTTCAGCTCTTTACGAGCGGCCTCACGTACTTTCAGAGTAACGCCGTGTACGTGGACAAGACCCGAGCAGTCCAAGCTGCCGCTCATAGGCCCTAAAACTAGGCAGAGTCACAGCTGAAGTTATATCGAAAGCAAATGTGGATGGCTTCTGTCAAAGAGATGCCCGATCAGGCTGGCCAAAGGCCTGATCGAGCTCTGTCGACGTAATTCAGCGGTACGGACGGGTAAGCGGGCACACTTGCAATACACCGCCACAACAAACCAAGGCTCCAATTAGAGCACAACCAACGCAATTGAGCACTCAACAGCAACAGCGATCCATTCGACCCGGTGTCACAATGAACCGGGGCGCTTGCACACTCTCCGGTGTACTCGAGCGGTAACCCGACGTAAAGCGGCGTTCTCCATGAGAGTTAAATTCATCTGGCTGCGTGCATAGACCTCACCTGAAGCCCGAAAAAACACCAATGTGAAGCACAGAAGATGAGGACTTGAATGCAAGTGGGTTTTCAGCGTTTCGTGTTTTTGCCGAAAATGCCTAGGCTGCCACCAGTCTGCTCATTTGTCGATCCTGCCTGTGGTAAGGCGCCTAAGCCACGGAAAGTTGACCGCCAGTCATGCGCGACAGCACCATCTTCGCCGTCGACCCTGGAACACAAGCAAAAGACATGCCGCCGTCGTTTTGCGCGGTCGCCTAAACAAATGCCCACGTCAATCCTGAGTCATTGAAGCAAGTTCAAGCGACGTGGTATTGATGCTGCGCATTGTGCAGCCATCGCGACAGCACCTGATTACACCGCCATTGCAATCGATTGCAACTTGCAATTCCACTGTGCTTGGGCTGTCGCCCAGGCCTCTGCGCATGCTTGGCGTGGCTCCGCCGCGCCTGCATCGCCTTGCACAACATTTTCGACCCCAAGGTTTCCGAATCTTGCACTCGATTGGCCTGGAATCATGTATCGGCTATAGTGGTCGCGTAACGCCGTCGTAGCTGGTCAGCGCGCGCATGAAAAATCCACAGGCGGTACTGCACATTTCGGCATGTTTGATTTGGTTGGCCCGTGGCGGATTCCGTCCGCGCCGGCCAAATTGGCTGCACGCAGATGCAGCGATTACGCAATTCTACATATGCGTTGAATCGCGTCGTGGATGGCGCCCGCCTCGATTGAGCGTCGCCGATTAATGAGATGTCACCCTTCAACCTTACCCATTGTTTCATGCACCGACTGGTAGGCCCCGCTCGCTAGCGCGTGACAATGTCCGTGCAACCTGTCTCTCCACAAGGTTGTGTTGGTGATGACACAGCATAGTTTACTCGACTCGCTGCTGCACCTGATGCCGTGCGTACACGGCATAATTGGTCGATGATGTTGTGATCGACAGGCAACACCGCTGCTACACCGCTGCCGCCGCCTAAACGTCCCAAACACACCAGTATAGTATAACAATTTGCTTTTTATGGCTGATTTGGTCCTGGAAGTGGCATCGCTGCATCTATACTTCAGCACGTAGATTCCGTTGTTCACATGTGGGGTATGCGGTTCCAGCGGAGTGCAAACCAAAGGGAATGCAGCTGCGTACGATCTGCATTCGGTGAGACAATTACTAGATCATCCTAGCATGCACTAGGAATGCATGATTTCCTCCAGTGGTGGAGGTCCAACCAGAACTGATGCTGCCTGAGCGGTGTCCGGCCTATCGTTGCGGGCTGCAGTCTTTGTAACAGTTCACAGTATGTGCTTAACTATTGCGTAGACTTCTTTAGCTTGTTGCAATGTATGTGCTGCAACTGTGTGAAGAAGAGCACAGCAGAACACACTTGCACACACCAGCTGACATGCACCGGCTACAGAGCTGCAGGAGCAGCTGTTATACAATTTTGAATGGACAAAGAGTGCAGCCGCTGCCCTTTAGCCGGATCAGCAAGCACTGGTGCCAAGCAATGCAGTTCAACTCTAGAGAACCCAGAATCATGTACCGCCTATGTTGTGAAAATGCCTCGTAGCGCACAAGGCAGGTGCACATGCGAATGCACGCACGGGGTGACACGTGGCAGTCACCCGCCCGCGAATGAGAAGACACATTCCAGCTCTCTGTATAGGTCGAACAAGGTCATGGTTCAAGTATCTGACTCAGATACTGACCATGCAGGTGTGATCCTAGATCTCAGGCGTCATGTGCTAAGTACTCCGCACACATACTTAACATTTAGCCCAACACTTATGGTATGACGCTTCCACTCGCGCTTGCATTCGAACAGCCTAGCCATTCTTACTTCCACGTTTAAAGCCCTGAGCTTATCTGCACATCACAAGGACTATGTTGTAATGGCCAAATCTGTCTGCTCAGAAGCACACATATTCCAGATATGCAGGCACCAATTGTGGATACATGTGTATGTATCTCAGGCTAGTGCCTTGCAAAACTTGAGCCAGGCGAAAGTATACCAAAGAATACCTCAGAATGCCAGCATGTACCACGTCACAGCTGTGCACATGAGTTGCATGCATACAGCTACATGTGCATAATTCCACATGCCCAAAAGTGCCACTAGCATTCCTCAACATGTATAATCTCACATACCAATCCCATGTATCATGCCACCTTTTGCCACAGCCTTTTGGCAGTGCGAAGTGCCAGCTCAGTGCATGACACGTCATGCATGCGGCGCATGCATACTCCTGGTCTGCGCTTGCGCACGCCAAGTGTGCAGCGTCAAAGACCATGCCAGCCAACCTACGTCTGCGTATCCATGCAGCACGATGTTGCTGCATTGGATTGACGGAGGATGATACATGCCAAATCCCAATGCCCGCAGCAGATCGCCAGATCTCGCGGGATGCTGCACCCTGATCCGTACAGAGATCAACGAGCAGCGCGATTCCACAGTTTCACAGAGCTATCAGGAGCGAGGACAGCACAAAGCAGGGATGGGCCTGGGCACATATATTCCAAGTGTTTTGCTGTGATCGACACAATTACCTTTGGTCGATTGGGGCGCTTCTGTTCTAGTCATTCCATCTGTGCGGCATTGTTACCCCTGTTTTTCTCTCCTGTCGTTTCTGTACGCTCGCTAGGGTGCCCAGCTCCCTGCGCTACCCGATCAGTCAACAGGTATCGGTGAGACTTCTCTGCCATGGCCGATCCTAGCGAGTATAGTCAGTTTTATGCGTCTGTCGTTCAGCCTCCAGATGACGATGGCGTACCTCCCGACCTCATCCAACTGTCAGGCTTCGATGCTTTGCAAGCAGCAGAGCGCGAGGCAATCCGCCTGGCCATATCCCTCCTGCTGACACTTACGAAGGCTTTCTTCGAAGCGACTCGACGCTCGTCTGTCGAGGTGCTGAAGTTGTACGGCCAGGCTTCCCGCACCCTGCTCCAGATGCTCGTCCAAAGCACCACCGACCAGACGCCCCCTCCGTTCGAAGCTCTTCGACGAAGGTCCCACCTGAATGGCGACCAAGTGCGCGAGCAGCTGCAAGCAGCCACTGCGACAACCTGCGCCTCCAACTGGGGTCCACCTGTGGGCTGCGTGCGCGATCTTCTCTCCTCCCACCTGGACTTCCCTGCCCTCGCCTTGCGCGTCACGTCGCATCGCGCAAGAAGCACCAACTCCAGCCCCGCGGCCATGGTGTCGCAGCTCGCCACCCTCGCCGTCAGCGCCATTGAGCCGATCGTACGGTCCATGTACACAGCAGCGTCTATCCTACCTGGGACTACAGCGAACTACTTCGAGGAGCAGCTGTTCCGCGCGACATCCGCGCAGGTGGCAGCAGCGCCCGCGCTGCAGTACGCCGGCATCGTGCGATCTAACCTGGTACTGTCATCCCTGCCTCACGTGTCGAGCCTGCCATCGTACACCCCGAACTTCACAGACGACTCGAGTGCAACCTGGTTTAGGTCTGCTGATTATTTCTTCGCATCCATACATTTTCCTTTGTCTGATGCGGTTCGCGGCGATGCATCCGCTGAGCGAAAGTGGCATCACTACGTGTGCGAAGTTTTGAACAACCGCGTCTTATGCATGAAACTATCTGAGGCCCAGGTGATCAAATATTTGTCCAAGGGTTTCACTCGTGATGCCATGCACTACCAGGTTGCCACAGAAAAAGCCATGTCTCCTGAGTGCACCGTTCGTGAATGGCTGGATGCCATACGTGACTTTTTCTTTACCAACGGGCAATTCAGAATGCATATCGAGGGAGCCTGGAGCAAATACCGTGCTGGAAAAGCCTCCAGCTTCAATGACTTGGTGCATCATGTCCGCATATATTACCAATTGATCTTTCTCGATTATGTGGACTTGCCTGGCAAAATGTCCCTGCAAGATTTTGCATGGAACTTGTTTGACAAATTGCAGCACCTCATGTCCCCTGATGTCAGAAACCGTTACAGCTTGCAGGTCAGACGCGCAGTCTCAGTTCAGGTCACATCAGGTCAGCCAGCGTTTCCATACCTGCTGCGCACAGAGGTAGAACCGAGGAAACGCGTAAGAGGAGATAAGTGCTAGTACCGTAAGACATTAATGAGAATGGTTACAGATCTCAGTGTGCACATGCCTATATGCACACTGAACACACATCACTCAAGGTTACGGCGGGAAACCCTCGCGGGATCTCTCTCGCTACATCAAGACAATCCTGCTGGCGGCTTACCCCTGCACTGGATCCGCGGATCGTCCGTGCATGGGTGCACCTGTCACCACACCGCTGCCCGCAGGCGCATGCATTGTGACACCTGAGTGCACCTCAGAATTGTCAGCCACAGTCAAAATGTTCATGCCACTACCAGACCTGCTACAAAAATTGACCACACATCTGGAGAACAGCCACACATGGCCGACCGAGCGTGCAAATTCACATGCCATAGCATTTGTCACATGGTGTGTGGACAAGCTGAACACAGCCAAGGAGACAGCCAACACAGCCAAGCGCTTTGCCACATTCTCTGCCAACCATTACCAGGGTGTAGATTTTGCATCCACCAGCACCCATACCACCCCCACCCGTGAGATGCCAGCCCATGGCCACACATCAGCACCAAAACGAGGCCAGCGGCAGATTGCCATGGCATATACCAATACCCAAAGACCAGGACAGAGTCGCAGCCACTTTTCCAATAACCGTTCAACATATGTGCAGCCATCTACGCCATGTTCCAGCGTCACCCGGGAGCGCTTACCAGGCCTCCGGGACGCCCGTAAGCTTCCATTCCAACAGAAGCAGGCCTGGCTCGATAATGCCATGGACAGCCCCACCGTACCACAGTGGATCAAAGATGTGTATGCGTTTGAAGTTGCCAACCACAACTTGCCATTCACCATCCACGGTCTTGCGGCAGCCTGCCGTAAAGAGCTCCCTTACTACCTTCCATTCACACCCGTGGCCGTCGGGATATTCCTCTTGGAAGCAACTTTCCACCACCGCAAGCGAGTTTGCGGCATCTGCCCCTCCTCCATGCCTGACAGCGACAGGTACCACCGCATCGCGGACTGCCCTACCGCGCGTTCCATTGCGCCGGAGGCACTCGCAACCTGGGCGCAACACCCTGCCAACAAGAACAAGTGCCTGATGGCAGTGGAGCCCGCCGACGAGCTACCGCCGCCACCACCCCCGCCGCCGCAGCCGCAGAGCGCGGCAAACACTCCAAATTCCGCGGGCCCCCGCAATCGCAAACGGTATGATGATACCCCTCAGACTCCGAACAAACGAGCACGTGCCCCTGGCAACCATATCCGTTGAGAAACTGGCAAGCCGCCTCTTGGCTGCCCATCTTGGGCGGTGGAGCCTTTTGTACTAGCGGCTGACCACGCCTCAGGCCACGGCATTGTTTTTCCTTCCTCACTCAGCACAGCTGACAAGTCATTATTCGATATTTCCACGCTATCCTGCCCTATTGTAGTTACCTTGCCATACACTGATGATGCACACGTAGCATTGAGACATTTACATGCCATCAACCTGAATGGGCACCATGTCACAGTAGCCATCCCTGGCCGCTTGTTTGATAGTGATGCGTTTGTGCCGTACACTAGCAGACACAGCTACAACACAGTAGACAAAGCCAATGCATTGTTGTCCTATACGGACGGCCGCCCGGTGCCAGGTCACCAGACGTTCCATGTTTTGCGATTGATGTCCAACCAGCAGAGCCTAAATACATCTGCTATGTCTTGTGCTAGTCAGAAAATTGACGCTGTCGATCTGATCTGCACAGTCCCCATCCACATCAAAGGCAGCCGCTTGAAGGCGCTTGTAGACACAGCCTCCAATCACAGCATGATTACAGTAGAATTCCTACAGGCCAATGCCATACCATATCACCAAAGCACATCCACGTCGCATGGCATCTCTGAGAGTGCAGCACCCTGCCTCGGTACTGTCACATTATGCACAAGCATAGGCCGCCAGCGTCACGATGTCACGTACACTGTGGTAGCAAGTTTGCCGGCTGCAGAGTGGCATGCACCCAATCACGCGCTATTGGGTCTTGATGTGATTGCCGTCACGCACATGAAACTCGAGTTTGATGATCCGGACATTCGCATCATCGTGCCTGGCCGTAAGGCTGGCCCCCGAAAACATTCTCGAGATTGGCAGCATGTCGTGCACATACCCAAACGCACACCTGCTTCACAGGGAACATCAGATGAGTATGCATGCACCAGCCGTAAGCTGAAATCTATGGTCAATCGTGCTAAATGTGGTAAGTCGCCTCTGTACGTGGTGCATGTCAAACCAGCACATGCACGCGTCGAGCCTTCCAGCGATATGCATGTATGTGCGGCGTCGAAAAAGAAAGGTTTTCTATCCCAGCAGCAAGTACCAGCACTAGTCCAGCAAGATGTAGCCACCATCCCATAGTGTGTTCAAGAGATAGTACACAAACATTCTAGGTCCGGAGGCACGCTCGGGCCTGCACCCCCAAATACCACAGCCTTAGGCTTTGAGATGAATATTGAGAATCTGCCTGGCACCAGACCACGTGCTGCCCGCCAGTACAGATTGACTCCACTGGAACACTCTGAACTGGAAAAGCAGGTACAACACTTGCTTGACATGGGCGGGATTCAGCCGTCCATCTCCCCTTGGGCAAGCAGCGTCCTTTTTGCTCCCAAACCCGGAGGTAAACTGAGACTGTGTGTCGACTACCGCTACCTGAATGAGAACACAGTAAAGAATACATACCCATTACCACGCATAGATGCCTTGCTTGATAAATTGCAAGGCCAGAGATACTTTTCTGCATTGGATCTTGCTTCTGGATATCACCAGATCAGACTAGCCCCGACATCCCAGCCAAAAACTGCATTCCGCACACCTGATGGCCTGTACGAATGGACGGTGATGCCATTCGGTCTCACCAATGCACCGAGTGTTTTCCAACAAGCAATGCACGTGGTTTTGCGTGGACTGATTGGCAAGATTTGCCTTGCATACCTCGATGACATTATCATCATTTCCAGAACTGCTGAGGATCATGCCATCAATCTTGATCGTGTGTTGACTAGGCTGCATGAACACAACTTTTTCTGCAATGCTGTCAAATGCCAATTTGCCATGCAAGAAGTCAAATACTTGGGCCATATTGTTACAGCAGATACCGTGAAGCCAGACCCACACAAGGTTTCAGTGTTGCAACAATGGCCTGAGGCTGATTTAAAATCGTCAACCAATACCATCCGATCATTCTTGGGTCTTGCTGGCTATTTTCGCAGATTTATTCCGAAATTTCCCACCCTTGCTGCCCCACTCCTCGAGCGCATGAAAGCCAAAGGCAAGAGCGCATGGACTGAACAATGCACTCGAGCATTCAATGACATCAAACATGCTCTGATCAATGCCACAGGCCTGCGCCATCCCAATCTCAACCAGCCCTTCCATGTATACACAGATGCCAGCGATTATGCCTATGGAGCTGTCTTGATGCAAGACCATGAAGCAGCTCTGCATCCCATTGCATGGGTAGGCCGAAAAATGAATTCCTCTGAGGTCCACCATGCCACTTTTGAAAAAGAGCTGGGCGCCATTGTTTTTGCTGCACGCCAATGGCGTTGCTATCTGGAAAATGGCCACCCCGTGTATGTCCACTCTGACCATAATCCACTGAGATACTTGCAGACCCAGCAACGCTTGAATAACAAGCAAGCGCGTTGGGTAGAGACGCTGTCCCGCATCAACTAGCACATCATGTACGTGCCTGGTGACAAGAACGTGGTGGCCGATGCAGTGTCTCGTGCCACGCACCTGCCTTCCATGACAGTACAACTGCATGATGACCATCCCATTTCTTGTGCCTCTCGTGCGGGAAATGCCATTCCATTGCAAGTTTCTTATGCATTTCCGGCCGTAAGTCTGACCACGGCTATAGCACGCAGATGCCACCCTTCCCCATCCTCGGATCCAAGCGGATACGAGCTTCCAATCGCCAGCACTGGATCAACGGCCATATCATCTGGCCAGTCGCCGATGAATCAGGCCACCCCATACCACCAGACGTTGCCAACAATCTCTCCCCAGCCCTGCGACTACTCCCGGCTACGGGAGAAGTTCGGTTCACCCCCGCCCGGCCTGTCCCCGCCCATGCCAGACCTGCGTTCCCAGTCGCAATTTCCACCTCTGTCCCAGCCACAGGACCCACGGCGGCCCACGCAGCCGCCGCCATCAGTGATTTCCATCAGCTGGGGGTCCAGCCCCCGCATGGGCGAGCAGCTGGAGTCTCAGCGGTCCCCGGTGTTGATGCCAACGGGATCTCCGCCAGCGCTGCCACCGCCCCCATCCCCACTTCCCCGCCGGCCCATGCCAACGCCGACCCGCCGCCGTTCTCCGCGACCGCTCCTGGTTGCCTCCGCACCCCATCTCCAATGTCAGACATTGACTTCGCGCCTACAGCGGAGGAGGCCGAATTCCTCGGCCTCACCCCTCCACCAACAGCCCGCGCGTGAGGACGACGTAGCGACCGCGCAGCCGGATGCTTCCGCGGTGGACTGGGTCGACCAGGAGGACCTGGTGTGTGACGGCCGCGCAGTCGACGCACAGCGTGTGGGTACGCACTCACAAGCAGAGCTGCTTCTGAAACAATCCAACAAATACTTGACTCTAGATCTGCACGCGGACGACTTCTGGCAGCGATTGCGTAGTGGCTATGCACATGATTCTGATTTTGCCGAGCCACCTGCATCATACCATTACGACCCTAAGCACCAGATTTATCTACACAAGAACAAGATTGTTGTCCCTGATCATGATCACTTGCGCCGGCAAATTCTGTTGTGGCACCACGTACACCCCTGGCATGCACACATGGGTGTCTCTCGCACATCATCATTGATCACAGACTCATTTTACTGGCCAGATATACACAAAGATGTCAAGAAATTAGTGTCACAATGCCATAGCTGTCAGACCATGAAGTCCCCGTCGGAGCGGGAGGCAGTCATGTCCCCACTACCTGTACCTTCTGCATGCTGGCGTGTCGTGAGTGTAGACATGATCACGCAACTGCCTAACTCCACGTCTGGTCACAATTGCATTGTTGTATTTGCTGATCAATTCAGCAAGATGGTAAGATTGATCCCCACAGTGTCTACTCTGAATGGTCCCGGATTCGCTGCATTGTTTTTCCAGCACATATACCCCCATTATGGCCTGCCACTTGGCATTTGTAGTGACCGCGGTACGCAGTGGAACAATAAAATTTTCACATTACTTTGTGATCACCTAGGCATTGCATTGCAGCTGACATTCTCCTACCATCCTAGAGCCAATGGGCAAGTTGAGCGTTACAATCGCGTTGTGGAAGAAGCTGTTCGGCATTTCATCGGTCCTGCACATGATGATTGGGATGCATTCCTGCCACATATCGAGTTCAGTATGAATAGCTCCAAGTCGGCAGCCACGGGCTGCACGCCGTTCTCTTTGAACCGTATCACTCCGCCGCTGTCTCCCACAGCCCTTGCGCTCAAATTGCCGCAGCATCAGCAACCAGCTCCAGCTGTGATGCACCGCATGTATTACTTCCTAGCAAAGCAAGCTCTGGTAGAGGCCAAGCAGTCAATGTGGTCGGATTTCAACAGGAAATCTGCTTGGCCAACCTTTTCTGTGGGTGATTTGGTCCTGCTATCTATACGTAAGGTTGCTCTGCATCATCCATCTCTCCGAAAGAAGTTTACTCCGCGTTGGTTGGGTCCCTGTAAAATTCTGGAAGTAGTGGGCCGGGCCGCGGCCCGTATATCATTGCCGACCACGCTGCAGCGCCTAGGTCTACATGATGTCTTTCACTTCTCTGTGCTGAAACCTTACAATGAGTCCTTCGATGCTGCATGCGCCACCAGCCCTGACGCTGCCAAGTCATCGGCCACTGTGGACACGACCACTTATGAAGTTGAATGTGTAGTCAATTACATGCAGTCGCGGCATCGCGATGACGACATCTCCATCGCGTGCCCTCACTACCTGGTGCGCTGGGTTGGCTACGATGCATCTCATGACTCTTGGTTACCAGTTGATGAGTTGTCCGGATGCCTGGAGAAAGTTGCCGATTATCTGTTCCACAATGCCTCCGGTACTCAGAGAGCGCACATGATTCATGAGTTTCCGCGTGAAGCGCGGCTACATCTGTCCCATATAGCAGCCAAGGCTGAATCCACCAGGCGTCCCGTCGCTGGGGGGAAGGTGCCCGCGGGTTGCAGCAACATCGACGATCCCAAACGCAAACCGCGTAGACGTAGTTATCGGTTGAGCGAATCCCATAAGGCAGCACTTTCCAGGGTCACCTACTGCAGTTATTGTGGTAGGATGCGGACTGAGTCCGCAAAGCGCATGTGCGCTAATGCTGCCCCCCCGCTGTGATGCTGAAGGGGACGCCTGGATGTAAGCAGACTGCCTCTGTGAGGCCGGGGATTTCCAGGCCATAGGTGATGTGAGGAGGGGGCTCCCGGGAGCAAGGCCAACCCCTGCCTAAATCTGATCCGCCAGGTTGCATGTCGCGGGGCACCAACCTGTTTTTCCATCATGTGACTTCCATGAAACCCGACAGACCCGATTCCATCATCTGAACCCACCTATGTGTGCAGTTAGAAACTTGCCAGTCCCTGAGATCCCACAAGATCCGACATCCCATTCCCTCGTCCAGCGTCGACGCTTTCTCCAAAACGTCCGCCAGTTGATGCTAGATGCCACTACAATGCCAGCGCTTGGAGACTACCACTCTCAGTACCTCACTGACCTCTGCCATGTCAGAAGAGTTACTCGCAGGCTGCATGATGCAGTCCTAGACCTAGATGAGGCCACGAGTGAAATGATAAACCGCTACTCAGGTCGTCAATTGTTGCCAGAGTATTTCCACGATCTCTGCGATGAGTTCCCCAGCCAGCTCTAGAACTAGCCTTAATTCCAACAAGGTCACTCATCCGTATTCCAGATGAGTAGACCCTTCTCTGTAAATACCACATTGCCCCGGTCTTATGATGTACCCTGCCATTCAAGTCAATGTGCTGTCTCCATTTATTTGCTTACCTGAGCTTCCAGACTTGCCCTGAGCTTGCAGAGCATACTCTTGTTTGCCCTGCTCCGCTCCCGTGTGTGGGGGGAGGTGTTGTAATGGCCAAATCTGTCTGCTCAGAAGCACACATATTCCAGAAATGCAGGCACCAATTGTGGATACATGTGTATGTATCTCTGGCTAGTGCCTTGCAAAACTTGAGCCAGGCGAAAGTATACCAAAGAATACCTCAGAATGCCAGCATGTACCACGCCACAGCTGTGCACATGAGCTGCATGCATACAGCTACATGTGCATAATTCCACATGCCCAAAAGTGCCACTAGCATTCCTCAACATGTATAATCTCACATACCAATCCCATGTATCATGCCACCTTTTGCCACAGCCTTTTGGCAGTGCGAAGTGCCAGCTCAGTGCATGACACGTCATGCATGCGGCGCATGCATACTCCTGGTCTGCGCTTGCGCACGCCAAGGGTGCAGCGTCAAAGACCATGCCAGCCAACCTACGTCTGCGTATCCATGCAGCACGATGTTGCTGCATTGGATTGACGGAGGATGATACATGCCAAATCCCAATGCCCGCAGCAGATCGCCAGATCTCGCGGGATGCTGCACCCTGATCCGTACAGAGATCAACGAGCAGCGCGATTCCACAGTTCCACAGAGCTATCAGTAGCGAGGACAGCACAAAGCAGGGATGGGCCTGGGCACATATATTCCAAGTGTTTTGCTGTGATCGACACAATTACCTTTGATCGATTGGGGCGCTTCTGTTCCAGTCATTCCATCTGTGCGGCATTGTTACGCCTGTTTTTCTCTCCTGTCGTTTCTGTACGCTCGCTAGGGTGCCCAGCTCCCTGCGCTACCCGATCAGTCAACAGACTATGACGACTAACCTGCAGCCTCAGCTGCACATTGAGTGTAGGGTGTTGGTGTATGCCGTGCTGGCACACAGATCGCTACATATGCGGCACACATACACCACACCCGAGCTCACCACTTTGGCACTCGAAATCACACAACTCTGTATTTGATTATGTTGATGCATGTATGGCAAAGACTATGGCTGCCATTTTCCAACTTCAGCTGCTACACATTTGTCACAATGCATGAGCCTGCGGGCAGCAGTGTGGTGACAAGTGCACCCATGCACGGACGATCCGCGGATCCAGTGCAGGGGTAAGCCGCCAGGCGAGATTGTCTCGATGTAGTGAGAGAGATCCCGCGAGGGTTTCCCGCCGTAACCTTGAGTGTTCAGTGTGCATATAGGCATGTGCACACTGAGATCTGTAACCATTATCTTCACTGTTTCACGGTACTAGCAGTATCCAATTCTCTCTCCCGCATTCCTTGGTTCTACCTCTGTGCGCAGCAGGTATGGAATGCTGGTTGCCTGACCTGACCTAAGACTGCGCGTCTGACCTGTAGATGCGAACACATTTCTGACATGGTATCGGTGAATGTTAGCGTTATGTCTGTTTATGGTCTTGTTCGGGAAGCCGTCGGCCAATGTCTGTGCGCAGACACGGCGGGCATTCCACTGTTCTGCCGGCGCTCAGACTGCGGTCAAAAGCGTAGGCATCATTTAGCTTTCTCGTAGTATATTGTTGTTAGACACAATTCGAGAAGCTTGTTTTAATGATCAGCGCTGAGAAAAGCGAATGCGATCGCTTATTTTCTCAACCTGTTGGCTTGCGAGCCATTCCATCGGTGAGTTGCTGCGCGCAACAAACAACCGTTTGTTCCTACTGCAGGATGTCTCTTTCTAATGCCAACTCCAACGCCAACTCTCCTCGCGAGGAGAGGCGTGACGATGCTGACCAGCAGCCTCTCGTCGACAGGGACGCTCACCAGCAGCTCCCTGACGGAGAACAGCCCGCGGGTATGTTACTCCGGGGCGGACGAATCGTCCGGCCACGACCCTCTTCCCATACTGGGCAGAGCAGCCAGCAGGTGCCTTTTTCCTCTCATGCTGTGATCGATCCTGGTCACACTGGGTCTCTCATATCACTCGAAACGTTGACCGAGGCGCTGCGTGCATCTCGGGGACGTAGCGAACCTGATTTGACTAAACGAAAACTACCTGAATGGAATTTTAAGACTGAAAACTTCGTTGCGTACGAGCAGAAAGTCTTTTTGTGGTTAGGTCAATTCGAGCTAGATCATCTGTTGCAGCACGCACCGTCCGCGGATGAACAGCGTGTTCATGATAGGGCGAGGACACAGGTCCTAATGTCTTTGCCTGACGCGGATAGGACGACTGTCTATCGCATGTCACACCTATCTGAAGCATGGTCTTACTTGACTGCTAAGTACAGACCTAGCACCGAAGCCGAAATCCACAGACTGTGGAGTCGGTTTAATTCTTTATCACAACACAACAAAGATGCCGCGACATATTGTGGTGAGGTGATGAGTGTATATACTCAACTGGAGGCACTAGGTGCCGATGTGGGCCAGCGATGGCTTCGTTTGAAACTTTTAGAAGTGGGAGAGGAGTTCAATGCCGTGCGCGGCGAAGTACAACACTCCTCCCCCCATGTAATCATATCACGTTTAACTGAGCACGCTGACTTGCTCAAACAACAGCGGCAGCTGCAGGCTAGGTCTGGAGCGCCTGCGGGCAAACCAGGCTGGCGCAAGCAGGCCCGTGGTGATGGTCCTGTGGTCGCTGCCCTCGCGGCTGGCCAGGCTCCTCGCGAGGAGACCAGGACCTGTTTCTTCTGCAAGAAGAAAAGACATTTGCGTGCGAACCGCCCCCAACGCAAACAGGCTGCGGCCAAAGATGTTTGCACTGTAGAGATGCCTGACAAGTATCCCCAACCAGTCGCGTCTCTGCCATGGAACATTATTGTCGATAGTGGGTCGGACATGCATATTGTAGGCAATTGTGAGATGTTCACTGAGTACGGCCCGTGTCAGAAAGTTGCCAATCTTGCGGGACCAGGGCAGCTTTCTATCATGGGCAGGGGAACCATTCAGGTGAACATGGGTACTTACGTAGACAAGTGTGGGAACAAGCATCCGTTAGATGTTGAAATCCCTGGTGTTTACTATGCGCCTGAATGTCCGTACAACCTGCTCAGTACAATGGGTCTTAGACATGAGCAGATGTTCCTAGACACGCGTAGAAATGTGTTGTATGTCCCGGGTTTGGGTGATATGGCTACCGACGTAGAGGATGACGTCAAATACCAGGAACTTGATGTGGATGGTCACCCGTTTTTGCGTTCAAAATGGCGGTAGAGACCAAACCTATTCTCGTCGGTGCGCCTGTCAATAGGGGGGTAGTCTGGTCTAACCAGAGCAGCTCGACCTCAGTTATTGAGGACCAACAGCAGTGGCATCATGTGGCGGTCGCGGCCATTGACCTGCAGCGACCCAATGCTGGGGGAGCTGAGGTCCCACATGATGCATACTTGCTGGAGCCTGCTTTTCTTGCACACTTGTCATTTCACCAGTCAACGTGGGTCCTAAAGCGTATGCAAGCCAACGCTGAGTTTTATGGTGATTTAAATTTGAAAGTTGATTCCGAGCCATTAGGGAATCGTTGTCATGGCTGCAGAATTGGCAAAGTGCCTGCGGGCAAATTTTCTGCCAATGATCGTGAGCTCATGGGCCAGGCCAAGTTTCCTGGTGAGCAACTGCATGCCGATTTAGCTGGTCCTGTCTCTCCTGTAGGAATTGGTGGTGTGAAATATGCTTTGTTTGTGATGTGTGCCTTTACCCGTTATACTTTCGTGGTCGGTCTGCGCAAAAAGAGTGAGGATGCGGCCATGATCTCTTATATTATTGAACGCATTCGGGTGAATGTGGTGAAGCCATGTGAACCGGGTGTGCGCATCCTACACACCGACAAAGGGGGAGAGTTCATGGTCGAGGCCTTAAAACTCTACCTCCAGCGTCGTGGCATTACTCACCGCTTGACCCCCGCAGCCGCTCATCGCTGTAATGGCATGATTGAGCGGAGGATCGGAGTTGCCTTTGAGTCACTCCGTGCTGTGCTGCTCGCGAGCGGCCTGCCTCTGTTCCTGTGGATAGAATGCCTCGCCAGTGTTGTACATGGTCACAATCTCACGCCGTCCTCGGCACTGTACCATGACAAGTTGGCGAGTATCCTCAAATCTCAGAAAGGCCAGCATGCTGTCAACGCGTCTGCGGATGTTGACGAAGCTGAGCGGAGTTTGGGGAAGGGCAAGCGCATGAAAAAGGCCGAGCGCGATAGGTTGAGGGAAGAGGAAAAACGCAAGTACAAGTTGCTTGCGACGACAGAGTGAGATGAGTTTTTAGTCAGGTCTTGTGATAAGGATATCATTCCTTACATGTCCTTTTTCAGAGACACCTCCGTTGAGGTGTTCCAAGATCTGCTGCGGCAGCAGCGTCCGTGGGGGGTTGAGGTGTATGCATACCCTAGGGATGACAAGCTGCGGAAGTTGTCCCAAAGGGGTGTCCTTGCATACTGGGTCGGGGCTGGGCTTGTCAGAAATGTGCTCTATTGTTAGGTCAGACGCGCAGTCCTTCATACAGGTCAGGTCAAGGCAGCCAGCGTTTCCATACCTGCTGCGCACAGAGGTAGAACCGAGGACACGCTTAAGAGGAGTGCTAGCACCGGAAACAGTAAGGATAATGGTTACAGATCTTAGTGTGCACATGCTTATATGCACACTGAACATTCAAGGTTACGGCGGGAAACCCTCGCGGGATCTCTCTCACTACATCGAGACAATCTCGACTGGCGGCTTACCCCTGCACTGGATCCGCGGATCGTCCGTGCATGGGTGCACCTGTCACCACACTGCTGCCCGCAGGCTCATGCATTGTGACAGGGCTGGGCCCCAGCATGCAGCGTGTGTACGCCCAGGATGTTCCTGGGGGTAGGGTTTTTGTTGTGCGCCAGGTTGTGTGCACTGCGGATCAGATGATCCGCCACGTACGAAAGTACGATGCGTCCGCCGTTGTGGACAAGAGGGAGCCTGAGGAGTTTGCGAACTCCTATTCGGTTGCCTTCGAGGGGGACGATGAGGGTGAGCGTGTGACTGACGCTGATGTCCCTCCTTTCGCGGCAGAACACACGTATGACGGGGGAGTGTTGCGCCGTCTGCGTGACCAGCTTCACACCCCCCCTGGTCATGGTAGGGTCCCTGTCATGGAAATGACATTCCGGCAGGATAACCCTGAGACTAGTCCAGCTGTGTACTCCCCGCGATTTGGAGATGGCTCCTCTGCGGAGATAATCCGGCGTGACCCTTCTCGGGCCACACCGGAGATAGCCAGATCAGCTTTGCATCGCACGCGTGCGACCTCCAGAGCTGCTGCTCACCCTGACGTCCCTGTCCCCTCTCGTGTGCGCGGCGAAGTGCATCATCCCGTCGCCACGCCCTCCCGCACTACGCAGTATATTGTCACTCGCAATGCTGTGTTGCACGACCCTGGTGTAGAAGCTGCATTCCCTGTTCGAGTGTCTGTCAGTGCGTCAGATGACGACATGGATGAGGATGACGACAGTCCTAGCATCTATGACGACGATGACGAACAGCGCATGGACTACACCTTCTCAGATGATGAAATAGTTGCGGCTCATCAGAATCTGGAGGCTCAGCGGGTCCGTTCCGGGAGTAATTCGGCAGCGGCCTCAGCATCTGGCGCGGGGGCAGTTGCTCAGCCCTTGCGAGGAGCTGAGGCGCCGAGGCCCTTCTGGGAGGATGAGCCAGATGAGGTGGAGACCGGGTCCGAATTAGGGGGAGTGGATCCGGACCCCTCAGCCGCAGTTGGGGTTGATTTGCCTGACGAGGTGAGGGCCATTCCTGCTGCCTTACCCCGTATTAAAATCAATCCTCTTGTACGCAGACGCCTTGTTCCATTGGCTGCGGACGTAGCAGCTGTACACATGAATGAGCCTGCGGGCTCTGACTTTGCTAGCAGTGAGACAGTAGTAGCTGCTATTGATGTTTCAACTTGCGATCAAGACACATCAGCCGCGGCTGACTGTGGAGTGTCCTGTGCAGGCCTGAAGCCTCAGCATGTGGAGTCTGGTGAGCAGCAGAATGCTCAGCGTCGTGGGTCGCGCAGAGCAGCTGCCGCCAGGAAGCAGAAGCCCTCCGACCCTGATATGCCTTCTTTGAAGGAAGCACTCGCGAGTGCTGACAGGGATGCATGGCTGCGTGCCATGCAGGAGGAGGTAGATGCACTAGGTGAGCACTGAACCTTCGGGTTGTGCTATCTGCCTGCGGGCAAACGGGCTATCTCAGGCAAATGGGTGCTTAAGATTAAGCGTGGGCCTGCGGGGGAGATTCAGCGCTATAAGGCACGTTATGTAGCGCGTGGTTTTTCTCAGGTAGAAGGGATTGACTTCTTTGAGACTTGGTCTCCTGTTGGTAGTTATGCGATACTGCGTGTGTTGCTGTCAGTTGCTGCTCAGGAAGATTTAGAGATTAGGCACATAGACATTCAGTGCGCTTTTCTGAATGGTGAGTTAGAAGAAGAAGTGTTCGTTGAACAGCCCCCGTTCTTCACTGACGGGACAGCACATGTGTGGAGATTGCATAAAACCTTGTATGGCCTGAAGCAAGCTGCTCGCGAGTGGCATAAAGCTTTAATCAAGGTCTTAGCTGAGATGGGATTTGTGTGCGCACAATGTGATCCCGGACTGTATGTCAGAACATCTGGTCGCTGTTTTATTTTCTTGTGGGTCGATGACTTGTTCATTTTTAGCGGCTCTGCGGGACTGCAAGAACTTGTCGACATCATTCTCACGAAATTCGAAGGCAAAGACCTGGGTGAACTTGCATGGGCACTTGGCACAGAGATCATGCGTGATCGCAAGGCCAAAACAATCATCATGACACAACGAAACAAAACTCAGAACTTGCTTGAAAAGTACAGTATGTCTGACTGTCGCAAGTCTCCCACTCCCTTAGTGCCGCGGCAACAACTAAGGAGTGCGAAAGAGCATCCTGACCTGGAGAAAGCCAGTGCTGCTGAGCATTCCAGGTTCATGAGTGCTGTAGGAAGTATCCAGTATATTGCAGGAGTGACACGACCTGACCTGAGCTATGTGGCACATGCCCTGGCCCGGCACATGTCTAGTAGTCTGAAGGAACATTGGTCTGCCGTGCAACATGTTCTGAGATACCTGCAGTCCACAAAGAATTTAGGAATAAAATTTATAGGCTCTGAGGGACACGGGTGTTTGTTGAATTCAGCCTCTGTTGTGTCCCCAGCCACTATACTCTGCTTCTTCAAGCGCCAGAGAACACAGTTCCCATACACCCGAATAACCATACCAGATACACTTTTCACATCAGCAGAGTTCGCAAAATCTGCATCTGAAAAAGCCTCCAACAAACACCCGTGTCCCTCAGAGCCTATAAATTTTATTCCTAAGTTCTTCGTGGACTGTAGGTATCTCAGAACATGTTGCACGGCAGACCAATGTTCCTTCAGACTACTAGACATGTGCCGGGCCAGGGCATGTGCCACGTAGCTCAGGTCAGGTCGTGTCACTCCTGCGATATACTGGATGCTTCCTACAGCACTCATGAACCTGGAATGCTCAGCAGCACTGGCTTTCTCCAGGTCAGGGTGCTCTTTCACACTCCTTAGCTGTTGCCGCGGCACTAATGGAGTGGGAGATTTACGACAGTCAGACATACTGTACTTGTCCAGCAAGTTCTGGATTTTGTTACGTTGTGTCATTGTGATCGTTTTGGCCTTTCGATCACGCGTGATCTCAGTGCCAAGTGCCCAAGACAGGTCACCTAGATCTCTGCCTTCAAATTTTGTGAGAATAACAGTGATGATTTCCTGCAGCCCCGCAGAGCAACTGAAGATAAATAAATCATCCACCCACAGAAAGATAAAGCAGCGATTGGTTTTACTGACATACAATCCGGGATCACTCTGTGCGCACACAAATCCCTGTTCAGCCAAGACCTTTACTAAAGCTTTATGCCACTTGCGAGCGGCTTGCTTCAGGCCATACAGAGTCTTATGCAATTTCCATACACGTGCTGTCCCGTCTGTAAAGTATGGGGGCTGTTCAACGAAAACCTCTTCCTCCAGGTCACCGTTAAGAAAAGCACACTGTATGTCTATGTGCCTAATCTCCAAATCCTCCTGAGCAGCAATGGACAGCAACACACGCAGTGTCGCGTAACTACCAACAGGGGACCAGGTCTCGAAAAAGTCTACTCCTTCTACCTGAGAAAAACCACGAGCTACATATCGTGCCTTGTAACGCTGAATCTCTCCAGCGGGTCCGCGCTTGATCTTGAACACCCACTTGCCCGAGATAGCTTTCTTACCCGCAGGTAGATAGCACAAACTAAATGTCCCGTGCTCACCCAGTGCTTCCACCTCCTCCTGCATGGCACGCAGCCAAGCATCCGTGTCTGGACCCGCGAGTCCTTCCTTCATAGAAGGCAGATCAGGGTCGGAAGGCTTCGGCTTCCTGGCGGCAACTGCTCTGCGCGACCCACGACGCTGAGCATTCTGCTGCTCACCAGACTCCACATGCTGAGGTTTCAGGCCTGCACAGGACACTCCACAGTCAGCCGCGGCTGATGTGTCCTGATCACAAGCTGAAACATCAATAGCAGCTACAACTGTTTCACTACTAGCAATGTCAGAGCCCGCAGGCTCATGCATTTGTACAGCTGCTACATCTGCAGCCAATGGAACAAGGCGTCTGCGTACAAGAGGATTGATTTTTATGTGAGGCAAGGCGGCTGGAATGGCCCTCACCTCGTCAGGCAAATCAACCCCAACTGCGGCTGAGGGGTCCGGATCCTCTCCCCCTAATTCGGACCCGGTCTCCACCTCATCTGGCTCATCCTCCCAGAAGGGCCTCGGCGCCTCAGCTCCTCGCAAGGGCTGAGCAACTGCCCCCGCGCCAGATGCTGAGGCCGCTGCCGAATTACTCCCGGAACGGACCCGCTGAGCCTCCAGATTCTGATAAGCCGCAGCCCTTTCATCATCTGAGACGGTGTAGTCCATGCGCTGTTCGTCGTCGTCGTCATAGATGCCCTGACTGTCGTCATCCTCATCCATGTCATCATCAGACGCACTGACAGACACTCGAACAGGGAACGCAGCTTCTACACCAGGGTCATGCAGCACAGCATTGCGCGTGACAACATACTGCGCAGTGCGGGAAGGCGTGGCAACGGAATTATGCACTTCGCCGCGCACACGAGGGGGCACAGGGACGTCAGAGTGAGCCGCAGCTTTGGATGCCGCACGCGTGCGATGCAAAGCCGATCTGGCTATCTCCGGTGTGGCCCGAGAAGGGTCACGCCGGATTATCTCCGCAGAGGAGCCAGCTCCAAATCGTGAAGAATACACAGCAGGACTAGGCTCAGGGTTATCCTGCCGGAACGTCATTTCCATGACAGGAACCCTACCATGACCAGGGGGGGTGTGAAGCTGGTCACGCAGACGGCGCAACACTCCCCCGTCATACGTGTGTTCAGCCGCGAAAGGAGGCACATCGGCGTCAGTCACACGCTCACCCTCATCGTCCCCCTCGAAGGCAACCGTATAGGAGTTCGCAAACTCCTCAGGCTCCCTCTTGTCCACAACGACGGACGCATCGTACTTGCGTACGTGGCGGATCATCTGATCCGCAGTGCACATGACCTGGCGCACAACAAAAACCCTACCCCCAGGAACATCCTGGGCGTACACACGCTGCATGCTGGGGCCCAGCCCAGCCCCGACCCAGTATGCAAGAACACCCCTTTGGGACAACTTCCGCAGCTTGTCATCCCTAGGGTATGCATACACCTCAACCCCCCATGGATGCTGCTGCCGCAGCAGATCTTGGAACACCTCAACGGAGGTGTCTCTGAAAAAAGACATATAAGGAATGATGTCCTTATCACAAGACCGCACTAAAAACTCATTTA
Source organism: Ulva prolifera (assembly GCA_023078555.1). Taxonomy (NCBI): domain Eukaryota; kingdom Viridiplantae; phylum Chlorophyta; class Ulvophyceae; order Ulvales; family Ulvaceae; genus Ulva; species Ulva prolifera. Next base: position 10,737,467 of record CM041198.1, on the reverse strand, counting down.
ACTCTGTCGTCGCAAGCAACTTGTACTTGCGTTTTTCCTCTTCCCTCAACTTATCGCGCTCGGCCTTTTTCATGCGCTTGCCCTTCCCCAAGCTCCGTTCAGCTTCGTCAACATCCGCAGATGCGTTGACAGCATGCTGACCTTTCTGGGACTTGAGGATACTCGCCAATTTGTTATGGTATAGTGCCGAGGACAGCGTGAGATTGTGACCATGTACAACGCTGGCGAGGCATTCTATCCACAGGAACAGAGGCAGGCCGCTCGCGAGCAGCACATCACGGAGTGACTCAAAGGCAACTCCGATCCTTCGCTCAATCATGCCATTACAGCGATGAGCGGCTGTGGGGGTCAAGCGGTGAGTGATGCCACGACGCTGGAGATAGAGCTTCAAGGCCTCAACCATGAACTCTCCCCCTTTGTCGGTGTGTAGGATGCGCACACCCGGTTCACCTGGCTTCACCACATTCACCCGAATGCGTTCAATAATGTAAGAGATCATGGCCGCAGCCTCACTCTTTTTGCGCAGCCTCACTCTTTTTGCGCGACCGACCACGAAAGTATAACGGGTAAAGGCACACATCACAAACAAAACATACTTCACACCACCAATTCCTACTGGAGAGACAGGACCAGCTAAATCGGCATGCAGTTGCTCACCAGGAAACTTGGCCTGGCCCATGAGCTCACGATCATTGGCAGAAAATTTGCCCGCAGGCACTTTGCCAATTCTGCAGCCATGACAACGATTCCCCATTGGCCCGGAATCAACTTTTAAATTTAAATCACCATAAAACTCAGCGTTGGCTTGCATACGCTTGAGGACCCACGTTGACTGGTGAAAAGACAAATGCGCAAGAAAAGCAGGTTCCAGCAAGTATGCGTCATGTGGAAACTCAGCTCCCCCTGCATTGGGTCGCTGCAAGTCAACGGCCGCAACCGCCACATGATGCCATTGCTGTTGGTCCTCAATAACTGAGGTCGGGCTGCTCTGGTTAGACCAGACTACCCCCCTATTGACAGGCGCACCGACGAGAATAGGTTTGGTCTCTACTGCCATTTTAAAAGCAAACACAGGGTGACCATCCACATCTAGTTCCTGATATTTGACGTTATCCTCTACGTCGGTAGCCATATCACCCAGACCAGGAACATACAACATATTTCTACGCGTGTCTAGGAACATCTGCTCATGTCTGAGACCCATCGTACTGATCAAGTTTTACGGACATTCAGGCGCGTAGTAAACACCGGGGATTTCCACATCTAATTACGACCATCACCACGGGCCTGCTTGCGCCAGCCTGGTTTGCCCGCGGGCGCCCCAGACCTAGCCTGCAGCTGCCGCTGTTGTTTGAGCAAGTCAGCGTGCTCAGTTAAACGTGCTATGATTACATGGGGGGAGGAGTGTTGTACTTCGCCGCGCACAGCGTTGAACTCCTCCCCCACTTCTAAAAGTTTCAATCTAAGCCATCGCTGGCCCACATCGGCACCTAGTGCCTCCAGTTGAGTGTAAACACTCATCACTTCACCACAATACGTCGCAACGTCTTTGTTGTGCTGTGATAAAGAATTGAACCGACTCCACAGTCTGTGGATCTCGGCTTCAGTGCTAGGCCTATACTTTGCAGTCAAATAGGCCCATGCTTCACACAGGTGTGACATTCGATAGACACTCGTCCTATCCGCGTCAGGCAAAGACATTAGGACATGTGTCCTCGCCCTAGCGTGCACACGCTGTTCGTCCGCAGACGGTGCGTGCTGCAGCAAATGATCTATCTCGAATTGACCTAGCCACAAAAAGACTTTCTGCTCGTACGCAACGAAGCTTTCAGTCTTGAAATTCCATTCAGGGAGTTTTCCTTTTGTCAAATCAGGTTCGCTACGTCCTCGAGATGCGCGCAGCGCCTCGGTCAACGTTTCGAGTGATATGAATGACTCAGTGTGACCAGGATCGTTCACAACATGAGAGGAATGAGGCACCTGCTGGCTGCTCTGCCCAGTATGGGAAGAGGGTCGTGGTCGGACAATTCGTCCGCCCCGGAGCAACATACCCGCGGGCTGTTCTCCGTCAGGGAGCTGCTGGTCAGCATCCCAAGCGACGAGAGGCTGCTGGTCAGCATCGTCACGCCTCTCCTCGCGAGGAGAGTTGGCGTTAGAGTTGGCGTTAGAGAGAGACATCCTGCATTAGGACAGACGGTTGTTTGTCGCGCGCAGCAACTAACCGATGGAATGGCTCGCAAGCCGACAGGTTGAAAAAATAAGCGAACGCATTCGCTTTTCCCAGCGCTGATCATTATAAACAAACTGCTCGAATTGTATCTGATAACAATGTGCTACGAGACAGCTTAATGATGCCTGCGCTTGTGACCGCGGTCTGAGCGCCGGCAGAACAGTGGAATGCCTGCCGTGTCTGCGCACAGACTTTGGCCAACGGCTTCCTGAACAAGACCATAAACAGACATAACGCTAACATTCACCGATACCATGTCAGAAATCAGTTCGCATCTACAGGTCAGACGCGCAGTCCTAGGTCAGGTCAGGTAACCATCATTCCATACCTGCTGCGCACAGAGGTAGAACCAAGGAATGCGGGAGAGATAGTTGGATACTGCTAGTACCGTGAAACAGTGCAGAGAATGGTTACAGATCTCAGTGTGCACATGCCTATATGCACACTGAACACTCAAGGTTACGCCGGGAAACCCTCGCAGGATCTCCCTCACTACATCGAGACAATCCTTTCTGGCGGCTTACCCCTGCACTGGATCCGCGGATCGTCCGTGCATGGGTGCACCTGTCACCACACTGCTGCCCGCAGGCTCATGCATTGTGACAGCGGGAGGCTTGGGCCTCCCCGGGATTGTTGCGGGTGTCTCTATCAGAAATGCTATCTTTGTCAGGTCAGACGCGCAGTCTCAGTACAGGTCATGTCAGGACAGCCAGCGTTCCATACCTGCTGTGCACAGAGGTAGAACCGAGGAAACGCTGAAAGGTGAGTGCTAGTACTGCGAAACAGTGAAGAGAAATGGTTACAGATCTCAGTGTGCACATCCTTATATGCACACTGAACACTCAAGGTTACGGCGGGAAACCCTCGTAGGATCTACCCTCGCTATACCGGGACAATCCCGCTGGCGGCTTACCCCTACACTGGATCCGCGGATCGTCCGTGCATGGGTGCCCCTGTCACCACACTGCTGCCCGCAGGCTCATGCATTGTGACAGTCTCTGCGTGTTTGGCTTTGAAGCTTGGGCTGCGTGCTATGTGGGCTCTAGGTCCGGGCTTTGGGACGGGGTGCGAGCGGGGCGGAGCGCGCGAGTGTGGTTATGGTTGTGGGGTATGGGGGCCCGTGTGTGTCATACAAGGACACAGGTGGAGTGGCCGGTAGCACCGCCAGGGCAACGAACAAGCACACCAACGGCCCAACGTACGCACGTCAAGAGATTGACACACTCACGGCGAACCCGCCCGAACACAGCGTCCAATCACACCCTGCACCCGTACACAGCGCCCAACCACAGCATGACAGAAACCCACCGAACGAAACACACACCCACACACCGCACCCGCACAATCACCCCCCCGCTCCAGCCCCAATAACATGCAGCCTCGCGCCTGTACGCAAAATAACCCCGCCGCCCACGCGGCGGCCCAAGCTGTCATCCCGGCCGTCGCCGGCCCAACGCGCAAGTCGGACCCCCCCCCCCCCCCCCCCCCCCCCCCCCAACCCCAACCCCAACCCACTCCCCCTTTCCACAGTCATCCCCACCTACACTCCCGCATCCGATAGGAGCAGCCCCGAGCGGCAAAGCGGCGCCTGTGTGTGTATGGCTGCGGCCAAGGCGGGTGCTGCTGAGGTGTGCGGTTGCATGGCTTTGTTGGTCTGTGATGCGTGTTGGTGGTTGTGTGAGTGTGCGGTTTTCCTGGTTGTTTCCCGTGGTGCTTTCCCATGGTGCTATCTGCATCGCTCGCTTTGTCCATGTAACACAGCACACCCGTGTTTGCATGTATCCATTCCATTGCAGAGGTCACACACTCCAGTACCCATGCGTGTACAGTGGGACTCCACTCAGTCATCATAGGTGGGCCTGTTGGACGTGCCCTGCTGATGACTGCTACTTTGTTGGAAAGGCATATTCTTGCTCTGCAATGATGGCTGTGGGATGATCGAATTGCACGTCTTGCTTTGGTGAATATTGTGTCAAGCCATGTGTGGCGAGGTGCAGCTGTGTGCAGCGAGGTGGACAACCAGCCATGTTCGCTATATTCCTGCAGATTTGTGCGGTCCTTGATGTGGAGCAGTTATGTGGACGACAGCATGTTGTCATGCTCTTTCTCGACCAGTGCATTGATTCCCGTAACGAGAAGACGATGAATCCATTGCAACACTAAGTGCAAGCAAGCGTGGGGACCAATGCTACTGCAGCAGTTGGGCTGCCAGGCACACGCCGCCTACATGGCAACTGTGGTGGTGGTCCGTTCAGCAAGAAGGCATCCCGTGTCCCTAATTCATGTTTACAGCTATATTATCGAACAAACAACGGCTGCAGTCTCATTCGCATGTGTCTTCAATGACGGGCTGCGATCCCTTCACCCACACGATATGCACGTTTTGTAGGACCTGTGTGCGCACGCAACGCGACATTGATATGATATTCGTGATCACCGCTGTAAGGCACCTGTCGGAAGCTTTCATGTAGCCAGTAATGTGAAGGTACGGTAAATTGCGCTCTGAAGAAGCCGTATTCGACACGAGGATACGTGTGCTGTACGTCATACAGACACAGCACGTTGCTATGTAATAATTGATATGGTTCAGCAGCTAATCAAACTAAGTTAAGTACGTGCCGTGTCACCACTAGCACAAAATTCACGAGAGAAAGGTGGCACGGACACAATCACGGGGCCTACAGCCACCAGAGCCGAGATCACACAGAGGTGTTCGATGCACCTTAAATTGAGTATATGTGATATGCAGATATACAGGAGTACTTGTGTCAAGTTTGAGGCTGTGCGGTGCATGATGGCACATGCGCCACCGGCTGGCAGCCTGGTGGTTTGGGTGCGATAGGGGGCTGCTGGCAGACTGCTGGGCCCGCTATCGCGTCAAACATAACTGCTGGCAAAGGCACACCGTGCCGGTAAGAATAACCGGTAATACGGGGGCCACATGGTTTCTGAGGTCGATGCTTGTGGGTACGCATAATGTCGGTATAGCAGTGATGCCCGGTCGGTAGTGCTTTTCCTGGTCGATATGTAGGTTGCAGGCGATAAAATAAAACTCAGGGGTGAGATGAGCGAAAAGCGATAATTCAGCACCCACATATCGCAAGCGAAGCGAGCGCCGAAATGACACACGTGGTCAATAATCGCTTGCCCCTGCCGCGGCGGTTCCGACACAGTCGTAGCGGCTTGCGCGAATAGCAGCATTGTTGTAACGCTGCGGAGATCAGCAGAGATGGGACGCCCCAAGCAGATCAAGCTGTACAATTTGAAGATATTTCCGTTCTACGCTGCTTTCAAGAAGTGGCGGGCGAACAAGAGCCGCCGTATGTAGATAATGTATGTGTCGGTGAGTCGGTGAGTCTCGAGTACGCAACAGCACGTACAATGCAGTTAGGATGTGAACCGGCTGCCGGCAACCAAGAGAGCACTGAATTCCGAAATCCAAGCCGTAATCGCTCAACTCAAAAAATGAATTATTACTTGTAGCTGTGGCAATAGCTTAGTTAGAGACAGGTACATGTCTAGGAAAGCCGCTACTGCTCGGTCTTGGCCTTGCTCTCCATGTCGCACATAATGTTTTCCTTGCAGTCATAGGCACCATACAGGCTCAAAATTCTCCCCCCTACTCGCCCCAGGAGCGCTGACAAGTCCTCCGGTGCAGTGACCTTTCACAGTAAGCCGGCACCATGGGTGTCATGATCTTCGATATCTAACGCATGCACTGTTCTTTCCATAGCATCTGTTGTTCTCTAAAAGCGACGTATGGTCACGGCGCACTGTACATATGACTCATTTGCGGTGATGTACCTGGCGGAATGGTTCGTGGATGACATCCGCACTAAAAGTCTGACTCCCATCGCCACTGGCACATCCCACCAGCTAACGAATCTCTCACGTGTGACGACGCTCTGACTCACCAGTCCTTGCGGTATCTCCGATCTCTAGTGCAAGTATACCGCAACTCACATTGCAGCACCACATCGGAACGCTGGGTTGCCAGGCACAAATGTGAAAACACGCAACGTGTTTTCAATTCTCCACTGTCCAACTTGTGATACTTACGTTCGATGTCATGTGACCATGGCATAGCGCTGCCGGTGATGTTGATGTACGATTTACCGAGGGTGAGCAGGCACCATGCATTGCAGGACCCAGGACAAGGTCGAGCATCCGCGCACGGACTGGGGCAGAAACATGAATCACTTGCGTATGCAACATATGCACGGGGATTGGCTCGTTATGAAATATCGCACATTCTTGTGCGCTTTGTCTACCGTAAGGCTGCCCCTGACTCAGTCGTTGCAGTCTGCCACCCGTTCGCGTTGAGCGTTTTCTCTAGGGCATCAAAAGTATTACTTGAATATCTGCTGGCACATGTTCTCTGTCTCATATCACACGCATCGACTTGACTCGCTGTAAGGGTCCGTCGAATCGCATCTGAATTGTTTCACGCTCTCTCAATTTCTTCGGTCCTCCTTGGAACATCAGCGGTATGAAATCTGTGGATATAACTGCCCCAGGGAGTATGTTGGGTTTTCAGTCTCTGCGGAACTGTCCGAGGCATCCGTGTTGGCCATTGCACTGCGTTGACATGTGCTTCATCGAAGCCTTCGTGTAGAATGTCATAGCGCGCAGTCATAAGCATCGCTACACTGAGGATCCCTGGCTGCTGTTGAGATTGCGATGCAGATGTTCTCTCGGTTGGAAAGTACAATTTCGAATGTGTCGGGGTTGGATCTGTTTTTGGTCAACGCCCAAAATTGGGATATGGCTGATTGCAGATGATGAATGTGGTGAAGGTAGCGTTCATCGCCTTGGCAGCAAGCGGAGCGGCACAGGTTGTAGTGGGTGTGTCCTTGGGTCATGTGGATGGAAGAATGCCGCATGTGCAAACAGGCTTACTTGATTCACTGTGCAGCTGCGTCGTGTTCCACGGAAAGCTGTGCAAGAACTTGGAATCGCTGTGGTGGATTCCTCCGTGAAAATGGAGGGCGATCGAGACTGGATCGACGATGTTGCGATCCGGACTCTCATTGTGTTCAATTCTCTGCCACGTATGCACAGTGTCGACCAAAGAAAAGAGTGATACCCCAATTTTGGTCAGGAGAAGTTCTCGAATGCGGTGCGTGTAGCCACCATGATGTTGGACATAGATTTGAGATTACAGATGGGGGAACAAGCATGCATAGCAAGTCCTCAAAGTTGCCACTATGCGGATGCAGAAGCCACCACGGCTGCGCAGCTTCCACAGGTCATGGAAAAGGATGGTGCTTGTGGAGCTCAAATTGGTGCATGCTCTGGGAATTATCCATGCTGTTCAGCTGAGGGAAAGTGTGGATGCACAAATGCAGCCTGCAGCAAACAATGCCAACCTGATTACGGACGATGTATATTGTCGACGCCTGATGCCGACTGGAGCATTGCAACGGCCAATGGAACGCTGTCATCAGTTGGTGATACCCCATCAAATAGTGACAGTATAGCCACTTCAGCTTGTTCAGACCCTTGGATCATGTCTGCTATTGAAGAGAACAACAAATTACGTGCACAGGCTGGGGCTGACCCTCTGGAATGTAATGAAAGCGCTTCAGACTTGGCCCAAGAATGGTCACGGGACATGTGCAAGTACGAGCCCAGAAGCTGCAGCTGCCAGTGTGTGCTGAGGCGATCTTGACTTTGGATGGCAACCATGCAATACCGGTTCTGAGTTCTTTGTTGCACGCACAGCATTGGCTCTCTCAGTCATGATGGGTTCTCGGCGCGTTGCGAACAGCTTGAATGGGGATGGTGTGCCGAGAATGTGCTGTACAATTTTGACATGAGTTCAAGTGCTGCCAGCACATCAGTCAACCAATGGAGAAACAGTCCACCGCATAGGGGTAATATGGAGAACGGTCTGTACACCCAGGTGTGTTCCCAGTCTCCACGCCTTTGAGATGTATGGTCGGCACCGATGTGTCCAGGACAGTATCTGTATCTGGTTGCGAATTGGCACTGGCTGCCGAATGCAGGTTGGATATGGATATGAGAATTGTGCTGATGGAAGATTGTACTGGACTGGCCTATATGGCAAGTAGTAGGAAATCAATCATATTATGGGACTGGACGCAACCTGATCCCAATCTTGAGCATCATGTCATGCTGCATGAATCTCATCGGTGACATGGTCGGCAGCCGGTGAATGTATCTGCGCGCAATATGATGTATGAAACCGTTTGTTACAATCGCATCAAGCCGATCTTGCTTTTTGCTCTGACGGTCATGAACTTTCTTCTTACAGTCAAGTAGGGAACAGCAAAACTGCGTATGGATGAACATGGAGAGGCAAGCCAAAGGCAACCATCTCAGAATCTTCTCTGTCATGGCGCAAAGACAAAGGAACGGGTAAGGCAGCGCAAGCAGATGTCCCATGTTGGTGACAGATCCAGACGAACCGCGGCTCGCTGCGCAAGACACAGAGAAAACGCAGACAGCGTTACGTGCTCAGTGGCGACCGGCCCCCGTATTGTTATACCCGCTTCGTTGTGCCCTTGCCACTCTAGCGAGGGACATCGACAGAACTGAGCACCTTGTTCATCAAAGGAGCAGCAGAAACACGGAAACCCTTTCGATCAAACAGAAAGATATCGTTGACTTGGCGGCCGAATTTTGTAACCGACCGGTGCTTCCGTAGCCATGCAGACGTTCCGATCGGGATGTTGCACGTCTACCCGCCGTACCTCTCCTAAATAACGTTAACATGCACATGACTGGTCTCTTTGTCATCTTTTAGGCTGGTCGTACTTTCGAGCCGGTTGGCTTACGTGACGTGACCACAACACAAGCGCACTTTGATCTCAAGCTGATGAGTCGACGCAAGTAGAGAATGAAATCAGTGCCGAATTACTGCCTATGGGAAATACGGGCACTGGTCATGGCAGATATAAGTTTACAGTTGGCTAAGTATATGCTCATACATGCGAATGGCTGATCAACACTCACACAAGTAGACCGCTGCAGCAATGACGATCATAACACTTCTACTATAGTATAAGAACAATGCATCTTCATGCCATGTTAATAAGAAGACCACATTGTCACTCACTGCTGTGCTTCCCATGACTGTGCAACAAAATGAACAAGACGGGGGGAAGATTGAGAAACACCCGACAGGGCATCCTGTACTTGCAGCCATAGCAGGTCACTCCAGAACCTCTGACATTCGTGCCTACTTGAGGAGGACCATTGACAGCAGCTATTTGATCTGCCTTTGCAGCCAATTTAGCATCGCATGCCCCAACAAGCCACTGAACATGGCCGTAAGGTCACGGCACAGACCGATATAGGGGGTAATCCGCACGAGGCTTGTTGAACCCTCATTGCGGATAGGTTTGACGGCTGTCAACCGAGTGCCCGATTGGCCAGCCATGCATATGATTTTGACGGAAAAGTGCTTTGTGGAGAGGTGGGAGAGGCACACCCTGGGTACGCCCAACCCCATGTCCCAATTGTCATTGCGGCATGATGTGCACTTGGTAGAACCCCTAAAACACACATGCACCCTACAATGCAACATCCTGTTGCAAGAAAGGGGGAAGATGCAAGGACCTGGGCAAGATGATGGCAGGTCCGAATGTGAGACCATGTAAACACTACTGGCGGCAGGCGCATGCTTACGTTCCCACCACGTCCTTTCATTAAGACCCGTCACTGTGTCGGCGCAGTGGAGCATCAACAATTTCCAGGGGCAGCTGAAGAATGAGAGTGCAATCGTCCGTCTGTCATGTATGCATGGGGCATCCAAAGAGCCATGCGAGACCACCTCCTTGAATACAGGAGGAGGCCCTGTGAATTGCGTACAGTTGTCACAGGGCGGTTTCCAGGTGGTCTACTGCTTTGGCATGTGGTCCTGATTGTCCGGAGTTGTCAATGTCATGTTAAGCGTGCGCCTAAGTAAATCCAGATTTAGTTTACACGGCAGGTGCATGTGCCAAATGTGCATAGTTGCAGTCCCTTGTCACACTAGTCGCTTAGTCAATAAGTACGCTTCAACACCGAGAGTACACCAACCTACACATATCACTTTGTGCCGAACGGCCTGCTGCATGTGAGCGACCGACATGAGATGGACACGCAGTAAGAAAAAAAAAGTCATTTCTTCAGTACCAGTTCCTTTGCGCCAGCTGAGCTGTGCTACTGAATGTGGTTCTGCTTCCCAACTGCATCATGTATGCCAAACGTATCATCAGCAGCTCCCTTGAGCTGTTCAGGAATATCTTTCAGGCCTACAAAATTAAGCGCTTGAACCGTCAACAATGTTATCACATTGACAGTGTCATTGTGATTCCGTTGCCCAAGCAGAACCATCGGCGCAGCACAACATACCAGCATTCGCACAGGTGGTATCCTTCCCAAGGATTATGTCAATGCGGTGCTTCAAAAATACTAGAGCTGGCCTTGCATGATGGTACAGAGCTTCTGTGCCTTTCGTCTGTGGCAGCACAAGCCAACCCAGGAAGATGCACTTGATGACCGAATACAGCGGGATGTACGGAATAGCTGGAGCAAGAATTCGTTCTAAAAGTGTGATAACTGCACTGAAGAGCCAGTATGTAAGCCACTGACTGTCATCTAGCGTCCCTGTGCTTTCCAGCGCTTCCTGCGGCACCGCGTACGTTGTCAAACAAAGGACTTCGGGATCAGAAGAGATTGGACGCTTTGGTGGAGTTTGAGGCAAGCATATGTATCAGAAGTGAGCGTGGTCAACAGCACCAGCAGAGACTGACTTCGGCAGATCAGCGTCAGCCTCGTTGCGGGTGCGATAAACAGCATTGGCTTTTAGAAAATATCTTTGCGAAAAAAAACATGATAAAGTATAAGATTGTAGGTCCCTTGTAATGATCCAGTCTCCAGAATAACAAGAACAAAGCGATCGTTGTCAGCGCCTTCAGCCTGAGCAAGTACGTGACCTCGTACGCTAGGAACACCGATGCTTGTAAGCCAATCGCGCACGTATCATTGAGCAGGTATTTTAGCTTCACAAGACGTGGATGCACCAGTGTTTGATCTATTTCACGGATGTACAGCTCGAAACAGAATCGCTCTCTGACAACACAATGCCTGAATCCATACGCGACGCACCACACTCTTGTATGCGGGATAAGCTGTGCCTATGATCAACGTCGCCAACCGGACTGCGATTCCCACGTACGCGAACTTGCCCATTCTGTCAATATCAGCCTCTGTGCACGAGTGCGAACACGATTCTTATTCAGAAACGCCAGCTGCAGGATCGCAAAAAGTATAGTTGCAAAATTAAGGGTGATGAAAATGATGCCCGACGGGACAGGCCGCGTACCTGAGGCTCCTGAAATGTCCGCGTGCTAGCGATCTTGTGGTCAGTGACACGCGGATCAAACAAGTATACAAACTTTATCGGACAGCCTCACGAGGAAACGGCAGAGGTCTGCAGAATTTCTGTTACAAATAGTTGCCATGAAGACGCGACCGCGCGGCCTCGCTTTAGCGTAATTGTCGGAGTGTGGGACGGCATGCCGTTCGTCAGGCTGCACTGCTTGCGTCGACACCCTGTTACACCGCTCTGAACCCAATACTGTCATATACATCGCTGCTCGCACAATGCTGTGCCTGAAGCATCGCAGATAGATCCGCATCCGTTAATTCGAGGGATCGGTCAGTTGTTATGTGCCATCGTTAGCACCGTTTGTATTCTTGAAATGTTTAATACAATGACACTTGGACCCACACCCCGGCATGCGGCAATCGCAAATAATGCCTGCCATTGGAGCGGCCGTCACTATTCGTCAGACAGTCGGTGCATGAAACTATGGGTATGGTTGAAGGGTGACATCTCATTGAGCGGCGACGCGCAAGCGTGACGCGCGCCAGCCACGACGTGATTCCGCTGGATTCAGGGCATGGGCAGAATTGCGTAATCGCTAATTGTCTTTGCAGCCAATGTGGTATCCGCAGCCGAGTTGCGGCGCGAGCCAGCCAAATTGGACATGCCGAAACGTGCAGCCCCGACTTCAGGTTTAAAAAGCAAGCGCTGACCAGCAACAGCCGCGCTACGTCGTTGGATAATCGCCAATACATGATTCCAGGCCGCTCAAATTTTGAATCTGGAATCCTTGGGGTCGGAACATGGGGGTCGAAACTGCTGTGCAAGGCCTTGCAAGGCCACACAGGCGCGGCGGTGCCACGCCAAGCATGCGCAGGGACCTGGGTGACAGCTCAAGCAAAGCGCCATTGCCACCTGTACCTGATTGCAATCACGGTGCAGCCAGCTGTTCATTGTTGGCGCATTAATGGCGGAGTCGCGGAGTGGCGCATGAGTGGTAGCGAGTTTCCCGTGGCCATGGCACCTTGTGCATTGTAACAAAACCCGACAGCATGTGCGTTTGCTGAGTTCGACAGCAGAAGTCAGTGCCACCAAACCAAACGCCATTGCCTTGCGCGAAGCACTCGATGGTGATTGTGAATCTGCCTCTGATAACCATTTGCAAATTTCTCTGCTTTGTGTACACATCTGTGACCGCAGGGGCAGTGATTCGGCTGCTACCGATATAGTTGCTGGCACTCACTTCAAAGTCCGATACAAAACCTGGCAGAGTAAAGCAGATTGAATTCCTTTGGCTCACCTTTAGACCCCCATCTGCTTCTGGGTCCGGAGGTGTCCAGCGATCCTACGGGCCTGCACTTTAGCAACCCTGCCTATCATTCCTGACCAAGACGAGTCGAACAGTGAGCGAGTGTGTCTGTCTGGCATTCGGTACGATGACCAGCTGGGAGGCTGAGACGCTACCAGATGTAAATGGCCGCTGTCGCAGCACAGCATCAGATCACCATTGCTTGTACTAATCCCTTGTAGTCTGCTGCTTTGAACGCGCTTTGTCCATGTGACACCAGAGGCCGCTCTGGCATCCACATCCCAGCCTTCGCTGTCACGATAGCCCATGTGATGGTGTTAGCTGCTGTTCATTGCTTTCATGATCTGCATATTGAGGCGGCGACAGGGCATTCATGCAAACTTGCGCTGGTCAAATTGAAAATTGCATTCAAACGTCACACTGCTTGTTCAAGAACGTTATGGCAGGTCTGGGCTGTGGAAACACACAAAGTGCAACTACATGTCCCCTGTGCACTGCCACGATTCCCTGGCCAGTCAACTCTTCGTTGGTACTAGGTCAAACGACAGGCTTCAAAGCCCTCCCGGCCAGGCTGACACATCTGTGTAACACTGCCAAGCGAACGCAGCATGCTGGTATGCAACACAGCCCTGACAATGAGATGCTCTAGCAGAGGAAAAGCTGCTGGTGCGTGGCATGCAGTCCAGGCATTGCACCTGGTGCTACGCAGCTGCTGTTACGCAGCCGGAGTCATGCTGCTCACTCGCAAATTGCGTTGCTGGCATGTGACTGTCGCTTGTGCCCCAAAGGCCACATCTGAGAACTCACCCAGATCATTGGGAGTCTGACTTGACTAGAATTGCATGAGATACGCATCGCGCCTTGCTCAGATCGTTTGGGTGCACCCAAGTACAGCTGCAGTATACACCAGGGGCAACGGGCCTCAAGAATTCTGCCCAGGGCGCACTGTGAGGCCAACTAGCTTTTGCAGGAATGGGCCACATATCTGATTGCTGGAGTGCGTCCGGCCTTGACTGCTTGTCAATGCTGCCCCACAACACTGCAGATGCCTGCTCACCAGTCGCTGCAAATGCGTGCACAGTCAAGCAAGCGAAAGGAAAGACAAACAATTGGGGACCAATATAATGCAGCCTGTGAAATATTTTGTGGCCTAGCGTACCAGGCACCATCTGCCCAGGCCCGATTTCAGAATGGAAGTACCGAGGGTACAGCAGCCTTCCAGGCAAGCTCAACCTGCTGTCGATCCTGCCCACGACTTCTTCATTCTCATGCTGTGCGAAGAGACAAGTACTTTTGATTATCAGTGGAGGCCCCCTTGGGGCGACAGATGACCTGCTGAAAGTTTGGATTGCACAGTCCTGCAGGCAGTGACGGTTGCACAAGGAAGGCAACGCATGCGAGTGGTGCCACCGGCACCGCACACCACCATTGTCAATGAGCTTTCCTCAATATATGCGTTTTTTGCATTGCAAATCTGGTCGGCATATCCACAGAAGCCTATCCCCACCTGACTCGTGAAATCATCTTCAACGAACCACTGACCAGCAGCAACTAATCTATCTTGATCAGATGCATCATAGTATCCTTTTGAGAGCCTCCATATCCTTCTGATGCCAGCTGCTGGCAGTTGAAGCAGCTGGCCACGCTGCGTGGATGTCGTTAGCTGCCTGATCAGCTTCAAACAGTCCAAATACAGCCCGGCGGAACCATACAGCGGCACCAACTCACCGTAGAGGACAACGCAGCCCCTAATTTTCGCAAGTACTGCTTCAGTGGACTGTGCTGATGCTCGAATCAGCACCCCGGTGCGACCTTTGCACTTCGAATTCTCGGCCCTCCCGCGCGGAACATCACGCTGCCTCGAGGAAGCACGCATCGGGGCGATAATTTTCAGGGCTTGAGCAACATACATGGCAGTAAACTTGTGTACCGGACAATCTGTTGCAAATAGATTCATATACCAGTGACAGTGGTTGAATCAGGTGCCGGGTACATCCTCCTGACCCTGGTCACTGCAAGCCACTGAAATCACACAGTGCATTCATACAAGGCCACGGCGCCACTTGCGCTTGTGCGCGCGCGATAATTTGCGACAAGGGAAGTGCACGCGATCGGGAGAGCACATGCTCTCAAGAGCAGCGGCCATGGCACGGCAGCAACGGAGGCCTCGCGACTTTACACGCGGGCCCATGGAGTGAGTTCCAACCTCCCGCACACCTCAGGCTTCGGCATCAGCTACCACCACGGGTGACACTTAAAAACTAAGTTGTGAAGAAAGGAAATCGATCTCCACACTGGCTCTGGTCGTCGGGCTGTTAATGCAGCTCAACGTATGCGCAGGTATCACAACTTTGGCGATGCTCCGTTTGTTATAGGAAAGCGTCGCGCGCGCCGCAGATGTCTCCACATCCCTCCTAAACATGGGGTAATTGCCACTGTCGCCGGGGAAGCGATGCGTATACACGCGTGAAGACGTAGCCGTATCCATTAGGACATTGACAACTCCGCAATCGGGAACGACGTGTGGTGCCGCCCCAATGACGGGCAGGGATCTGGGTTTATCCACGGAGCTGGAGTAGGTGTCTCATTCAAGGCTACATGCCCTATACATCTATGTTTACCATGGCTATGATGTGCTAAACGCTCTCGGCAGGGGAGCGGACCGGCTACCGCGACACGGACACGAATTTGATCACGCGATAGGTTTTATTTTTGAGTCTTAGTCTATGTGTTTGTGTCTTTCGGCGTTCGCCCGCGGGCAGTGACAATGCGACGATGAGGCTGCGCTCGAGTCAAGACTAGGCACTCTCGGCAACTATCGCAACCATCGCAACCAGAAGTCATCCCAGGTGCCAGAACTCACAGATCCCGCGTTAGATGTTTTCTTGTGTTATGTTGTGCGTTCCTGGCCAGCTTGGTCTGGCAACACCCATTGCCGACGCCGTAGCTGTGCTGCGTGGTTGCCGAACTATTACGCACTGCTTGTTTCTACATGCTTTGCCCGTTTCACACCCACAGAATGCATACCATCTCGCTTATAACATCTGATTCCCGATTCTGGTGGGCAGTTGCACGAGCACACGGTAGTTGCGTGAGTGTGTGCCTTCTCGCGCCGCGATGTTAGTTTCGGGCTGTGCTAGCATTGCCAAGACGCCGAACTGCGCGGCATGTTGCCGCTCAGAGACAGTTATTGTGTGCCTTTTCCTTTTGTTTACGGGCTCCGCGATGTTCAGGCTCCGCGAGCCCGTGCCGTCAGCGTTCTTGCTGTGCGGCTACGCCTGATGCACGACTGTAGCGCATGTTGTTGGGCACGCAGGCCCGAGCCCATGCATACACTTGTAGTCATCACAGTCTGTGTGTGTGTTACAAAGGAAAAAGCCGGAGGGGCCGGTAGCACCGCCAGGAGCAAAAGGGAGAGCACGAACAACGCAACGCGCACGCAGCAGGAGAGCAACAGCCAACGCCAAGGCAGAACAAGCACCCACACACCCCCACGCGCCCACACACTACCACACGAACCACACACTGAAACCCGACCCACGCACCCACGCACCCGCACGCGGCCCAGACCCAAACCCAAACACACACCCAAGCACCTACCAACCCACACGCCAACACGCCACACGACCCCGCCGCCCGCGCGGCCGCGGCAGCCCCATGCAGCGGCCCGGCCGGCGCCGGCCCCACACGGAAGCCGCCGGGGGCCCCCAGGACCCCCGCCCCAATGCCCCGACCAGGCCAGCCCCGAGCGCCGGGACAACACACATGGGGGCGCCCCCATCCGCGAAACCCGGAACGGAGCACGGCCGAGGCGCGCCGTCTGTGTGTGTGTGTGTGTGTGTGTGTGTGTGTGTGTGTGTGTGTGTGTGTGTGTGTGTGTGTGTGTGTGTGTGTGTGTGTGTGTGTGTGTGTGTGTGTGTGTGTGTGTGTGTGTGTGTGTGTGTGTGTGTGTGTGTGTGTGTGTGTGTGTGTGTGTGTGTGTGTGTGTGTGTGTGTGTGTGTGTGTGTGTGTGTGTGCAACGGCAGCACCCGCGCCGAACACAGCGACACGGCCACACAACCACACACACGCCCATGCCCACACGCCCATCCCCACCCGAACCCCGCCCAACAGCAAGGCGCACGAGCCCCGGAAGCACCAGCAGCCAAGGCCGCTCAGCAAACAAACAGCGAACCCGCAACAACCCCCAGCCCGGGGAGGCCCCCGCCTCCCCCAGCACAACCCCCCAAGCCCAGCCCGCGCACACCACCCCGCCCGCCCGCAAACCCACACCCCCTGGTGTGATGGCGTTCACCCCCAGGCGTCGCTGTCCACGCGCCGACGGGATGGACGCCTTGTTGATGAGCAAGCCGGGTGGCCCGTGAGCGGCGTGAGGTCATCGGACGGGACCGACAGCCCCGTCAAAACAGCCTTGCCCGCATGACGCGCCATCAGCGGGGCAGCGGCATGCACCTGCCGAGCCACCGCGCGGCACAGCGTCGTGAACAGGTCGCGGATCGCATTCTCCAAGAACAGCCGCCGGGAGGCGGCGCCCGAACCCGCAGCAAGGTCGGCAAGCCGGTTCAGGAAGGCGAACGCGGCTGGGCCAATCCGCCCGTACGTCTCGTGAGAGAGTGGCACCAGGGTGAATGCGCCAGAGCCCGCACGGCCATATTTGTCGCGCTTGCGCTGGTCGGCTTGCGCCGCGGCGGCGCCGTCACAGGTCGCCGCCGAGCGGACATTCGAGCCAGCCAGCGGGTGAGATACGCACACATCGCCGATCACCGGCGAGCCAGGGAAGAACGCGAGAATGTCACCGCGCTGAGCGCCTCTGCGCGACCGGGGAGGAGGAGCTGAAGGGGCACTCCGGGCGTTGTCCGATCGCCGCGAACACCGTCCAGCAGCCAGAGGCCGTTGAGGCGCAGGGGCGTCGCGCTCGTCGCCCGCCGCCGCCGGCGCCCGCGTCGGCGCCGCGCCGGGCTCAGCCGGGGTGGGAGACGGGCCGGCGTCGGGGGCAGGTGCGACACAGGGAGCACACCCTGAGGCAGAGACAGCAGCCGCGTACGTGACAGGAGGGGGAGCCTGGGCGCCATGGGAGGGAGCGGGCGCGGCCGAGGCAGGGGAGGTGTCGGAGACAGGCTGAGCTGTTGCAGTGAGAGCTGGCCAGGGGTCGGCCGCGTCGCGGGCGCAGGGCGACTGTGCGCGGATGGCAGCGGCGCAGAGGACGACAGCGCCGAGCACCGCGGCATCGGTGTCGGCAGTGCTTGCGGGAGCAGCCACAGGGAAGATGGAGGGCAGAGCCTGGGCGCCATGAGAGGTTGCGGGCGCGGCCGAGGCCTGGGCGAGTGAGGGCGTGGTGGATGGTGACGTGCGGGTTGCTGCCGGGTGTGCCGAGAGGCCACGGCCAAGGCCTTGCGGGAGTCTGCTCAGGTGCGGTTCCACCGCGGAGGCGATGCCGCCGCGCGCGATGACGCGGCGCCATGCCTCAACGAGCAGGTTGTGGCGGGCGACCACGGTCCCCCACAGCGACTTACAGACCAGCGAGTGGGTGCCGGACTCCCCGCTGCGGCCACAGGGACAGTCACCGTCGTCGCTCAGGCTCGGCAGCAGGGCCTCGCCCAGCCTCAAGCGGGCGCATACGCCGAACTCCATGTCGGACAGGCCCACGACGGGGCCCGGGAGCGCCATGAGCCACGCCGACGCGATGGCGCCCATGCAGCTGCGCAGGCGGGCCATCGTCGCCCGAGCCCCGGCTGCAATCTGGGCGGAGCGGCCATTCGTGGCCACGAGCAGCGCCTGGAAGACCGCAGCTTTGCGCCCGTCAGCCTCTGCTCGGGCGAGCGCGCGCTGCAGTTGGGTCAGCCGCACCTTTGCCGATTCGTCAACTGCCCAGTTCGCAGCGCCCGCGGGACTGTTTGCGATCTCGGGGATGTGGACACTCCATGTCAGACGGAGTCTGTCGAGCACTTGCTGCATCTCAACGGCTGCGCAGCCCCGGAACGGCATGCCGCGTTCGACACCGTCGGCGAGGGCGCATTGAGCCAGCGCGGCGGACGACATGCGCGCCGCATCCGCGACGTCCTCGCAGTAGTGCCGGAGCCCCATGCCGCCGTGGCGGTGAGGCAGGATGGCCTGCTCGGCCTGTGTCGGGGTCAGATCAGACACACCGATAATGCTGCAAAGGCCACGCAGCGTAGCCTCTTCTACAGCTAGCATGTGTTCCCGGAGCGCAGTTCACGGCGTGTTCCGGAGGAGATGCGCCTCCCGATTCTGCAGGCAGTGGAAAAGGACCGCCCACTTCGACTGGGACTGCAGCGGCAGTCCCACGAGCTTGTCGATGAGCTCCACAGTCCGCTGGCAGCGCTGCCGCACGTGGGCGTCGACGAATGCCTGTGTGCCAAGCGGGGTGCCGCACACAAGGAGCCCCTCCGAGGCCACCGAGGCCCGCAGCTGCGCCGCCACATGGCGCGCCTTCTCAGGGTCCGCGCAGTACACGACCGTTTTTGCGCGGTTGCACTTGTGCCGCGAGAGGATGGCATTCGCAGCCGCCACGACGCTCTCCGCGTCGCCCTGCACATATGTATCATCGTGGCATGATGTGACCAGGGCATTAGGGGCAAGCCCCTGTGCTTCCTTCAGGGTGGGCAGGTAGGCGAGCGCGAACAGGAGCGGGCCCAGGGGGTCGCCCTGTCTCACCCCCGTGTGTGTGTGT
This sequence comes from Ulva prolifera, assembly GCA_023078555.1. Lineage (NCBI taxonomy): Eukaryota > Viridiplantae > Chlorophyta > Ulvophyceae > Ulvales > Ulvaceae > Ulva > Ulva prolifera. The sequence goes on along the minus strand of CM041198.1, from coordinate 10,717,899 downwards.
GTGTGTGTGTGTGTGTGTGTGTGTGTGTGTGTGTGTGTGTGTGTGTGTGTGTGTGTGTGTGTGTGTGTGTGTGTGTGTGTGTGTGTGTGTGGCGAGCAGACCGCGAAACGTGTAAAGTCTGGGGGGGATCCCGGCGGATGCCCTGCCGCACGCCCAATGCTTGTCCAACGTGAGTGTGCCTGGCAAACTCCCACGGTCAAACGGGCTGTACGAGCCAAGTGCTTGTCCCACGTGGGTGTCTCTGACAGCTCACGGTCAAGTGGGTGGTTCGGTGGGGGTTCTGTGTGCTATGTCGCGCTCTCCGAATTAAGGGTGGAGAGGGCCTCATAAGAGTAGCCTCGTTCGCTGCCCCTCCCGAGTAGACAGCCTGAGGGCGTAGATGGCGGAAGCCCGCCACCCCCGAAGACGGCGTACCACATTAATGACCTGTCCTGCTTTTTGCACGCACACCACAATGCTCTTGGGGTCTGACTCGTGCGGCCGCTGTGTCCCGATGCCAGCTGCCCGGCCCAGAGTGTTCACAACAAAACCACAGTGCATGATTCAAAACGCCCTTCCGGGCGACTTCTCCATCTCCGGGTCCGGTGCGCGAGTAGCGCGCGCCCGGCCTTATGCCGGGCTTGTTAGTGCGAGGCAGTTGCTGTGTTGTGGAGTGTGGTGTCTGGTCTGGGTTCCGGCTCCTGTTGTCCGGTGTGCGTCGTGGAGTGTGGTGTCTGGTTTGGGTTCCGGCTCCTATAGTCCGGTGTGTGGCGCCTCTGCTCTGTGTGCCGCGCAGGTACACTGGGCTGGGAAGCCCTTGTTGGGCATCCGTACGTGGATGTGCTGTCAAGTGTTCTCTGTGCTATGTGTTGCAGTCTCCTGCGTGGTCTGTTTTGATGGTGTGGTTATGTTGGGGGGCGGGCGGTGTCCTCCCCCTCCCCCGCTCTGGTGTCTGCTTGACTAGTATGTGAGGGAGCCTGCTTACTCTCCTCTTGTGTATGTTGCATGGTGGCTGGTGCAATGTCGCACAGCCACGTGCGTAGTTGTCCATGTGCGCATGCTCGTTTTCGATCCGTACCGCAACAGCCTGGTCCTCTCCCCTCCAACACGACTCTCTATGACTGAGACAGTGAACGCGCCTGTGATGCAACGAACCGGCATAAGGCATCAGCAGCACAATGAGCATGAGGAGGTGATGCAAGTTGTGCCACCAAATCGCGTAGTGTTCTCTTTCTTTGGCCCTTGTGACGTAGTCTGCCACACGGGCGCATTCCTCTCCGTGACCTCACACAGCGCCACCCTCTCAATACTTCAGGCCGCCAACCGTACACGACACAGAAAAAAAACAACTGGGCAGCCATTCCTCCTGTTGTCCGTCTACAAAAGACTCGACATCGCGACAATTGTCGCACAGGGCGTGGTTCCTTTTGCCCAAGCATGCTCAGAGGCACTGCTTCCTCGGGGTTGCCGCACGGCTCCATCTACCAAAATGGAACTCACATACATGATGTATCCACAAGGCGATGGCCGGAACAAACCACTCCGCGCTCGCCCCCACCCTACCACCACCGAACCTGCAACCGCGGCCAACCGCTTTGCACCTCTCGCCTCTGCACATGACAACCAGGCGGGTACATCTGAAGCACCAACATGTGTCACGCTTGGAAGCATGAATGTGAATGGTATGTTTACACAATCCTTGTCATCTAAACATGTGGATGTTTGTGCATTTCTGTCATCAGAACATGTGGACATTTGTTCAGTTCAAGAAACCTGGTGCGACTTGTCGGACACAGAGAAAACTTCTATGCTTGCCGCGCACGGGTATACTGCATATGGTGCTCCGGGATACACAACTCAAACAAGGACCGGCGGCGGCACAGGCATCATTGTGAAAGACACACTGTCACACCTTACACACACACTATCCTGGGGTTCCAAGAAAAATCATCAGACGACCTGGGTGCGCCGGCAGACACACAACCAAGACTGCAATCGGAAGTGTATACATATGGCCGGTGGCACACACCCGTCCTGCAGACAGTGACAGGTTTGCTGCTGAGCTGGAAGCTCTCACACATGACATACACTACTTGACTGACAAGGAATTCCACATCATTGTGTGCGGGGAAGTGTTCAACGCCAGGATTGGGAATGCACAAAACTCACATCATATTCCACTACATAATGAAACGTTCCGTAACTCACAGGGCTGTCGCCTAATAAACATGGTAGAACAATGCAACATGCATGTCATGCACAACCACACTGGCTTTTCGCCGACATGCATGCATGCCGGCGGCACCTCTGTTGTTGCCTACTGTCTGACGAGCTCTGCATGTAGGGACCGTTGCAATGCACCTGCAATCCACTCTGCTAGGCAGTGTATCTCTGATCACGTGCTGCTCACACTGTCACTGCCACATGCCACACACAGAAGCAAGCGCAAATGCGCCCGATCACACCAAAAAAACGGTGGAATAGGAAAGCAATGCAAAACGAGGAGACAGTTGCAAACTTTGAAACAGCCCTGAAAGAGCCCCTTGCCCAGTTGCTGCACGACATGGACTCATGAACCATGCCGCGTGCTGAAGCTGCCAACACTTTCACATCTGCCTTGACAACCATCCTACGTACCACTGGAGAGAAATGCTTTGGGAAACATCAGGTACGGACCCATCGCATGCAATGGTGGAACAAAGAATATGCAGACCTCAGACGTGAATGCTGGACCCTTCATGAGACACATTGCCGGACCGGCAGCGACACTGACAAGCTAGCATTCCAGCAACGCCGAGGTGCAAAGAACCAGCTGAAACGCGATCTCAAACGTGCATGCACCAAACAGCAAGCCAACCATGTCTCTAAAACGTGCACGCCAGGACTTGAGTCTAAAGTTTCATGGGTGTCAGCGAAACGTTTGTTAAAACTGCTAACCAGGGGTGGCTCGACGGCCGAGCACCCCGTGCCTTCTGTTATGTCTGGGGGAGTCCCCACTGATAATATCGACACAGTGATGCAGGTTTTCTCGAATCACTATCAATCTGAAATGAACCCGGTCCCACATGCCACATTCTGCGAGCAAACTGATGCACATGTCAGAGACAAATTGCACGCATGGCGCCAAAATGAGCATGAACACAACCGAGAGATGGATGATGCCTTCACACTTCAAGAACTTCAACAAGCACTTGCTACAATGCACAACTGGATAGCCGCAGACCACGATGATATCATTTGCGAACTACTGAAGGCCGGGGGGTCGCAATTGCAAACCGTCGTCCTGCAGCTCCTCAATTTCTGCTGGACGCACGAAACCATTCCCAATGCATGGTCACTCGGAACAATTGTAAGCCTCCACAAAGCCGGGGATGCAACAGACCCCTCCAACTACTCGGGTATCACACTGCTTTCAATATTCCGGAAGCTTTTCAGCACACTACTCAGGTCCCGCCTCCAAAACAATATAACCCTCCACGAGTCTCTGCGTAGACCATGTCCACACCTTTGCACGCATTGTCCGGGCGGCTGCCGCGGCGGACACTCCACTTTATGCTTTCTTCCTGGACATCCGGAAAGCATACGATACTGTGTGGCGCGACGGTGTGTTGTACAAACTGCGCCAGAAAGGAGTGACAGGCCGCCTCGGTCGGGTCATCGCACACATGCTCTCAAACACAAAATCAAGGGTGCGCTTCCAAGACCAGGAATCACCATACTTCCCCATCACCCTCGGGGTCGGCCCCCGGTCAACCATTCTCTTTGATGTGTTCATTGATGATCTGCTTGAAACACTGCACACCCGTCCAAAAGAACTCTGCATTCCCCTTGACTCACCAGACACCGATAAAATTTCCGGACTCACTTATGCAGACGATGTCAATGCAATGTCCTTGACACCGGCAGGGCTCCAGGGACACATTGATACAATCGATAAATGGTTGTTTCAATGGCGCTCCTTACCAAATGTGTTAAAACCTAAAACTATGGTGTTCAATCAGCCGCGGGGCGGCGCACCAGTCGTCTTCCAGCTGCGGGGGTCGCAGTTGGAGACTGTTCACAACTACATATACCTGGGTGTTTTCTTTCAGTCAAATGGCTCTTGGTCTGAACATATGCATCATGTACGCGCAAAGATGAACAAGGCACTTGGCGCATGGCGGCCAGTGCTGCGATGCCACTACCTCCCGGTGACCGCCCGGCTCCGCCTTGTTTATGCGTTCATATATACTCCTGCTTTGTATGGGGCTGAGGTCTGGATTGGCCCGAAACTGAACTCGACAAACTTGATACCATCTGTAAAAAGGCAATCCGCATGGTGTTTGGTCTGCACCAGTTCGATTGCAGGGAGGAGATTTGTTTTACCGACACGGGCCTTCTGCCTGTGAGCTCAATGATCAAGGCAGCTAAACTTTGCTGGTACGCAAAGCTGACACACATGGGGGCGTAGCGATTCCCGGTTGCGGTGGAATCCACCGCAATTCGGGGTCACTCTCAAGGGGGGCAGGGGGCGGGCGGGGACTTTCATTCCCGCATCACGGTGTCAAAAAAGCTATCTTTGTGCAGGGCGGACGCGCAGTCCTCATTCAGGTCAGGTCAGGACAGCCAACATCTCATACCTGCTGCGCACAGAGGTAGAGCCGAGAGATGTTGAAGGGAAGTGCTAGTACCGGGAAACAGTAAAGAGAATGGTTACAGATCTCAGTGTGCACATGCTTATATGCACACTGAACACTCAACACTCAAGGTTACGGCGGGAAACCCTCGCACGATCTCTCTCACTACATCGAGACGATCCTAGCTGGCGGCTTACCCCTACACTGGATCCGCGGATCGTTCGTGCATGGGTGCACCTGTCACCACACTGCTGCCCGCAGGCTCATGCATTGTGACACTCCCCCATAAACCCTGCTACGTCTCCACTAGCTGGAGTTTATTACGAACTTCTAACAAAGCAGGTCCGGGCAGCACTTTGGTAAACACATCCGCTAACTGATCAACAGTGCCCACCCATGCTACCTTAAGTTCATCCATCTGGACATATTCCCGCACTCGCAAGTGCCGCACACGAATGTGCTTGGATCTGTCAGTGGACACAGCATTCACTGCCAAGATATTGGCACTTTTATTATCACCCCACAGAGTTGGCTTATACGGGACGAGTTTTAGGTCGAGAAGCAACTGCTTCACCCACATTAACTCGTTGGCTGTTGCACTCATCGCAATGAGCTCAGCCTCTGTTGTATCCCCAGCCACTATACTCTGTTTCTTCGAGCGCCAGAGAACACAGTTCCCATACACTCGAAGAACCATACCAGACACACTCTTCAAATCAGCAGAGTTCGCAAAATCTGCATCAGAAAATGCCTCTAACAGGCACCCATGCCCCACAGAGCCTACAAATTGTATTCCTAAATTCTTTGTGGACTGCAGGTATCTCAGAACGTGTTGCACAGCCAACCAATGTTCCTTCAGACTACTGGACATGTGCCGGGCCAGGGCATGTGCCACGTAGCTGAGGTCAGGTCGTGTCACTCCTGCAATGTACTGGATGCTTCCTACAGCACTCATGAACCTGGAATGCTCAGCAGCACTGGCTTTCTCCAGGTCCGGGTGCTCTTTCACACTCCTCAGTTGTTGCCGCGGCACTAACGGAGTGGGAGACTTTCGACAATCAGACATACTATACTTTTCAAGCAGGCTATGGATTTTGTTTCGCTGTGTCATGGTGATTGTCTTGGCCTTACGATCACGCATGATCTCAGTGCCAAGTGCCCATGCTAGTTCACCCAGGTCTCTGCCTTCAAATTTTGTGAGAATTATGTCGACAAGTTCTTGCAGCCCCGCAGTGCCGCTGAATATGAACAAGTCGTCAACCCACAGGAAAATAAAACAAAGACCAGATGTTCTAACATACAGTCCGGGATCACTTTGTGCGCACACAAATCCCATCTCTGCTAAGACCCTTATTAAAGCTTTATGCCACTCGCGAGCAGCTTGCTTCAGGCCATACAGGGTTTTATGCAATCTCCATACACGTGCTGTCCCGTCAGTGAAGTACGGGGGCTGTTCAACGAACACTTCCTCCTCCAGCTCACCATTCAGAAAAGCGCACTGTATATCTATGTGTCTAATTTCTAAATCTGCCTGAGCAGCAACTGACAGCAACACACGAAGTGTCGCATAGCTCCCAACAGGTGACCAAGTCTCAAAAAAGTCTACACCCTCTACCTGAGAAAAACCCCGCGCTACATAACGTGCCTTGTAGCGCTGAATCTCCCCCGCAGGCCCACGCTTGATCTTGAGCACCCATTTGCCCGAGATAGCCCGTTTGCCCGCAGGCAGATAGCACAACCCGAAGGTTCCGTGCTCACCCAGTGCATCTACCTCCTCCTGCATGGCACGCAGCCATGCATCCCTGTCCGGACCCGCAAGTCCTTCCTTCATAGAAGGCAGATCAGGGTCGGAGGAGGCCTTCTGCTTCCTGGCGGCAGCTGCTCGGCGCGACCCACGACGCTGAGCATTCTGCTGCTCACCAGACTCCACATGCTGAGGCTTCAGGCCTGCACAGGACACTCCACAGTCAGCCGCGGCTGATGTGTCCTGATCGCAAGCTGAAACATCAATAGCAGCTACAACTGTTTCACTACTAGCAATGTCAGAGCCCGCAGGCTCATGCATTTGTACAGCTGCTACATCCGCAGCCAATGGAACAAGGCGTCTGCGTACGAGAGGATTGATTTTAATACGAGGCAAGGCGGCTGGAATGGCCCTCACCTCGTCAGGTAAATCAACCCCGACTGCGGCTGAGGGGTCCGGATCCTCTCCCCCTAATTCGGATCCGGTCTCCACCTCATCTGGCTCATCCTCCCAGAAGGGCCTCGGCGCCTCAGCTCCTCGCAAGGGCTGAGCAACTGCCCCCGCGCCAGATGCTGAGGCCGCTGCCGAATTACTCCCAGAACGGACCCGCTGAGCCTCCAGATTCTGATGAGCCGCAGCTCTTTCATCATCTGAGACGGTGTAGTCCATGCGCTGTTCGTCATCGTCATCATAGATGCCGGGACCGTCGTCATCCTCATCCATGTCCTCGTCAGACGCACTGACAGACATTTGAATGGGGAACGCAGCTTCTACACCAGGGTCGTGCAACACAGCATTGCGCGTGACAACATACCGCGCAGTGCGAGAGGGCGTGGCGACAGGGTGATGCACTTCGCCGTGAACACGAGGGGGAGCAGGGACGGCGGGGTGAGCAGCAGCTCTGGACATTGCACGCGTGCGATGCAAAGCTGCTCTGGCTATTTCCGGTGTTGCCCTAGCAGGGTCACGTCGGATAATCTCCGCAGAGGAGCCAGCTCCAAATCGTGGAGAGTACGCAGTGGGATCAGGGTCAGGGTTGTCCTGCCGGAATGTCATTTCCATGACAGGAACCCTACCATGACCAGGGGGGGTGTGCAGCTGGTCACGCAGACGGCGCAACACTCCCCCATCATACGTGTGCTCTGTCGCGAAAGGAGGGACATCAGCATCAGTCACACGCTCACCCTCATCGTCCCCCTCGAAAACAACCGTATAGGAGTTCGCAAACTCCTTAGGTTCCCTCTTGTCCACAACGGCGGACGCATCGTACTTGCGTACGTGCCGGATCATCTGATCCGCAGTGCACATCACCTGACGCACAACAAAAACCCTACCCTCAGGAACGTCCTGGGCGTACACACGCTGCATGCTGGGGCCTAACCCAGCCCCGACCCAGTATGCAGGCACACCCCGCGGGGACAACTTCCGCAGCTTGTCATCCCTAGGGTATGCATACACTTCAACCCCCCATGGACGCTGCTGCCGCAGCAGATCTTGGAACACCTCAACGGAGGTGTCTCGGAAAAAGGCCATATAAGGAATGATATCCTTATCACAAGACCGCACTAAAAACTCATCTAATTCTGTCGTCGCAAGCAACTTGTACTTGCGTTTCTCCTCATCCCTCAGCTTATCGCGCTCGGCCTTTTTCATGCGCTTACCCTTCCCCAGGCTCTTTTCAGCTTCGTCAACGTCCGCAGACGCATTGACAGTATGCTGAGCTTTCAGGCCCTTGAGGATGCTCGCCAGTTTGTCATGGTACAATGCCGACGATGGCGTGAGATTGTGACCATGGACAACGCTGGCGAGGCATTCTATCCACAGGAAAAGAGGCAGGCCGCTCGCGAGCAGCACAGCACGGAGTGACTCAAAGGCCACTCCGATCCTCCTCTCGATCATGCCATTACAGCGATGAGCGGCTGTGGGGGTCAAGTGGTGAGTGATGCCACGACGCTGGAGGTAGAGCTTTAAGGCCGCGACCATAAACTCTCCCCCTTTGTCGGTGTGTAGGATGCGCACACCCGGTTCACCTGGCTTCACCACATTCACCCGAATGCGTTCGATAATATAAGAGATCATGGCCGCAGCCTCACTCTTTTTGCGCAGACCTACCACGAAAGTATAACGGGTAAAGGCACACATCACAAACAAAACATATTTCACACCACCAATTCCTACCGGAGAGACAGGACCAGCTAAATCGGCGTGCAGTTGCTCACCAGGCCACTTGGCCTGGCCCATGAGCTCACGATCATTGGCAGAGAACTTGCCCGCAGGCACTTTGCCAATTCTGCAGCCGTGACACCGATTCCCCAGTGGCTCGGAATCGACATCCAAATTCAAATGACCATAAAATTCACTGTTAGATTGCATACGTTTCAGAACCCAATTAGACTGATGAAAAGACAAGTGTGCTAGAAAAGCAGGTTCCAGCAAGTACGCATCATGTGGGACCTCAGCTCCCCCAGCATTGGGTCGCTTCAGGTCAATGGCCGCAACCGCCACATGATGCCACTGCTGCTGATCCTCAATAACTGAGGTCGGACTGCTCTGGTTAGACCAGACTACCCCCCTATTGACAGGCGCACCGACGAGAATGGGTTTCGTATCTACCGCCATTTTAAAAGCAAAAACAGGATGACCGTCTACATCTAGTTCCTGATACTTGACGTCATCTTCCACGCCGGTAGCCATATCACCCAGACCAGGGACATATAACACATTCCTACGCGTGTCTAGGAACATCTGCTCTGATCTAAGACCCATCGTGCTGAGCAGGTTGTACGGACATTCGGGGGCATAGTAAACACCAGGGATTTCCACATCCAGTGGGTGCGTGTTCCCATGCTTGTCCACATAAGCACCCAGGTTCACCTGAATGGTTCCCCTACCCATGATAGAAAGCTGCCCTGGTCCCGCGAGATTGGCAACTTTCTGACACGGGCCGTACTCAGTGAACATTTCCCGATTTCCTACTATATGCATGTCCGACCCACTATCAACAATGATGTTCCACGGCATGGACGCGTCCGGCTGTGGATACTTGGCAGGCATTTCAATAGTGCAAACATCTCTGGCCGCAGCCTGTTTGCGTTGGGGGCAGTTCGCACGCAAATGTCCCTTCTTCTTGCAGAAGAAACAGGTCCTGGTCTCCTCGCGAGGAGCCTGGCCAGCTGCGAGAGCAGCGACCACAGGGCCGTCACCACGGTGCTGCTTGCGCCAGCCATGGCCTGGTTTGCCCGCGGGCGCCCCAGACCTAGCCTGCAGCGACTGCTGTTGTTTGAGCAAATCAGCATGCTCAGTTAAACGAGATATTATCACATGAGGGGAGGAGTGTTGAACTTCGCCGCGCACAGCGTTGAACTCCTCCCCCACCTCTAACAGTTTCAAACGTAGCCATCGCTGGCCCACATCGGCACCTAGTGCCTCCAGTTGAGTGTAAACACTCATCACCTCACCACAATATGTCGCGACATCTTTATTGTGTTGTGACAAAGAATTGAACCGACTCCACAGTCTGTGGATCTCGGCTTCAGTGCTAGGTCTGTACTTGGCAGTCAAGTAAGACCATGCTTCACACAAATGTGACATGCGATAGACAGTCGTCCTATCCGCGTCAGGCAAAGACATTAGGACCTGTGTCCTCGCCCTAGCATGAACACGCTGTTCGTCCGCAGACGGTGCGTGCTGCAACAAATGATCTAACTCGAACTGACCTAACCACAAAAAGACTTTCTGTTCGTACGCAACGAAACTTTCAGTCTTGTAATTCCAATCAGGCAATTTCCCTTTAGTCAAATCAGGTTCGCTACGCCCCCGAGATGCGCGCAGCGCCTCGGTTAACGTTTCGAGTGATATGAGTGACTCAGTGTGACCAGGATCGTTCACAACATGAGAGGAAAAAGGCACCTGCTGACTGCTCTGCCCAGTGTGGGAAGAGGGTCGTGGCCGGACAATTCGGCCGCCCCGGAGCAACATACCCGCAGGCTGTTCTCCGTCAGGGAGCTGCTGGTCAGCGTCCCTGTCGACGAGAGGCTGCTGGTCAGCATCGTCACGCCTCTCCTCGCGAGGAGAGTTGGCGTTGGAGTTGGCGTTCGAGAGAGACATCCTGCATCAGGACAGATGGTTGTTTGTCGCGCGCAGCAACTAACCAGTGGGATTGCTCGCAAGCAAACAGGTTGAGAGAACAAGCGAACGCGTTCGCTTTTCTCAGCGCTGATCATTAAAACAAGCTTCTCGAATTGTGTCTAACAACAATATGCTACGAGAAAGCTAAATGATGCCTGCGCTTTTGACCGCAGTCTGAGCGCCGGCAGAACAGTGGAATGCCCGCCGTGTCTGCGCACAGACATTGGCCGACGGCTTCCTGAACAAGACCATAAACAGACATAACGCTAACATCATCGATACCATGTCAAAAAAGCTATCTTTGTGCAGGGCGGACGCGCAGTCCTCATTCAGGTCAGGTCAGGACAGCCAACATCTCATACCTGCTGCGCACAGAGGTAGAACCGAGAGATGTTGAAGGGAAGTGCTAGTACCGGGAAACAGTAAAGAGAATGGTTACAGATCTCAGTGTGCACATGCTTATATGCACACTGAACACTCAACACTCAAGGTTACGGCGGGAAACCCTCGCACAATCTCTCTCACTACATCGAGACGATCCTAGCTGGCGGCTTACCCCTACACTGGATCCGCGGATCGTTCGTGCATGGGTGCACCTGTCACCACACTGCTGCCCGCAGGCTCATGCATTGTGACACACGGCCATTGCGGCAGAACTGAAACGATATGCACACATCAGACTTGCCTTACAGGCTCCACCCGAGCCTGAGCATCGCCGCCGACGTGGGCCACCCAGGGTGTCCAAACGTCTCGGCATGCATGATCAGCTGTCCAAACAAAGCCCACTCACAATCACGTACTCAAATCTTACCCGTGAGAAGGTCGTGGCTGTCATGTGGTTGGCATACCTTGAACAACGATTTGAGAAGCGTGGTCGCGACGATAAGGTCACTGGAGAGTGGTTGCGTGGTGTGATAACACACGAACTAGGGTCACTAGCCCCGTTTATGGACTCCGTTGAGCGCGGTCTTGTGCGTGTGCTAATGTCTGCTCGTTCTGGTCTGTCTCCTTTCTTGTGTAGGCACCGTAGTGAAAAGCATTTGGAATATTCACGTGCTGCTGATGTCTTCACATCCTACATCGCATGTGCACCCATCGGGGCAGTTCTGCCACCTGTCCCAGTGGCACAGCGTGATCGGCATGTCTCCGCCGTTGCGGTTATGGTGCGGCAGTTGCTCGCACGGCCAGGTGCTTATGACAGTGCCTCTGGTGTTTCGTGGTCTGATGTAGCAGTTGTTCTTATTGTCGGTGTTGATGGTGTTGGTGGTGATGCTGGGGTGTCGGGTGTTGCAAATCGCCCGTCCCCTCTCGGTGAATTGGCTCGTGTTGTTGCATTCTGTGGCACAAGTCAGAGTTTGCGGCAGCATGTTGCTTGGATGCCTCTTTCGGTCCCGGATTTCGGAGTTGTCAATGTCCAAATGGATACGGCTATGTAATCATGCATACATACATACATACAGACAGTGGTAACTACAGACAGTGGACATCTTATATTGATTATCGTCGTTCGTTTCTTCACTCCATAGCTCGGGTCGGTTGTGCTGCGGTGCACGGCCGGCTCGTACTCGTTGATTTAAATGTCCATACTGCTGTCTGATTCTTTCGCGCTTGTTCGTTTCATGTCATCTCTGCTCTGCGCACCACAGGCTTGGCACGCTCTGGCCCGACTCAGCTGTGACGGCATGTCTGCTACTCCTGCCGCTGTGTCCCTTGGTGGCGAAGGTCATACGGTTGCACTACAAGATATCTCTTTAATATTGTGCGGCGTTTGGCTCGCTTCTGGGCATGGCGGATTGCCAGCATGCTCCGTTCTGCGGGTCGGCTTGGGGCGGTACCGGCGAGGCACACATGTCTGCATGTTGCCTTCCGTTGTCAGCGGTCGCGCGGACGAGGTTCAGCGAAGCTTTTCATCTAGATTCACGTTTCAGTGGCGCCGCTATACCCTTTTATGGCGCCCTAGCGGCTTCGAGATGATCATGGCTTCAGCGGTCCCGCGTCCTGCAGTTATTAGGGCCCAGCAGCCTGCCAGCAGCCCCCAATCGCACCCAAACCACCACGCTGCCAGCCTGCCAACTCCGGTGGCCAAACTCCAGCCTGAAACTCGCATGTGCCATCATGCACCACACAGCCTCAAACTTGACACAAGTACCACTCTATATCTGCAGATTATGTCTACTCAATTTCAGCTGCATCGAACACCTCTGCGTGACCTTGGCTCTGGTAGCTGTCAGCCCAGCGTGATGTTGTCCGTGCCACCGTTCTCTCGCAAATTCTGTGCCTGTGATGACACAGTATGGCTTCATTTGACTAGCTGCTGTACCATACGAATTATATCATAGCAACGTGCTGTGTCTGACGTACAGCACCTGTATCCTCGTGTCGAATACGGCTTCTTCAGAGCGCAAGTAACGCGCAAGAAACCGTACCGTCGCATTGCCGGTTACATGAAAGCTTGCAACAGGTGCCTTACAGCGGTGCTCATGGGTGCCATGTCAATGCCGCGCTGCGTGCGCACACAGGTCCTACAAAAACGTGCATGTCGTGTGGGTGAAGGATCGCAGCCCGTCTTTGAACACACATGCGAAGGAGGCTGCAGCCGATGTCTGTCCGAAACTGTAGCTGTAAGTGTGGGTCAGGAACACGGGATATCTTCGGGTTGCCAAAAGGAACACCACCACAGTTGCCGTACAGGCGGTGTGTGCCTTACAGCCCAACTGCTGCAGCAGCATTGGTCCCCACGCTTGATTGCACTTGTTTCAATGGATTCATCGCTGCCTCGTTGCGGGAATTAATGTACTGATCGCGAAAGACCGTGCCAGCACGCTGTCTTAACATAACTGCTCCACATCAAGGGCTGCAGATCTGCAGAAACATTGCAAACATGGCTGCCTATCCACCTCGCTGCATACAGCTGCACCTCGCTACACATAGCTCGACACAATCCACCAAAACAAGAGGTCCAATTCGATCATCGCTCAGACATCGTTGCAGAGCAAGAACATGCCTCTGCAACAAACTGGCAGTCATAAGCAGAGCAAGTGCAACACGCCCACCATTGAAACTTGAGCGGGGTCTTAATGTACATGCATAGGTACCGGAGTATGTAACCTCTGCAATGGAATGAGTACATGTCAACACGGCTGTGCTGTGCGAGAGTCTGGTGTGCACAGCACAAGCACGGCCCATCAACATGCACGCAATGTGCAGCAGCTGCAGCTGAATATTGGCAGCCATACTCCTTGATACAGGTGCATCTACATATTCAAATGTCAGAGATGTGTGATCTCCAGTTCCAGAGCAGTGAGCTGGGGTGTGCTGTGCGAGTGCCGTAAATTTGCCGTATTGTGTGCCAGCACAAGCGCAGACCATCTCCATGCACGCAATGTGCAGCAGCTGTAACTGAATATTGGCAGCCATACGCCTTGACACAGGTGCATCAACATATTCAAATTTCAGAGCTGTGCGACCTCCAGTTCCACAGTGGTGAGCTGGGGTGTGCTGTGCGAGTGCCGTAAATTTGCCGTATTGTGTGCCAGCACAAGCGCAGACCATCTCCATGCACGCAATGTGCAGCAGCTGTAACTGAATATTGGCAGCCATACGCCTTGACACAGGTGCATCAACATATTCAAATTTCAGAGCTGTGCGACCTCCAGTTCCACAGTGGTGAGCTGGGGTGTGCTGTGCGAGTGCCGTAAATTTGCCGTATTGTGTGCCAGCACAAGCGCAGACCATCTCCATGCACGCAATGTGCAGCAGCTGCAGCTGAATATTGGCAGCCATACGCCTTGACACAGGTGCATCAACATATTCAAATTTCAGAGCTGTGCGACCTCCAGTTCCACAGTGGTAAGCTGGGGTGTGCTGTGCGAGTGCCGTAAATTTGCCGTATTGTGTGCCAGCACAAGCGCAGACCATCTCCATGCACGCAATGTGCAGCAGCTGTAACTGAATATTGGCATCCATAGTCCTTGAGATAGGTGCATCCACATTTTCAGATTTCAGAGCTGTGTGATCTCCAGTTCTAGAACGGTGACCTTGGGTGTGCTGTATGAGTGCCGCAGATGTGCCGATCTGGGTGCCGGCACAGGCATATACCAACATACTGCACTCAATGTGCAGCTGAAGCTGCAGGTTAGTCGTCACAGTCCTTGCCATGTGCAGAAAAGCTTGGGCCTCTATTGATGGAAGCAAGAATGGACAGGCGGTACATGATTCTGGGCTCTCTAGAGCTGAACTGCATTGCTCAGCACCAGTGCCTCCTGATCCGGCTGAAGGACAGCAGCTGCACTCTTTGTCCGTTCGAAATTATACAACAGCTGCTCCTGTAGCTTTATAGACGGTGCATGTCAGCTGGTGTGTGCAAGCGGGTTGCTGAGTTGTGCTGAGTTCTTCTTGAAACAGTCGTCGCAGCACATCCATTGCATCAAGCCAAAGAAGTCTACGCAAATGTAAATATATTCTGTAAACTAATATACAAACTGCAGCCCGCAATGATAGGCTGGACACCGATCAGGCAGAAACAGTTCTGGATGGACCTCCACCACTGGAGGATATCATGAATTCTATTGCATGGTAGGATAAGCTAGAGATTTTCTCACCGAATGCAGATCGGAGGCAACTGCATTCCGTTTGCTCTGCAGTCAGCTGGAACTGCATACTCCACATATGAACGATGGAATCTACGTGCTGAAGTACAGATGCAGCGATGCCACTTGCAGGACCAGATTAGCCATACACAGGAAGTTTTGTACATACTGGTGTCCTTGGGACGTTCAGTGAGCGGCAGCGGTGCAGCAACGGTGTTGCCTGGCGATTAGAGCTGTAAATTGAACTTTTGGAAGCACGATTTAACGTTAATTAACAAAGCTAAAGTAAAATTAAAGTAAAATACGGTCAAAAAGCTTTACTTTAAACGTGTTTTAAAATGGTGCTTTGCCACTTTACCATTAAAGTTGTTAAATACGTCGAAGAGGCATTTGCTGCCAATTGCACGGCATAAACACGGCACAGACATGTCCACAACCACCTACATGCATCTATTGCACGACCTACCAACTATCTGCATCGCCTGAACAACTTGACGACGATGGAGATGCTCCTAGGCTGTCAGAATCTTGGTCACATGCAACGGAACCCATGTTCTGCATCACCAACTCCTCCTCATCCACTTCATCGACAAATTCGAGCAGACTGTCGAAGCGTGGAGCTTCAACAACAGCACCATCATGTTCGTTCAGAAGTCCTCCTGAACGAACATGATGGTGCTGTTGTTGAAGCTCCACGCTTCGACAGTCTGCTCGAATTTGTCGATGGAGGTGCACGTTCATCTTGGCGTACACTATCATTGCAAGCGTCTTGTTCTTCATTGACCTTCGCTTGGCAGTCAAGTTGTCTCCAAATGAGTTCCACAGCCTCTCGACAGCTGTTGAGGAGGGCTTCGCAGACATCACTTTGATTGCAGCCTCTCTCAACACTTTTCTGGGACTTGATGCATCCAAAAGGCGACTGGCGGCTCACCATCTACCCCAACTTGCTGCAATTTGCGGCTATCTATGTGCAAGTGCTTCAGAGCCTCAGTCTCATGCACACCAAGAAATGCTCTGAGAGCTCCCGACAGGAGAGTAGCCTTGATATCAGTGAGGGAAAGTGACATGTTGCTTTCACGGCGTTGTTGAACAACAGTGTGCTTGTCTTTTGTCATGTCTAGAACTTGCAGCTGCCAATTCAAACTGAGGTCTAGAGTTCCTAGTTCTTCAAGCATGAGCAAGTGCACAGCGGCACAGATAAGTACTAGGAGCCAACGGTAGGTGACTAGCTGTGACTGAGCTTTATATAACGTGCTTTGCTAGAGTTGTTTGTCCTATGAGGATGGTCAAAGTCATCTACATACAGCCCTTTTGGGTTGCCATTTTAGCTTTAAAGCCCGGTTAAAATTAAAAAAGTGTTAAAGTAAAATAAAAGTAAAAATACCCCCTTTAACGCCACTCACGCGTTTTAACGTTAATATAGTTAACTAAAATAGCTTGTTAAAATTGATTAAAATGGGATTAAAATTAAATTTACAGCTCTACTGGCGATCACCACACCATCGACCATTTACGTCGCGTACAAAAAGCATCAGGTGTAGCAGCGAATCAAACTAATCTATGCTGTGTCATCACCAGCACAAGCTTGTGGAGAGACAGGTTGCACGGGCACCCCCACGCTGGCGAGCGGGGCCTACAGCTACCAGTGGCGAGATCACTCATAGACGCTCGATGCGGCTGGAACTATGCAGTAACAATATTGAGACATAGAGTGGTACTTGTGTCAAGTTTGAGGCTGTGTGGTGCATGATGGCACACGCGAGTTTCAGGCCTGAGTTTGGCCACCGGACTTGGCAGGCTGGCAGCGTGGTGGTCTGGGTGCGATAGGGGGCTGCTGGCATGCTGCTGGGCCCCTTTTAACGCGAAACATAACTGCGTCCTGCTGCACTGCTGCGTACAGCCAATTCTGTCGGCACCCAGCTGCTGCGTACAGGTTCCCAGTGTGGAAGTTATGATCCCATGTTCATCCGCTACGATACCCCGCTCTCTGAGCATTTGCGATGCGTGAGGACATGCTTTATTGCTGGCTGTACGCCAGCGCTGTTTGCTGCAACGGCTTTGACGATCATGCGACGATGGGCTGCGTGGTTGATGACTAGCTGCTTCCTTGTGAAGCTGGATGCCTGTGTTTTTTCTAATTGTGAAGACGCTTTTGAAGTTTCTCATGTGCAGTGCACTTGCCCGTAGTGGGCGTGCGCTGACCTGGTGAATGAGTGGATTTGCGTGTGAGTTCCTAGCGATGGCTCGATGCCCGGCCTCTGTCCTTTGTAACTACATACATACATGCCGATCGGTTTCCCGACAAATTATGAGAAAAGGGGCGAATTATCTCCGAGATACCGACGGCCAGCGAAGCGAGCCGTCGGTTTTCCCGACGACGCGAGGGGTCTTGCGGTGCAAACCGACTGTGTTCCCGTCGAAATTCGGAAAACGTTGGCAAAATCCCGACGGCGAGCGGAGCGGGCCATCGGTTTTCCCGCCAGGAAAAATTCCAGCTGTAGAGCACTGGTCTCATTGTGCCGATTAGGGTTTTTTGCGCTGATCGACCGCGCCGAAATGGCTGGAATATCCTGTGACAGTAGTACTGTCGGGGGCACTGCTTTCTACTTTTGTGATGTGGTCGCGAGGCTTTATGCATATTGGGCGGCGCCCATGGTGGTACCTGCCTCTCCAACTCAGTCCATGTAGCACGTCTGCCATGTGCCGGGTCAGCTGCAAGCGCATGGGGCTGTGCAAACTCGGCATTGCATTCTCTCAGGAGCGGATCGTGAGCAGATTTTGAACTCAGGGTGATTACTGCGCTGAGGCCTGCCAGACATATATCAGGCCTGCTGGAGATAGGCCATAAGGGCAGGCCAAGGACGGCTCCTTCTAGGCAGTCAGGACACCCAAAAACAGAGCCCCCCACGATGAGTCGTAGCACGGAAAACGTGCACAGTCTGGCCCAGCTGAGCAATGCCCAGGAAATCACAGCATGGGCGACAGGGCAAGGGAGTTGCGGGACATGGGATGGTCAGCCATGGATGGAAGTGATGTTGCATAGGCAGGGGGCATGTGGTTGATAGTGCGCCTGATTTGTAGCACATGAGCAGCAACATTCTGCTCAGGCAACTTTTACATCAATACTTCATTGTGTCTACCTGAACATGGGTTTGTGCTGCTAGTCTACCAGGAGCCAGCAGCTTCTACTGAAGCGGAGATGCAAAGCACATACAAGCAACCAGCTGGTCAGATGTGTACACGGACCAGTGTTGGCGATTACATGGGACCGCGCTGCAGGTGAGCCACGGGCGGCAGCGGCAAATCGTCTGCCGCACCTTCTGGTAGAGAGTGCCATAGCATGTGCGGGATGTGGACTGCTGGGATGACGATGGCCTTTTGAGCCCCTTTTGGTGCTGACCCCAATGCACTCGTACGTCTGATTGTGATGCCGGAAGCAGTGGACGTCGCAGCATCTATCACCACCTGTGTCACAGCTGAGGAACAATCAACTCAACATGTCATGAAACGGGCGACAGTGTGCCTGATACAAATCGGACACAGTCAAACACTGGACTGATGACGCAAGATGCGGCAGTTCGGGTGCCAGGCCACGATCTGGGTCAGTTCCATCCATGCAAACCCTGTCACCCGCAGATCTGGGACAACAGCAGCGGAGTGTGTGCTGGTACTCAGTGCGTGCCACTGCTGCGGGATAGCGATCGCCCGCGTGCCCTCTACATCTCTGCCGTTGCACCCCTCCGCCCCAGACTGACATCGCAGCAGCAGCGCATCTGCGAGCCTCGGCAGGTCAGGCCTTGCCTGGCTGCACCTGACGCAAGGCAGTGCATGTATGAGCTCCTGTGCGGAAGCGGGCTGTGTGCAAAGGGTTGCTGGAGCTACTTCCGAGTGCAAGTCGTCACGAGCAGCCTGCTGGAGGTCTCTGAACTCCCGGACTCCGGAAGCCCACAGATCACACGTGCTGGAAGCCATGCCTGACGTCGCGGCAGGTGCTGCAAGAAGCTGGCGGTAGGCGGCCCTACATCTCTGCGAAAGCTTGCAGCCGGTGGGCAAAAATCTTCGGCCCGTCAGCTGCGCCTGGACCTCACAAACCTGCATGCACAGAGCCACAAGACAGTTTGGACATCGGCAATGAAACGGCGGTGAAGGATTCGGGTCCACAGCAGGGCAACGCTGTGTGCTGCAATGATGGTGGAGCCAACCTGGTGCAACCTGATCAACGCCTCGGTCGGCAGCCCATAGCTTGGGGAGAGCGCAAAAATTTGCTCTTCCTGCGCCTGGGTGAGCCCTGGGTAGCGAGCGTAGCTGCGATGCACAGTGACGGCCCACAGGAAGCTAATGCCGGCTTGGGGCTGCAGCTTTGCAAAGGCTGGCAGCAGCTTGTGCTGACCGGCTGCGAGAGCGTCATGCAATAGAGGAGCGGGATGGCCCAGATCTGCAAATGATGTGATATGGGATGCAGTCTCCCACGCCTTGCTGCGCTGCAGTAGCCTGCTGCAGGCGAGGTCCAGCTCGGGGACTAGGGCAGCGGTGCCCTTCATGGGCTGCAGTAATGCAAGTCCGGAGAGGCAGGCTGTAAGCCCCCGGGAGTCCAATTCATGTATGCGGCCGGCCAGTCCCTGCAAAACCTGGACTGTCAAAGGGTGGTGACAGCCTCTTGCCAGCAGCCTGGCCTACGAAGAAACATGCTGTTGACGTGCCATATGCAGCATCTTGTGACATTCGGATATTTCAAGGTACGACACTGCAGCATGGTAGATGATCATGCAGCGCGCTGTGTGAGAAAAAGGGCAGACCTTTGCGGCAGCATGCACAGCCCGGTGCGGAGCTGTAATACCAAGAAGACGGCCCAGAGCCCACAGCACCGTTGCAGAGCTCCTTGCGGACAACTCGACCTTGTCTTGAGCTGCATGAGCTGCAAGTGCTGCCGCCAGATCTCCGGGATGTACCTGCGCACTTGCAAAAGCCCAGAGGATCCTGGAACAGTCCTTGCCACTACACGACTCAACACTGGGCAGAATGGCAGGGGCTAGCGCTTCGAGTGCACTGCGGGCTGCTGTCCTGCATGACACAGCCGCAAAAAGTAACATAGAGCCCCGTCTGTTAGTACAGTCCATGGCCAGCAAGACCGCAGTGAAGACACGGAATGGGGTCATAGAGATGCCCACATCATGCGACACCAACCCGCGCATTTACCCGGGACATACCGCAGAGACCGACTGTGCTTGGAAAACCATGCCAGCGACCAGGTAATGTTCGCCCAATCTTCAGGACGAAATGAGTCTTGTTGCAGATGAACGACTGCAATATTATTCTGGAAAAACAGCTCGCCAGGGGGCAACCGCATGGATGCAAGTGCATGTACAGCGCTGCATAGATGCCGAGGCTCAAACTCAAGCAGACTTTCCTGGTTCAACCCGTCCAAAGCCTGGACCAGCTGCAACGGCTGGTAAGGGAGCGACTTGTATCCTGTCAAAGCCATAGATAAAGCATGCGGCCTCGCATGTGGCAGACAAGCAATGAGGGACGCCTGTAGGTGGGCCAAGACCTGCACGCGCAATCCTGATGGCATCGCCAGATGTTGACGACATCTGGGATGATATATCACTTCTCTTGTGATGAGAAATGATCTCTGGGGACAGCAGCACCTTGCAGCTGGGAGAATATCTCAGCTTTCCGAAGCTCCACAGCAAGAGTGCGACATCGGTCGCGGTAAATGCTGCTTCCCGCTTCAACAGATACGTGGCCCGTGCCGTAACTCTGCTAAGCAGCTGGTCGCATGGATGCTGCAACTTCGCAAAAGCCCACGCAAGTGTGCCAAGGTCTCGCAAATTGTACTGATCGACTGCGGTGCTGGCATTCTCCTGCATCACATCCAGGAGAGCTGCATCTTTCAGCTGCAGTGTTGCTGACGCCCATGCCACATCTACCATCTGCTGCGATGACAGCTGTGGCAACGCTGTGAGCAGGGCTGTCACTAAAGCCTCTCTGATGCTGGAGGCATCACAGTTTGCCTGCAAGCTACCAGCGTAGCGTCAATTAGCAGCGACCAAGTCCCATTTCAATCCACAAGATTGCTTGTGAGCCACACCTCCGCCAGTGACGTAACATATGCACACATTTCTGGTGTGCTGCATGACGCCATATGCTGCATGGTGATGTGTTGCGCAGCTCCCAACAGTGGGCCAAGTGGCATGCCGAGTCGCTGAAATGCTGTCAGAGCATTGAGCATATCTGCTGGTGCAGTACGCGGCACTCTGTTGGCAAGTACCTGCGCGGCCGCTTCAAAATATGGTTCTGCAGACAGCATCGGTATGATGTCATACATGTTTCCCATACTTCAAAACAGACGGTATACACGAATTCTGGGGTGCCCCAACGGTGCATGCGCCACAGCCGGGATCTATTCAGCAATAGCTGGACAGGCAGCCGGGAAAAAGCACCAGATCGCACGGAGGCGTCTGCTAGCATGCGGCACATCACAGAGATCTGTCTTGACGAGCACTCTTCCAAGCTGCCAGATGATGCACAAGCTACTGCACTGAGGTGGTCCGCTGTGCAAGCCCTCAAACTGGTCAATGCAGCGACACATGCAATAGCATCAGTGCTCTGGAGCCGGCGTGCCACAGCTTGTTCGCGCACGAGCTCAGCGGCTGTGCGTAGAACTTGTGCTCCTGCATGCGGGCT
The DNA here is from genome assembly GCA_023078555.1 of Ulva prolifera. Taxonomy (NCBI): domain Eukaryota; kingdom Viridiplantae; phylum Chlorophyta; class Ulvophyceae; order Ulvales; family Ulvaceae; genus Ulva; species Ulva prolifera. Next base: position 10,696,156 of record CM041198.1, on the reverse strand, counting down.
CCACTCCTGTAGCGTGCTACGCAAGGCACATGTGCTTGGTGCAGGGCTTGTCGATCTTGCTCAATGTCACATACCAGGAGATGGAGAGTTGCACCTGGAGAGAATTGGAGCATGGCAAAAGACCGGATGATGGGTGCAATGTACTCACTTCTACAGAGTTGGAGCTGCACGCCGTTGTTCATCCATTCGGCGGCATTCTGCAGGACCGCCACGTTCCTGTGCCCTGCCATTGCCATGCCCCACAGCATGCGCACAACGACTGCGGGTGGCGCCGCAAACCCATCAGGAGACCTCAAAGTTGGGAATTCTGAGGTGAGATTTCGCCAGAATCCAGGCTGCCGGATGCGTAGCTGCCCGAAAGCCCATGCTACCGTACTGCTTTGGTTCAGGGTCAGCGACGTCTCGGTGGCTGCATGGCATGCTCCGTTGTGAAGAAATCACAGATCAGCAAAAAAAAATGGCTTGAACACATCCATGCACTCAGCAGTGCATACATCATCTCTCGACATGATTGGATCCCCTGTAAGGCAGGCTGTGAGTAGGTCAGTACCGGCAATTGGGAGTCTTCCAGAGGCCTCCCGAGCCAGCAGACCTAAAATGTGTGTGTCTGAAAACGAGAGCATTGCAAAAGTCCAGGAAATGGCAGCGATGTCATGCTGGGAGAACTGTTCAAGATCAGCTGCAGTTGCCTCTCTCATACGCGCGAAAAGAACACTCGGATCAAGGCCCCAATGGCAGCTACACCACATAATGTGTGCCACCGTCCGAACAGACACATGCTGGTGTTGAGCCTCTTGCAGCAGCACTGCGCAAATCTGCATATACTTTCTTCAAGTCAGTGCTTTCAGATGAAAGCATAGCTAGGAGCTGCCAGACAGAAGCATCGTGCGTGACACAGCAGCTGAATGCAATCGCACTTTCATGGCTAGACCTTGCACTTCAGCTGCGCCATGCGTCGGACCGTCTCGCCCTTGTAAGTATCCACTTCGCGTGGGAAATACGTTCTGTGGAAAGAGCGCCAAAGTAACGCTAGGTTGGTCATCTGCCCAGAGTGTACACTGTTCCGAATTGCCCCTTGTCTGTCGAAATCTGGGTTTGCTGTATGTGACCGTGGCTATGCCGGGTCCTAAAGCTTCGATGTGACGGGAAGTCCGTACCGCATTTTCTGTGCCCTCATTCAAGTCCGCATTAATACTTTGGCCAGGGATGTGATGTAGAGCACCTGCGTCGGTTCCCCCGAGGCTACTTCTCAGCTCCACTAAAGTGGCAGAGATAGACGTCAATGTTTCATCACTCAAGTGTGAAGTAGACACCATTCTCTGCAGGCGGCCCAGCAGATTCGCTGTGGACCTGTCTGACTCCATGCCACACAGGCCTGCGACTGAAGTAGCATCAAGTCGTGATTTTGAGTGCAGTTCGCTCGCAACAATGCTGCTTAGGTTGTGTAGTTTTGGAACTGCTGCCTGCATTCAACTGGCACATACGAGTGGAGTTGTCTGAGACATAAACCTCAGGTGCTGAAGCTTTTGATACCAGCTACTCCACATATCGAGTTGCAGCGTTTTGCTGCTCAGAAGGGCTATCATATTAACCATGCAAAGTGTTCATGGAATGTGGCCGCTTCACGAGTTGTGCAGCACAGTGCCGCATACCTCGGACTTGTCGTTGCGCAGATTTTTCAGCTCAGCTCCGGTTTTCGTCGTTGAGCGGGAAGGGGTGCCTGCAGGGACGACCATTGTCGACCTATGTAGCGCTTCAACGTCACTATATGCCGCCGTGCTGCTCCTCATGGGACGCTGCTTGGACGGTACAGTAGGCCGCATGATCCGCATATCGAGTGTTGAGCACAAGGAGTTTCTTGTCCTCTTGCAGATCTACCGTCTCGGCGCTCGAGCTTTAACATGCGTGCACCGTTGCGGGCGGGCGGACAGCTTTGTGTAAACAGTCAGTTGCAACGCTTGGCCCGTGCAGCTACAAGGCCTACGTGTGTACACCATTAGAATGGGCTCAGATCATCGTCATTCATTTGACTTTGGGCTCAGTCCTTTTTCTTCTGATTCGGTACAAAGCAGATATGTCGGGTATCGACACAGCGCAGTGCTGCCGCGCAAGCTGACATATCTGCCACTTGTTGTTAGTCTGCCCGGGGGTGGCTAGCGTGACCTATCATCATTCTTCTCTCGCGGGCGGTGCTGATGTGGTGTGACAACCGCAAAGCTGGAGGGGCAGGTAGCATCGCGGGAAACGCGCGCAGCACGATTGCGGGAAGACCGTGCGCCCACGCGACGGCCATCAGTCTATGCAGTTCAAGCAGCCGCCCAGCACCATCCGCCATGCAAGCTGACCTACAGGAGGAAAATCCTGCGCGCCCACACTCACGCACACAAACACCAAACCAACCGCTTCTTGGGTGCAATGAGACGCGATTCGGGATGGCTCTGCGAGTGGGGGAGCCTCCCCGCCAGCATTATCAGATCGATGTGCTTACGCATGCCCCCCCCCCCCCCCCCCCCCCCCCCCCCCCCCGTGCGTTCATCATGCAGACCTGCGATGCGGACGTGTTCGTACGTCCACCCGCTGGGTCCCGCTGCGGTCCTACATCCAGGGATCAGAGGATGGCCTCAATCTGTTCGGCGCCGATCTGGCTGGCAGTGTCCGGTCGGACATGGGGTGCTGGCCGCCACTCACGAATGGTGGAGGGTGTGGGTGCAGGTTCTGGAGCCTGCGAGCTTTGTACTGCTGAATGCGGACATTCATCACTCTCCGTCATGGGGAGGCTGTCCAAGAAGTGCGCAGCCCGGCCCATGTTGCTGCGGCAGTAGTTGCGATGCATATGCAAGCCCCGCCGTGAAAGCGACAATCGTGTGGGGGTGCGGCCTGAGCCTTGGCCCGCTGCTTCCCCCAGCGTCATCGCCATGTGCGTGTGTTGTATCAAATTGTTCACTGGTGTGATCACTTTACGGCCTTGTGCTCTGCTGGTTTTTATGTTTGCCGGGTGCGTGTGTGCAATCTCATCAGCGTCACAGTGGCACTTGGGTGTGTGGCGTCCAGGCGGGTGCCTGCCCACACCTGGCGGCCATGCGTATAGTGCTTGCATGCGCGCCTGTCACTGCCTTTGTTTGGGCGCGTGTGGCGGCGGATCGCTTCGTATGTGGGCTAGATGGCTGGCTTAGGGCAGTGGCAATGGCACCGGCTGTGCAGATGGCTCACTGTAGTGCACAGGGAGCTGACTCTTCAGCTATAAAGGGATTGAACCATGCATCAGCTTTCGTTTCTGTCTGGGTGAAGCATTTTGTCTGGTGCGACATGCTAAACCGCCGATTCACCTATGTTGTTACAAAGGACAGAGGCCGGGCATCGTACCACAGCCCTACCGGTGATTCCAGCCAAATATTTAAGTCCCGCACGGAGCACATACGTATACGCGCTGCACAATGCCGCACTCAAGCGGCGCAAAGCAGTCGTCAAAAACACACCATGGTCCACCACGCCGCACCGAGACGCAACCTCCGCCAGTCGATTCAAGTGATCCATAGCAGACTGTCCCAAGCAACCATGCGTCTCATACGACGACGGCACAAAAGTATATGCATCAGGGTCGTACAAACGATAAGCATTACGTTTCTGCACGTCCCGCATCACCGCAGCACCCCCGTCCTCCCGAGCCGCCCGGCCGCAATAGGTATCAGCACAGGGGTTCACAATCGACACATCCCCTACGCACAAAGGGTCATCTGGCGGCACAAACATGATGTCCCCCATCTTCTCTCGGGCCAACGTCCTCGGCCCCTCCTCCAGCCCCCCCGCCCGCGCAGCAGTGGCCTGCACCCCAGGCCCTGCCGCACCCTGGCCACCTCGCACCGCCACCGCCGCCGGTGCCGCAGCCTGCGCGTGGATGCCACACACGCGTGGGACCCGGTCTCGCGCCATCATTTTTCAATGACATTGTGGCGCGAAGTCCAGGTCTCTGACATGTGTGTGCAATTCATTGCGTGGTCGAGATCATGCGGCTGTACAAACGTGCCACATGCGCAGCGCGAGCCGATGGCATTGGGGGGGGGCTAGAGGCATGCCCAAGAGATACCTGATGCACAACATGAACTCAACATCGGTCACGCGCAATGCCTGGGGGAGCAGCAGGGTGCGCAACCATATGGTGGCCGCACGGCAAGCACAGCTGCGCAGCCGTGCCAAGTTGCATTCACCCTCGAGCGTGGTGACATCATGGCTGGCAAGCAGAGCCGCCCGGCGGCGCAGGGCAATCACCTTGGTGACACGCTGTTGCATAGCAGGTAACACCTTGGCGACGGTGTCGCCGCTCGCCGGCCCGGGCAGCTCCGGGTAGAGCTACTCAGCGATGTTGAGGGCCTGCCAGGCTTCCTGCAAGTGATGCACATGCGGCCCACAGAACGGCTGCATGCGCTCGGGGCCTCCTGCAAACGCCTTGTGGCTCACAACAGCTGCAGCAAGGAACGCCCCTTTGGCGACCGCCTGCGGCGTGGACACGATGCCCAAGCCACCTAGGCGCGCCGGGAGGACTGCTTGCGCGGCCGCCCGAGGGTGTACCCGCGGGACGCGCATGATTTTATTCACCGCAGCCAGGACAGACGCATCCGTCCGGCGCATGTGATCAGAAAGATGCGCGTGACACCACCCTGGCGTAGTGCAGCATGCGGTGTTGGCAGGACATCGTGAGCAGCAAGCATCGGTGCTGTGCTGTCAGGGGCAGTCTCATCATCTTCTCGGTGGTCGCGCACACCTTGTCGGTTGTCGCTTGCGCGTGCGCCGACTCGAACGCGGGGGTGCCGATGGGCGTGCCAGTGACGGTGCCGCCTGCGGCGTGCGTAATGCCGAGTGCGGTCGCGACGGCTCCTGCATGCCGCGGGTCGCGCGAGTAGGCTGTGCACTTGTGCAGCTGGGGCTCCAGCCCGGGGGGCTCTGCCGCCAAGACCAGCGCACGGAATGCGGCGGCGGCGTCCACGCGCCCCCCAGCGATGCAGTCGTCATTATATGCCACAAGGGCAGCCGTGGCCTCCCTTTTGGCCGCCTGGTGCTGGGCCTGCATGGCCTGGAGGGGGCCCTGGAGGGCTCGGGGGGCAGCGCTTCCGTGGGATGCAGCTGCCGCAGCTGCTCATACACTTCCGGGCTGTGCCTGGCGATGGGCGGCACCTCCAGTTTCGCCGCGGCTTTGCGGACAGTCCCTTCGCCCAGTGACCTGTGGACAGAGGCTGCTAGGCGGCGATCCTGGTTGTGACCATGCTCTGCTGCTGGCTCGGCGTGCTCGGGGCTGGCGGAGCCCACGACATGCAAAGATTGCATGAATGCTTTCCTGTACTTCTATTTACGGACTACTGCCGCCGGAGGATCATCTTCCAATCGGTCCTAATACCGTGTCACTCGCCCTCCTGGCCGGTGCATCGTGGCGACGGGATTGCCGCCATGCATGACAATTGCAGCTCTTTCCAACAGAATCAGGCACCGTGAGTGCGCATATCGCAGCGATGTGCATGCAGGCAGCCCCGTGGGGAGGCTGCTTTGTCGGGAGAGAATACATGAAATATCTTCCATATTATATGTTACGTGTGCGCTATACACAGGGGGTAACGAGGCCGTATAAACCTGTGCAAAATCTATACTGACATATACGTATACACCGTATCGAGACGTATACACCGTGTACTTTGCCGTATAGTCGTGCAATCATGCCGTGTACAACCTTGATGCACTCACGCAGTACATATAAATGACCAAATGCTCAGGAACATGAGGTACAACTAGTTGTACAACTGCACAAGCTCATTGTGCCTATGTTCACTGGTGCCTAATTGCACACACATCTCAATCCACGATCAAATCTGGGTCACGCTCACTGGGAGTCAATGGACCATTGTGCTGCACGAAAACCATTTTCTGTGCCTGCTCCAGCCCTAGATTCACTCGGTTTGGCACGTAGATGCACTGTACTCTTTTCCACCAGCCATTTGCTTACGCACAGCCTTACGAGGCATTTCAGGACCACGAGCTTCGCCATCGAATGGCTCTACCGCGGACAGCTCGCCCGACGCTGCTGCAGACGGTGTTCCGAGGTCTGTTGACTCGTCCATCGTGCAGTGTGTGTCGTCACGAGCGATAGTTGCCTCTCTGTCCATTGGTAATTAATGCAACGTCGGACGTGCACTGCTACTGTTTCCGTGGCTCGGCAGGCCTGCTTCGCAACTCCACCGGTTGGTCACGTCGTGTTCCCCGGTGGACATTGCACAACTCGGACACCGTATACTGCCGTATACACGCCTTACACACCGCATAAAATTACAACAATTATACGCGTATACGCGTATATGCGTATACGTATAACTGTACAGTTACGTAACGTATATGTATGCGTATACGGAGTTGTAATTCCCTAGCTATGTACACGTAGTTACAAAGGACAGAGGCCGGGCATGGAACCGTTTCTCAGAAGTCCCTCGCAATCCCCCTCACTCATTCATGGCACTAGGCCGGGCACGAGCGCGTACCACAGCCCTGCCGGTGATTCCAGCCAAAGATTGAAGCCCTGCACAGCCCCGCACAGCCCCGCACGGAGCACATGTACATTCCCTTTGCACAACGCCACACTCAACCGGCGCAAATTTGGCGATAGAGAGCTTAAGCATTCGTCACAAACACACCATGGTCCACCACGTGTACACCACACCGAGACGCAACCTCCGCCAGCCAGTTCAAATGATCCATAGCAGGCCGCCCCAACCGACCATGCGTCTCATGCGACAACGGCACATATACGCATCAGGGTCGTACGCACGATATGCATTGCGTTTCGGCACGTCCCGCACCACCGTAGCAGACCCGTCCTCCCGAGCCGCCCGGCTGCAACATGTACCAGCACAGGGGTTCACAACCGACACATCCCCTATGCAGAATGGGTTATCAGGTGGCCCAAACATGATGTCCCCCACCTTGTTGTGGGCCATCGCCATGAGCACCTCCTCCAGCCCCTCCTCCTGCGCGGCAGCGGCCTGCACCCCAGGCCCCGCCGCAGAGTTGTCAATGTCCTGTTCAGGATACGGCTCAGTAAATTCAGATTTACTTGACTTTTACAATAGCACTGCCATCCAACGCAGCCGTTGCATGCGCCCACACCGCCTGCCGGGCAGCCGCGCCACGGGGCCTGCTGCAGCACACCTCGAGACTTCTGCTGTCTGCCGTAGGACAATAATGCATTAAGTGGCCTGCAAGACGTAATGTCACACCCACCAGAGCATGGGCCTCAGCACCAGAGCAGCCGGCAGCGGACAGATCAAAAATATATTTGGCATTGACCACCGCACAAGCACCTGCTGTGCCTTCCTACATGTGGGATACAGCACCAAGAGTCAGCCACAGCCCGCACGTTGAGGATACTGCAAGCCCAGACGCAGTTTCCGACGCGAAAGCATCTGCATTTGGTGGACCCTCGCCGACTTGTAATCGACACGCCAACAGTGACGCCTCTCAATCGCATAGGTCACACGTTGTGTCCTGTACAGGACCAGCCGGCCGTATAGCAGGATAAGGGCACACTGCACGCTGCATCACTTTCACATGATCTGCACTTCCACATAAGTCACAGCGGTCATCAATAAGACGGCCTTCTGATCCGCACGTGTGGTACCGCTTGCACCTCGCCAGCTGCAGCAACAGCATGCACGCCATGCGAACAATCCAGAGGCTTGGCGTTCATGCTGCATGCCCCCGGTCAGCACTCGCTGAAACAGATCCCCCAACAAACAAATAGAAAACTCTACCCATCAATTGAGACTGATCAGGCATACGTTCTCCATTCCTGGCAGGGACAGGCCAGTCCAGAAGCATGTGGATCCGAATTCGAACGCCGCATTACAGGTGATGGACTTGCATGAACAGGCGTGGGAATGGTGCCCGGCACAAGGCCCAACGCTCGCTGAAATTCTGAGGCTGTGGCGGCAGCATGGAGCGCTGACGCCTGGAGCAAGGCCGCGGCCACAGCATGGGCTGCGGGATGGTTGTTGTTGCACAGTCCCTGCAGCCGAAAATTGCGCAACGTCCCTATCCTTTAAGATCCGACGTCCCGCCCTGTTAGCAGGGCCAGGTTGAGGCTGCTCTCCAACGGCTTGAAGCCGGTCACTTCTCAGTGCCACGACTTGCCATTGGTAGCACTTGCGCTTGCTGAGCAAGCTACTGGGGCGCTGTGCAGGGTTGCAATTGACAGCCGGCATTTGAGCTCTGCATTCGCAAGATGGGTCTCGGGTGGGTGGCTGCAGCGATGACGGGCGAATTGCAAGGCCTGGGGTGTCCGGACACGTCCCCGTAGCTGCGGCCGCGCGATCCTGCAGCATGCATTGCAGCGTGCCGTTGCCGTGCCTTATCGATCCCACTGAACATGACTCCTGCCACGCGTGTACGGTTTTCGCGATGTTGACGATACAGCCCGTCGCAGGGAAGAGTCCGGCGGTCTGCGGGTTTGGCCTGGTCGCTGCTGAAGTGCACCGGCCAGAATAGAAAAGGAAGCAGATATTTGTACATGAACGATTTTTGCGCGCACGTCTAAACATGGGCAAAAAGTCCGCAGTGAAAGGTCAACTCAGAGATCAGAGCAAAGACGTATCGGCAGAGTCAGGAAAATCCGCCCGAGCTGAGCCTGCTGCAGCTGGCGACTTGACGTTGCCAGAGAAGACATCGCAACGCAAGTATTCGTTGATTGTGTGGGGCGCAACAGGATTCACAGGCAGCTTGGTTTGCAAGCAGCTTGCAGAAACGTATCCGGTGCGCCTCAGCTTCGTTTCGCAGGTTGCGGAGTGCTGGAATTGCCCTGCAAGAAGCACACCCTGCCCTGCCCAACTTACTGTCCATCGTTTGAAAGGCATCAAAAGCTATGAAGCATGTTTTCGAAAAGTTCTAGGCGCTCTGGCGAAGTCATGTGGTCTGCAATGCTATTGTTTCTGTGTAACGTGTTACAAGCGCCAGGCAGCCTGGCCTGCTGTGGTGTTGGTCAGCATCGGGGTCAACCAAGGAGCTCAAATCATAATTATGCCTGCCTCAATTGGATTGCATGCAATTCAGATACTTTTAGGCATGGTTACACGAAGCTGCGACAAGCGACCTCAACACGAGCTCCCCCGTCAAAGCTCAAGTATTATATCATGGGCGCGATGATCTCGTGACGTTTCCTGATATCATGTCGCAATGCGTGCTTTTAACTATGAACGCCAAACGATGCAGCATTCCGGTAGCAGGACGTGTTGCGCTGAACTCGATCAGAGCGGGTTCATCACAAACAATGTCGATCCAACCGACAAGCACAGTGATTTAGCTCATCAACATGGTCGTACATTATATGCCGAACTTGTTCCATACTGAGCTCCAGGCATACTTACGTGTTTGATTGTGGTTTGAAGGGTCAAGTGCAGTGGGCCATTGCTGGCAGGTCCGAGGAGAAACTATTGAAACTGAAAGAACAGCTGGTCAAGATCGATGAAACCTGCAAGGATGTACCCGTACTTACAGCCGATTTGGGTGACCCAAAGTCACTGGACAGGCTGGTCAAGCAGAGTGATGTTTTGATTTCCACTGCTGGTCCGTTTTGGTCGATTGGGTATCCTTTGGTATGCTCACCCCTTCATGGCTGGCTAATCATGACAGCTGAGAGTGGACATGCCGCCAGCATGTGCTAGTTTTTGCAGCAGGGCTGTTCATGGCAGCACCCGCTGCTCCCTTGTCGAATGCGTCCTGACCACATGACTGTGATGATGGTTGTTTTGGTCAAGCAAGGTTCCCTGCTACTACTGCAAAGCTTCACTGTGTTTCTTTCACACCACTTTCTCGAGTCATGTGCAGATTGAGGCGGCCGTGCGTAATAGCACACACTATGTTGACATTGCTGGGGAAGTCCACTTCATTCGCAAGAGCATGCGAGAACTGCATGGAACTGCCTCTGCTAGGAATGTGAAGGTTGTTCACTCTTGTGGTTTCGACAGCGTGCCTTCAGACCTGGGGGCTCTCATGCTTGTGGAGCACATGCGTGCATCACTGGACCGCAGCCCCAAGCGCATCAATCTGCTGGTGAACGACATCAAGGGTGCCCAGAGTGGCAGCTCATTGCAGAGCATGTTTGAGTCATATATGCTTCCCCCTGAAGAAATCGAGCTGTGCGAAGATCCGTGAGTTCCCAGTATCCACTGCACATTCTGGAAGGAACAGCATGCTTTGTGAGTATGTGCTGTGCATTCTGTATCCGCTGTCCGAGTTCTCTTGCTGTACAGCAATTCATTTTGCGCAAGAAGCAAGCACCGTGGGCTGCAGATTTCGCAATCTGCCGGTGTAGACATGCTGTGGCTGTTCGTTATTGTCTCATGCTATGATTGGTGCTGCCACAGATACTGCTTGAATCCAGCAGGCAATCAACCTCTTGATGCTACAAGCGGCGCAGAGGGCAAGCGATCCGCTCGAACACCCTCAAAGGAGGAAACGGACCAGTTTGGGATGCGTTATAATCAGCACCTGAATAGATGGACGTATCCATTCCAGTTCTCACCAGTCAATTCCCGGATAGTGCGGCGCAGTGCTGCACTGCTGGGATATTCTCCAAATTTCATGTGCGATTTTTTACTGTCGTGCCAAAATCGGCTTTCTGCCTCACGTATGTGCTGCCACAGCAACTCTGTGTTTGTGCAGGTATGCAGAAGCACACGAGGCTGAGGGCCCAATTGATGCAATGCTAGGTGCATTCGGCCACACCATTGTACACCTAGTAGCCACTGTGCCACTCTTCCGTAACATGGTGTCGCCATTGCTGCCTAAGCCTGGAGACGGACCACCTGAAGCTTTTCGAGAACGTAACCACTGGAAGTTCACTTTATATGGGTGGACACTGGAGCAAGGGCGAGAGCGATCAAAGCAATGTCAGGTGAGCACTCAGGTTTCTGATTGCATGGCGTCGCGTTCTGACACGCCCCGCCTGACATGGAAGCGTCTGCACCGTTCACAATGTGGCATACGACTCGATTCATGAGTGCTACAGGCGGTTGTGTCCGGGCGAAGAGATCCAGGCTACCTTGAAACAGGACGCATGGCCTTGGAGGCCGCATTGTGTTTAGCACTGCAAGGGGAAGAGCTGAAAGAGCAGGGCATGATGCAAGGCGGCGTGCTGACGCCTGCAACTGCAATGGGGGGCGTACTGACCAGACGGCTACGCGCAGCCAACATCCGCTTTGAAATCACTAAAACTGGAAAAGAAGTTCCCACTTCACCATTAGATAAGCTGAAAGCCGGACCAGCTGGTGCCGCGGCGCGAATGTCTGCTGCTGGCTCCACTCAGGACAGAGGCACCTCTGCATCTATGGCCCGGGTGTACCCAGGCCGTTCCTTTAGCAATGACGGGACCTGTAGTGCGGTTGTAGTAGGTGCTTCAGACAGGGGACTGAGATTGCGGCGGTGTCGCAGAGCCCTGTGCCAACATGCACATGCTGGTCTTTCTCATGCCCATCCTGCAGTTGTGACCGTAGCACGATCATGTGGGAATGCAGCTGCTCAACTCAGCCACATTCTTTCACGTGGTGTGGAGGGCGCAGCCGTATTGCATAGGCGCGCGTTTGCAGTACACTTTGTTGTAGCTGATCATGCAGCACGAAGGCTGCATCAGGTAGGGCACCGTGTCTGTTCTGTCAGGGGAGGCGTTGTAGACGCTGTGCTATGATTGTCATACTGTTGAGTTGGCATGGCCAGTTTTTGAGTTGACGTTGTGGTGTATTGTGATGGACAGTGACATTATGTTGCCACAGGATGCATCTCTCGATTATGAAGGGAGCGAAGCAGCTGGACTGCATTTCACATCGAGATCTGATAAGATCAAAACTTGCAAACTCCAGCATTGACACCAGAATACGTGATGTAGATTCAGTAATCCCGATTTACTGCGCATTGTAACCGCTGCAGGAGTCGTGTTGACTTCTAGCAACAGGAGCATTCCCAACCACTGCAATACTTGTGTCTTCTGCATGTGTACCGCTTGTGCCATGGTCGCCACTGTCACTAGGATGTGATAGCCACTTGCTTTGGTTATGGTGTCTTGCACGATTGGAGTCATAGCTAGTGTGCAAATGTTGCACAGACGTCAGCATTTGATGTTTAACTGCTTGGTGACTTTGCTGAATCTGCCCAGCGATTGCATTACGCATACCTGGCAGCGGCTCCGTGATGTGTACACGAGTCGATGTCTTACCTGCACCGAATTCGGTCTGTCAAGCTGCTGATGACTGCCAGGAGACCATTGCATCATGGCGTGGACACACTTGTTGATGGAGGAGGTGGTTGCTTCTTTGCTCTCTGAACTGACTCCAAGGCAGCCTGAGCTTCGAGAAAGTCAGGACGTAAGCTCTCAGAAGGAAGTTTTGGATTATGACCCATCTCGAAGGACAATGCATCAGAGAAGACAATGACATCATCTGCAACTGTCCAACTAGATGGTATGCTTTTCTTATCAATCCAAATGCCGTCATCGATATGCCGGACAGGAACACAAGTAGAACCCCTTGCTGAGACCATGCCTGCATCACGATGACTGTGTGCGATGCAGCCGCAAAGTATGCTGAATCGATGTGTCACAGTTTGCGTACATGATACAGAACAAGTCTACATATAGGTATACCAGCATGACAATTGTCACACATGCAGCTGATGAAAGAAGCAGTGGTATGCTAGATGGCTCAAAACTGAGTCCGCACACCACCTGCATAAGATGGACGAGACTGTCTTGGATTGGCCAATGCTGATCTGCGCCCGCGGAGAACCGGAGGCAGCAGGGGAGGTGTTTGACCGACACTGGAGCCTGCTGAGCTTCCTTGGTTCCACACATGTCCCAGAGAAGCTGGACGGGACCCCTGCCTTGACGATGGTCGAGATCCTGCTCGTTCATGGATTTGCTTACAGGCAGGCACAGCACCAGGACACTGTTTAAGGAGGTACCAGGGCACATGAGGGCGTTTGCGCAGGGTGTGCCCGCACATTCACACACCTTCCTCGCCTTCTGCAGAGTCATCGTCCTTAAATAGGCTTTCTTTGTCCATTGCTTCTAGCTTGTATTCAAGAGCTGCTTTCTCAGTTGTCAACACCTCCATACACTGCGCCAGTCGGCTAACCTGCGAGGGGTAGCACATACAGTTGCATATCCCTGTCCTTACGGCTATGGCCATGTAATCATGCAGGCACACACACACACACACACACACACACACACACACACACACACACACACACACACACACACACACACACACACACACACACACACACACACACACACACACACACACACACACACACACACACACACACACACACACACACACACACACACACACACACACACACACACACACACACACACACACACACACACACACACACACACACACACACACACACAAATGCACAAGCGAAAAATACATACAGTTCACACACTGGACAGCGCTGTCCAGGTGAGTCCTTGCCACATGATCAGATGCTGAACACGTGAATGAACTTTCAAGCTTGACATTCTCGAACTTTTAGGTGCAATGTGGTCCGTGCGACACAGCGGCTTGACACGCTTGCTTCATCGAGGAATTACCTCTACCTGTATCTCATCATGGGCTTCCTTACAACTTGTGTTTTCAGTTTGTAGCGACGCGTTGGCGACGCGTAAATCATGTGTTTCCTGTTTCAGGGCATGAATTTGGTCTGTCTGTTGTTGACTTTCCGCTAACACTGATGACAGATCCAGTGTTGCCTGGTCCATCTGCTTGAGCCTAAACAGTGTCTGGGATAGACCTTCACGTTCAGCTTGCAGCTGAGCATGCACCTCATCCATCGCTACCAAGTGCTGGCAATCGGCCTCCTGTGTCGAAAGTTTCACATGTCACCGGTCATAGCTTGACAGCCAGCAGCTACCATTAGCACGGACCAGGTGGAAGCATCCATCACTGTTTTGGGCCAACACCTTCCTAGACGTCAGTTGTAGCGCCATCTCATGTCTGACCAGCTCTACTTGTGTTTCAAGATCGCTTACACAGTGATTCTTCTCCGCCAACGCGTCATTGGCGTGATCCACTTCTCTCACTAGCATCCGTTCCCGTGCCTGACTGAGTTCCAACTCTTCAGCCTGGACAGCCAAAGCATGCTCCTGTCCACTGATTTGTTGTCGTAGATCCTCATTTGTCTGCTTTAGGTCCTTGATGGATGCTTCCAATGTGAGGATGCGCATCTTGAAGGCTTTCCTCTGCTGCTCCACTTTCCGTTCAATCTGCAGTGTGGCCACCCATGTAAGCCTGTAAGCTTGACTATAGCAAACGCGGCAAGAGTCGGTGGCATCCATGATACATACAGCCTTGGTTTTGGATTCGGCTTGGTGGCATCGTTTGTCGGTATCTGCAAGCTGAGTGGCAACACGTTCTCGCAGCTGTAGGCACGCGTTTTCTGCTGCTTGTGCGGCTTTATTTGCTGCATCCAACCTTTCCTGCGCACTGACATGCATTCTTTCCACGAGGCTTTTGTGTCTGTCTTCAGTATGAGACTCCTTTTCACGTGACTTTTTCAACATTTCATTCAGCGCCACAATTTCCATCTTCTGATCTTTCACACGCTCGGCAACCTGGATTAAGTGGTGCTCTCGGACCAAATTGTTACTCAGGTACAGACCTCTTGACAAAAGTTGACAACCCACGCCGTGGCTCAATTATGTAACATCATATGTGGTAGACATGTAAAACCATGAGATATGCACCTTGACTTCCAAAGATGCTTCCAGTTGCTTGAACGCTATTTGGCTCATCTCAGCTCTGTCTGCCGCCTCAAAACGGGCACCTTCCAGTGCTTTGATACCATCAGCAACATCTTGTTCAAGCAAGTGAATCCGTGAATCTTTGGCCTGGATCTCTGACTCAAGCTTCCGCAACCTGTGCACAGAGGAGATTAACAGTGTCAAGTAAAGCAAATCTGAACAGTGTCATGTGTCTGCTTGTTCATGATGTCAGGAACAAACTGTCAAACCCGGCCGCTTCGCAGCGCTACACAGGAAGCGGAAGGAAACACGTGCACACGCCTTCCCAGCCAAGACTCACAGTGCTGCCCACCGTAGGCCACCATACAGTGCTGCACTCAAGCACGCACCGCTGCTCCATGCCCGCTTCATATTCCGAAACCAAGCTTTCAGCAGCCTTTCGTGCTGCCATTTCCAGTTCCATTGCTTCTGATAGCTTTGCAGAGCTGTCTTCTAACTGAGATTTCTGGGCACGTAACATGCTCTCAGAGGCCGTTATCTGTGCCAACTTCTCTCCTTGGAGCTGAGTTTCGTCTTCAAGCATCTGCAGATTTGAATACAACACGGTCAGAGGGACACATGTTCGATGTTTATTTGTACTCAGCATACTGTCCTGCTTCCAGCAGAGCTGTCATGTCACCCTGTTCCTGCAGGCTGCACGAACCTTGCGCTTCAGTTCGAGCTGTGATATGTACTCAAGATCGGCTGCATGCTCATTCTGGAGCTCGTCAGCATCATGTTTCAGTTGGTCAATCTCATCACGATCCAGTTGCTGAGTGGAATCTGCCAGGTCTGCACGTCGCCTTGCTAGTGCCAGCTCGTTCTCCTTCACTTGCAGATCCCCACGCAGAGCCAAAATTTGCCCAGTCAAGTTCGCCTTGTCTGCTGCAAACTTACCCGCCTCCTGCTGATGTGTCTCTGCTGATGCAGCGGTTTTTGCATGATCCTCCTGTGCACTGCAGTCACTGAGATGCTGGTCATGTTTTCTGTGAGAATAGCAGTTTGCGGACAACCTTATGGTCAAAGGGCACGCTCTGCTCGGTGAAACCATGACACAGGCTGCTGCACCTCATTGTACAATACAGCAACAAGAAACAACACCTGTAGTTGTGTCAGCGCACACATCTCTGCAGCCAAGCGGTGACGCAGCTGTGAGACGGTCAGGTGCAGAGGCACCAGCTCAATCACAGCGGCTTCTGCAGCGCTGCAGTCGGAATTTGCTTCTTGTAGCTGCTGTTGTAGCTTCACAAGTTCCTGCCGTAGCTCGCATGCCTCTGAAGCCTGAAATTTGTCATGCGATGAACTTACCCATCATCATTTACTGTAGTGCTATGGCCCCACCCAGAATCCGGAGTGAATGAGGCTGCCACATGATACAAAGATGATTACATATTGTAGGCACATTATCGGGCAGTTGCGCTCCATCACATGGACCCGGAGCTTACCCAACAGACCCATTAGCGTACGTTTTTGTGATGATGGCATGCAATACTATGACAAGACATAGCACACTGAACAACAAGCCCGGACCCATCACCTTGACGCTGGCATTCCCCTCTGCTACAGCCAGGTGATGCTGTGCGTCACGCAATGTGTTAAGCATCATCTGCCGCCACTGTAGAGCTTCGGAGGTTTTGTGCATTATTTTCCGCATTCCAATTGTCCCTACAGCAACTTCCATATCTGACGCTTGATGATGCCGATGTTATGGTCAGCTAAGCATTCAATGTTGCTTCCAGTGCGTTTCAGCTGCAAACTGTCATCTGGACAGGCGTGACATCTCCTGAAGATGGAGCAGACCATCTCTGAAGAGCTCTTGAAGTCCTTTTGATATGTCCTGAAATTTGCCTTGGTGGCATTGCCCAAACATGCGCTCAGTTTGGGCCATCAACAGCATCCACATGTGCGCCTGTACGAGGAGGTGCGTGCGTTCCCGCTGATCCGCCCCTGCAGCCGTGCCAACCTCGTGCTGTCCGCTATCTGCCTGCAATCATAGATTGTTACATTCCTCGAATCACAGGGTATACCCCTCACACATCATCGCGTGCATACAGACACCACCATGTTCCCTGTGCCGCAAGAATAGCATTGCCATTGTCATGTGATGGATTCCGTCATGCATGCACACTCACCAAGCATTCCCCCCCCCCCCCCCCCCCCCCCCCCCCCCCCCCCCAAAAGTGGCATCCTCCAACGCATCATGCACAATATGGATCAGGATGCAAGCAAAAGATACCGATGAAACATGCCACTGCCCTGCTGTGATTGCTGGAAGGTTTCAAGTTGGTTTCTGCCTGGCCATGCAAGGCCTGCTGCCTTGAGGGACGTCGAATGGATTCCGATGACGCTGGTGCGCCACTGCTGTGTTTGATCTCAAATGTTGCCACTTTCGCATCAATGCCATGAGAGCATACGACAGCCGAAACACAGGCCAAGAAAGAGCCTGTACACCGACGGCAGGCTTCATGGGATGACGCAGCCATGGATCTGGTCTTAGCAGATCTTGAAGGTAGCAGGCAGGTGAGCAATGCCGCACCAACGGTGGCCTCCAGAATGCGGGCTAACGAGCCGACTGCTCCCCGTGGCAGTGGAGCAACCGCGCCTTCCAATGCAGCTTGCACAATAGAATTTAAATCTTCTATCTGTGCTGCAGACATCTGTGTGTGTGCTTCTAGAACACAATCCGCTGGTAGTGGTTCGGTCTGTGGATCCGATTGTGAAGTGGGATCAGAGGGTGGGGTACAGACAGCATCGTGGTCCAAAGGATGTCTCTCCTGAACAGCTGCCGTTTCAGTGGTGGGGGCGAGCACAAGTGTTTCATCTTTCTGAAGCGCATCTCGCTGCACCAGCGCTCCCAAGACGAGATCAAGAGGCATGACATGGCTATTCATAGTCACACGTTCGTGACCATCTAGACCTTTGCTGCATGTCGCAGCGATTCCAGTGAGCTGTCGCCACGAGGCACTGTCCAGCAAGTTCCCAGCCAGTTCGCATACATCTTGGGGAATGATGGCATTCTGCAAAGGTGCAAGAGCTGGCGCATTATATGCCTCTTCCAGGAGCTTCTGGGCTCTTGCCACCTTGGTCTGGCAGTCGCGAGGAATCATCACTGCCATGCGGCGCACATTGCATTCAGGCCCTTGGACGTTCTGCAAACGAAAGACAATTTTACAGAGGAAAAAGGGGGTACTCTGAACAAAGTAGCAAAAGATTTCAAAACCTGTACATCAGTCCGGTGTGATTGTTCTTGTGCACACGCTGGTCCGTGCAATCTCTGCAGTGGTGCCTCTAGCCACGAAGCAGACAGAGCCCAGGTGAAGGACGGATGCATGGAGTGCAGTGCGCATCTTTTGCGCATGCCCTTTGCTCGCAGCAAGAAGCTCTCGATCCTTCTAGTCAACCGGGATTCACCCGTGGAAGCCATGTCGGTAGCCATGATGGAGCCCGTATTCAGTTCGACAAGAGCCGGAGCCGGAGATCCTTCTGGCATCTGGACCGCCTCTGCACCGGACGGCAGAATGCCGGTCGACATCATCAATGCGGGAACATTGTTTCCGATGGCTTGGCAGAGCACCAATTTCAGATATCACGAAGTGAATGGCTCCATCACATCAACCAGAAGTGCGCGCAGTTGCAGGAAAGGCTTCAGAAATCTTCGAAAACTCAGCTTTTCATGTTGTCCGAGCGGATTGGCGCGTGCACACGAGATCACGAGCTCATGAAGCCCTCACCATACCCCGCTACACATTTGAATCGATGGTAAGATTTGGCCGTCAGCATCCGAGCCAGTCAAAGTGACAGAGTAATGGCTTAGCTTCCGGTAATCCCGAATCGTAGCAAAGTTGAAGCTTCGCAGACTTAGTGAGCATTTCGCGGCATGGCTTCAGGGGCGCACATGTACTTATGTATTGCGACACATCACAAGTCAACCCAAGGTCGAAGCTGCGATGCCGTCTACATACCTGTGGCACGCCACCTTGTAGAGATGATGCAAACTGTGTCACAGCGTGCTCGGTACTGGTCATTCGCTCTGGCGCAGTGCGACTATCTCGCCCACACTGGCGCCGGTTCGCGCAATCATGGTGGTGTCGTCAGCCATGCACAAGACGCGAGGCAATTACAGCGACCAAGCTTGTAGACGTCGGCAGTCTACACTGACTGCGCGAAGGGCTGCACAGCAACGGGTGATCACGGTCCGCAGCCTTAATCGGCGCACGGACGAGGATGAGGTGCCCAAGTCGCCGGTCTCCTCGCGGGACTCCACACGCATTGGAATTCCATCGAAAGGTCGTATGGCGGAAGATACCCTCGCGCTGCTGAGTGCTTGCCAGCTCAAATGCGTCAAGCCCAATCCCCGACAGTACTTCGGGCAAATAACACAGTTTCCAGAGATGGAGGTATGGTTCCAGCGGGCGTCCGACGTCGTCAGGAAGCTCAGAACATGTGACCTTGACTTAGGAATCGTTGGCATGGATATGTTTGCCGAGTTCGCTGCGGAGGACGAAGATCTTGTAGTCGTCCACGATGAGCTGAACTTCGGGCATTGTAAGCTCGCACTTGGCATTCCAGTAGGAGGTAATTTCGCAGATGTTACCAGCCTAGATGCCCTGAAGTCCATGGGATGGAGTGAGACTCGGCCATTGCGTGTCGTCACCGGGTACACGAACATCGCCTCCAGGTGCGGCATATGCAATCCCACGCCTGAGCTGACCTCTCGAAAGTATGTGGGATGGGCATAATGTGATCAGCAATCCGCCTCACAGTCTCCCGTCAGATCACGTGCAGATTCTTTGAGAAGCATGGATTTGAACATGTATCGCTGTTAAGTGCCGATGGTGCCTTGGAAGCTGCTCCAGCGATGGGTGCAGCAGACATCATCCTAGACCTTGTGTCCACGGGAGTGACACTTCGAGAGAACAATCTGAAGACTATCACAAATGGCGACATTATGCAGGTGAGTTGGTCCGCACTGCCGGTTTACTACTGTGCATCGAATAAGGCAGCATGCCCAATGACCTCCACTGCCATGCATAACACAATGTGACGTATTTGCGGTGCAGAGTGAAGGTGTTCTGGTTGCAAATAGGCGCAGCCTGCTTGAGCGACCAGACCTGCTGCCCATTGTCCATGAGCTGTTGGAGAGACTAGAGGCCCACTTGGTCGCAGACACGTTTTTCAGCGTGACTACAAACATCCGCTCAGAAGATCCGCAGAAATTTGCAGCACAGATGCGGGAGAAAGGCCTGGGAGGACTACAGGGCCCCACCATCTCACAGGTGCTGCCCTGCCTCCCCGAGAGCGCTGAAAGCCATCACACCTGTGCATAGCAACTGTGCACTGGCCTAGCAAGAAAGTGTGAATTCCAGCCTGGCCAACGTATCGAGTTCCGTGCGGGTATCTGGAGGGGGTTCCAGGTGGTCCACCTCTTCGGCATGTGGTCCTGCTCATTGTGAACCTGAGGACTCACGTACGGTTAGTACATCTAGTTTAAATTACTCCGCATCGCATAATGAGGCTGTCAACGCACGGGATGTACACCAGCACATTCTTTTCAAGCTCTTGAGTGGTCATGTCGCTGTGGATGTGGCTGCAAACACATGCGTACGCACGCGTCATATCATGTTGTGTGCTTGAGCATCACCGCAACCTCCGGATATGCAGGTTTATGGAGAGTCAGACATCACATATGCAGCATGCATCTGTGTGCCGAAGAAAGACCTGTATGCATCCGTAAAAGCGCTTCGGCAACTGGGAGGAAGTGGGGTTCTCGTATCACCCATGACATACATATTTGATGAGGAACCACCACGCTGGAATGACTTGCTGCAAGAAATCGGGCTTGACAGTGATCCACTCAAGAATTGAGTTTTTCACTAGTCCCAAGCATGGCTGCTGGTTTAGTTCGAGGGTGCAGTCACAATGTGTCTTAGGCGTCGTCGCTTTGTCCGCGAGGTGCTGGGGGTGCCCGGTGTTAAGCAGCTGGTCCAGGCAGCTGATGAGAATGCGTTCTCCATGCGTGACATACCTGCGTTTGGACTTGCTGCTGCGCATTGCGCGCGATTGCTGATGGCTGTGAAGTGCCGACGCTGGAATCGGCAGATTGTAACATTTAATCGCCGTAAAGTAAGGCGTAGCCAGTGTATGTGCGTGTGAGTGGCGGGGTCCCGCCGTTGGCAACGAGCTCTGTCTGTACAGGGTGCCTTGCATCAAATCTGAAAGTCATAATGAGAGCTATTGCTCCTAGGCCTGTAGGAAGTGCAGCTGGTAGTTGCGCATGGACGCGCCCACGCATGTTTTCTAGCGTGTGCGGTAGCCCTGTCCACTCCGGCCGGTTGCTGCGCCCATATGCGGCTGCTCCATCGACAGATGTCACCCAAGGTATGCGTGCCTTGCATGTGTAGCTTAAGTGGCGCTTAATCGTGCTTTGCTGGCGCACACCGCAGTCTTACAGGAAGGCTAGAAGCAGAACCACAAACTCTGCTTCTGCTCTACGCGCGTGTTGCGCGATTTTGCAACCGAGCCACATGGCCTGCGTGTGCCCTAGCGAAATGACGATCTTGTTCTGTTCATGACGTGGGCTTGGGCTTGCCATGATTACTCTACCGTTTGGGCACGAAGCTCCGTCTGCCCCAAGGCAGAATGCACCAGCGCAGTAACACGGCCATTGCGCCGGCATTCAGACAATCGTGTCACAGCATCTACGAAGGCTGGGCTAAAGCATTATTTCTCGCCTATGTTTGCAGTTATCGATCGCGAGCTACCGAAGAACTTTGATCCGACTGAAGAGGAGGCCATCTACAGGTGGTGGGAGAGCAGTGGCCGCTTCCGTCCGGGCACTTCTACCGGCGATGAGAGCCCGTTCACGATGGTCATGCCGCCCCCAAACGTGACGGGCAAGCTGCACATGGGCCACGCCATGTTTGTGACGCTACAAGACATCATGGCGCGGTTCCACCGCATGCAAGGGCGGCCTGTGCTCTGGATTCCGGGAACAGACCATGCCGGTATAGCCACTCAGATGGTGGTGGAACGGCAGCTGGCTGAGAATGGCATCAGTAAGCAGGACCTTGGCCGCGATGCTTTTGTGGAGCGCGTGTGGGGGTGGAAGGAGGAGAAAGGCGGCGAGATCCTGAATCAGCTACGGCGCCTCGGCGCCTCGTGCGATTGGTCACGCGAAGCCTTCACCCTCAGCCCCGACCTGTCAGGTCCGCCCCATAAACTGCAGGCGACCACGTATGCTGAGGTAGCCGGTCTGCTGTCTCCCGTGTCAGGGCAGGCATCGCGCTCCCTGCCGCATGCATAAGCATCTCTGCATCATGGCGAGCACCTCAGCGTCCGCATAGAGCTTCTCAGTTTCGCCGAGCATCACAGTCTGCATTGTCCACACAATTCAGCGGCCACCCTGGCCTGCGCGCACTAATGTCAGCCAGAGCTGCTGGTGGACGCGAGGGGGTTGACGTGTGGGAGGCGTGTGCAGGGGCGGTGACGCACGCGTTTGCGCAGCTCTATCGTGATGGCCTTATCTACCGCGGCACCTACATGGTCAACTGGGCGCCCAAGCTGCAGACGGCGGTCAGCGACCTCGAGGTGGAGTACTCTGATGAGCAGGGATTCCTGTACGTGTTCCAGTACCCCCTAGCAGATGGCAGTGGCGCGCACCTGCCCGTCGCGACGACCCGGCCAGAGACCATTCTCGGCGACACTGCCGTCGCCGTGCACCCTGACGACGCACGCTACGCGGCGATGGTCGGGCAGGAGGTGGAGGTGCCAATGAGCGGCGGGCGGCGCATCCCAGTGATCGCCGACACGTATGTGGACATGCAGTTTGGGACTGGTGCGCTCAAGATCACGCCTGCCCACGACCCGAACGACTATGAGATTGCGCAGCGCGTTGGGTTGGAGCTGCTGACGGTGATGAACCGGGACGGCAGCATGAATGACTCCGCGGGGCGGTACAGCGGGCTCGACCGCTTCAAGTGCCGCGAGCAATTGTGGGCAGACATGGAGGCGGCTGGCCTCACAATCCGCAAGGAGGGCTACACCAACCGGTGCGCGCGCTGGTCTTGTGTGATTCACATGCTGTGCTGTGGTCTCACTGGCGAGGACACGGGTGTCTGGTGGCGTGAGAGCCATTGATGCCACAACCGCTCATGTAATTGCTATGGACGGCATAGCACACTGTGAGTTAGCAGCTTGAATCAAGATCGTGTACCTGGCAAGCTAGAGCGCACAATGTTATGCTGCTTGTGGAGGCCTAGTGTTTGACCGCAGGAGAATGTGCAACACAGGCATGTGTGACGTGCCGGCTGCCGCATCGGCCCACACTCGGGCTGGTGCTGACAGGCATGCGCACAAAACGCCTGGCCCCGCTGTGGAGTCAGTGAGTCGAAGCGCGGCCGTGCTGCGCAGGGTGCCACGGTCACAACGCGGCGGTGAGGTGATTGAGCCGATGGTTTCCGAGCAGTGGTTTGTCAAGACGGGGGGCATGGCGCAGGCGGCGCTGGCGGCGGTCGATGACGGCCGCATCACCATCATGCCGCCGCGCTTCATCAAGATTTACAATAACTGGCTTGAGGGCATCCAGGACTGGTGCATCTCGCGGCAGCTGTGGTGGGGCCACCGCATCCCTGTGTGGTACTGCTTTGCCGATGACGCCGAGGCTGATGCATGCGGTAGCACCTGTGACCGCTTTGTGGTTGCCACGGACGAGGAAGACGCTCGCAGGCAGGTGCACATGCCCTCCCCTCCTGGCCATTGTGTCTGCTGTGATTCACACCCCTCTGCCTGCTGTGTTTCTCCGCCTACAGGGCACATGCAAAAGCAGACACAGCCCCTCTCGCACTGCACACCGCAACATGCGGAAGCGGGCGTGACTTCACATGCATAGTCAGCATGCATGTCAACCATGAGTTCAGTGGGCTGTGCATATGTAGGCTGTAGAGAAGTATGGGGACGGCGTGGTGCTGCGGCAGGACGAGGATGTGCTGGACACATGGTTCTCATCTGGGCTGTGGCCGATGAGCGCGCTCGGCTGGCCGCAGCAAACGGCGGACCTGTCACGCTTCTTCCCAACGCAGATGCTTGAGACGGGCCATGACATCCTGTTCTTCTGGGTGGCGCGAATGGTCATGCTCAATCTGTACTTCACTGGCGAGGTTCCCTTTGAGAACGTGTATCTGCACGGCCTGGTGCGCGATGAGCAGGTGCCCCCCCCCGCCCCGTCCTGCAATGCTTGACTTGATCATGGAAGGGGCCATTTGCCTGGTGAGCGCTGCATAGGCATGGCTATGAGGTGCTATGGGTAGCCTGTACACACCCAGGTGCTGCTCGGCCGTTTCCAGAGGCGGGCCTGCCCGTGCACGGCATGCACAGCTTAGGCGGGCCTGCCCGTGCACGGCATGGCCGCAGGCTGTACGCATAGCCGCTGTGACTTGCAGTGCTGGTACCCATCAGCAAGCTTGATTTGGGCCTTGGATGTCGAGATGCGTGGCATGTTCGTGGTGCGGGAAGTGCCACTGGCACACATTATTGCGCTTTGTTGACACCGGGGCGGAGGTGGGTACCTGGTGCGCACGGGAAGCTGCAACGGCCATGACAAGAGGGGAAGTTGGGTGCAGGGGCGCAAGATGTCCAAGTCGCTGGGCAACGTGGTTGACCCACTGGATGTGGCGTCCGCGTGTGGCTGCGACGCGCTGCGGTACACGCTCGCCACCGGCAGCACGCCCGGGCAGGACGTCAACCTCTCGATGGAGCGCGTGACTTCATCACGCAATCTCACCAACAAGATCTGGAACGCCGCCAAGTTCCTGCAGTTCGGCACGCAAGAGCTGTCGCAGGAGGCGTACCAAGGCCTCGCAGACGCCTCGTTCGCAGAGGCCACGCACCTTGACAGCCTGCCGCTGCCTGAGCAGTGGATCCTCAGCCGTCTGCATGAGTGCGCCTTCTGACCTCCGGGCTGTGCCAGCCTCGGATCATAACCCGAAGCTGCTGCGGTTGCCTGCCCTACCATGATGCGTTTAGCCCTGCTGGATAGCGGGATCAAGGATCTCAATTGTGTGGCATTACGTTCATGCTGTTCGTTCTGAATGCACATTTGCTGCATTCATATCTCGTAGCCTGCTCCTCTTGTGTGAGTTCTCAGGGTGGATGGCTTGGAGGTGAGCATGAACGTGGTACTAGTGCTGCAGGGTGACCGATGCGGTGACGGCGGCACTGGAGGCGTACGAATTTGGAGAGGCAGGGAAGCTCCTGTACGAGTTCTTCTGGTTCGACTTTGCGGACTGGTATATTGAGATCGCCAAGTCACGGCTATACTCTGATGATGCGGAGCATAAGCACTGCACCCAGACGGTCTTGGCGTATGTGCTCGAGGCAAGCACCCGCCTGTGGCACCCGTTCATCCCGTACGTCACAGAGCGGCTCTGGAAAACGATTCCCCACCATGGTGATGCCTTGATGTCGGCTGCATGGCCGGCTACCGGGCTGCCTCGCTGCGAAGGGGCTCGAAGCCAGTTTGACATCCTCAAGCAGATTGTCACTGCTGTCAGGAATGCAAGGTCCGAGTACAACGTCGAGATCTCAAAGAAGGTGGCAGCTGTCCTGTGCATTGAGGACAGCAAGCTCAGGGACATTGTGGCAGACGAGCTCGTATCCATCTGCCTGCTGGCCAAAATCGACACCAGCTCTGCCTCGGTGCGGGCCGCACTTGCGCATGTTGTTGGGCATGATGATATCCGTTGCAAGGCCGGTGGCGCATGGGATGTTAAGTGTGTGGCTACACGGGTGCAGGTCGTTTCGAGCGTCTCAGAAGCTGCAGGGGGCGAGGGCGCTGTTGAGCTCGTTGTGCAAGAGGGGATTGAAGTTGTGCTGCCGTTGAAGGGCTTGTTTGATGCAGCCAAGGAGATCACGCGGCTGGAGAAGCAGCAGGACAAGGTTCAGAAGGAGCTCTCTGGGCTGGAAGGCCGGCTGTCAAACCCCAAGTTTGTTGACAATGCGCCCGAGAAGGTTGTTCAAGAAGTGAGACATCAGGCATCAGAGCTCAAGGAGAGAGTTGAGCTGATACAGAAGAAATTGGAGCAGGCCCGCACTTTAGTTTGAGTCTTGATGAGTGGCGCCGTCTTGTAACATGGGATTGACACGCTAGTGACACGCATGCAGTGGATGTCGACAGTGCCTTGTTTTTGAATGAGAACAAAAATAAGTTCGAAAAATGCCATGTCACTGCCGTGGTTGCAAGACTCACACCCCCAAGAAACCCTGCCTGGGTGCCCGGAGCAGTGACTTCCAAGCCTCGGATGCAATGCATTGAAGACCCGCAGGGCCCCGGATGCTGCGGCTTGCCGTGGTCGGGGATATGCTTGCTCGGGAGGCTCTAGGCAGCAGGCCTGCGCGCGAGGGCTCCGTCCACGGCCACAGGCAGTCCCTTGCGCGCAGGGCTCGACTTTTTGGGGGATCCCTGTAGCCATCGCAGATCACCCAGCAGAGCTCGGTTGCAGGACTGCCGCTCTCGCTGCAGCTGGGCAGCATGCACGAGGAATGTTGTGCGCAGGCACAATGCTATGTTATTGTCTCGTGCGCCGCGTGGAAGAACGTGATGCTTCAGTTGGAAGCGCGCTGACGACGTTAACCGGCGTTCACGCTGTGACGTCTTTGACAGATTTTCCTTTCAGCATGCAGGATGGCACGCCTTACAACATTGAAAACGTCGAAAGCGCAAAAATTTCGAACCTTTCGTTCGCTGAGAGTCAACCAGATTCATATCAGGGCCAGTATGCTGCACTGGCAGCATGGGTTGATGCGTCGCTGGAGGATCTTCGTCCAGAGCTCGCCCAGGTACGGAAAGGCCGCGAACTGATCAAACTGGCATAATTGTCATAAGTGCATGTGTGCAGACTGTACTGTATGCAGCAAACGTCACGTCCTTGGTGCAGTTGCTGTATCCACTCTTCGTTTACTGTTATCTCAACTCAGTCAAGGAGCAGCAAGGCATGCGAGCGAAAGACATGATGCGACGGGTCAAGCATAGATTTCTCCAAGAAGAGAGTGCATCCATGAGTGTGACGAAGGAGCTGGAGGATTTGTCCATAGTGCAGCATCCTCAGGACTTGCAAAATTCTGTTCCCAAAGCGGTGCGCACAAAGAGACTAGATTCTTCATGCCACAGTCTATGCTGCGGACTCACACTGAAGCGCATGCAGTTGATGAACAGCATGACCAGGATCCAGATCAGTCGTCCAGCACATGCACTGTTCAAGAACTTCATTCAACGCAGGGAGATGTGGAGCATACTAGCGATTTGCAACGAGCACTTGCGCTTTGAAGTGCAATTGCAACCCATTCCGGTCGCTGACCTGCCACCAGTAGAGGGGCTTCTTGTCAAGGACACAGGAAACGAGGGGCTTCAAATAAACACCCAGGCAATTGAGGCTGGGTTGCTGAAGGGGTGCATAGAGGATGTGTTGGTATCGCAGGTGCTTGATGTGGGACAGGTGAGGCATCACTGCATCTTCTGACCATGCCATTGGCGGTGGCGTGCTGCTGTCCGTCAAGGCTTGCCGGCCAGATGCCACACTCTGTTGTGCCCTGTGCTTGAGTTCAGAGATTTGTGTCCAGGGCACCGTAAAGCCAACTGCAGCACTTGCAGTACCTCAGGCAGATGGCGAAGTATATGCCATGGACGTTGACCCGCCCAAAGAGGCTGCTGAGGGACCTTCAGATGAGGCAGCACCATCCAATGCCACTGCTGAGCAGGCATCTGCTGCTCCAGAAGCGGAGGCCGCTGCCGTGCCAGCTGCAGACGGCAGCGCAGCTGCAGCCAAGGTGACCCCCTGACTGGATCACGTTTTTTTCTCCGGCCAACGCATGCTTCGCTAGCATGCGACTGCTCTCTGAAACCTGAACGTTCACCAGAGGCATGTGGACACATGCGGCGGCCTCTAAGGTGTTACTCATGCAGCCAGCAGCAAAGGCCAGGGCGAACAAAAAGAAGGCTGAAGAACTGAAGAGGCAGAAGGAAGCTCAGAAGGAGAGCGAGACGGTGCTGACACAGTGGAAAGCTGGCTTGGTCGATGCACGGATACCTCTGATGCCACTATCACAGAAAGCGGAGGCGGCTGCGCTGGATCAGCTGCGCAACTGCACGCCGCTCTCCCCATCAGACCCCGTGTCGTGCTGCATGCTTACTATACCCCAGGTGCTCTCTCGCATCTGCGTGCTGGCCTGAACTCACGGCAGTCATGTCCGCGGCTGCTCGTGGATGGTATGTGTGCAGCATGCTACATGCCTACATGTTAGCTTTTCACTGATGCTACCAGTGCTGTCCTCGGGTGCATTGTTTGATGCGCGCTTGATGACTGCAAACGCTGTCTTTGAGCATGTGCCCTGTGCGCTTTCGAGCACATCCTGCTTTCACGATCTGAGAGGGAGCAGCTAAGCATTCATTTTGGCATGCAGTCCAGGCATACCGTTGACTGCATGGCGGTGAACGACGATGCCACGATGGCTGCAGCAGGGACTGCAGACTCCTGCATTCAGCTGTTCAATCTGGAGTCCCAGCCTCGCGCTGCTTCGGCGCAGCTGGGCGGTGACTTGGGCCAGGCCAGCCTAGACTGCCAGGATGCGCCCGTCCGGCGGCTCTGGGGCCATTCAGGGCCAGTGTATGGCCTCAGCTTCAGCCGCGATCGTCGGTTGTTGTACAGTTGCGGCTGCGATGGCACTATGCGGGGATGGATCATAACAGATGGGGCAAACCTGGTGGTGTGGCGTGGTCACATGCAGCCAGTGTGGGATGTCCAGGCTTGCCCCCGTGGTCACTGGATTGCAACAGCCGGTGCAGACTGGACAGTAAAGTTGTGGTGCGCAGCCGCCCGTGCCGTTTCAACACCTCGCTGAACCTCTGCCACCAATTGTCCACGGGTGGGTCATGCAGGTGGTGCATGGGCAATGACACTTGAGCTGATGTGCGCTGGGTGCTTTTCAGCGCAGATAGCGCAATCTGGGTTTTGTCTCCTGCACACAGCCCACCCCCTGCCATGCCTCGGCTGCTCCCAACGCGGTGCTCTTGCTCAGCAATGAATCATGCACAGGTGCCTGGTGTTTCCATGAACTGCACACGCCGCGTGGTGGTTGGGGCCGTGACGGCGGGTACATCCAGTGGGTGCTTCGGTTGTTGTCTGTGTCGTTGCAGCGGGGTAAGCCAGAGATGTATTAGAGGGGCACTCCAGTGCGTGAGTGCAGGTGTGACGAGCACAGCAACTACCTGCGGGCATTTGCGGGGCACCAGGGTGAGGTGGACACAGTCGCGTGGCATCCCAACTGCAACCTCCTTGTCTCTGGCTCCGGCAGCGACCGCAGCGTGCGGCTTTGGGACATCAAGAGCGGCGCGTGTGTGCGAGTGATGCCGAAGCATGCGCACGGCATCTCAAAGGTGGCCGTTAGCCCAGACGGCAGCATGGTGGCAGCGGGAACGCTGGATGGGGTGGTGCAGCTGTGGGATGTCCGCAAGGCTGAGGCGCTCACGACGCTGCGCCACCACCGTAGCATGATTCTTTCTCTATCATTTAGCCGCGGATCGCAGATGCTGGCCAGTGGTGGGGCAGACTGCATGTTGTCGCAATGGCAGCCTAGCAGGTACGTGTCGGCATTGGGCAGAAGTCATTGCGAGCAGGGTTGAACATAGTCTGCTTGACCCTGTTCGCATGACTGCTGTCGCGGTTGTACATTTGGTGCTGCAAGTGTATCGCTCGGGCCCATAATGCATCACCGGCATGCCCCGATGGTTTGATGCAGGGTGGACGAAAGCAAACAATACGCTGCGTCTCTATTTGAAGAATACCCGGGCGTTGCTTCTGTCGGGCCAGTCCCATACAAGCTCCAGGCCTGGCATCTTACTGCAGACACACCATTGTCACTGCTGCAATTCACCAACAGCAACCTCCTGATTGCCGGCGGACCCCGTGAGGCACGTGAGTGATCAAGAGAACGACCACGGCAGCGTCGACCGGAGCAGGCCCCCTGCCCCCAGGGCGCACAAGCGCGAACCTGGGTAGCCGTACCTTAGCACAGCGGCGTGGCGATGTCATGCATGGGGTTCTCCAGGACCGTCCGCTTTGTGGCTACGCCCCGACCCAGACTCCGCAGGGCCTTTGAGTAACCTGAATGTGGAAGGCGCAGCCCCTGTCGTTAGGCACATGGGATCAGGAAGTAGGCCGCAGATCCTGACACCTGTGCGGACATATGCCTGCACCTTCAAAATTTCCTCCTCGACGGTGACGCCTCCATTTCAAAAGCTGAAGCTCCCACGCGTTTGCATCACCGCTTGAGCAGGCGCGCGACCTTGTTTGCGATGACCAGGGCATACAGATTGTACACAAGGAAGTCGCCGCAGTAAGCACGCCGCTGCAATCTCGGCAGCGGAGTTTTGGCCACGTTGCGCCTGGTGGTGGCATAGGGGTCCGCAGCAGCTCCAGCTGCGATGACAAACCATTGGCGCCGCACCTAGAGGCACGGCGGCGGTGGGTGCATGCGCAGACGGGTGCTGGCGCAGTGGGAGGGGCATCGCAGGGAGCACGGCAGGGGCCGTGCTGGCAACGGTAGGGGACGCCAACACCTGCGGCTGATCAGCGCTGTGACACGCGCAGCGGCGAACTGGGACGGGGCTGGGTACCTTGAAGCGCTGCTGGCGTGAGCGAGGACTTCGGTGGTGCGGGCATGAGGGAGGTGACTGCCGCTGTTCGCTGGATGGCGCTGAAGTGCGCCAGCTTGGTTTGTGTAAGAAGAATCAAGTCGGAGTGGGAGAGGCAGGTAGCACCTTAGACACTGCGCAGTAGACGCCTCGCAACCCCATCACAGCAGCAATGCCCCCACCCATACAAGATACGTTTGTGTGCTGGTTCTCAATGTCCGTATGGCTCGAGTATGTAAGCTTGCATACATACATGTGTGTGTTCTGGCCATGCATGCCAAATTTGACAGTCTTCTTGCGGATCGATGCAGCCTGGCAATGGGGCTGATTCGTAAGACGATTCGGTTGTGGAACCGCTACAGAACTTTCGTGTTGCTTGAGACCCGTTAGATCTTCGGTAAAACCATCAGTTGAAGTGTGCGCCGCAGAATCGAAATTGCTTTCAGCGGCGCAAACCACGGGCGTTCCCCCCATGTTATTTTCCCTAACGGCTGTACACCACACCACCCTCGCTAGCACGCAGTCTCGACAAAACTCCAAGCACGAACATCAGGACAACAGCAGGAACGACAAAACCTTTTCCTTCATTATAGGCCAGCCTGAGTTGAACCTGCAGCCAAAATGCGTGAAGGTACAATGGCGCCTTGGACTTACATCGCGCTGTGGACCCCCCATCGAGGTATCTCGAGATATGAGGCTCGGCACGCAAGTCTCGAACCTCATATCCTGAAGAATGAGTATCGTATAATACCGTACTAAATTAAACCCATCGACATCGAGGCCAGCGTTATTGTGTACAAAATATATCTGGGGCACGACAATTCTAGCCACCGTTATGCGTGATAGCTGTTTCAAAAAAAATTAAAACTCGGCGTACACTTGAGTATTATTCATGACGAAGGCGCGTGCGCAGAGAGCGCGACCTGCTGCAATAGCGGTGCAGCGCGCTGTAGCGCGGTGACACACGGCACGTGTTTGAAAATCAGCACCGAAGTACATGTAAGGGACATGCTGCAGCTAGGACACATCAGCTGATGTGTGTCTATGCCAACAATTAGCAAAGTGAAACTACTTTGTCGCCAAGCGTGAAGTTGTGTGCGTAGCAAACATGTCGGACAGTGACAGCATCGGAGATGATGCCGACGAAGACTAGGGCTGTAAATTTAACTTTACCCCCATTTTAACGGATTTTAAAATGCTATTTTACTTTACAATTTTTACGCTAAAACGATTTCGAGGCTTTAAAGGGGTCATTTTACTTTTATTTTACTTGAACGCATTTTAACTTTAAGGGTGCTTTAAAACCAAAGTTGAAGCCAAAAAGGGCTGTATTCTGATGGCTTTGACCGACTTCATAAGACATCACTAACAAAGCACGGTGGTCATGATATAACTCGCAGCACACCTGTTGCTGGCTCCTAGTACTTAAATCCGTGTCGCTATGCGCTTGCTCATGCTGTGGGAGTCAGTTTCCGTAGCCCGTGTGCACCTGTCATTGATTTGGCAGGGAG
Organism: Ulva prolifera; assembly: GCA_023078555.1. NCBI lineage: Eukaryota > Viridiplantae > Chlorophyta > Ulvophyceae > Ulvales > Ulvaceae > Ulva > Ulva prolifera. The sequence goes on along the minus strand of CM041198.1, from coordinate 10,664,151 downwards.
CAACTTCCAGACATGGCACAAGACAAACGTCCTGCTGAACCTCTGCAAGAGACTGAAAGTTCCGATGAGGCAAACCTGGCTGATTCGGCAGATGTAGGTGGCTCCAATCTGTGCAGAAAGCCAGCTGCGACTGATGTTGTGTCTCGTGGTGTTGTTGAAAAGTTTGCCGAGCTCGAGAGAGGCTGCCATTGAAATGTTGTCTGCGAAGCCCTGCTGTGTGTTACAAGGACAAAGGCAGCAAGGCGGGCAGCACCGCGAAAGTAGCAAGCAGACGAAGAAAAAACCAAGACACCCACGCACATCTCACCCATCACCGGCGCAGCAAGCGACACAGATCCGCAGAACGCCAAGCACACACGTGTGTGCACCCACACACCAGCACACACACGCACAGACCCCACGGCGCACACACATCAACACAACTGCTTGCGCCTCTCCAGATCGGTGTGGGCATCCCGGGCGGCGCCGAGATCCCTGGCCATCCCTTGCGGCCGGACTTTGCAGACCCCGACACCGTCACAGTGTCCACAGATCTGCAGAACGCGTTCAATGTGATGTCACGCGAGGCGATGCAGGCGCGGCTCGCGGAGTCCCACCCACAGCTGCTCCCGTACTTCCGCACGGTGTACGGTCAAAGCAGCCCGCTTCTCGCCCAGCGCCCGGATGGCTCCATCGCGGAGCTCCGCAGAGAGGCGGGTGTGCGCCAGGGGGACCCTCTGGGGCCGCTCCTGTTCGCACTCACATACCTCCCCACCCTGCAGGAAGCGCAGCGGCAGGCCCCAGATACCCTGGTGATATCATGCCACGATGACACCTACGTGCAGGGCAAAGCAGACAGTGTGGTGTCCGCCGCCAATGCGATCCTCACGCGGCACGAATGCAACCGAGGCAAGACAGTTCTGTACTGCGCTGACCCGGAGAAACCGCGCCATGTGGCGGCACAGCTGCAGGCCACAGTTGCGGCGGACGGGATCATCGTGTGCGGCACCCCGCTTGGCACACCGGCGTTCGTCGGGACATTTGTGCAGCAGCGCACCCAGCTCACGGCGGACCTGGTCGACAGGCTGATGGAGCTGCCGCTGCCGGCGCAGGCGCAGTGGTCAATCCTATACCACTGCCTCCAGCACCGGGACGCGCATCTTCTCCGGAACTCGCCGTGGGGTGCGCTCCGGGACCACCTGCCTGCCGTTGAGCGCGCCACGCTCCGCGGCCTCCGCAGCATCATGGGAGTGTCCGCCCTCACTCCTGCCCAAGTCGTACAGGCGACCCTGCCCCACCGCCACGGCGGGATGGGGCTCCGGCATTACTGTGAGGACACAGCAGACGCGGCGCGTCTGTCCTCTGCAGCGCTGGCCCATCTCGCACTGGCCGGGGGGGTGGAGCGCGGCCAGCCGTTCCGCGGCGAGGCGGCCGTCGATATGCAACTGACGCTGGACCGGCTGCGCCTGGCATGGGGCGCCGCCATCCCCGGCGTAGCCGAGTGCCCCGCCGGCGTCGCGGCGTGGGCAAAGGACAACGCATCAAAGGTGAGGTTGACACAGCTGCAGAGCCTGCTCGCGCGCGCCAAGGCTGACGTTCGCAAAGCCGAGGTCTTTGCGGAGCTCGGCGCGGCCGCCGACGGGCCTTCACCCCATCTGGCAGCAGAAGCACGCGCGGCCATGGCCCGCCTGCGCAGCTGCATGGGGGCCCTCGCGTCGGCATGGCTCACAGCGTTTCCCAAACCGGTCACGTGCGGGTCTGTCCGACATGGAGTTCGGCGTGTACACTCGGCTGCGGCTCGGGGAATCCCTCCTCCCGCGCCTCGCCGATGATGGAGACTGCCCATGCGGGCGGAGCGGGGAGGCGGGCACGCACTCGCTGGTCTGCGCTTCCCTGTGGGGAACGGTCGTCGCACGTCACAACCTGCTCGTCGAGACGTGGAGGCGCGTGATCGCGCGCAGCGGCATCTCATCGGCGGTGGAGCCGCACCTGAGCAGGCTCCCAAAGGGCCTCGGTCAAGGTCTCGCAGCTCCCTCCACGGCCGGCAACGCGTCACCCTCTGCCACCTCCCCGCCCGCCAAAGCCCCGGCCGCGCCCTCAGCCCCTCTTGGCGCCCAGGCTTGGCCCCCCCTCTCCAGCGACACCTCCGCCACGCCCGCGCGCGATGACGCCGCCGCCGTGCTAGGCGCGGCTGTGCTCAGCGCCGCCGTCCTCAGCCCTCAGACCCCCCCCGGGTCCCCCGATGCGTGCCCCGCGGCACCGCGTCCAACCTCTTCCACAGCAGTCCCCCCCGATCCCTCAGCCTCCCTGGCCTCGGCCGCGCCCGCAACCCCTCTTGGCGCCCAGGTCCCCATTCCTACCACCTACGCAGCTGCTATCGTGTTGACGGATGCCGTCGAGCTGACCGGCCCAACCCCGGCATCGCCGGCCCCAGCAGGCCCCGCAGCGGCCGCAGGGGACCTCCCATGTGCGCCGGCAGCCGCCCGCACGCCTTGCGCCGGACAGCCGCACGCGAGCCCCGCGCATGACGCCCCGCCAACCATCCTCCCCAGGTCACGCGTGGGCGCCCAGCGGGGCGACATACCCGCGTTCTTTCCGGGCTCGCCGGTGATCGGCGACGTGTGTGTCACTCACCCGCTTGCAGGTTCCAACGTTCGCGCGGCTGCGCTGCGCGATGGCGCCTCGGCAGACGCCGTCAACCGGCGGAAATGCGACAAGTACGGCCGCTCGGGAGTCGGAGGGCTCAGCTTGGTCCCGCTGTCGCATGAAACCTACGGGCGCGTGGGCCCGGCGGCGTTCGCATTCCTGAACAGGCTCGCCGATGTGGCTGCAGGGGCAGGCGCGGTCTCTCGGCGGCGCTGCCTGGAGAATGCGATGCGCGACATCTCCACGACGCTCTGCCGCGCCGTTGCACGCCAGGTTCACGCCGCTGCCCCGCTGATGGCGCGTCACGCGGGCAAGGCGGTACTAACGGGACTTACGGTCCCATGTGATGATCTCTCGCCGCTCACTGGCCATCCGCCTTGAGCGGCGAGCCGCCCGCGGCGTCCTTGTCGCTCTCTCACGGGCCGGGCGCCATCCGAGGCTCGGACGCGCTGGTCGGCGGCGTGTGCTGCCTCGGCCGTGTGCCCTGACCCCCGAACACGGCGCGCCTCGGGCGTTCTCCGTTCCAAGTGGGTCCGCGGATGGGGGCGCCCCCGTGTGTGTTGTTCCGGCGCCCGGGGCTGGCCTGATCGGGGCATTGGGGCGGGGGTCCTGGGGGCCCCCGGCGGCTTCCGTGTGGGGCCGGCGCCGGCCAGGCCGCTGCATGGGGCTGCCGCTGTCGCGCGGGCGGCGGGGTCGTGTAGCGTATTGGCGTGTGGGTGTGTGTGTTGGGGGTTGGGTCTGGGCCGCGTGCGGGTGCGTGGGTGCGTGGGTCGGGTGTCAGTGTGTGGTTCGTGTGCTAGTGTGTGGGAGTGTGGGGGTGTGTGGGTGCTTGTTGTGCCTTGGCGTTGGCTGTGGCTCTCCTGCTGCATGCGCATTGCGTTTCTTGTGCTCTCCCTTTTGGTCCTGGCGGTGCTACCGGCCCCTCCGGCTTTCTCCTTTGTAACTGTTCGAATGCAAGCGCGAGTGGAAGCGTCATGCCGTAAGTTTAATTGGGCGAAATGTTAAGTATGTGTGCGGAGTACTTATGTTCGAATGCAAGCGCGAGTGGAAGCGTCATACCGTAAGTTTAGTTGGGCGAAATGTTAAGTATGTGTGCGGAGTACTTAGCACATGACGCCTGAGATGTGGGATCACACCTGCATGGTCAGTATCTGAGTCAGATACTTGAACCATGATCTTGTTCGACCTATACAGAGAGCTGGAATGTGTCTTCTCATTCGCGGGCTGGTGACTGCCACGTGTCACCCCGTGCGTGCATCCGCATGTGCACATGCCTTGTGCGCTACGAGGCACTTTCACAACAGTAACACACATCAACACAACCGCCAACACCACAACGCCTGCCGCCATACGACAGGGCCGCGCCCAACACACTGCTGCCTGAGGCCGCCCATCACGGCCGCCCGATCGCCGGGGGCCGCCCTAGCCCCAAACCCCACCCCCACCCCCACCCCCCGAGCCACAGCTGGTGCTAGCACACCACACCAGCCCGGCACACCGCCGCGCATCCTCGCCGGCCCACGCCGCACCGTACCCAGGACAATGCATCGCCCAAGCCGTCGTAGACAAATGTCGTAGACAAATACAGAGGCTACTGTTAACAGCAGTACGGTGATGATAACTACGATTACGATGAGTACGTCAACCATGATCCAGATGCTTATGCTGGAGTGAGTGTATGAGATTGGCGATAGTCAGTGCAGCATTGAATCGTGAGCATTGATTCGTGACGTGAGGTGCCTTAAGCGTTACGGGTGTACGAAATATTCCTGGAGATACGCGTGGAGATACGCGTGGAGATATAAACGGCCCATCTGGCCATCGTTGCGCGTCACAGCGAGGTGTTTCAACGCCACTGCAGGCCTGCGTTAGGCCGTGTTCAGTGGGATGCGCCTGAAATAGGACGCATGGGGTCACATTGCGTGCTGTGTTCAGACGCAATTTGGTGTTGCACCGGTGAACAACACCACGTACTGCAGAACCTGCTCGGGCACAATGAAAAGCACTCGTGCATGCTAGATGTGGTATTTGTTGACAAAATTGATGTTCTGGTGTGCTTCGCGATGATGTTCCAGTCTATCAAAGGCATGTGTCCCCGGTCGCGTCCTCGTGCAACTTGTCCCGGCAATGTGTACCCCCCTCGGGGGGGGGGGGGGGGGGGGTCACACACCCCACCGGACACCTTCGGGGACACATCACGTATCATCAAATAACTTTTAAATGCCATCGAATCAGGACAAATCATCTATGCAGCGATACTTAAACCATGCTGATATGTATAGTTCGTGCTTCGTTCAGGCCTTTTGCAGCTTTTTTGTTTACCGAGGTCAATCCACTGAACACGGCCTTATGCGTTACGTGACGATGGGTTTAGTACGGTATACTGCGCTGCCATTTTGATCAACGTAAGGGTGATTGTCGTCGTTGAGGAAGTTAACGACACACAGCGCTTGTTGTGCTCGACAATGTACAGCCATTACCATCAAGGATACACAGATTCCGCTGCGCAAATGACCTAACTATATCCTAGATTCATGCGCGCTGTCCGATGTTGTTGGCTGTGAAGACAACACCGTGAATCTCAGTGTTGCCAGCCTGGCAGCCCGGAACAAGCCGTTTCCTATTGAAAAGTTTGACTATCAACATAAAACAGATGAATTGATTGATGTCTCTCGTGGAACAGGCTGCGCTGGGCCATCGCGGTTTCCGGCGCCACGCGAACAACGTTGGAATGGGTCGACGCGAGGCTCCACGAAATATAGACAACTGCTTCAAAACATATGGACAAGTACGCGTTGGAAAGTGATAGCAGCGTGTGTATGGCAATCGTTATGCAGCTGCTGGCAACAATGGTGACCTGCCCCGCACGCGACAGACATATACTTCGGCAGGTCAGTCAACGTTCTCACTGTTGCGGACAGGCATGGCCATCCTATCGCTTTCAAACAAAATTATCAACGAAGTGCTGTTGTGTTTTGCGTCGTGGCATGAAAGCCGACCTGCTGGAACGGAGAGGCTTCCCATCGGTTCTAATGCCAAACGTGCGGTCAAATTCAATTCAAATCAAATGTGTGTTTGAAGTTGCTGTGCAAAAGTGCAACGGGATGCCGAGCAGTACAGTCGAGAAGCATGCGTCCAGTGCTACAGCGACACTAACTGACAGGGCAAATTCGCCGCGAAAGTCTTTCTTTACATAAAAGTGACAAACAAAGAATGTCTGGTGCTTCTGCTGTTGTTCTGATGCTCCTGCTTTGAGTTTTGTCGAGATTGGACGCTACCGAGGCCTCGCGAGGGTGGCGTGGTGTACAACAGTCTCGGAAAATAACACGGTGATCGTCATCACGTTCGCCAAGAATTCACATGTTGCCCGACTTTACTTCAGGGGCGAGTCAGCCGTTGCGGTTCGGATCTCTTGATCGAGGATAGTGTCGGTGACTGGTTTGTAGTTCGTGCTGGTTGTCTGCCATACGGCGGCCCGAGCTTTTGCAGTTTGTATACATTGTTGGTGACGGGGATGCGCCACCTTGCATGGCTTCATGTGGTCATCATCCTTCAGCAATGCATGGTGTATTGATGATGTCTAAGCAATATGCGCCAACGAGCGTTGAACTGCGTACTCCCACTCGAATGTCGATGCGACTCAGTAATCAATCTGTACAATCCCACGAAGCATACGGGGTTTTGTCGCGTCCAGAATACATGGGCCATTTGCTGATCATGCACACGGCTGGCGAGCTCGTTGTTTTCTGCAGGCCGTGTACTTGGTCATTTCAAGCTGCAGAAGTTGTGACCCATTACAGCACTTGCCGATTTCGCAGAATCTGACTAGCGTGCATGTCTTTGCGCAGGATTGCGCTGAAATGTGAATTGTTCTTCGTTACCCTCTGGGCGTCGGTGTGCTCTCAGCTAGACCTGAGATGATCGATTGTGAGCACCGATCATTCATCGTTGTCTGGAAGGAGTATTGCGCTATCAAGTGGATTGCTTGTCTGTAACAGCGTCCTTGTGACGCCTGTCTCGCAGCTCTCGAGTGAGATGCAGCACAAATTTTGACCAATTTATGGCTGTGCTTTCATCCCAACGGACTATAACTCCCATATTCTATGGTATTCTAGTCCTTGAACGTGCATTTGGTGCAGATTCTGTGGGTGGTCTGGGCAGGCCCTAGCATCTCACCTACCTTCGCGGTGCTGGGCCATGCGACGACATTTCGAATCACTGTGCGATTTTGGGATATCAACTCCTCATGTGGTCACGGACTCGTGAGACTGTCAAGGATCATGGGTGCCAACCAGGTATTCATGCAGGACGTAGTACACCCTTACACAATATGCACTGCAATCTTCCCGGACGCCACAAAGCAGGCAGTGTACGCCGCAGTCGGAAACCAAGATGCGCAAGGCGAACGGGCAGCCTCATGTGTTATAGATGCCCCAGAGATGTCCTCAGACCTACACGCTGTGGACGCTCGCATACAAATCAGTGGTGCAGCTGGTCCCAGGGGCAAACTGCAGACTGGGGACGAATACGTGATGCAGTTCATCCAGCCGCCTGCTGTTCTGGACAGTCACGTGCACTATGATGAGAGCATCAAGCCTGGATACTACATCAGCGTCTCGTTGCAAGATAGCAATGGTATGAAGAAGGTGTGCACGCTGTTTGTCAGAACCAGAAGGTGATGGGAGGCTTCCCACTGCACTCTCCTGCTGTCCAGAATCAGCATGCAAGCAGACTGTCGTGAAGTGCAGCCGCGATGCAAGCTCGTGAAGCTAGACGAGGTACAGAATGAGACAGGTTGCAGGTGAAGGAGCGCATCAGTTCAGCTCTGCAGCTGGAGCTAGACATGTCCGTCATCGGTCTGAATACTGTTTCCCTGCCCGGTTCAGTGAAATTTGCAAAGAATTCTGCAACAGCCTCATTTCGACTGCCGCAGCTGCTTCCAAATGGCCGGTACCCCTGTGTCATGACGATCAGTGGACACCCAGTCCGCTTAGCGCAGCTGCAACCCAGCAGCCCAGAAGAAGGGCCCCAGACACGGGCACCGGACCGCTTCAATTCATCAGAGACCGCTGAGGCTACGCCGCTGTTACAGCCGGTAGAGCACTACACGTTCATGGTTTCTGTCAGTGTTCCGACCGTCATGCTGGCGCCTGCTGCTGTCTCCATTTTGGACCTCTCCAGCTGTGACAGTGTGCAAGGCGACGAGGGCTGCGGCGACACAGGCGAGGCTGGCGGTCTCGATGCGGGGCGGCGCTCGGCACAGCTGTGGCTGAGCCTACAGGGCGAACAGGTCCATGGGCACGCATCAGCACTGTTGGCGATTTCTATTGGCAGCGTATCTGTCACGGAAGCAGCCATCATTGCAGCCGTGCGGGAGCGCGACGTGCTTGTCACAACAGATGAGATGGTGATGCTGCCGCAGCCTTCCCTGCTGGAGGGTGGGGTTTCCCTGCTGTGGGTGCAGTGGGATGAGACTTCTAGCCTCTCGCGGCGGTTGCTATTCCATCACTCGGACGATCCGTACCCTGACGAGGGGTATTTCGTGCGGGTGTTCAGAGCGATTGCTGCGTCGGTGGACCGGGGAGTACAGTCAGCATGGGTTGCACCTCCTGGCGGCGACGTGGCAGGGCGCCCCCCTGTGTTCTCCGCACACGGCCGGCTCGTCGCTCACCGGGGGGATAACGTGTCCTTCCGGGTACAGCGCCAAGGCCCGCCGTCCGAGCGGGAGTCCCGGGTGCTGTGGCGACTTGTGTACCTCGATCCAGCATCGAAGAGTGAGCTTGCCAGGGGGGTGGGGGGCATGATCAGCGACGGCACGGCTTCGGGAAAGGGGGTCAATGCTCTGAAGCGGGCAGGCATGGTGAAGTGGCCGCCGGGAGAGACAGAACAGGTGGTGCAGGTGGACGTCCCCGTGGTGTGGGATGCTGTGCCGTACACGGCGCGGTGGATGCTAGCGGTGCGTTTGAGTGCTCGCCAGAATGGCGCAGTTGTCAGCACCGACCTGGTCGCACCGTCGGTGCCGCCGGTGACGGCCCCTCCCACAGTGGCGCCACCTTCTCAGCACATGACTGACCAGATGAACGGCATCTCGTCGGTGGTCGCTGGGGACACGGATTCAGAGGCAACGGCGGTGCATGCCATCGTGTATGGTGCACCAGAGGGCACCTGTGCACCATCGACGGCTCGTGTGTCCGGCTCTGCTGTCGAGCCACCTATGGCGATCGGCCTGAGTGGCACGCATGCAATCCGGGGTATTTCACTGCAAGTGTCTCGGCAAGAGGGTGCCGCTAGAGGGGCAGGGCGTAGGTTTGTGCAGACCGCGCCACCGTTTGATGGCCGCGCCCGCGTGTACTCTGCTCTAGTACCATTCAGCATGCCACATGCGGCGGTAGCCGTGAGTGCTTCTGTGGCAGAGATGCTGTTCCTGCAGGGATGTGGCATCACCACGCAGGCTGCTGCGCCACAGACGCTAAACGCGACATCTGCTTCAGGCGTCGTACACCACGTGTGGCCCCTCGAGAGGCCATCTACGGGCTCCAAATGCACAGCTGTGGTTCACTCCTGTACAGGCACACACTCTGCTAAGGGGGCATGCCCGAGAGGGGCCAGAACGGCCAGTGTTCAGGTGCACTGGCTGGATGACCCAGCATTCGCGCAGATAGATTCGGTGAACGTGACAGTCGGTGGCAAGACCGGGCAGGTCTGCAGCTCAAGGAGCGCTGTTCAGCCGCAGGCGTGCGGTAGCGAGTCTGCGATTCGGCCAGCCACGGACTCTGACAATGGCCGCTGCGCCGTCAGCGCGTGCCAGCCGCATACCTTTGTGAACACATCACTTGTGTACCACCGCAGCGAAACAATCAAGATTGCAGTGCAACCCAGACAGAGCGGTCGCGTCGCATCGGTGTCAATCGGACAGCGCGTATTCCGGACGTCTGCGGAGGGCGAGCTGGACCGCGTTGGCGTGTCATTCAAGCTGTTTGACGCGTCAGACCGCCTGAGCCCATTTGTGCCATTCTTCATCCGCCAGCGCACTCGGGACCGCACGATGCTCGACGTTCCGATCATGCTGGCACTCGCCGACGGCATCACCGCGGTACCATACACGCTTCTGCTCGACATCGCCGTGCTGCCGCGGCGCGGCGCCGCTCCGCCCCAGCAGCCCCCTGCGTTTGACAGCGTGGCGGCCAATGGCGGGGCGGACCCTGTGAGCGTCGAGGTGGTGGCCGAGAGCGGACATGTATTCTTCCTGACGGATGGCATTGCGACCGCCGAGGCGCCAATTGACGTCACCGCTGTTTCACTGGGTCAACGACGCTTGCTCGACGTCAGCATGGCAGCGCCTGGGCATCAGGCGTGGCTCGAGGACCCCCTTGACAACCCCCAGTGCGAGGCATGTCCTGAAGGTTTCTTCTCCAACAAGTGCGATCTTGCAGCAATCCCAATGGTGCTTCTGTGTAGTGGTCAAGCTTTTGTCGGTGCTGCCTGACCATTCTGTAACGATGATGCAGTTCAAGTTGCGATCTGTGCTGCCTGTTGATGTGTGCGGGTCCGGATGGCAGTACCTGAGGGGCTGTGTGCCGTATGCAGTGTGGACGTGATGTGCATGCGGTGCAGCCCTGGGTCGTGTGCGCCATACCGGGGCATGACTGCGTGCTCCACCTGCCCGCCGGGGTCCTATGCGCCGGTTTATGGCGCATCCTCATGCTTGCCTTGTGTGCATGGGTCGTATGCACAACTGTCTGGCTCTGTAGCATGCCGGCTGTGCCCATTTGGGTACACCACGACTTCCGATGGGGCGGCGGTATGCGACCGGGCAGTTCAGCAGACGGTGGCCTTGGGCAAAGAGTACGCACTGGCTGTATCGTTCTCTGTGAGGCTCATGGGGATGAGTTTCGATGACATACCGCAGCGGACGGGCGTCCTGGGGTCCGCTGAGGATATTTTGCAGTTCCTGGTTTCCTTGGACTCTGCAGCGGCCTTCCGGGTGAGCACGGCAGATGTGCAGGTGTGAATTAGCTCCGTGTGCTGGAGGCACAGAGGGCTTATGAATGGTCAGCGTGCCTGCCTATGTGTCCACATTGTCGGCACACCATCCTCATCCCTGAGAAACACCTGGACTATGCGTGGGCAGGTATCGTCTATGACTGAGTTGAGACCGCGAATGCTGCGGATCAACGTGACAACGAACATTGCAATTGATGCACCCAAGAAAGCCAGTCAGGAGGAGCTTGCTCGAGCTGTGTCACTGGCGCAGCTGTCAAAAGACTCGGGCATTGGTAACCTGACGTGGGATCATACCACCGAGGCCCTGGGAGCAAGCGCAGTCACGGAAGGCAAAGTCGAGACTGAAGTCATCAAGCCCAATACAGAGCGCCGCGTATCCTGGAAAGTAATTGTCATGCCAATCATCGCTGGTGCGATTCATGTCACTGCATTGCGTTCACCCTCACGCTATACCATGCCACCACAGCAATAAAGGCTCTCCCATGCAGGTTTGATCATTCTGGGCAGCCTGATGTTCTTGAAGATCTCAAGAAATAGTGTTCATGGGCTGGAAAGGGTCACACAGACGCCGTCAACATTCATTGCTCTGGTTATGGGGGCTGCCCGCGCAGCAATGTGCCCCGCATCGCGTCACCATGCACATCACTTCAGCGACATACGATCTGATGCCCTGAGTGACTTTGGGGACAATCTTCCAGTTGATATGAGGCCTAGGGACAATGGCAAGCGTGTACTGAGCATCAGCTGCACTGATGGCATAGAGCTCAATCCACGTCCCAACGGGGACACGCGGAAACGGCCTGTGAGCGATGCAGATCACTTTCCGCACTAATTCATTTTCGGATGACCTGTTCCTGTAACATCGTCACCAGAGTGTGCTTGCACTGAGCCAATCTTTCTGCTGCAGCACTGTGTCAATGCTTGGTGTCAATGCTTGGTGCTGTTGGGCTGCACTCCTGATGCACGAGTCAATGATCTCATGCCGAGCCTGTACCACGATGTAATCGGGTACAGATGAAGTTTTTTTTCGTCCTGTACTGTCAAGACTGTGCATCAGCAATGAGCTATGGCAATGCTACGCATGCCTGGAGCGGGTTTGATTGATTTTTCACAGCTAATCAGACCAGGAGCTTCCCATGCCACTCCTGTAGAAGCGTCAACATACTACCCCGCAGCCAAAGAACACACATCAACCTGATTCTCAATACGACATACCCACATATAAACACAGCATACCAGGCATCGCTGTATTGTATGATTGACTGTGATGATGCATGTAACAATTTAACTTCAATCTGGCCGTTGCCAGAGCACATGAAATAATCAGCTATAGTTCACACAGCTTTTGTACTGCGTGTGAGGTACCTTGCAATAAACTCACTGTCAACCAGCATCATCAGCCACTGCTCATGCACGAGCTGCAGCTGCATTCATTCCCCGGATTCGGACATATTGCTGACGCCGCATTGCCTCCTGCTGAGCAGCTTGGTGCTGCCTCATCTGCCGATACTGTCCACATTCTGGTACCGGGCAGTTTTCTTTGGTGCACCGCTTCGCATGCAAGCTCAGCAGGCACATCAGGTGCCGGCAGTAGCTGCAGTTTCCTTGCGTGCGCTTTGTACACGTCTGGTAGTGCATGTGCAACTGTTTCACCTTGCGACAGCTCTTGCTGGCACAGTTGGGATTGTTGCAGCTGGCGGCATGCTCCAAGAGCATCATCGTGCGCCTGAGCGTTTCTGAACGCATGCGCCTCTGCTCTGGAGTCAGAGCTTGCTGCAGATGATTCTCCACCTTGGATCTCTGCACCGTCACGCGCGAAATTGACCACCCAAACCAGTACCACTCATCACTGGAACAAGTTGAACAGTATACAACAGAAGAGCGCATGGAGGAGCTCACCACCAGGGGATGAGGGTGCTCCTTGTGAGCGCCACTGTCATAGCACTTCACGCACAGCTCATACTCCGGACAGTCCTTACACCGCCAGCCTTCGTTTGGCTTGATCTCACAGCCACACTTTGAGCAGGAGCTGCTGATTGCTTCTGGATCAGACGGGTTATGCAGGTAGTACAACGTGATCATCGTCGAGTATTTGGCTCGGCGCAAGGTGTCAAACTGCAAGAACTTGCTTTGGCACAGGGACAGATAGCTGGTGCGGCTATCAAAGATCTCGCATGTCATCTCTGCATCCTGCACACAAAGGATACTTTCGGCTCAGATGCAGTAGAAACCACGGCCAGGCCGAATGTGAGAAGCACGGAATTGTGGCATACTTTGTCCTTCATCGACGGACCGCATCGCATGCAGTCATGCATGTCCAGGTCCAGCGTTGTAACCTGCTTGGGCAGGCGGCATGTCTCATTGTTCAGCTCCGCGGCCTGTGCTGAAGCATAGCACTTCTTGCAACACGCAAACCGGCGTGGGATGTCGCAGCGCTCCACACCGTCCACCGCAAGCTGGATGCCGTCAAATGACTTGCTTTTGCTGTCACTCTTTGGCAACAACGCCTTGTCCTTGTTGAGGGTGTACTGAACCTTCACCCCGCCACCAAGCTGTCAGCAATATAGCAAAAGGACATGCAGGAATCGAAAACAGCACATCAGAACTGATTGCAATGTGCAGCGGCGGTGGTGAATGGTGCGCACCCCATCACAGTACTGCGCACACAAGCTACACGGTGTGCGGAAGTGCGCGACAATGAAGTCGTCTTTCATGCCGTTCTGGTGCGACCCGATGGTATTCTCCACCAGGCGCTGCATCAGCTGGCCGTCCAGCGTCGAAGGCACATTCAGCCGCTTGCCCTTCCCAGATGTGGCGCGCATTTTGCTGACCTTCTTCCCATCTGCAGCCTGGCATACGTCAAGCATACGGCAGGTCAGAATTCCACTGAACTGCTTTTACATCATGAGCGGAAGGTGCAACCAAAGACGTGATCAGGGTTGTCTCAGCAGCTGGCGTGCGCTCCTGCTCACATCAGCTGGAAGAGAAATGTCTCAGCAGCGGAGCAGTGAATCGATCAGGGGGTGCTAATGATGATGCACAGGTATGTGGAAAGTTGCATACTGTTGGTTGCGGCACCCTTCTCAATCTCCATGAGCTGGGCCTCTGCCTCTCCCGGCCAGAAATCTCCATCAAAATATGGAAGCATACGCGACGTTGGCTCCATCATTGCATGATCTTTCCCACCAGGTAGGAAGGTGTCAAACATTGTTGACCTGAACCGGACCAGGCCACGTGTTTCTGCTTTATCAAGCAGAGAATGATACCAGTCACGGAGCTTCTCTGCCTTCGGCGTCTTTTGCCGCGATGGGTGGCAGTACAGCACATAGTCATCACCCTGCACGCCTCCGCAATGACAGTTCCAGAGCAGGGGGATCGTCTCCATGTGGAGGCAAATGGCCGACGAACAGCCATGACTGGATGACAGCCTTGAAGGCACAATTTTGGCGGCTGAGAAACAGGATGCCTGAAACAGCGATTTGTCTGATGCCCAGCAACGCCAAATCTACAGAATTGTGGTCAACAGAGCGTGGCTTGAGGTGGGGCATGCACTGCAGAGCGTAGGGGTGAAGGGGGCTCACAGCAACTGGAGGGCAGCTCCAGATGTACATCGCATTCATGCCGAGCTTCACAGCCTGTTGCATGTAGGCCAGCAGCACCTCATGGTACACATGTGTGCGCAGGGCCTGCACGCCCCCAGAATCTTTGCCCTCAGGCTGGAAGTATCGAACTGAATCTAGATACGACAAGTACACTGTGTTCTTGTTTGGCGCAGGGGCGTCCTCGCCATATTCCTGCAGGGCAGATAATAACTCACGCCCGCACTGTCCAAAGTAGCACATTTGCCTCACATCGCCCCATGATGGCACAGATCCAGATTGGCAGAAGGCATGGCAGCATACTTGAACATAAACGATGAAAAGGAGGACATCAACGCCCTCGATCCTCTGGAACAGCAGGATGACCTTCTGCTTGTATGGGAAGTGCGCAGGGTATCGATGAGAGGAATTGGCTTGCAAGTACTTCTGCTTCACATCAACAGCCTTGCGTGTGATGTTGATGACTCGGATGGTGACTCCTGTAACTATCTGCACAGGAGCCCCGGCCGCGGACTCCTTGCGTTGCCTCAAATCGTTCTCCAATTGCATGTTAACCTGCAGTCAGTAAAGGGTCACAAACCTGCCGGATCCGCCTGAATACCTGAAACAAGGGTGCCCGGCTCCGCCTACAGCAGAGATACCGACCGGGCTTGTATACAAAGGTATCATGCAGACCGCCCACAGCAATGTTTCACAACTGTTCATGCATCATGCCATTTGAGTACCGGTGCACAGGCGTCAGCTAGAAATGAATGGCACATGGCGGTGGCATGTACGGGCATGACAGCTCGCAGGCAAAACCAGGGCGTACGTAGTCTTCCATGTGGTCTGAGAGTTCGGTGCGGGGTAGGTCCTCTGCGGAAAGCATGCTCTGCGGACGCTTGTGGACTGGCGTCCACGTGCCAGCACGCTGCATGTCCTTCAGGCACCAAGGGCATAGGAACTTTGTATCGTCCTTATTGCTATGATTGTTGAAGAGACCGCACACCATGTGCACCCAGCGATTGCAGCCGTCACATGCAACCCAGTGCTCAGCAGCAACCTCCACGTTTCGCTGCTTCTGGGGGCTCACGACCGCATCTTTCTTGACCATTGTGTCATGTACACGGATATGCTCACCAGCATTGGTGAAGCATGCATTGCACCAGACAGCCTGCGGTGTCTGGCTAGAGTGGTACCATGCCTGCTTCTTGATCTTCTGCCCACACGATGCACAGTTCTTTGGCGTTGGCTCAAAGTACAACGGGTACGTGGCGCGGCAAATGTCACACGTGTCCTCCATCTCCATGACTGCAGGGTCTGCAGCACGCTTTGGTGGCGGAGACTTCTCCATGTCTTTTTGGCATGATTCGACATGATGATCCAGCTGATCCTGTGTGAAGGTCTCTAGCAGACTTGCCCCAAGCTTGGTCTGTAAGCAGTAGCGCAATGAGGCTCTGATACGCATGATGCAGTGCAGTACACACTTACAGTTTGTGGGATCTGACAGATGCATCAGCGATAGCAGAAGGTCGTGTGCTTTGTAAAATCAGAGTTCCGCAGCATGCACTGCTTACTCGCTCAGCCAATCCAGCACCAAGCATGCATCACACCTTGATTTGGTCCATGTCTGCCCGTTGCCTCTTGATTGAAGGCTGCGCAGGCATACCAGCCGGGTCTACCGGGGGTACCGAAGAATCCATGCCCGATGAGAGCACCGGCACATCTGACCGTGGCCGAGCAGGTCCATGCTCCGGAACCGCTGCTGGTGGTGCAGGCTGCATCGGCACCAAACCGCTATTTTGTCGAGGATCAACGGTCATGCCCATTGAATGACCTGGAATCTGCATTGGAGAGACCATGCCATTGTTGGGCTGCGCAATATACCCGTTCTGTGGCGTGTACATGCTGGATGCTGTGCCCGCCTCTGTGGGAGCCTGCTTGATCGGCACGCAGATCGGACACACCGCGGACTCGCATTTTTGGTAGTGCCGAAGTAGATTGCGGGAATGTAGACATCGCGGGTAGTTGCAATTCTGATCCTTGCAATTGGTGATGTGATTCCAAAGGTCCTTGCCTGTTGTGCAGCTGGCTCCGTAATTGCAATTGGAGCTCGTGCACTTCGCACAATGCCGCAAGAACATCAGCATCCGTCGTTGTTTTTGCAGTCTGTCCCTTTGCACAGGCTCGGGAGTTGCGCTAGTGCTAGGCACTCGCTGGGGTGCTGCGGGCGCTGCATAATCGAAGCCGCGCAGTGATATTGCCGCTATTCACAATATCATTTTGAAACTGAGACTGCTTCTGAGCATTGCATGCAAGCGTAAGGGACCATACCTGCTGCTGGCCGCTGCACGTTCATGGGCTGTGCTACGCCGTTCACCGGTACCATGCCAGATGCCTGCACAAGATCACGCATAGTCGCCATGTGTTCTTTACTTGTTATCCAGTGGCATGTCGTGGAACACCCACGAAATAATCAGGAAATGCTCGCGGAGTCAGTTGCGACAAAGCAGACCGATGATGAGCAAACCGGTGTATGAAGCAATCAAAACTCGCCTGTATTGCATTTTGCGTCGGCTGTACTGCGCCAGCATCACCATGCCCATGCTGCCATGGATGCGCTCCGTTGCTTCGCGGCCCAACACCATCTAGTCCAGGAGTAGATATCATATTCATCCGATCCATATGCGCACCATTGTAAGGTGCTGCGCCATTGTTGGCAGTAACACCAGGCGCCGGAATCATCATCGTGCCGTTGGAAGGCCAGCTGTTGCCGGAGGTCGCACCGGCTTGTGCGCGGAAGGGATTTCCAGTTGTGCCTGCGATCACACCAACATGAGCAAGTGTAATGATACTAGCGTGTTCTAGGGCATCCCGAAAGAGCAATCAGGGATACACACCTGGATGCCTTGGCGCGCTAACAGATCCATTTTGTGGCTCCGCCGGACCATTCCGCTGTTGAATAGTCCGAGCGGCTTCTGTCAATCTCCCATGCAGCGTTCCCACATCTTGGTACTGCTCCTGCAAAGCCGAGGGGGTGGTTCGGCGAGCAGCATGCAATCGCGAAAGCCAGAGTAGCAATACGCACCAACGATGATGCTCGCTGGTAAAGTTCTTCCTCTAAACGCTTTGCATAGCCTACTAGACGCCTGTCGTCACTGCTGTTCGCCTTCTCCTTGCAGAATTTGTATCTGAACCAATTTCACTGTTAGATGACCAGTTGAGGCTGCTTTTGGCCAAACCAAGACCACTAGGACGCACACATTTTAGACAATATCTCTTTCCGCAGGTCTTTATCGGTGTGCGACTGCCAGGTTCTCCAAGGAGACGCGCTCCCATGCGCACGCTGCATTATGGCTTCTGCCCACCGCTAAAGACGTCCATCATTGCATGTTAATATGAACGATGCCCTTAAAAGACGCCCAAAGTTCATTGTTACATGCTGATGAACTCCAACGTATCCGAGACAGGCTTAAATTGTCAGGCTGATTCCCCGGAGCCACGGCATGAAACGCAGACCAAAATCATTTTGCGGAGAAGATAGGTATTATAATCGCACCGCTTCACACTCCAAAACAATCGATCTCGTGTAGACAGTGTTCTGGTTCAGAGCACGTGCATCCAGCAACGCTCGAATGCGTCATTAATGGCTGAAGTGCGATCGCCGCCGTGTAGGTTCGCCGCCAGCGATGTCAGCACGAACTGTTCATCAGGATCGAAGGCCACAGCTATGCTCAGTATTCCGGGATTGAGAACGGTCTCCACGTTGCGGTGCGGCGATAGATCAAGCGGTATAATTGATTGATACAAACATCTGCTGCAATCGTGTTGCCGTGAACAATAGCTACGCACCCTCGCCTTGATGTGAATCCTTGTCGATGGCGGCACAGACTTGATTTTTATGCCGCTGATAATCACTTCGATGGTTCTGCGACGGCCGGCGTCCTTTGGGTGCTGTGTTCAAACGCACGATGTGGGTTCAGCCGGCCTGTTTTCGCATCGTGCAAAAGAGCCACACATTTCGGAGCGGATTCCAACATCATGCGAATGTCTGTTTCTAAGTGAGTTTTTTTTAAAGCGAATGACGAGTCGTGCCTAGTGGACAAAGTGCGACTTGCCATGTTCTGAGGATATGCTGCAGCGCTCGTGGACAGCCATGACCATGCGGACTGTACATGTCCATCAAATCAAACCACTATTCGCGAACATAGGGCCTAGCACTGCCATCAACAAAGCCCATTCCACCGAAATGGCTGTACGTGGATCTTCACCCAGGGCAGGTAGGCGGCGTTCTCATTGTAACTGGAACGCTTGCAAGTGCACAGTACATGCCGTGCAGAGCTAAGGGCGCCTGGCGGAGACCAGAAGTTGCTTAATTCCTATGCAAAATTGATCTTCTGCCACTGTCGGAACGGATGATAAAGATAGGGCATTGCGCAGCGTACTATATGACTGCGTACGTGCAATACTCTACCAATATACAAGAATGGTGATACTGCTGTGGGTCTCGTGACGAACCGCTGGCAGTGCAGCACAAACTTGCACGCCCCGACCCTCTCGTCCCGCCCGCAAGCGATGTGCGCAACAAGCTGCAGATCAGCATCAGAACGGTCTACGTCGACGCTGACAATGTATGAGATGCTTTGGTGCGCAGAGGAAGGCCACAGTCCTATTCGGTGATGTCGGAAACGGTGCGCTGTGTCGACGCCAGTTCAGGCTCCTTCGCCCAGCCAACACTGTCGATTGCTCAAGAGTATGTACATTGTTGAACGTGTGCCACTCGTGCAATGTACATGCAAAGTGGTCGCGTGTATCATGCTGTGGTGATCCCAATCGATACATTTGCGGACGGGACTGCTGGTCCACCCTCTTGCCACCTTCCTCCATGAGCGTGCTCGTACGCCAAACATGACAGGCCTGGGGGCGCCATGCCGCTCCATCTGAAGTTCAGATGAAAATTGTGGCATCTGAAGTCGTCGCTGCTGTGCGAGCTATCAGCTGTGGAATGAGTGGCAGTGGACGTGGCGCTGATGTTTCCTGTCCATGTTGCAGACACATACGTTGTCTGATCCCCCGCCGAAGGACGGAATGTGACGTATATGTTACGTTCGATTGGTGTCCTTAGTACTTTTTGCAGCAGGCATCGAGCACATCGGCGCCCACATTGGCCACAGGATCAGTCGTGGAAGGCAGATCAATTCGTCAGCCATGCCCGGGCGTCGGGCTGGAAAGATTCCGGCTCTCAAAGATATAAACGGTGTCTGTCCCGGATTTCTATGGTGGATTTGGGCAGACACACCTGGGCGTCAGCGACTGCGGGGAGTAAAAGTCCCGGATTCTGTGATAATGATTAACGGCACGGCATTTCTTCTGGTCTGTATGCTCGCGATTACACGACACGTATCCGCAGCGGAAGGTCTACCCGAGAGGAAGTTCGGGCAGCACGTTATTACCTATGCTGCCCTCATTTCAGTCTTTGATACGTATATGTATGATGCTTTTAGAACTGCAATGCAAATTGATCTGTTGCAGGCAGAGTGAAGGCCTGGGTGTTTTATTCAAAGAAAGAAGGTCGGGTGCGGACCGCAGTGCTATCGCTACAGTTGCCTGCCTGTTCTTTAACAGGATGGTGTGCCTACCCTGCTGCCAGTACTGATCATCAGCGCCATCGTGATCATCAATTTCTGTATTCCAGATCTTGTCGAAGAAGACTCAGAACATAACCACTCAAGGAATCTGGGACGCATTCTGTGGAGGAAGTCGGAGTTATGACTGTGTCGCTTCGTTCACTAGTGCATACCAGCCAGTGCATTTGCCACCTTGCCCAAACTGGATTGCTCATGGAGTTGCAACCACGCGTATGGCCGTGGATCGCCATGTGCAGTACTTCAGTTCCAAGGGACTCAGCTCATTCCTGAGATTGGTATCACGCTCCCGGACATTACAGTATCGCTGCATTGTGAAGTCACTTTGTGCATGGCTAAGGTTGAGGTTTGATTGGACACATCTGGTTGCACACTGATTGTCTGTGGTCACAGGCTGAAAAGCACTCCGAGGTGGACAAAGCATGGGAACTCAAGCTAAGTAAAAAGTATAATGATTTGGCGGGTGGTGGCGGACAATCGATTTGGAAATTTGAGGACAGCAAGCGGCCCGCCGCGTGGGAGGCAGCCTACTCAGATCAGAACACACCACATGCATTTACAGGACTGCTGCAGAGGTTCCAACATCCCATGGGCGACCGTAACCATGAGATTATATGCACTGTGATGCCCAATGTGCGCCTCTGACGCTTTCAGATTTGGGCTTAGCTGCGCCGCAGTTCTTTCGCTGACTCTGATGATCATGCTGACTTGTACATTGTGGACAGATGTTTCTTTGCGAGAGGCAAGCTTGCAAGTACAACATCTCTGCACAAGGCCGCTCCATGATTCACAAGTTAGATATACACTCTGGTACAAGCAATGTGATCACGGACAATTTGGCTGGATCGCCGACCGCCAGAATATTGGAAGATCTGAGCCGTTCTATTCTCAATCATGTGTCCGCTGTGGCATGTGCAACGACGATCGAGAAGTGCTGCTTTGCCTACAGGGTGCTTTGCTGCTTGTTCGCCGTTTTGCACTAGGCTGTATATTCACGAACACTATGTTTTCAGCTTCGGTGAGCTGTGTGCAGCTTCTGCCTGACAGCTCACCGGTCCTCTTGGGATGTAACTATCTGCGCACGGACTCAACCAAGGCATTCAAGATTAACTCTATGATCAGCCACTCCACCAGGAAGCTTCAACACGGCCGCGCTCGATCATTTGCGCGGCTTGTCTCCGGGCCTCAACACCCGGAAGCATACAGCACGCTTTCCAGAGCTGATATGGAGGAGCCCCTGAACATCTCTGACGATGGCCAGACATTCACGTGTGCAATCACAGGTGCTTTCACGAGATACATTGTTGTGCCATCGTCTTTATTCAGCACCAGTCCAAGTAGCCTAGTACTGAACTGCATGGAAATGAAAGTGTTGAGAACATCATTGCCTTGAACGGGACTGTCGACTGTTTGAGAATGATGGACTCTGCAGGTGAAGAAACGCCTATACGTAAGGGCCACAAAGTGACGCTGAAGCAGTTGTTGGAGTGGGAAGCCCACCAGTCTGAGCCAGCAAATGAGGAATTGAATTATGTGCCACTTGTTGTGCAGCGGGCTGTGCCGGGCATAGATGGATCCCAGTTTCAGTTCCTCAGGGAGCAAACTCATTTTTTGCTGAGCTGGGCATATGTTCAGGAGAAGCCAGCACTACAACTGCTGCGCAACTCCCTGGAGGTAGGTCGTCTGGTACCATAGACGCTTAGGCTTCTGAAAGCTATATGATCAGGAACAGCTTGGCTGGGACCAAGTTCGATTTTTTATTTAGATTTGTAGCAGTTGCAAATAACAACTCATACAGAACTAGCCGTGTGCTCCTGGACGCGTTTTGTGATCTTTGATGCATGAACCCGGAATTAAAACAAGCTATGCATGCAGGCATTTGATGCGATGGATGCACGCCAGAAGGTCAAGGACACATTTGCATTGAAGCGGCAGTTGCGGGAGATCCAGCGGTTAGGGATGCCCCTGCCACGAGGAGCCCGGCAGGTGCTACACAGTGGTGAACAGGCCGCGGCTCGCCCAAATACCTGTCCAGCGAGCACAGCTCGCAGCCCCATTCATGCCGCCATGACAATCATGCCTCTCCACACTGGCGCCTGGGTTCGTGATGACTTTGCTGCATCCGTTCCGGTGCTGGACCTGGGGAAAACTGCTCCAAAACAGAAGCAGCCCAGAGATCAATGGAGGCCGAGTGTTAGGGATGCAAGTGTGGGGCAGGCTGAATTTGTCCCTGAATTTCTCCTATCGACAGCCACAGAGCATGTGGCGGGTGGCCAAGCAAGCAAGCAAGAACGTGCAGCAGTGACCTGGAGAACCACGCCACCGCTGGTGTCAGGCATCCCCCTTGCTATGTCATACAATGCAGCTATGATGGCTGTCGACCCCATCACATCCATACAAAGTAATGTTGGGCATGATCGGGTACAGAAGGGTGACGAGGCCTCAGCGGCCGACACACAATTACCATGTCACCAACTGCAGCCCTGTCATCCACACACAGGAGCCCCATTTGCGTGCCTGATCGACGAGGAAGGACCAGAAAAGCATACTGCAGCCTACACCGCTGCATATTCGGAGGCTGCAAGGACTTGTGTCACCTTGGAACGGGATGGTAGAGCACGTGAGCTTGACGATCAAGCTATTGGCCCGCTAGATGAAGAGAGTCAGAAGCTAGCAGCAGTGAGCAAAGGTCTACTGAAGCGCGCTGCTGACTTGCTTGGCCAGGCGGAGGACTTTCAGCAGGCCGTTGGACAAGCAGCTGGGCAACCACCTGACTCAGAGAAATTCCATGTAAGCCAAACTGGCGTGGGTGCAACCTCTTCAACTGGGATACCGAAACAGCATGAACTGACACAAGAAGAAAACGGCCTGCTCCAGGATCTGATGGCTGCTCTTTAGTCCTGGACATGGTCTAGTGTGTCATCAGTCGATGTGTGGTGGCCGAATTTGACCGCTATGTAAGTCATGTCTGCGCACAGGTGCAACTGCCCTGACCTCTACCATGAGAGTTTCTTTGTTGTGGGATTTGGTCCTGTGGATTTCTCATGCAGCAGGCTTCTCACAGATGCAAGAAGTGACGAGGTGTCCACCGGGGAGCCGACGACCACCTGGACGGAACACAGAACGTACGATACCCTGGCCTTGCCAAGCATCGGACGCGCACGGCACGCTCATTTTCGGATGCATACGTGAGGCGACTGTGTCTGCCGTGTGACGCATATGTCGCTTCTTACCTTTGGTGCCATCGCGTTCATGAGTGTTGCTTCTATTTCGAAAGGCATTGACAGCGCAAGTCCCCAATCATGATGCCAGGCGTCAACATACAGAGGCGAGGAACAATTGGTAGCAGAATTCCACCTTCCGTACGTCAAACGCGGAATCTGTGCTGCCATGTAGCGATCAAGGTGCCAGACTGGGTGAACGAGGTGTGCCGCCTGAAGTGAGGGTGTGGCCGTTCTGTCTAATCTACCTGTATGTCGTCATTGCTGCTATGCTTTACACATCTCACATTCAGCTGTCCTTGCCTGTTTGCGTCACCTTGGCCCGCCTATCGTGCTAGTGCGTTCTGTCCGCGCCACCGCCAGTGTCTGAAGATGGACGCATCGACGCGATTCGCTGCAGCAAAGCATGAGAGTATTGCGCAGCCCCTGACTTACTGTTACTGGGATCGCGCAAGTCATCATGCAAAAGGCGTCTGGAGCTATCAACTCCGCCATCATTGCGTGCCAAGCAGACTAAGCCTCAAAGTTTTGCTGTCCAGGTATCCCCACGAGGAGATCATGTATACGTCAGAGTCCAAGATGCTGAAGAGCAGACGATGGGAGGTGTTTTGCTTCCAGGTTCTGCGCAGCAGCGGCCTACTTCTGGACAAGTCGTCTCCTTAGGGGATGGAAGGACACCAGCAGGCCAAACAACAGAATTCACTGTGTCACCCGGGGATGAGGTCTGCTTTCATGCTGAATCGAAAGAGCGTATGAGCATGCTGTCTGAAAGCCAGTCTGCGCCCGTCTCACTGCGTGTAAATACCACCGATACAGCAGAGCACAATCATGTCCATGATTGCCTGATGTCTGAGGATTGCAGGTGCTATTTAGCAAGTTTGGATTTGCCTTCACGGAACTAGATGTGGGTGGGGATGAATTTCTACTCATGAAGGAGCGGGACATTATTGGCGTCATGCCCAAGGCCAATGCCATCGCAGACGACATCCCTGATATCAAGCCCCTAGCAGACCGCATTTTGGTAAAAATCACGACTACATCACCAGTCACATCAGGAGGAGTTCTGCTGCCTGATTCTGCACAGAAGAGACCGGAGAGTGGAGTTGTGGTCAGGACTGGCCCTGGCAAACGGGAGGAAGACGGCTCCGTGACACCCCCGTCTGTCGTCGAAGGAGACAAGATTGTGTATTTCAAGTATGCTGGGGACGCTATGGAGACGACGGACGGCACACAGTATGTTGTGCTACATGAGCAAGATATTCTCTGCAAAACTTAGTTGAATGTCTCTGCAAAGCACATGTGATGTACAAATAGACAGTCCTTGCACCTGAAGATGCAGGAGTTATACAGCTGACCCACTGCGGGAGTCGTCACTGTGCGACTGGAATCACTGCTGAAGCAGTCAGCCAGTGAGGCTTTTGAGACGTGAGCACCAAGTGAGGTGCCAGTGTTAGATCTGCCAATCCTCAGGACCAAAAAAATGCTCAACTAAACACTCAGCCCGCATCTGGTGACAGGAGTGAAGCACCCTGTCGGAAAGAAACAACACGAACTGTGAGATGTTGCTGTGTGTGCCCATTACACCATTGTTCAGTGACCCCATGCTGTACGACATGCTTACACGAGACAGCAGCGGCACTTCCAAACACAGAGCACACTTGACCTGCAAACTCAAGTTGAGAGTGAGCGAAGCACGAGTGTCATGGTCTCTTCTGGTCACTTGTGCAATGTCTGTGGCTGCCACTATGTTATCCCTGCACAGCAGTAGCCCACGAACGCAAAAGTTGCAATGCTCAGCATCCCCTGCGAAAGATCCGGTATGCAGCATGTCCTGCCCAAGCACCATGTTATGACAAGGCATGAACGCGCAAGGTAGATCGCATGTGGAGCAGAAGAGATGCTGGGTTTTCCTGTGTTGCGTCATGAACAGGTTCGCCAGGCTACAGAGAAGATGGGTAATTATGACCAGTGAAAATGCACCTGTGCGATTGCCGGCGCTGTTGATGTCACCGCCTGCAGCCCTGGTTTGCAGTTGAGCTTGATGAAGACCTGGACCATGCCCACATGCATGTAAGTCGCAACCACAGATCAAGTGCACTATGCTGCATGCCATCTCTGAGATTGCGATGGTTGCCTCGATGCTTGATGAATGGAGCCACAATGCGATTCGACTAGTCATTCCGGCTGCACGCTGGCAACCCAGGGGTACATGCATGGGACTTTGGGGGCCGACTTTTGGGCGACGACGTTTGGGTTTCTCCGTGTGCGCCGGACAAGCTGTGGCAGGCGAAAGCTGTGCAACCGCCTAAAATAAACAGGCCATATTGCATCAGGCCATTGTGACTGCATGATGCGGAATAGGTGTCTTGAATTTGCGGCGTTGCAGCATCACGCCTTCGCCGGCGCCACAGCTCCACATGGGAGCTGACAGCCTCTGCCGGGCTTTGGTGCAGGGCGACCAAGTGCATGAAGCCTACAGAGAACTTGTTCGCCCCCATGTGGATTCCTTTGATTACTTTGTCCGGACCGGAATCCGAACGGCGGTCAGCGCTATCGAGCCGCTGCGTGTACGAGCGCTTTCCCAATGTCCAATGCGCGATCGTCGCGTGTCTAAAAGCTATGTTATGTGTTTGACACACCAATCGACATTGTGGCTGCCCCGAAACAGAAATGAGCTGCAGGTGCAACTGCCAGGCCGTGATGATGCTACCTGGGAGATATGGCTAGAGAAGCCTCAAGTAGGAAAGCCTGTGCATGAAGGCGAAGGCAGGGCGCACCAGAAGATCACTCCTCGCTACTGCCGCGAGACGGTGTGCACCTGGCGACTGCATGGCGGTCACGGGGAGAAGCCGTCAAGATGTTTCCGCTGCATCTGACAGGCCAATCTGACAGGTGTACAAGTGTAGGGCACAACGTATAGAGGTAAGATAACAGCAGAGGTCCACGTTCGGGATGTCGATTCCGGGGAAGAAGTGCGGATCTCAAGGTCATTTGGTTACATGCCGATCATGGTGCAGTCCACGCTGTGTCATTTGCGTGGCTGTGATCGCAACGAGCTTATACAATACAAAGAAGAACCAGACGAGTTCGGGGGCACCTTTATCTGCAATGGCATCGAGCGCATCATCCGCCTGCTGATTCAACAGCGCAGGCACTACATCTTGGCCTTGCGACGTTCCGCCTACAAAAAGCGAGGCGCCAACTATACAGAAAATGCCACGCTCATCAGGTGCTTTGCCGCCGCCGGGGTTCGAAACCGGCGCAGGCTACTGCCAGTGAACTGTGGTATGTCCACTTTGAGACGCCAATCGTTGCTGCGCATATGTTGAGTGTTGTTGCACCATATCTGTTGTCATGATATGCTAGCATGTGCGCTTTCCATATGTATTTATACTCCATTGCGGGTCATTAAGCCGGCGCAGAAGCAGACCAGGTGCTTCACAGCGTGACTATTCTCCGCATATAATGATGCATGGCCGAGTCATTTTTTGGCAGGCCGCACCTGTGGCCGCCCTGATTCGCTTTGCAACATGTCTGCTTCAATCACTGATGGGTATCACGATGATCATCGTCATGTGCTTAACTGACCAGGGCATGATGTTGCCCTCACCTTAAAGTCTGGCAGTCCTCATCAAGGATAGTTGTCAATGTGACTTGAAATGAGCTTTATCACATTCTGCAACAATAGAGTACTTCTGCAACAATAGAGTATGTGCAGGTGTGTCAGGCCAGATTTGACGTCTGCGATGGTGCGGTTACACTACCTGGATGACGGCAATGTGAACTTTGCACTGACAATCAATCGGTCAGAATTCTTTGTCCCCGTCATCTTCCTCTTCAAGGCCCTGGCTGAGGTGTGGCCCATGCTACTGCTTTTCAAACAGCTGCGTTGCGTGCTCATCCAATGCACAGCATGGCTGGCTGCCGAAGATGAGAATGCTTTTGTTACACACTTTCAGAGCGTGCTATGCTGCTGGCCATGATTGAACACTAGCGGATTTCTCTGAGGCAGCCGCTGCTGATTCCACCGCGGTTCTTATGCATGAAGTCATTGTCAATAGTTGCAATCATGTCCTAGCAGATCTGTTGGTTGTCAACATTGACCGTGGCGGTGCCGCACAGGTGACAGACAAGGAGCTGTTTGATCTGATCACAGCTGGTGCTGTATCCACACCTGATGGTAGTGGCCATGCATCGTTCCTTGCCGACCGAGCTGAAGTTTCTCTCCGCACTGCGGCACGCATGGGCTGCAGGACCCGTGTGGAGGCTCTTGTGCACCTGGGCAAGCACTTCCGTGTCGTGCTGCCCAACGTCACCGACACTGACTCTGACTTGGAGGTATGTGACCACAATGCATTGACCATGCCAGCCGCATGCCTTCCAGTATGCCTGGAGCTCCTACCTATTTTGCTGCAACGGAGCTTATGTGCTGAGCTGAGCTGGCAAATAGGTCGGTAAGAAGCTTCTGGCCAAGTGCTGCTTCATCCACCTCGGAAACAGTGCAGACAAGTTTGCCCTGTTGCTTGAGATGCTGCACAAGCTGTATGCGCTGGTCAACCTGCAGTGCTGTGAGGACAATCCCGACGCTCTCTCCCACCATGAGATCTTGCTGCCTGGCGACCTCCTTCAGAAGAAGTTCGTGGATCGTGTAGAGCAGATCCTTGCGGAGGTGGCCCAGCAGGTGTGCCACCTTTTTCATTCGATCACTTTCTGCAGAAGGATCCTTAAACCCGTGTGCCGTGTTCTGTGTGGTTCTGTGTGGCCCAGCGTATCCGCACGAGAATCCGCATCTTGGTAATGCCTGCCCTTCTGGATTAGAAAGGTGGCCTGATCCCCTGTGGCTTGCAGATTCTTCGGGACGTGGGCAACAAGCCGCAGCTGGTCGGGCTGACGGAGACGTATGTGCGCGGCCTCTTGGAGCGTCAGGACATTGGTAAGTCCTTTGAGTACCTGCTGAACACGGGTACCCTCGCCACGCGCTCTGACCTCGGCCTTTCGCAGACCACCGGCTTCACCGTTGTTGCCGAGAAGCTTAACTTTTTCCGCTACATCTCACACTTCCGTTCCGTGCACCGCGGTGCATACTTCATGGAGATCCGCACTACCGCCATCCGCAAGCTGTTGCCGGAGTCTTTTGGCTTCATGTGCCCAGTCCACACTCCCGACGGCGCACCGTGTGGCCTGCTGAATCATCTTGTCTCGCGCTGCAACATCGTCGCGCACTCGGCGACGCCGGAGAGTGTTGCCATGCTGCAGCGCCTGCTGCGCACGCTGGGCGTGATGCCGGCGGGCGTGATGATGCCGGCGCGCCTGCCGGATTACCTCCCGGTGCACGTCGATGGTGCAATGATTGGCCATTTGCCGGCGGCCCGCGCGCCTGCGGTTGTTAATCAGTTGAGAGAGGTCAAGGCTGCAGCATTTGCTGACAGCGCTTTGTCTGTTGGCAGCTTTGCTCGGCCAACTGTGCCGTTTCATATGGAGGTGCGTGTGTGGCCACGCAGTGCATGCATGACATGCACTGAATGATCACAGTGTTTGGCAATATGGTGTAGATTTTACGCAGGGTGCATGCAGACCACCAGCACTGCCCCAGCATGTACCGTGGCCTTCACCCTGAAGTTGCTCTCTGCACAGCAAATTGACAGCCAATTTGTGAACTCAACATGAGTAATGATGGCATGGTGTGCAGGTATGCTACTTGCCGTATGAACGCGGTGGGCCATACCCCGGTCTATTTCTATTCACGCAGGCAGCGCGCCTGATGCGGCCGGTGCGGCAGGTTCTATCTCGGCAGCAAGAGCTGGTTGGTGCCCTAGAGCAGTCCACCATGCACATCCGGTGCGGCCTTTTTACAACTTCCGCTTTTCTTATCACACATGATGTGCTCTGGAGGAGGGCAGCAGATGATGATATTGCACACTTGCTGACTGGCTAGTGGTGGATCACCCTAGCCGATGCCCTGAAGATTTTGCTTAGTTTGAACGCTTGGCTTCTGATGCTACCCCTCTCCTTCACACACACACACACACACACACACACACACACACACACACACACACACACACACACACACACACACACACACACACACACATGTGTGTGTATATGTATGTAGTCTCAAAGGACAAAGGCCGGGCATGGAGCCGGTTCTCGCAATCCACTTGCAAATCCACCACTCATTCGCCAGTTCCGTGTATGTATGTTGATTTCTGGCTCTGTAACGTGAAGTTCAGGCTGCTGACATATCCACGCATGCTGATGCCCGTGTCCTGAGAATGCGTGCAGGTGTCCAGATGGCGACATCGGCGGTTCGCCCGGCCTGGTGTTCTCTCATGAAGAGCTAGATACGAGCAGCATGCTGTCCAACATAGCCAATATGACTCCCTTCTCCGATTTCAATCAGTCTCCGCGCAATATGTACCAGTGCCAGATGGGCAAGCAGACTATGGGCACTCCTGCAACGGTGTGCTGCTGTCTCCAGATTTGCAACCTGCACTGGTGTGCACCTTTGGAGTCGGTCTTGCTTGTTGCCATCTGCTGTATGCTCCTTACATGGCTGTGACGGTTGCAATGGTGGAATCATGTGACTGCACTTGTTGATAGATCCCTGTTTGCTGATAGCTTGCCGCATCACTACAGGCATACCAGCACAGGACGGACACGAAGCTGTACCGGCTGCACACACCGCAGCGGCCGATGGCTCGAACCCGCGTCTATGATGACCTCTGCATGGATGAGAACCCGCAGGGCACCAACATGGTGGTGGCTGTGGCAGCTTACACAGGCTATGACATGGAGGATGCCATGATCCTCAATAAGGCTGCCGTTGATCGCGGCCTGGCTCACGGCTCCCTCATCAAAACTGAAGTCCTCGATCTGGCCGCCTTCAAGTCCGGTCCCTCTGACCTTTTTTATTTTCCTTAACACAGGCTGTGTGCGATCAAAAGCCTCTCATGTCTTCGCTGTGTATGTGGAAGCGTTGACATGTACCTGTTCTGGAGGGCTGGACGGTGTGTAGGACGGGGACGTGGCTTTTTCAGCCCGAGTCGCAGCCACCGGCACGACACGCGAATGAAGTGGAGCAGAATCGAAAGAGGCCACCGTCAGATGCTTTTGGCACAAAGTTACCGCAGAACATTCACCCGCGTGGCGGCCAGGGCCTTGCTATTGACCCCTGCATCCGCGACTCGGACCGCATTGATGTTGACGGCCTCCCCAAAGTTGGGGTTGCAGTCTGGCCCAATCAAGCGTATGCTAATCTTGTGCGCCCCTCATGCAGTGTTGACCATGTGACTGGGTTACTCTAGGTGTGTTGATTAAACACACGGCGCTGTATTCACGCTGTGACACGGGGTCCGAGGATGGCGCAATTATTCCAACATCTGTGGCTATACTTATGCTTTTGGTTGATTTACAGATGGATGTAGACCGTGGGAGCAAATCCAAGGCTCAGCGAATGAAAGGTGAGGAGGCAGCAACTGTGCAGCAGGTGACACTGATTGGGCAGGTGGTGGGTAAGCAAAACCTGAAGGAGAGCACCCGCGCAAGCCGGGCCAACGTCACAATGCGGTTCAATCGCAACCCCGTCATTGGAGACAAGTTTGCCTCCAGGGCAGGCCAGAAGGGTGTGCTAGGGCAGCTGTGGCCCGACGAAGACATGCCGTTTGCTGCACACACTGGCATGCGGCCAGACCTCCTGATCAATCCACACGCATTCCCATCGCGCATGACCATCGGTATGCTCCTTGAGAACCTCGCCTCCAAGGCTGGCGCTTTGAACGGAACGTGCGCAACTACTCCTCAGTGTCACAACCATCCCTGTAGGTTGCAGAGTGGTGCACAGCCTTTTACTGTTGTTCCTGCTTGAGCAGTTTCAGCAGCGCAACCCAGTGACAAACCATTCGATCATGTCTGTAGCAGCATGAGTGTGTGTCTTGTTTTTTGCACCAGTTCAGTGTGCTTCATGGTATGCAGGTTTGTGGACGCTTCCTCGTTCCAAAAGTGCGATCATCCAGATGACAAGGCTGCCCAGCGCCCGGCACAGCACGTTGGAGCGCAGCTCGAGAAGCACGGTTTCGCACGGCATGGGCAGGAGGTGATGGTGAACGGTTTCACCGGCGAGGAGATGCCTTGCGACATCTTCATCGGCCTTGTGTATTACCAGCGCCTGCGCCACATGGTCAAGGACAAGTTTCAGGTGCGCTCCGTCGGGAGAAACAACCCGCTGACGCGGCAGCCGATAAAGGGCCGCAAGGTCGGCGGCGGCATTCGCTTTGGCGAGATGGAGCGGGATTCGTTGCTGGCGCATGGAGCGGCATACCTGCTGCATGACCGCCTGCACTTTTGCTCAGACTATCACGTCGTGGACGTGTGCCGGAGGTGTGGCTCGATGCTGTCGCTGCTGCACAAGCCAAATGCGGCGGAGCGGGTGCTGGGGGGACGGGGCATTGTGGACATCGGAAAGGGGCCGGCTGAGACGAATGTGGTGTGTATGAGCTGTGAGGAGAAGGGTCAACCGGAGCGGGTGGCGATGCCGTACGTGCTCAAGTACCTCGTTTCGGAGCTTGCAGTCATGCATGTCAAGGTGACGCTGGACGTGGCATGATCCAGCTGGCAGGACGTGCACAGTCTGATTCTCGATGTAGAACTGCCATTGTGGAAAAAGGGTGTTCCCGATGGATGTCCGTACTTGCTGCGATAGCGTTCGCCTGTGCAACGAGTGTTCTTGTGTAACAGCGATTTGATGAACAATCGAGTTTGCTTGTGGTATCACACAGCACACGTTATCTGTCATGATCAAGTCGGTGCCTAGTCCTGGTTTGCGTCTGGTAGAACAGAGACATGGGGCACTTCTTTCTTATTTCCGAGGCAGCGACATTGTAATTCGTCTTCACCTTTGTTGAAGGCCTCTGGTCTATTGCGTTGATGTGCCGACATCAAACCGCCGGCATGCCGGCAGCGAATTGATGTGCAGCAGCTTGGCTAACATGCCGCATTCGAGCGGCACCACATACCGCGGGTGTACGGTACCCGAGCCACGCGTGGCCACTTCAGTGGCATGCACGGCAAACTTGATAGTGTACACTGCACCTTCCCCACTTACACTGACGGCAAGAGGGCGCAAGGACGCCTCGAGATAACGAGGCCAGGAGTCAGCCCAACGCCGAGTCCTGCACTTGACATAACAGACACGTACATGTAGGAAAGAGACAAACAAGCACAGCATCGTTCGCTGCTGAGCCTGCATGAAGTCTACAGGTCCAGCTGAATAAGAATCGCGGTAAGATGTTGGAAGAAATGTTGACCGAGGGACACACGACGGCCGACACCAGCGATGACTTCGTCGCGTACACGCCAATTTTCAGAGTACGCAAAGATCAGGTCGAAATTATTGGATTTGTGCGAGGTACTTCGTCAAGGGATCCGACAGGAGACGTGGGCTCTGCGCTATTCGTGCCCCACACAACGACAACGCTGAACGGGCTCCACCAGAGAATTGCTAACTTGCTTATTCCAATGACTCTGCTGTTCTCACCGAGCTTAAATGGCTTCAGCAGCGGCAGGGCGTACGTGGACATCGACGAAGCAGAGGTACCACAGGAGCGCAGACTAGAACTTATCGGCTGCATCCCAGAAGAAGACGTGGAAGCAGCGCTCGGAAAAACAAAACTAGCAGAACAGCCCCGCGGCTCGATATGGCTGGCGACTAAGACCGTCGACCCGCCCAGGCCGGAGACTAGATGCACTCAGAACGTTGAACCACCACAGGAGCTAGGAGGGAACCAAGAGAACAGGAACAGTGAGTTTAATCTCCCACCACCAGGCATGTCCATCACAGCACAGACCCAAGACTCAGAAAGCCCTGGACCTACTAGGAAAACCCGACACGACCACTCAGCCAAGGTATGAACACCTCGCCACAGAGCAGGCCACCACGCCACTTGCCATGCCTTCCAGCCTGAAGTCAGCCACATTTAAGCGCACCCAGACCCAACTAGAAAGCCTGCCGCCTACGACTTCCACCGATAGGTAAGGGGAGACCGAGCAGCGGTCACCATCAGAAATGCAAACCAACTGGGTAACATGAACGGTCGGCTAAGTGCAGCCCTAGCAGGGCGAGAGGCCCGTGGGAAAGAGCGAGGACACGCCGAGGCAGGGAGTTACGACCTGCCCAGGTGCAGAAGAGCGAGGACCTGCTGCGGCAGCGAGCTGAGACCTGCCCAGGTGCAGAAGAGCGAGGACCTGCATAGGCAGCGAGCTGAGACCTGCCCAGGTGCAGAGGAGCAAGGACCTGCTGCGGCAGCGAGCTGAGACCTGCCCAGGTGCAGAAGAGCGAGGACCTGCTGCGGCAGCGAGCTGAGACCTGCCCAGGTGCAGAAGAGCGAGGACCTGCTGCGGCAGCGAGCTGAGTCTGCCCAGGTGCAGAAGAGCGAGGACCTGCTGCGGCAGCGAGCTGAGACCTGCCCAGGTGCAGAAGAGCGAGGACCTGCTGCGGCAGCGAGCTGAGTCTGCCCAGGTGCAGAAGAGCGAGGACCTGCTGCGGCAGTGAGCTGAGTCTGCCCAGGTACAGAAGAGCGAGGACTTGCTGCGGCAGCGAGCTGAGACCTGCCCAGGTACAGAAGAGCGAGGACCTGCTGCGGCAGCGAGCTGAGTCTGCCCAGGTGCAGAAGAGCGAGGACCTGCTGCGGCAGCGAGCTGAGATCTAAGAGGCTATTCAGCTACTACAAGGCGCTGCAGCGTTGCCACAGGCGAAAAAGGGAAGCCACAGGCAAAAAAAAAAAAAAAGGGGGGGGGTAGCTCGTTGAGGGCAATGCTATACAGTCTACAGAGCAGGACACGGGGTGACGGTCCACACTTGTTTCAACATGCTATGTACAGCCATCACAGAATCAATCGCCTTATGGAGCAGAACAGCAGAATCAACTTGCCAATGATCCGAGCAGTATGTCAGGTGCCAAGTTGACGTGGCCTGAACATTGGCCTGCCATGGGCAGGAAGTACTAGCACACGCCGCAGGAATGGGCGAAAGCCAGCCGCGGGCAAAGGAGCACCGACCTACCGAGGGCAGAGATACAACAATGACTCGCCATCTGGGCCGTGAGGTACAACACAAACGCGAACACAGAAATGAGCTGAGAGATAAAGCGATGACCTGCCATGGGCGAGGAGCCAGGAGAAACAGATAGAACATTGAACAGCCATGGGCATAGAGCCATCACGCGAGGCTTACGACAATGAATTGCCATGGGCACAGAGCCACGATCAGGTCGAATAGAGAAATGAATTTATGACCTGCCATGGGTGCAACATGAGCAGCTGCTCTAGAGCACAGAGATACCAACGACAGTCCATGGGCACAGAGCCACACGCAGCGAGATCCAACAATGACCTGCCTTGAGCAGGGAAACAGAACAATGACATGTCAAGGACGCAGAGCCATGAGCACAGAGACACGGCAATGACCGGCCATGGGTTGAAGCCATGGGCAGCAGGATACAGCAATGACTAGACATGGGCACAGAGCCATGAGTGGAGAATCACATCAGCGAACTGCCATGAACATCAGAACAGAACCATGGGCAAACACAAGGACTGGCCATGTGCATATTGACGTGTGCAGAGAGATACAGTAATGACCGGCCATGTGCGCAGAACCTTGCTTATCGAGAGATACACTATGACATGTGACATGCACGGAGCAAGGAGTAGAGACTCAGAGTGCTCACATAGCACGGGGGAGGGAGAGAGATACAGCGTACCAGACTCTGAGATGACATGCCACGGTCAAGGAAACAACGCAGTGAACTGACTTGCCAGACGCAGAGAACCGGCTGCAGCAGTGAACCAAGGCTGCGACGAGCAGTGACCTTTCTACAGCAATTAACTGACCTGCCAGGCGCGGTGGACTGACCTGCCCAGGTGCAGAGGATCTGCTGCGGCAGGGTGCTCAGTGCTGCCAGCGGCAGAAGAGCGAGGACCTGCTGTGGCGGTAAGCCGATAGCTGATTGGTATCGACGATGGAGGGCTATAAACTCGCCGACGAGCAACAGAAGCAGTACGAAGAGGACATCATGCGGGCAATGCTGTACGGCTAATTGAGCAGAACACCAATTGAAGGACAGCTGCTGAAAGATGTGCAGCCAGCACGGACTCGACTGACTTTGGAACTGAGCAGCTCAGACAAATTTCATAATGACTCACAATCAGCAGACTAGGACCCCACAACCAGCCAACGCACACCTGCTGCAGCTACCACCGAGTTTGACAGCACACCATTGGCAAAGAAAGCAATATTGACTATGACCATGACCATGCAGCCAGTGGGCAGAGAGAATACCGCAATGACCTGACACGGGCCCAGGACCACGAGCAGAGAGAGAGAGAGAGAGAGAGAGAGAGAGAGAGAGAGAGAGAGAGAGAGAGAGAGAGAGAGAGAGAGAGAGAGAGAGAGAGAGAGAGAGAGAGAGAGAGAGAGAGAGAGAGAGAGAGAGAGAGAGAGAGAGAGAGAGAGAGAGAGAGAGAGAGAGAGAGAGAGAGAGAGAGAGAGAGAGAGAGGAGGGGGAACATCATGTGGGCAATGCTTTACGGCCATGAAGCAAGACACCATTTGACAGACAGCTGACTACACCCTCCAAGGCAAGACAGATGTTTCCTGCCAGTGCATAGAGTCTGAAATCACCAAGAACTTGACCTGCCATGTGCAGACAGCTGCAGATTCATGGCAGGCTGCAGCATCCGCTGCAGGTGGAGACAGCGACAGCAAGCCATGGGCAAAGAGAGCGCTGGCCGGACACTCAGCAGAGAGAATCCAGCAAGGACCTGACATGGGCACAGAACCATGAGCAGAGGATGAATTCATGACTTGCCTCGGGCACACAGCCATGAGCAGGTAGATACAATCATGACCTGTCATGGGCACAGAGCCATAAGCAGAGATCTGGGATTCCAGAAGCAGTAATCACCTTGTGATGCCTTGGTCAGAGAGATAGGCTGAAGGTTTTACGTCACAGAGGGTGCACCCTACGTAGGCAGAGAGTCACAACAATGACCTGCCATGGCCCAGTAACCCGGGGCACATCGCCACGAACGGAGGAACAGATTCGCGATCGCCCGTCAACGCAGAGAGATACAGAATTTACTTGTCAGGGCACACACTCACGAGCAAAGAGGTAGGCTCATGCCGTGCCATGGGCACAGAGTGATTGGCCAATGTCCAGCCGTGGACTACATGTACATGGACTACGGGTCTTGAGAGACAAGAGCAGAAAGATATATAGACCTGCCATGGCCACCGAGCCACAATAAGGAAATGAACCACGCATCTGTTACGGGCTCAGAGCAATAAGCAGACACGTACAATGAACTCCTGTTGTGTTACACAGCGCCATGGACGACGAGATGTATCTTCAAGAAAGTCTAAATTGAATTCTGGCGGTTGTATCGTTACCGCATGTAAGGCTGAAGATCATATGTATAGAGAGGCACAATTTTCATTGTGAGTCTGCTCACGTGGTATCAGGAGCACCCGTCAGAAGAAGATAGCCAGCTGGCCAGGGAAAAATGTGATTATCAATGATTGCTACGGTGCTGCAATGTGGCCCACATCAGCAAGACCTGGCAACCACACAAGTGGCCAGTGGAACACCGGCTTATAGAGTCTGCTCATCACATGAGACTAATGGTATATAATGTACGCCTATCGCAGGTGACGCCCACGGTCAGCGTATCGGTCGAAGGTAGCAGAACTGGCCATGCCAGTCCGCCTCATGGTGACCGCTGCAGGCTCCGCAGCAGCTTGGGCAGTTTGCACATGCCCTCTCCGGAAACTGTGCATAGTCTCCCCGCCGTCAACACCAAACCGCACGAGATTAGCCCTCACCCGGTTGCCGGCCGCTTGCGAAGACAGCCGCGGGGAACCAGGCCGCTGGGACCGAAACACAGCCCCAACAGGCGGCCTGCCGGACAGGGCACGCTGCCATTGATATAGGAGGCGGAGGCGCCGGATAGCACAGAGATCAGAGTTCTCCTGTATCGCAATCTCCTGGGTCTGGGGTCGCCGAAACTGCTCTGTCTTGCTGCGGCAGGGTACCATGAGAAGGCAACCAATCGGCGCCTCCGAATGAGGGAACTCCCCTGCCCAGGCATCACTGACCGAGACAACCGTACGGTCCGCGCGCTGCAAATAAAGATCCTCCCAGTCCACATACAGGGCATCCTGACCCCTACGGCCACTGTTCCACAGATATAGGATATAGGTAGCATCCCTCAGGAGCACTGAGACCCTGGTAGCCACACCAGCAGCCGCTGCGGCGCGCAGCTCAACGTCCATGCGACCAATTAGAGCAGTCACAGTCTGGGGGGTAAAAGGCACAGCACTGCGTGGGCGCACCCCAACAACAGCCTGCCGCCGCTGGTAAGCACGCACAGCACCGCGCACCAGCTCCGATCGCACTGGATTCCCGTACCCCTCGTCACACCAGTCCCGGCTGCGCCCCCGGAAGTCGAAACACCGACCCAGCGCACTGACCCAGCTTTGGAGGGTAGAAGTGGCCACACCCGCACAGGAGCGGCCGGTTAGGTTTGGGAGAAGATGCTCATGGAGGGACAAGCACACATGGTCTGGGCGGCACGTGGCCCACCCCTGGTCCACTGTGGCAAACATCAGCTGCAGGAAAGGCGCAAACAGCTCGTTGGCCTTGGAATAGTTGGACTCCGTTCGGGGATGACGACAGAAGGAGCGCTCATCAGCGATCAGTCGTTCGCGCTCGGCGCGCAGCCGGGCCTCACGAGTGTTCGGAGACAAACACAGGCCATCTGCAGAGGGGCGACTGGGCCCGAATCGAAGAGCACTGAGATGCTGCTGAGCCTCAACCTGAACAGAACAAGTGAGAACTCAGTGCGAGTCAGACAGGAGTCAGACAGAGGTATGCTGCAAGCAGCGATTGGAATTGGATCTATAGGGCGGGCGGGGCCGGAAGAAGCTTCCACCGGGGGCCACCGTCTCATGCAAACTAATCAGCGGCTACCATCAGCTGAACGATACAGTGTAAAATCAGTCTCTTCCCCACTTACACTGACGGCAAGAGGGCGCAAGGACGCCTCGAGATAACGAGGCCAGGAGTCAGCCCAACGCCGAGTCCTGCACTTGACATAACAGACACGTACATGTAGGAAAGAGACAAACAAGCACAGCATCGTTCGCTGCTGAGCCTGCATGAAGTCTACAGGTCCAGCTGAATAAGAATCGCACCCACCCACCACCCAATAGCAGAGGAACGGAAACCGCCGGAGCACAGCTCGAAGGAGAGAACGCAGGAACAGCCCTACACACACAGAGGAGTAATCAAGAGAGAACCGAGACTCGACACCGGGAGATGCAACAAAAACGGGCACAGCCCCGACCTAGAGAGAGTGACACAAACAGACACACGCTGTTGGTAGCCCGCTATACAATTCCCCAGCTGTGAAGGCAGACAGCTGGCACAGACAGCCCGACATGCATGTGCACATGTAGCCACACGTAGCCATCAGTCATGTCGTGGCGGCGCCCACCCGGGGGCCGGAAGAAGCTTCCACCGGGGGCCACCGTCTCATGCAAACTAATCAGCGGCTACCATCAGCTGAACGATACAGTGTAAAATCAGTCTCGTTCGCACTTGTTCAGCGCGACGTATGTAGATAGATAACCAGGCCGGGTAGGCACCACGGCCCGCTTCCATGTCATGCATTGTGGAATTATTATTATTGCACTGACACTCGGACTCTGAGCGCGATGATGTGTGTGTGTGTGTGTGTGTCCAAGGAGAGCTGTAGCGTCCCTTGTTCGTTTGATACAGTGCTGTGGTTTTCCCGCCGTTTCCAGCCGCATTCACTCTCGAGAGCTCTAGGTATATATACGCCAGATCCATTGGAAGCTGATACCATGCCTGCTGTCAAACGCTTGTTTGCCTGCTTCAGGTTGTCCGCAGCTGCCGAAGAGGCGTCGTCTCAGAAGCATCTAATGTGCGGTTGCAAACTGGACACCTTGCCGTGGATAGCTCCTGCTGCTTCATGCTCTAGTACACTCCTCTCCACTCTATGCTCGCTGCGGGCAACTCTTGCAATTCAGAATGTGCCCTGACACACTCGATGTCAGTGCGTAAGTCTAACGTCGATGTGTCGCTGTTTCCGTGACAGATCGCCAGAACTCTTGGGTCGTTAGCCACGGGGCCTTCATCGGATACTCAGGGCACACTCGCAGTTCGACACGCCGCCTCTATGTCTTACGAGATGAATGGCTTT
The DNA here is from genome assembly GCA_023078555.1 of Ulva prolifera. NCBI lineage: Eukaryota > Viridiplantae > Chlorophyta > Ulvophyceae > Ulvales > Ulvaceae > Ulva > Ulva prolifera. The sequence goes on along the minus strand of CM041198.1, from coordinate 10,624,797 downwards.
GATTGCGTGTGCCACGTTTCTGCATTGCATTTCCCGCGATGTGTGTACATGTCGTTACATGGAGCTCGAGCCATCCTCTTGCGGCCTGCCCCGGCGTGCAAGTGGCACTCTCAGCGAAATGTTTCGCCCGCCACCAACAGTACTCTTCGTTGCTTCAGCGTCCTTTTTCTCGGCACCGTCCTTGCCCGTGGCTACTTGCCCGCGAGCTGTGCACGCACTAGAGCTGTAAATTCAACTTAACCCCCATTTTAACGTGCTTTAAAATGATATTTTACTCACAAATTTCACGTTAAAACAATTTCGAGGCTTTTAAAGTGGTCATTTTACTTGATTTTACTTTCACTCATTTTAACTTCAAGGGTGCTTTAAAATCAAAGTTGAAGCCAAAAAGGCTGTATTCAGATGGCTTTGACCGACCTCATAGGACAAATATCACTAGCAAAGCACGGTAGCCATGATATAACTCGCAGCACACCTGTTGCTGGCTCGAGTACTTAAATCCGTGAAGCTATGCGCTTGCTCATGCTGTGGGAGCAGTTTCCGTAGCCCGTGTGCACCTGGCATTGATTTAGCAGTGAGCAACTTCCGGACATGGCACAATACAAGCATCCTTCTGAATCTGTACAATAGACTGAAAGTTCCGACGAGGCAATTGTGGCTGATTCGGCAGATGTTGGTGGCTGCAATCTTCGCAGAAAGCCAGCTGCGACTAATGGTGTGTCTCGTGGTGTTGATGAAATGTTGGCCGAGGGAGGCTGCCATTGAAATGATGTCTACGAAGCCCTGCTCTACAGCTGTGGAGAGGCTGTGGCATTTAGGAGATCTCTAGACAACTTGACCGGCAAGAGGTGAATGAAATACAGTACGCTGGCAACAACAATGTACACCAAAATGAACCTCCATCGCCTAGGCGGTAATGATGCAGCTGTTGTCGATGTTTTGAAAATCTGCTTGGTGTTGTTGATGAAGTGTACGAGGTGGAGCTGGTGTTCCAGAATGAGGATGCTGTAGCATGTGCCCTGCAGTCTGACAGCCTAGGAGCATCTCCATCGTCTTCAAGTTGCTCAGGAGACGCAGAAAGTTGATAGGCGGTGCAATAGGTGTGTCTAGGTGGCTGTGGACGTGGTTTTGCCGTGCAATTGGACGAAACTGCCTCCTCGACATGTAGAACATTTTTACTGGTAAAGCAATAAAACGCTAGTTTAAAACATGTTTAAAGCAAACCTTTTTTAGCCTAAGTTACTTTTATTTTACTTTAGCTTTGTTAATTAACGTAAAATCTTGCCCTCGGGTGTTAAATTTACAGCCCTAGCACGCACACGTGCGAGTGGTGCTGCTCGCCGTGTCCTGTGAGTCGCATATGCATGCACATCAACCTGCGCCCCAGCCGACGCGACGTGACGCCGGCAGCCCGATATTTAGTCATGTGACATGACTCGTGTCGCAATCACCTGAAGGCCCTGCCGGCGTCACGTCGGCTGGCGCCATACTTCGGACTCCCAGCATCGCGGTGCACCGGCAGGCGCCAGCCGCAAGCGCACTGGACCTGCCATGGCAGGCAGGCATGATCATGTCCCGTCCAATCATGCCACGCTTGGGTTTCCGAACTGGCCCTTTCAACCGTACACCAGGGCGCGTTGTATGTGGTTACAAAGGACAGAGGCCGGGCATGCTATCGGTGCCCGGAATCCATTCTCAAACCCATGCACGCATTCATGGAACAAGGCTGGGCACGAGCTCGTACCACAGCCCTACCGGCAGTACCTGCCTCTGCCAGTATTGTGTGTGTGCGTGCATGCGTGCGGACATTGTGAGCCGTTTCTCGGAATCCACTCGCAAATCCAAAATGTTGTTACAAAGGACAGAGGCCGGGCATCGAGCCGTTGCTAGGAATGCACTTGCAAATCCACTCACTCATTCACCAATTCCGTGCATGCCCACTACGGGCAAATGCACTGCACATGAGAAACTACAAAAGCGTCTTCACAATCAGATAAAACGCAGGCATCCAGCTTCCAAATTGTGTGTGTATGTATGCATGATTACGTTGCGTTGTCCTACTAGCGCTGCCTGCTGATTCAATGCCCATGCAGCTGCATGCCTGCGAGGCGTTCACGTTGCATATTATAAGGGCACCTCTAGGGTACGGCTAAGTGGATCCTTGTCTACTTTTCGTGACTGAACATCTGGCACGAATGTGATGGGTTCCACAAGTAGGCGCCGCGTGTGCAGGATCCGAAGTGCCCCAGGCAGCCCCAGCAGCGCCCTCCTCGGGGGTCTCTTGCAGAAATTCCGCCGGTCGATGCAGAAGCCTGAAGTTGCAGAGGTCGCATCCCCAAAGATCGGAGTGCCAGATGAAGCTGCGGTGCCGCACCTGGCGCAAGAGGCAATGATGCAGCCGTGTGGTACGTGTCCTCTGGAGCCACGGCCGTTCGTGCCAGAGGCGCCTGTGCCCACCGAGACTGCCCACTTCCTAGGCCTCGGAACCCATGCATTCCCTCCAGACTCGGCTCAGCAAGATGAGCAGCCCTGGGCCATGGCCACTCTCAAGGGTGCGTTTCATTCAGCTGCTCACCGTCGCACTTTTGCTTGGTATGGCAGACCACAGCTGCCTGTGTGCCACCGGGCGCCTTCATCACGAAGCGCCTTTACCCTTTTCTGTGCCTTTGCCAGTGGCACAGACGAAGTTCTATCATCTATGCCCATCACGTGTACGTCATCCTGTGAACCGTGCCAACAGCTGTCCATGCTGTGCAGCTTCCTTCTCGGCCGGGGGGGGCCTCGCCGTGGACTGGGCGCCACACGGTGTCCTGGACCTGGATGCGGCTGCGCTGACTGTGAGCCTAGATCTTGAAGACCTTTCTGTTGACTGGACCACCCTGGGCTTGCCAGTTATGGGTGCTGGTGGTTGATGCCTGGGCTCATGCCTGAACCGCGGTTTCATTCCCTTTAATATCCACGCAGGCCCGGGGCTCCATGCTGTGTGCTGGAAGCTATCTCTCTCCGGCCACCAAAATCATTGCCATCAGTTTCCTGCCATCGTCTCTTGCGCGCATTGTGGCGAGAAGCTGGGGTCGGTTGCAGTCTCTGTGGCATGTCACAACGACATCTTTAGTGGCCACCACCTGCAAACCAGCTGCTTACCAGCGCCGGCCAGGCCACCTTAAGGTAGCAGAGGAGGCATTGCGGATAGCGGGGGCGGCCCTACTTCGTGACTCCAATGTGCCTGGGCGCCGGTCCGTGTGGGCACCACTGCTCTGCATGAGAAGCTGCGAGGCAATGGCTGGCACTGAGCGGCCTGCATGCCCGGGTCATACAACAGAATGCAGCAGAAGTAGAAAGACGGGCAACTCCAAAGAAAGGCGTGCACTGGTATTGCTATTAGGCTGAAGCCCAGGCGACTCTGCCATGAGCTGTGGCAAGGCTGGCTGCATACCGAGCGTCTGAGGTCCGCGCAGCGCATGCGTTGGGCTCTCACTTCGAGAGCGCCCACTTGGCCTTGGCAAAGCAGATGCACGGCACCACAGGATGCACAGTCGTGACTTGGTCCAAACCCAGTCTAGCAGGTCCTGGGGGTAACTGACGTGTTCCTTGATGCACGGCTGGTGCTATAGAAGACACATTGCACTGGTGCTATAGAAGACACATTGCACTTCATGCTTGTGTAAGAGCGACGACACATTCGACTGTTGTGGGCGTGGGTGTCTGTACAGAAGGCCTGAAAAACCAAAGCCGAGATCAACCACAATCACCAGCTCATCTACTAGATTTTTGAACGCAAGTCGGTGTGGTCCTCCACTTGAGTTGGCACATGCACGCTGCCCGTATCAGTCCGACGGACGCTTGCAGCCACAGCATCCAGGTCTTCAGCGCTGCGGTGAGCACCACTTGCTTGTCGCTGCTCGTCACAGCTCAACCTGGTGCTGCCCCTTGATACTGCCAGTGATCAAGGATGCATACCCTTTGATCGACACGGTGGTGGTCGAAGAAGTCCCCCTTCCAATCCCCCCACCCAATGCATTCATGATGCAGCACAGGCTTGAGGTGGATGGCTGCTCTTGTCTGGATTGCCGCTTCACAGCTGTAATTGGAACTATCAGGGCAGTCTCACCACGAGATAAGCACTCAGCTACAGAAAACGCCCCTGCATGGATGGCCAGGCCGAGGGCGCCATTCTCGTTTGCACCAATTACGCGCACTGTGTCAATCATACCAGACAAGGGAGTGTACACGCACAGGGCCGTGCGGGTGCGCGAATCCTGAGGGGCGCTTTGTAGGATGCACCCCCCGGTACATGTGGCACATGTGCAATGCCTTCATTACAACAGAGAAAGCCCAGGAACTCCATGAGTCGGCTTAACAACACTCAACTTAGTCTTATGGCCGCATGCCGGTCACAAGCAATCGCATTGTGCGTGCAGCTGCATTAAATGACGAAAGCTTAAGGTGCCATGGAGCCGATTCGGTTCCTAGACAGCTGCACCTACGAGGGAGCCTGCCTCCACAACTGTACATCATGTCAGTGTCACCTATGCATATACATGGATGAAATGTACAGTAGATGATGTACACATTCATTGAGAAACTGTGACATCAAAGTGCGCCGGTCCAGGGGAAAGGGGATGCAGCGTAGGTGGCGCCGCTCTGTCCCCACACGTTTGCCAATATCCTCAACCCTCTCGCACCCGTGTTCTTGGAAATCCAGAGAGCGGTCCGCACGTGATCGGGCCAGTCTCGCCCAGCTGATTACAGCACGGTCATTGCAGGCCACTTGTCGTCTCCTGCATGCGTGGCGGCCACGCCAGTGCCCGCCGCAGCGGCTGCCTGTTGTGGTACACTCATGAGCCTTGAGGCAAGACAGGGAGCTCATAGAGCTGATGCACGGCGCAATCATGCCATGATACCAAGGCTTTCGGAGCAGTCGTCAAGGCCGTGCCCCCAAAGCTTCATCCCAGCGGTCCAGTGCGCATGTGGCCTTGGCGAGGGCGCCGCGCCGCCCCAGCGCGTTGACATGGCTCGCCTGCATCATCGCCAGAGCCGTGTTCCAGGAAGTATAATCATACACGAGTTCCACAGTTCCAGGAAGTGCAACACCGCCGGCTCCAGGTGCTCAGATGCGGCCATTGCCTGCATGAGCATGCCATCGATGTCAGCGGCTCATCTGTGGCCAACCTACTCGGTCCTGTAGGTCGCGGATGCAGGCGGCAGCCCTGCACAGCCTTGAAGTGTAATCATACACCAAGATGGCCGCGCAGACACACACACACACACACACACACACACACACACACACACACACACACACACACACACACACACACACACACACACACACACACACACACACACACACACACACACACACACACACACACACACACACACACACACACACACACACACACACACACACACACACACACACACACACACACACACACACACACACACACACATCTGGCTCTGCCGCGCAGTGGCCCACCAGGTGAGCACTGCGGTCTCACTGATGGCATGTCACGCGGGCAAGGCAGTTTTGACTAAACTTGCGGTCCCGACCGATGACCAAGCGCCGTTCCCTGGCCATATGGCCAGAGCGGTGGGCCGTCGGGCTTTGCCCGCCCTACACCACCTCTCAGAGTTCTCTGCTGCCCCGCTCTACATCCCTGCGATGGGCGGCGCTGCGAGTGCCTGCATTGCCTGTGGCAGGGATGTAGACCGGGGCGGCAGGCACGCCTGCCGGGGCGTCCTTCCATTGGCATGGCCCTGACGTGCCGCGGTATCAGCGGTAGATTTCGTGCTGCTCGGTGATGCTGGAGTTGAGTCGCAAGACGCTCAGAGGCAGCTCTGCTCTGTGGCGGGTGTGGGAGAGGGAGGGGTTTCGGGCAGGGCTGTTCATCCCGGTCGGGATCCCGTTAAAATGGGCGAAAGTTTGGCAAATCCCGGGAGCCGGCGCAGCCGGCACCAGCATTGCCCTGTGTGCGCTAGCGGCTCACCGGAGATCCCGGCGGCGGGCAGCCGCGCAAGCGTATGCAAGCTGCTGTTTTACCGTACTAAATTAAGTCATTCGACATCGAGGCCAGCGTTACATGGGGTCTTGGTCTGAAACTTCTAATCTTTGTTGGGTCAGTCACCCCGAAAATCCATGATAAATTATACCTAGATGAGTACCCAGAAACCCAGCGTTATGCGTTACATGTTGATGTATTTACTTTAGTTCGCTATTACGTAAGCTGAATTTCGAGAAGCTATGTGAGGCACCGTGCATGTTACCATCGACAAGCACTGGCATGAGCGCCGTGCCCAGGTTGCTGATCTTGGCGACCAGAAGCGCTACAGTTGGCTCCAGACGATGATGACATGGGCATGTCCATTAAGGAGGTTGGGAAACTGTTGGCGAGGGTGTGTAGGTGCTGTACTGCTGTCAACATCATGCACGGTGCCTGCGACAGGTTCCTTGGTCCATTTGCGGCCGTTACAGGTCGGTGGCGAAGCTATATGTTTACCGGAAATCCCGATTGCCAAAAGGAGCATTGTGTAGCCCTGCTTTTAGGTTTTGGGGCTGGGGCCCCTTGCAACTTTTGTGCCTGTCGGTGGCCGCGAGGTGTTACTGTGTTTGGCCGCCCCAGTCGCGCGTGCGGTGGAGTTCTCTGGAGTGCTGCTATGTGGGGTGGGTGTGTGCGCGTGTGGGCGGTGGTTGCGTGTGTGTGGAAGTGGATGGGTGGAGGATCAACTGAAGGCATTTTGTGCGTGGGCGGTGTGGGCGTGCTGCAGGGACCCGGGGAATATCCTATATATATGTGGAGTGGCGGCGGTGGCTTGCGTGTGCAGTGTTCAGTTCCAGTGATGTGTGCGGATGCTCTGCCGCTACCTGCCTCTTTTGCCCTTGTAATTTGCATCCACACACCTCCAACATGCTGTCCCGGCGGCACTCGCCCGACCCTGGAGCCTTTATACTACAGCCTCGGGTACCCCAGGCCTTGTCCCCAACACTGCATTGCATGATCCTTGTGTGCCCACAAGAGGGCTGGAGTTGGCTACGTATCCTGTCATTTCTGGGTGCATGCGGATGCACTGTGCTGCTGCCGCCAGTTCGACCAATGGGCGCAGTATTGCCGTCAAGATGTTGCACGAGCAGAGCGGGTTGGGGACGAGGGGCTGTACAGGGGCCGCCTGCCGCCGTGTGTGCTGAAGTGCGCCTGATTTGGTGTGGGACCCGGTGCAATGCAGTGTCACTGCTGCAATTGTGCAGTCGTGTGCATATACGGGAGTGTCGTCCTGAGATGCAGGTCTCGGCAGTGCGGATTTTTATTGTCTCTGCAGGAAACACGTGTAGCATGCATGGCCTAAAGTATCATTTTGTTGGAACTGCTTCCTTACTGATCTGATAGGCTTTGCACCTGTCAGAAGTATGATGGCCTCATGCATCGCCTGCAAACGCGGTCAGATCGGCATGTATGCCCGCACTATAGTGAAGAAATGCAGGTCAATCCTAGACCTGCACGTGCCAGCAGGTGCAACACGTATGCATGTATACACAGCCTTATCGACAGGGATGATTTCCAAGTCCGATGTCCGGGACCGAACAAAGCGTCCAAGCTATGAACTGTTGCAGACTCTGGGTGGCCCCACAGGAAGCAATTACACGAGCCGAATCTGAAAGAAGGGACGGGTGGACAGCAACAACCGAAATCCCCGCATCCCCAGGAACACCATCAACTTCCAAAGCAAGTACAACCGCTACATCAGTCCATGCAGCACCAGAGGCACTGTCATGACGACCAGGCCATGCGAGCAACTGCCGCACCAGATTTGCGGCGGCTGAAACATGCCAAGCACGGTTTGCCACTGGGGCAGGTGGCAGAATCACTTTGGATAAACATCAGATGTTGCAATCAACTCTTAATCATGGCAGCTTAAGTTTCCAAGAAGCCTGCATGAGTTCGGCTTGATTGTAATACAGCAACCCTGTTGCTGTTGTCAAGCCCACACCAGCCACAACCATCTCACGGGCAACAGTTGAGCATGTCTTTGTTTTGTTGATGGCTGATTGTGGGCGTTCTGTTCATGGCTGATTTTGATCGTCGAGGTTTTTGGGCAGCCATGTTGGCCCACAGCGATGGCGGGGCACGGGTTCGGGAAGAGCCGGCAATTCCCGGCAATGCAGATGCATCATGGACGCCAGCGCTCTCCAAGCCGGCTGTGTACAGCGATAGCCGCCACTGTGGCTGCCGTTGTGTAGGGGAGCAAAGGGGCATTGGCACGCTATATGTATTCAGGGCTCCACTGAAGCCAGATGTTCAGAACTATATATAGCTGCAGATGTCGGGGGAGTGTGACTCTTCAAGGTTCGACCAGTTCAACACATGTGCTCACGGTTTTCAGAGTGGTTCAGGTCCAATCAGGACATGGCTGGTACTTTCACTTCCCTTGCTTATCACAGATTACACAGAAGGGGCCGGCGTCAGCGCTGTGCAGCACTGCGCCGATTGGCAGCTACAGGACCTACGCAAGCCAGATCTGCAGGCCAGCACAACTGCCATGAAATTGGTACAGTAAGGGGTAGTGCCATACCCGAATGTTCCAGGACACCAGCCGGCAGTGGTGGCGTCATCAGGCAGCAATGGTCCCCCTCGCCACACACACACACGGTGTGTGTGTGCTCGCGGTTACCGAATGTACACGCCGTGTACTCGTTGCAGTGTCATGACCCTCCAATTCCGGCCGCGGCCGCGGTGTCTGTGCCCCGCGGCATCTGTGGGTTGTGATGATCGTGAGATCGCTTTCTTGAGTGGCTTTGTTGAGTGGCGGTACAAGGTTGGGGGTTGGTGGCCAGCAGGCCACTCAGTGTTGGACGGTCGCCATGCCCGTCAGCATTGCCACTCGTGGCTATGCTGACGGCGCATGGCTCACCTGTCCACACTACGTGACCTGACTGACTGCACCTGCCGCAGTCAACTCCGCAATTTGCAATGTGCAATGTTTGCGGTTCGCATGCAACACAGCCATGCGGACGTGGCTGACAGCTGAATCCAGGCGGCGTGCATGCACATGCATGTGGTCATTTGATGGTCCGCCAGCCAGGAGGATGCCGCCTGGATAGTGGCATATGATGCCTGCATGCGGTGAGCATGCCAAACATGACAACACATAAGCGCTTTCTGCGGGGTCAAGCTAATGCTAGCGTGAGGGTATAGTGTGGAGCAGCTTCCGAACTTGGCATCTGTGTTCGTGCCGACTCCAACACAGGCTCACACCTGGAATTGGCATCCCATGACAAACAGGAACAGCTCAAGAGTCAACATTTGTGGTTCCCGAGAAGTTTCACTACTGTTGTCGTCCGGAACCTGCGGAAAACTGTTGTGTCGACAACGAGCCACGCAAAACAAGAGCAACGCAACCTTCTGCTAAACAAACAGATGTACTGCAACACGCACATAAAGTTCCACAGCCGGCCACGTTAGAGTGATGGCACGCTAGCGTCTGGACGGGTGACGTGCCAAAGCTGTTGCAGGCTGTCCGCATCGCCAAAAGCCTTTGTCGCCATGCGGCTACAACACACAATAAAAGAAAAATCTCTCTAGATTCTGACGGCAATGCTGCTTTGGACAGGAACGCGCTCGGACCCTTGCTCTATCGGCAAGCAATGCCATCGGTTTTCGCACGATCGGGCTCCACCGCTGATCTGAAGCAATGACATCGCACTGAATGTTTCATAGGAAACAATTTGCTGTAGCGAGTGTCATATATGACCGCACGATGTTGGCCCATGGGCGTCTACACGATCAGGAAAGTAGTTGCACATCTCGGACAAGCCTGTGGGCGGCAGCAATGTCCACGACCCCACGAATGAAACAATAAAGATTCGCACTTTCAATATACTTATAGAGTCAGACAGCCGGCAGCGGGTGGGTACCGCTGTGGCTGTTGCGTGCTAACAAGGGCAAGTCCGTCCAGTCTAAGGAACACAACGATTTACCGAGCAATGTATGCAGTCAGCTAAAGCAATACAGTGAAGGCAGAACTTCTTCTTGAAACGCCTTTATTGTCAGCTACGTCGCCGCGACTGCTTCTGTGAGCACGGTCGGTCAGCGTCATGCCTGATGTATCCACTGAAACTTTTGGCCACTGCGGTATGCTGTGTAGACTGATATGCAAGCGTCATTTTGGCTTTAGATATCCACCACCACAGTCGGCGGTTGCGTCTAGACGAGCGGACGGTGCCTTGACATGCATGGACGACACTGCGCACGTGTGGCTGTGCAAGCAGAAGGTGTACATGTGGCGCTGCCGCATATGATCTTCATTTCAAATTTCGGTGCCTGATTCGTGTGACCTTCTTATGTATTGCACCGCATTGAGTTGTGGTATCCAAATCTGTGACTGGAGTGAGGCCTCGCGACGTAGAGATTGTTTGGTTTCGCATGATGTTGTACCGGGTGCCCGGCGAGATGATTTGCGTTTGCCATCACATATATGCACAAGAAGGATCGTGTTGATTAATTCAATCGCAAACAGCGTTTCAACTTTTTGCAGTTGTCGGTGGCTCAACGATGCTCAGGGACGTTGTATGTCGAAACAGAAGCAGCAGTGTTCGTAGATCAGACCCATGTAGACGGATCACAGTAGCCAGGGCCATGTTTCGTGTCCTGCAGTTCCAGTAATTGGAAGCAGGGACCACATTCGCGAATGAAGCGGCAGTCACGCAGCAGCAGTCGAGCACAGTTTCGCAACACGACGGCTTCATTCAGGAAGCTTAAAAACAACAGAAAGCGTAGTGCCAGGCTCCGTGGTCTTTCGTTATTATGGATCGGTTGATGCAGCGTTTCTTGTGTCGCAAGGCGTCAGCTCTGCTCAGCGCCTGCAGCTGCGGCCCCGGGCCCCGCAGCCTGCGGGGACTTCATCCGATGAAGTTCATCGTCATTCCCATACCCAATTGCATGCAGTAGACTTTTTAGCTTTAGAATGTTGCTTTCGAGTCTGAAACATGGGTGCGCATGGCACGTGGAATGCAATCGAAGACCTGTACTCGTTTCTGTACTTGGTCTCCGTGATGCGGTCGTGCTATCTTGGCATCTCGCTGATGTCAAGTCACCATAAGCCTATGCTCATGTCAAACAACACATCATTACGATGGGAGTCGAACGATCCGAACAACTGAACGGAACGGCCGTGAAATTGCAGACGTTGTGGATGGTGCACGCGTGTACACGGCAACCTCTGAAACAGTACACGTCGTGGCCTGGCGGCGCGCGCTGCCGACGTATACACTCCCGTTGTTGGACGACAGGCACTTACACTGACGCGTCATGACGGCACGAGGGCGCAAGGGCGCCTCGAGATAACGAGGCCAGGAGTCAGCTCAAAGTCGAGTACTGAACATGACATAACAGACAAGTACATGTAGGGAAGAGACAAACAAGCACAGCATCGTTCGTTGCTGATCCTGCATGAAGTCTACATGTCCAGCTTCATAAGAATCGCAGCAAGATTGGGTAGGAGTATGGCACCAAGAGGATACAGGCTACAGCACCGGCCAACTTGAAGACGGAGCAGTACAGTTGACACATATACTGAGATTCACGCGTTTGATTTCGACGAGCGGAAGTTGCGCGGCGAGGGCGCGGATACCGATGGTTGTTGCAGCAGTCAGTCCGTCTCGAAGCGGAAGCACGGAAGCGACCAGGAATGTCATCGACAGAACAGATTTCATAGCGTTGCTATAGCAGAAAGGAGATGATGTATTTGGGCAGGATAGGAAACGGACTCTGGGCAGTACGGTGCCGACATGAGCCTGACGGAGCACCAGGATTTAGACGATGGTGCTACAAACTCCAGCTCAGGAATCCCAAATGAATGTGTTACGGACCTCAAATGGAATAGCTGTCAATCGAATCACTGAAGCCCAGTACATGGCACAAAGTCAAGTTGCCGGCAGTTTTCTATCTGGAGGCGGGCTGTAGCCAAGAGGAGGCTCCGATCTATGCAACTGCCCCTGACTTTATGGGCTGTGAGACACTTAATTAAAATCAGACAATCTGTGCTGCGCGGCGCCGGTCGCCACAACATGGCTGCTGCTGGGTCTGCCGGAAATACACATCACTCCCGACCTCGGCCTAGGCACAGGAAATGTATCGCTGAAGCAAGCAATGCGAATCATGATCAGTTGCCCCTCAGATCTATTGCTCCTGCTGGTGTCAGCACCACATCAACAGGCTTTGCGTGCGTACAGACATTTGACGAGCTACTGACTGCTATTTCAGTAGCAGGGATGACACCTAACGAAGACTCTCACTGCTGGCTGATTATGTACTGTGGCATATCGCGAGCATCAGATTCGGTCTAGAGACTCAACATTAGACCAGACAAGACATGAGCTGGTTGCAAACAGAATTACAATACATCAATACGCCACCACAACGAGGACCTGCGGCGGCAGCGAGCTGAGTCTGCCCAGGTGCAGAGGAGCGTGGACCTGCTGCGGCAGCGAGCTGAGACCTGCCCAGGTGCAGAGGAGTGTGGACCTGCTGCGGCAGTGAGCTGAGCCTGCCAAGGTGCAGAAGAGCGAGGACCTGCTGCGGCAGCGAGCTGAGACCTGCCCAGGTGCAGAGGAGCGTGGACCAGCTGCAGCAGCGAGCTGAGATATAAGAGGCTATTCAGCTACTGAAAGGCGCTGCAACGTTGAGAACGCCACAGATTTAGGCAAAAGGGAAGCTCCACGAGGGCAATGCTATACAGTCTACAGAGCAGGACACGGGGTGACGGTCCACAATTGTTTAAACATGCTAAGCCAGCACAGAATCAGTTGACTTATGGAGCAGAACAGCAGAATCAATTTGCCAATGAGCAGAGCAGTATGTCAGGTGCCAAGCCTGACGGGGCCTGAACATTGGCCTGCCATGGGCAGGCAGGACTAGCACACGCCGCAGGAATGGGCGAAATCCAGCCGTGGGCAAAGGAGCACTGAACTGCCGAGGGCAGAGATACAACAATGACTTGCCATCTGGGCCGAGAGGTACAACAACAAACGCGAACACAGAAATTAGCTGAGAGATAAAGCGATGACCTGCCACGGGCGAGGAGCCAAGAGAAACAGATAGAACATTGAACAGCCATGGGCACAGAGCCATTACCCGAGGCTTACAACAATGAATTGCCATGGGCAAAGAGCCACGATCAGTTCGAATAGAGAAACGAATTTATGACCTGCCATGGGTGCACCATGAGCAGAGCAGAGAGATACCAACGACAGGCCATGGGCACAGAGCCACGCGCAGCGAGATCCAACAATGTCCTGCCTTGAGCAGGGAAGCAGAAAAAAAATATCAATGATATAATTAACGATAATGTCATGGACGCAGAGCCATGACCAGAGAGACACGGCAACGACCGGCCAGGGGTTGAAGCCATGGACAGCAGGATACAGCAATGACTGGACATGGGCACAGAGCCATGAGTAGAGAATCACAACAGTGAATTGCCATGCATATGAGAACAGAACCATGGGCAGACACAAGGACTGGCCATGTGCATATAGATGTGACCAAAGAGATACAGTAATGACCGGCCATGTGCGCAGAACCTGGAATATCGAGAGATGCAATATGACACGTGATATGCACGGAGTAAGGAGTAAAGACTCAAAGTGTTCACATAGCACGGGGGAGGGAGAGACATACAGCGTACCAGATGCCATGCCACGGTCAAGGAAACAACGCAGTGAACTAACTTGCCAGACGCAGAGAACCGGCCGCAGCAGTGAACCAAAGCTGCTACGAGCAGTGACCCTTCTACAGCAATTAACTGACCTGCCAGGCGCGGTGGACTGACTTGCCCAAGTGCAGAGGATCTGCTGCGGTAGGTGTCAGAAATGCTATATGCTGTCAGGTCAGACGCGCAGTCTCAGATCAGATCAGGTCAGGAGGCCAGTGTTCCATACCTGCTGCGCACAGAGGTAGAACCGAGGAACACTGAAAGAGGAGATGCTAATACCGTGAAACAGTAAGAAGAATGGTTACAGATCTCAGTGTGCACATGCTTATATGCACACTGAACACTCCAGGTGACGGCGGAAAACCCTCGCACGATCTCTCTCGCTACATCGAGACAATCACGGCTGGCGGCTTACCCCTGCACCGGATCCGCACATCGTCCGTGCATGGGTGCACCTGTCACCACGCTGCTGCCCGCAGGCTCATGCATTGTGACACTCCCCCATAAACCCTGCTACGTCTCCACTAGCTGGAGTTTATTACGAACTTCTTGCAAAGCAGGTCCGGGCAGCACTTTAGTGAACACATCTGCTAATTGATCAACAGTGCCTACCCATGCTACCTTAAGTTCTGGACATATTCCCGCACTCGCAAGTGCCGCACACAAATGTGCTTGGATCTGTCAGTGGACACAGCATTCACAGCCAAGATATTGGCACTCTTATTGTCACCCCACAGAGTCGGCTTATGTGGGACGAGCTTCAGATCGAGAAGCAACTGTTTCACCCACATTAACTCGTTGGCCGTTGCACTCATCGCGATGAGTTCAGCCTCTGTTGTATCCCCAGCCACTATACTCTGCTTCTTCGAGCGCCATAGAACACAGTTCCCATACACCCGAATAACCATACCAGATACACTTTTCAGATCAGCAGAGTTCGCAAAATCTGCATCTGAAAAGGCCTCTAACAAACACCCGTGTCCCTCAGAGCCTATAAATTTTATTCCTAAATTCTTTGTGGACTGCAGGTATCTCAGAACATGTTGCACGGCAGACCAATGTTCCTTCAGACTACTAGACATGTGCCGGGCCAGGGCATGTGCCACATAGCTTAGGTCAGGTCGTGTCACTCCTGCAATATACTGGATACTTCCTACAGCACTCATGAACCTGGAATGCTCAGCAGCACTGGCTTTCTCCAGGTCAGGGTGCTCTTTCGCACTCCTTAGTTGTTGCCGCGGCACTAAGGGAGTGGGAGACTTGCGACAGTCAGACATGCTGTACTTTTCAAGCAAGTTCCGGATCTTGTTTCGTTGTGTCATGACGATTGTTTTGGCCTTGCGATCACGCACAAGTTCACCGAGGTCTCTGCCTTCGAATTTCGTGAGAATGACATCGACAAGTTCCTGCAGCCCCGCAGAGCAACTGAAAATGAACAAGTCGTCGACCCACAAGAAAATAAAACAGCGACCAGATGTTCTAACATACAGTCCGGGATCACTTTGTGCGCACACAAATCCCATCTCAGCTAAGACCCTTATTAAAGCTTTATGCCACTCGCGAGCAGCTTGCTTCAGGCCATACAAGGTTTTGTGCAATCTCCATACATGTGCTGTCCCGTCAGTGAAGAACGGGGGCTGCTCAACGAACACTTCCTCTTCTAGCTCACCATTCAGAAAAGCACACTGGATGTCTATATGCCTAATCTCTAAATCTTCCTGAGCAGCAACTGTTAGCAACACACGCAGTGTCGCATAACTACCAACAGGAGACCAAGTCTCAAAGAAGTCGATCCCTTCCACCTGAGAAAAACCACGCGCTACATAACGTGCCTTATAGCGCTGAATCTCCCCCGCAGGCCCACGCTTAATCTTAAGCACCCATTTGCCCGAGATAGCCCGTTTGCCCGCAGGCAGATAGCACAACCCGAAGGTTCCGTGCTCACCCAGTGCATCTACCTCCTCCTGCATGGCACGCAGCCATGCATCCCTGTCAGCACCCGCGAGTGCTTCCTTCAAAGAAGGCATATCAGGGTCGGAGGCCTTCTGCTTCCTGGCGGCAGCTGCTCTGCGCGACCCACGACGCTGAGCATTCTGCTGCTCACCAGACTCCACATGCTGAGGCTTCAGGCCTGCATAGGACACTCCACAGTCAGCCGCGGCTGATGTGTCCTGATCGCAAGTTGAAACATCAATAGCAGCTACAACTGTCTCACTGCTAGCAATGTCAGAGCCCACAGGCTCATGCATTTGTACAGCTGCTACATCCGCAGCCAATGGAACAAGGCGTCTGCGTACAAAGGGATTGATTTTAATACGAGGTAAGGCAGCTGGAATTGCCCTCACCTCGTCAGGCAAATCAACCCCAACCGCGGCTGAGGGGTCCGGATCCTCTCCCCCTAATTCGGACCCGGTCTCCACCTCATCTGGCTCATCCTCCCAGAAAGGCCTTGGCGCCTCGGCTCCTCGCAGGGGCTGAGCAACTGCCCCCGCGCCAGATGCAGAGGCCGCTGCCGAATTACTCCCGGAACGGACCCGCTGAGCCTCCAGATTCTTATGGGCCGCAGCCCGTTCATTGTCTGAGACGGTGTAGTCCATGCGCTGTTCATCATTGTCGTCATAGATGCCAGGACTGCCGTCGTCCTCATCCATGTCATCATCAGACGCACTGACAGACACTTGAACAGGGAACGCAGCTTCTACACCAGGGTCGTGCAACAGAGCATTGCGCGTGACAATATACTGCGCAGTGCGGGAGGGCGTGGCGACAGGATGATGCACTTCGCCGCGCACACGAGGGGGAACAGGGACGTCAGGGTGAGCAGCAGCTCTGGATGTCGCACGCGTGCGATGCAAAGCTGATCTGGCCATTTCCGGTGTGGCCCGAGAAGGGTCACGCCGGATTATCTCCGCAGAGGAGCCAACTCCAAATCGCGGAGAGTACACAGCAGGACTAGGCTCAGGGTTGTCCTGCCGGAATGTCATTTCCATGACAGGGACCCTACCATGACCAGGGGGGGTATGAAGCTGGTCACGCAGACGGCGCAACACTCCCCCGTCATACGTGTGTTCTGCCGCGAAAGGAGGGACATCAGCGTCAGTCACACGCTCACCCTCATCGTCCCCCTCGAAGGCAACCGTATAGGAGTTCGCAAACTCCTCAGGCTCCCTCTTGTCCACAACGGCGGACGCATCGTACTTTCGTACGTGGCGGATCATCTGATCCGCAGTGCACATGACTTGGCGCACAACAAAAACCCTACCCCTAGGAACATCCTGGGCGTACACACGCTGCATGCTGGGGCCTAGACCAGCCCCGACCCAGTATGCAGGCACACCCCGAGGGGACAACTTCCGCAGCTTGTCATCCCTAGGGTATGCATACACCTCAACCCCCCACGGACGCTGCTGCCGCAGCAGATCTTGGAACACCTCAACGGAGGTGTCTCTGAAAAAGGCCATATAAGGAATGATATCCTTATCACAAGACCGCACTAAAAACTTGTCTAATTCTGTCGTCGCAAGCAACTTGTACTTGCGTTTCTCCTCATCCCTCAACTTATCGCGCTCGGCCTTTTTCATGCGCTTTCCCTTCCCCAGGCTTTTCTCAGCTTCGTCAACATCCGCAGATGCGTTGACAGCATGCTGACCTTTCAGGCCCTTGAGGATGCTCGCCAATTTGTCATGGTACAATGCCGACGACGGCGTGAGATTGTGACCATGGACTGGCGAGGCATTCAATCCACAGGAACAGAGGCAGGCCGCTCGCGAGCAGCACAGCACGGAGTGACTCAAAGGCCACTCCGATCCTCCTCTCGATCATGCCGTTACAGCGATGAGCGGCTGTGGGGGTCAAGCGGTGAGTGATGCCACGACGCTGGAGGTAGAGTTTTAAGGCCGCGACCATGAATTCTCCCCCTTTGTCGGTGTGTAGGATGCGCACACCCGGTACACCTGGCTTCACCACATTCACCCGAATGCGTTCAATAATATAAGAGATCATGGCCGCAGCCTCACTCTTCTTGCGCAGACCGACCACGAAAGTATAACGGGTAAAGGCACACATCACAAACAAAACATATTTCACACCACCAATTCCTACTGGAGAGACAGGACCAGCTAGGTCGGCATGCAGTTGCTCACCAGGCCACTTGGCCTGGCCCATGAGCTCACGATCATTGGCAGAGAACTTGCCCGCGGGCACTTTGCCAATTCTGCAGCCGTGACACCGATTTCCCAGCGGCTCGGAATCGACATCCAAATTCAAATGACCATAAAAATCAGCGTTGGACTGCATGCGCTTGAGAACCCAATTCGACTGGTGAAAAGACAAATGTGCAAGAAAAGTAGGTTCCAGCAAGTATGCATCATATGGGACCTCAGCCCCCCCAGCATTGGGTCGCTGCAGGTCAATGGCCGCAACCGCCACATGATGCCACTGCTGTTGATCCTCAATCACTGAGGTCGGACTGCTCTGGTTAGACCAGACTACCCCCCTATTGACAGGCGCACCGACGAGAATGGGTTTGGTCTCTACTGCCATTTTGAACGCAAAGACAGGGTGACCATCCACATCATTTTCCTGATATTTGATGTTACCCTCTACGTCGGTAGCCATATCACCCAGACCAGGAACATACAACACGTTTCTACGCGTGTCTAGGAACATCTGCTCATGTCTAAGACCCATTGTGCTGAGCAGGTTGTACGGACATTCAGGCGCATAGTAAACACCAGGGATTTCCACATCCAGCGGATGCTTGTTCCCATGTTTGTCCACATAAGTACCAAAGTTATAAGCAAGGACCGATGCGCAGCATTCATCAAGCTAGCTAGTGGGCTGCAGAGCCGTTACCTGTGGAGCTCTCAGGTCGTACGTCGGCAATGCACAGATCAAGGGATGTACTGTAATGCAGTGAGGCAATACAAGAACAACGCAAGACTGTAAGAGAATGTGTACAGTAGACTTGGAGGCACATGACTATATGCCACCGATCAATCAAGTCTACAGCGGTCATAATCACAGTGACCGCACACAATCCTCACATGGATTGTGCTGGATTATGCTCATGCATATGATCATGCATATGTCCTAACATAACAGGAGTTGGGCCCGTGGCCACCACACTCATGTGCGTACTTGCACGTCATGCATTGTGTCCCAGGATGGACCTCATTTATGACACCAGGTTCACCTGAATGGTTCCCCTGCCCATGATAGAAAGCTGCCTTGGTCCCGCGAGATTGGCAACTTTCTGACACGGACCGTACTCAGTGAACATTTCACGATTTCCTACTATATGCATGTCCGACCCACTATCGACAATAATGTTCCACGGCAGAGACGCGTCCGGTTGCGGATACTTGGCAGGCATCTCTATAGCGCAAACATCCTTGGCCGCAGCCTGTTTGCGTTGGGGGCAGTTCGCACGTAAGTGTCCCTTCTTCTTGCAGATGAAACAGGTCCTGGTCTCCTCGCGAGGAGCCTGGCCGGCCGCGAGAGCGGCGACCACAGGTCCATCACCACGGTGCTGCTTGCGCCAGCCATGGCCTGGTTTGCCCGCGGGCGCCCCAGACCTAGCCTGCAGCTGTCGCTGTGATTTGAGCAAGTCAGCATGCTCAGTCAAACGTGATATGATCACATGAGGGGAGGAGTGTTGGACTTCGCCGCGCACAGCGTTGAACTCCTCCCCAACTTCTAACAGTTTCAAACGAAGCCATCGCTGGCCCACATCGGCACCTAGTGCCTCCAGTTGAGTGTAAACACTCATCACATCACCACAATATGTCGCGACATCTTTATTGTGTTGTGACCAAGAATTGAACCGACTCCACAGTCTGTGGATCTCGGCTTCAGTGCTAGGCCTATACTTTGCAGTCAAATAGGCCCATGCTTCACACAGGTGTGACATGCGATAGACAGTCGTCCTATCCGCGTCAGGCAAAGACATCAGGACCTGTGTCCTCGCCCTAGCATGGACACGCTGTTCGTCCGCAGACGGTGCGTGCTGCAGTAAGTGGTCTAACTCGAATTGACCTAACGACCAAAAGACTTTCTGCTCGTACGCAACGAAGCTTTCGGTCTTAAAATTCCATTCAGGCAATTTCCCTTTGGTCAAATCAGGCTCGCTACGTCCCCGAGATGCACGCAGCGCTTCGGTCAACGTCTCAAGCGTGATGAATGACTCAGTGTGACCGTGATCGTCAACAACATGAGAGGAAAAAGGCACCTGCTGGCTGCTCTGCCCAGTGTGGGAAGAGGGACGTGGCCGGACAACTCGTCCACCACGGAGTAACATGCCCGCGGGCTGTTCTCCGTCAGGGAGCTGCTGGTCAGCGTCCCTGTCGACGAATGGCTGCTGGTCAGCCTCGTCGTGCCTCTCCTCGCGAGGAGAGTTGGCGTTAGAGACATTGAGATTAGACATCCTGCAGGAGGACAGACGGTTGTTTGTCGCGCGCAGCAACTAACCGATGGGATGGCTCGCAAGCCGACAGGTTGAGAAAAATAAGCGAACGCGTTCGCTTTTCTCAGCGCTGATCATTAAAACAAGCTTCTCGAATTGTATCTGATAACAATGTGCTACGAGAGAGCTAAATGATGCCTGCGCTTTTGACCGCAGTCTGAGCGCCGGCAGAACAGTGAAATGCCTGCCGTGTCTGCGCACAGACATTGGCCAACGGCTTCCTGAACAAGACCATAAACAGACGTAACGCTAACATTCATCGATTCCATGTCAGAAATGCTATATGCTGTCAGGTCAGACGCGCAGTCTCAGTTCAGATCAGGTCAGGAGTCCAGTGTTCTATACCTGCTGCGCACAGAGGTAGAACCGAGGAACGCTTAAAGGGGAGATGGATACTGCTAATACCGTGAAACAGTAAGAAGAATGGTTACAGATCTCAGTGTGCACATCCTTATATGCACACTGAACACTCAAGGTTACGGCGGAAAACCCTAGCAGTATCTCCCTCGCTACACCGGGACAATCCCGCTGGCGGCTTACCTGCACTGGATCCGCAGATCGATCGTGCATGGGTGCACCTTTCACCACACTGCTGCCCGCAGGCTCATGCATTGTGACAGCTACCACCGAGTTCGACAGCACACCATTGGCAAAGAAAGCAATATTGCCTATGACCAGCCAGTGGGCAGAGATAATACCGCAATAATCTGACGTGGGCCCAGGACCACGAGGAGAGAGAGAGAGAGAGAGAGAGAGAGAGAGAGAGAGAGAGAGAGAGAGAGAGAGAGAGAGAGAGAGAGAGAGAGAGAGAGAGAGAGAGAGAGAGAGAGAGAGAGAGAGAGAGAGAGAGAGAGAGAGAGAGAGAGAGAGAGAGAGAGAGAGAGAGAGAGAGGGAGAGAGAGAGAGAGAGAGAGAGAGAGAGAGAGAGAGAGAGAGAGAGAGAGAGAGAGAGAGAGAGAGAGAGAGAGAGAGAGAGAGAGAGAGAGAGAGAGAGAGAGAGAGAGAGAGAGAGAGAGAGAGAGAGAGAGAGAGAGAGAGAGAGAGATAGAGTCTGAATTCACCAAGAACTTGACCTGCTATGTGCAGAAAGCTGTAGATTCATGACAGGCTGCAGCATCCGCTGCAGGCGGAGACAACGACAGCAAGCCATGGGCAAAGAGAGCGCTGGCCGGACACTAGGCAGAGAGAATCCAGCAAGGACCTGACTTGGGCACAGAACCATGAGCAGAGCGATGAATCTATGACTTGCCTTGGGCACAAAGCCATGAGCAGGTAGATACAATCATGACCTGTCATGGGCACAGAGCCATAAGCAGGGATCTGCAGCTGCAGCAATCATCTGGTGATGCCTTGGTCAGAGATAGGCTGACAATTTGACGTAGCCACAGAGGGTACAGGCAGAGAGTCACTACAATGACCTGCCATGGGCGCATCGCCACGAGCGGAGGAACAGATTCGCGATCGCCTGTCGACACAGAGAGATACAGAATTCACCTGCCAGAGCACACACTCACAAGCAGAGTGGTAGGCACATGCCGTGCCATGGGCACAGAGCGATTGGCCAATGTCCAGCCGTGGACTACATGTACATGGACTACGGGTCTTGAGAGACAAGAGCAGAAAGATACATATATGTATGCATGGACCTGCCATGGCCACCGAGCCACAATAAGGAAATGAACCACGGATCTGTCACGGGCTTAGAGCAATGAGCAGACACGTATAATGAACACCTGTCGTGTTATACAGCGCCATGGACAGCGAGATGTATCTTTCTGGCGGTTGTGTCGTTACCGCATATGCGGCTGAAGATCATATATATATATATGATCTTATATAGAGAGGCACAATGTACACGGTGAGTCTGCTCACGCGGTATCAGGAGCACCCGTCAGAAGAAGATAGCCAGCTGGCCTGGGAAAATGCGATTATCAACAACTGCTACAGTGCTGCAATGTGCCCCACATCAGCCAGACCTGGCAACCACACAAGTGGCCAGTGGAACACCGGCTTACAGAGTCTGTTCGTCACATGAGACTGGTGGTATAATGATGTACGCCTACCGCAGGTGACGCCCACGGTCAGCGTATCGGTCGAACGTAGCAGCACTGGTCATGCCAGTCCTCCTCATAGTGACCGCTGTAGGCTCCGCAGCAGCTTGGGCAGTTTGCACATGCCCTCTCCAGAAACTGTGCATAGTCTCCCCGCCATCAACACCAAACCGGAGGAGATTAGCCTTCACCGGTTGCCGGCCGCTTGCGAAGACAGCTGCGGGGAACCAGGCTGCTGGGAACGAAATGCGGGTCCAACAGGATGCCTGCGGGATCGAGCACGCTGCCATCGATATAGGAGGCGGAGGCGCCGGATAGCACAGAGATCGGAGTTCTCATGTATCGCAATCTCCTGGTTATGGGGTCGCCGAAACTGCTCTGTTTTGCTACGGCAGGGTACCATGAGAAGGCAACCAATCGGCACATCCGAATGAAGGAACTCCCCAGCCCAGGCGTCACTGACTGCGACAACTGTACGCTCTGCGCACTGCAAATAAAGATCCTCCCAGTCCACATACAGGGCATCCTGACCCCTACGGCCACTGTTGCACAGATATAGGATATAGGTAGCATCCCTCAGGAGCACTGAGACCCTAGTAGCCACACCCGCTGCAGCTGCAGCGCGCAGCTCAACGTCCATGCGACCAATTAGAGCAGCTACAGTATGGGAGGTGAAAGGAACAGCACTGCGTGGGCGCGCCCCAACAACAGCCTGCTGCCGCTGTTAAGCACGCACAGCGCCGCGCACCAGCTCCGATCGCACCGGATTCCCGTACCCCTCGTCACACCAGTCCCGGCTGCGCCCCCGGAAGTCGAAGCACCGACCCAGCGCACTGACCCAGCCTTGGAGGGTAGAAGTGGCCACACAGGGGGTTCTGCACTCGGGACATGCACAGGTCCACCGGGAACGCGAGCCACTCAGACATCGCCCAGGGCCCTGGGTTGTGTCTATGGACTCAAAATAACATACTGAATGCACACAGGCGGTCGTCTCACGTCGCTGGGCGAAAGCAGTCTTTTCGTCGAAAAGCGTGTGCATGCCTGGGCAGAATGACCCATTTCGCCCAGGGAACGCCTACAGCGCCCAGCACGTGCCCAGAGCATGCCCAGTGAGCCTAGGACACCCTTATTATGTTTATATTCCATTGTGGGACGTTATATTTGATGTCATCGATTGCTGTGGAAGGCGTCCTAGCCGTTGTGCGACTTGTGGGGTCATGTTCTGCCACATGTAGGCAGCTGCTCTGCGCGATTGGAGCGCTATAAAGAATCAATACAGGTGTTTTTCACTCTTGGGGATGGGTTGCTTTGTCGCTCTGCGGTTGATTGCTTCAGCGGCTCTGACCCCATTTCGTTCTGGCGTGTCCCGTACATGGCATGAGTATACAACAACAGGCGTCAATAGGCGTGCATGCTTAAATTATGGTACAGTCGGGATACCTTCAACGATATCGACAGCTGTGATCAAGGCTGATCAAGCGGCTGTCCATATGGTGAAGGGCATTGTATTGACACCACATGGATGCAACTGGCCTGGTTGATACATCTGGCATGTTTGTCATAAATGACAGTATCATTTAGTTGCATCTCGATTGTATTGCAAGCGATGTCACATCTGAAGGTTGCCAGTCAGGTTGTATGCTGATTGCATGGTAGCATTTTGCAAGAGGCAGAAAACCGATGCAGTTGACCGTACACTGCTGTGGAAAAGAATGCAAAAGCATATTTACGCGAGAGGAACTCAGCATGCGCTCTGTATCGCTGTCATGGGATTCTGAACTGCATCAGAGGTGTAGGAAAGCAAGAATGCCTTACACACAGCCTCTTTGTGTGCTTGCATCTGTGACCTGCCACATTACGCCCACTGATGACATCATGATTGACCACGAATCGCTCACGTGGATCGGTGCTGGTTGAATAGCGATAAGTTATTGCGTAGAGCTGAATACATTTGTGTGAAAATTATAATGAACATGCTGTCGCGACCGTCACAGCCAGATTCGCAGCGCCTCCGTGCCCTCCAAAACGAAGAAGGAGCTGATGTACACTGGCGAAAATTATGACTGCGATTTGTAGATCGCGCAGGGATCATTCTTGCCGTGGCTTTGATGAGCCGGTGTACGCAAGAAATTGCACGCAAGTTCCGGCAGAAACCAAAAGCAATGCCAGTCACTTCACTCAATCGCTGAGTCTGTGGCAGCTAAGCCGGTCTAGGCCGGCGTGGTGTCCGCTCTCCATGACTGCATCACAGACACGTCGCATATACCCGCACGACACCGGTTGATAGGTCACTGAACAACCGTGAGACATGCTATAGTGTTTTTGGGGTGTTCTCAACCCACTGTGCTCACTGGGCGTGCGCTGGGCGCCAAATCCGCGTCCATGGGCGAAATCAGCATTTGGGGCGAAAACGGGCCTTTCCCTGGGCACCTCTCTACGTTTCGCCCAGGGACCGCCTGTGTGCATTCAGTATGTTATGGTAAGTCTATAGACACCGCCCAGGGCCCTGGGCGATGTCTGAGTGGCTCGCGTTCCCGGTGGACGTGTGCATGGCCCGAGTGCAGACCCCCCTGGCCACACCCGAACAGGAGCGGCCGGTTAGGTTTGGGAGAAGATGCTCATGGAGGAACAAGCACATATGGTCCGGGCGGCACGTGGCCCAGCCCTGGTCCACTGTGGCAGACATCAGCTGCAGGAAAGGCTCAAACAGATCGTTGGCCTTGGAATAGTTGGACTCCGTTCTGGGGTGCCGGCAGAAGGAGCGCTCATCAGCGGTCAGTCGCTCGCGTTCGGCGCGCAGCCGGGCCTCACGCGCGCCCATATTATTCTTACACGCGCGGTGTGCCCTCGCCACCCTCGCCAGCTTGGGCAGTCCACGGAAGTCAGCCGCACGAGCAGTAAGGCAGCAGCAGAAACACTATCATTACTTGATCTATCGATTGATCTATTGATCTATCGATCTATCTATCTAGACTAAGGCCAGGAATGCCTTCGCGGCCAAAATGCGTGCATATACTATGGCGCTTAAGCTTCCGACGACAACCCCGTTGACGAACCTGTCCATTGCGGTAGACGTTCGAGACTTGAAACTGGAACCTCAACAATGTGATGAGTCTATATCTTTTGATATTATACGCTGGACTCTTGATTCACGCAAGGATACTGTTGCTGCGTGTCTTCGTTGTGAGGATGTCAACAACGTCCTTGAAAATTTCAAGCGCTCTGAGGATCAGCGGGGCAACTGCAGGCTATGTAAGCATAATCAGAAACCTGGCAAAACTACTACGTTGAACCACACCTATCTTTGCAATTTCGGGGCCAGCCGATGTACAGCAACCAAAGAAAAGCAGGATGCTGGGCTGGTTGGGGCTTATGCTGCTAAAATGGCTGCAAAGGCAGATCAAACAGCTGCTGCCAATGGACCTTCTCGTGCAGGCAGGGATGCAAGGGGTACTGGAGTGACCTGCTATGGTTGCAAGTACAAGTTGCACTGCCGCGTGTTCCTCAACCATCCCAATGACTTGTACATTGTGTTGCACAATCATGGGAAGCACAGCAGTGATCGCACACAAGAGGGATGTCCGCACAAGACTATAAAGGTCAGTGAAGACACTAGAGCGTTCTGCACTGGCAAAATCATAGAAGGGGTACCAAATTCCTCGATACTGAAGCGTATGTGCCTCTGGACTCATTCAGATGCTATCCGCTTTTGACAAGACGTGTAGGTTTTTGCGCATCTATGCAGAGAACTTGCAGCGGCTCGCAAAGCTTAGTGGGATACCTCCCTCAGAGCCACACAGTTTGATGTCGCAATTGCTGCAGAGCACTCCAGCCCATCGTGCACAATGATTGTGCAACACCCGATGAGCGACATATTGACATGGACGATATGGTGCTCTTGTTAACAAACGGCAGATAGATGCATTGTTTTGATACTGTGGCAGAAACATATTGATTGACACCGCTGCAGCGGTCTGCTGGTGTAAGAGTTAAGTTGGTTCCATTCGCATGTTCATGCTGAGCCCACGTTCAATGTATATCTGGCATGACCAGTTCCAGCATCCGCCTTAGCCAGTAAAGCGCCACTGATTGCGTTCTTTACGCACGTCGACTGATCAACTTGATACCAGATTGCGTTGGTGTTGTGGCAGCACGAAAGCCAACCTCGTACCAACCGCAACCAAGTAGGTTCAGATGTACAGCGAAGCTTAAAGATAGCAATTAAACCAGCAATGTGCATATTTGCGACTTCTCGGCGAAGTACGGCGCATCTAAGAGCAACAAGCCGATCCGAAGCCTGCCGGTGTGGCGCCACACTCATGGCAGCACTGATCGGTTGTGGTTTCCGGTCGTCAAGGCCGATACAGTTCGCGATGTGAAGCATAGAAGTTGTTTGTGTTTCTACTGCTGCTTTACTGCTCGTGCGGCTGACTTCCGTGGACTGTCCAAGCTGGCGAGGGTGGCGAGGGCACACCGTGCGTGTAAGAATAATACGGGGGCTCACGCATCTCTCGACTCGAGTCAAAGAGTCTCGAGACAAACACAGACCACCTACAGAGGAGAGACTTGGCCCGCATCGAAGAGCGCTGAGATGCCGCTGAGCATCAACCTGAACAGAACAGGTGCGAATCCGTGGGGGGGACAAGCAGATGTATATCTCACTTTTCAAAAGTGACCCGTCATCACCCCGACCCGATTCGACCCTGATCCGAGATATATGCTGCAGACAGCGGTTGGAGATGGATACATAGGGAGGGCGGGGCCGGAAGAAGCTTCCACCGGGGGCCACCGTCTCATGCAAAACTAATCAGCGGCTACCATCAGCTGAACGATACAGTGTAGAATCAGTTTCATGCAATGCACCACGTGTACACGGCCGTGCACCGCAACGCGGTCGCGACATGTCCTCATTGGCCAGCTGCCGGTAAGTGGTGCAAAATAGGTCGACAATGTGCACGTTCAGCCCTGAGACCGTAAAATGCATTCAGACAGTACACTCCGGGTGGCCACCATCGTTGTAGCTATAGTGACAGACCAACACACCCATGCAACCGCACACGTCAGCAACCGCTCGCGTGTGTGCCGTCGTAGATGGGCAGACCAATATCCGTCGACTGCAATTGAAGTTGGCGTGCATTGCAGGGCGCTGCAGGATCGATTCGGACAGTGCACGTGCATGCGCATAAGCACGGGTGTCGTAGGGGCTATGTTGTCGCTTGGCCAGTAAAACCGCGCTATCGTGCACGAAGGGCTAGGCTTTGATTTGCGCTGACTCACGTCCAGTCGAAATCGGTCCACAGACATAGCTCCGCTGGCATTCGGATGCACGTCACGACTAGCGCATGTATGGAACGTATAATATTCTTCTGTGTGAGATTACCTTTGTGCGTGCGGGCGACGGTGGAAAGACTCTTGCGCTTCGGCTTGTTGAAGATGAATTGACACGAGTTGTTCTGCAGAGGCACGATCATGCTTAAAAGAATACACGATCGGGAAATAGGTAGCTACAAAACTTCACGCCAGTTTGCGTTGGACGCATCGGGACCGGATTCGGGGTGCATTTATCGTCTGCACCGGAAGCATGAATTAGTTGGCCATGATGGCTGCGTAAACACGGTATGTTTCACGCCAGATGGCCACAAGCTTCTGTCTGGGTCGGATGATCGAGTCATCAGGATATGGGACTGGGAGAATGGTGCGCCACACGCATCTGGTGCGGACGTGCATGCCGAGGCCTAGTCGGCCCCGAAATCGCCAGGACACGCATCGCAGAGCAATAATCCAGAATGCAGAAATAAAGACGAAAAGCCCCGGTCTTGGTTCGTTGGCAGCGGGATTCGTCAGCTAATTAGACGAGTTGGGTTTGCAGGAGAATGCGACTTGCAGTGGGAGAGCCAGCACACCAACAACATCTTTCAGGCGCGACTGATCGGCGCTGGCGATAAGACCGTGGTCTCCTGTGCCGCTGATGGACAGGTGAGATCGCCAGCAGGACTTGTGCAGCCCGCGCTTGTCTGCAGATCCCCATGCAGATGCACCAGAGAAAAAAGCTCCATCCACCAGCAGCAGTGAATGCAGGTCCGATTGCATCTGCTTTCGACCAGTGGCCGCGTGAGTAGCAAAAAGATAGGTCAGCACGAGGGCAGGGCACACAAACTTGCAGTAGATCCTTCGCAAGTCCACTGCTTCTACTCCTCTGGTGAGGATGCTGTTGTGCGGCACTATGACGTGCGCCAGCGAAGGGCAGGCTGCGAGAAGCTATTGACGGTGTTCTCAAATGTTACAAGGAGGGTGCGCTCTGTTGGACTCGACGCTGCCAGGCCCCTTGACGATGCCGCTCAGTACCGTGGCTGAACGGCATTAGGGAGGGAAGACGGCAGCTGTAACCGCCGCTGCAGGGTGTGCCAGCAGGTAGCTGGATCTGGCAGGTACTGCTTGCAGCAGTATTCGGTAAGTGGCCATGGCACAACAATGGCGCATTTACATGGGCAGCCAGCCGGCACAATCTGCTGGATCCTTCTCGAACCTGCACTGGGTAGACTCCACCCAATGTCTGTTTGAATCCAGCTCTGGATCCAGAAGCACATTCCTGTACTGCGCAGACATAAGGATCTCAGCGCAAAGGTGCTGGACCTGTACTGATGTGTGTATACAATTCGGTCACGGTAGCACCGCATGTGTGCAGAGGAACGAGTCCATTGATTTGAACAGCATACACGTGAATCCCGCCAGGCCACATGAGTTTGCCGCGGCAGGCGACGAGGAGTGGGCATACGTGTACGATGCACGCATGGTGCGCATGCAACGGCAGGCACTTCAAGTCACGCCCGCAGCGGCACCCGTCGCCCAGTTCTGCCCTAGCCACCTGATGAGCGAGAGCAGGCGTGCGTTTGCGCACATCACCGCGTGCTCGTATTCGCGGCGCGGCGAGCTGCTGCTGTCGTACAGTGGCGATGGCATCTACCTTTTTCACCCGTGGCTGAAGGGCCAGTCGCGCCGTAGCGCGCCATGTGCCGAAGAGGCATGCCCTGTACCTCCACCTTGACTGGGACTTGGTGCCTGTGAGTCGCCAGTCGTCTCAGAGAGCAGGCCATGGATTGACTGCTTTACTAGGAGCATTTGCAGAACATCAACCCTCCGTGTCAGTGTATTGCTGTGTGTACCTACATGTTCGAGTCGCACGGTACACACAGCTGCGGCGATGTTGGGAGCATGCTGTGAAATTGACCATCTTCGGCCGCATACGCGGGCACGGAGAGCCTAGGTATGCAGGCCAATGCCAGCCGTGCACTCCATTCCCAAGTGTGTGTGTAACTGCTCAAGACGTGTCCGCATTCTGAAATACTGTGCGATTCATGTGTGTGGCGCTGCAACCTTTCATGGTGTTGCAGACGGCCTGGAAACGGCAGCGAAATAGGTCTGACAACTCACATGCGGAGCCTCAGAAGCGCACACGCAAAGGCCACGGCCGTGGCAAGCGCCACAGCGCGGAGCTGACGACAGCAGGCGCAGCCACAGGCTCTGCCTCCGAGCTGCCCATGCCAGTACGCCGAACGAAGCTTGACCTACGCCGCCGGTCCCCCACCCGAGGTGCGGGCAGCACAGCATAGCATAGCATGTGTACTTGAAGGCATCGGAGCCGCGCAGATCGTCGCAGAGCTGATGGCACAGGTGGCCGCCCGCGGTTGCTGCCATCTGAAGGTTGCTCCGTGCTGCAGGGCACAGGCAGCAGCTTGAAGACTCTGCCGGCACCAGCCACCACAGAGGCCAGCATGGTCATCCTGGTGATGAAGCAGAGGATGCTGCAGTGCCGGACACGCTCAGAGAGGGCGCCCCATCGAGTGTTGCTCTTGCAGCTGGTCAGCGCGGCGCCGAAGGCGGGGGCGAAAGTGATAACGATAGAGCAGCGGCGGGGGTGGCCGTCGCAGGATCGCCTCACGGCAGCGGCAGCACCGCAGACTCCGAGGCAGAGCTTCAGCGCTCGATGGACGATGCCAACAATGCCGCAGAAGAACTTTTGCGGGTACGGGCGCGTGCTGAGTCTGTGCGTGTTGATGATGCGGTGGCACGGCCACCGACCAACCAGGCCCAGTCAAGCACCGTGCCTGGCTATCGTGTGCATCCTGCAGGCTCTGCCGCACGGGTCCCTGCCTGCAGTCAGATGGGATTGATGTAGGGGCTGAGTGTGCAGGGGCTGTTTGAGGATGCGGTGGTGAACGGTTGGCTGCAGCGCCGGGCGGCACATCACGAGGCTGCAGGTGCCGCACCGCCCGGAGCAGAGCCACAGCCCGCCTCTGCACGAGACGGGGACGACTCACCGGAGGACTCGTCTGACGATGACCGTGCGTGGGAGCCGGAGGTGGGCCAAGACATCAGCGACGAAGCTGACGAGGACGCAGATGAGGATGATGCCGAGGAGGAGGAGGAGGGCGACGAGGACGAGGATGACAGCGACGACTTTGGAGAATACCTGCAGCAGCCAGGGCTGCAGGACGACTTGTGGCGTCCGTTTGGACCGCGGCAGCACAAAGCGCCGGTGGGCGGTACGCCACACTGCCTGCGGGGCGGCGACCCGGTTCGCGACTCTCAGCTCTGGCTCAACGCCCACGGTGATTGCGTCGTGCAGCGCTTTGACGGTTTGCCCCTCTACCGGCACGCACGGCGCCACCTGCGGCGCGCATGCATGCGACAATATAATCTCGCAGCAGCTGTGTCTGTCTCTTGCCTACGTCCGCAACGTATGCAGCACCGCTGCAGCCATCCCTCGGGCCCTGGTGCGTGCCAAGTGCATGCCTCCACGCATGATTGTGCTGTGAAGTAGAGGGCCACAGGTGAGCAAGTGCTCTCGGGTAGCGATGGGGCTCCTGCCGCGCAGCTTGCATGTGTCAGACGTCCTCACCTGAGCGCGTGCTGTTTGCTGCGTGCAGGCCACCGTAATCTGCAGACAGTGAAAGGCGTGAGCTTCCTCGGCCTGGATGACGAGTTTGTCGCGTCAGGGAGCGACTGCGGCCACCTGTTTGTGTGGTCCAAGCGCGACGGCCGGCTGCGGCGCATGCTGCACGGCGACTCGCATGTGCTCAACTGCGTGGAGCCGCACCCACACCAGCCGCTCACGGTGGCGACATCGGGCATCGACGATGACATTAAGGTGTGGGCGGCGGAGGCGGCCCCGCTGGAAGACGGTGCTGAGGCAGCGATGGAGGACGACGTGCCGGCACTGGAGGGCATCGTGCGGTCGAACCGCCACAGGCAGTCGTGCATGCCGCTCGGCCGCAACACATTCCTGCCCTTTCTGCTGCACTTCAGGTGCGTGGCTGGCGCTGCGCCGTGTCTGGCCTGTCAGTGGGGCCACACATGGCGGCATGGCCGGTGCATGCACACAGCAATCCCGGAGGACGTGTGTAAGCGGCATGCACTGCTGTTGGTGCGGCTGCTGATGCGGGTTGGTGTGGTGCAGGCAACTTCAGCAGCTCGGGTGAGGCGCTTGCATGGCATCCGTGCTGCGGGGTACAATCGCGTCTGCGTGGTGGTTGGCTCAAGGGATACCAAGGCTGGCGCATGGTCGCGGTGTCCTCATGAAGGCCGCGGTGTGCCAGCACAAGGCCTGCGCCAGCACAAGGCCTGCTGTGGGATCCTGTCTCCATGCTGCGACAGCTGCAGGAGTGTAGTGTTGCAGCAAATAGTTTAATCTGCATGATAGGTCTCTTGATGACTAGCTTGTGGCAAGCTACAGACTGCATGTTGAGGAGAGCATGTGATGCCTGTTGACTGCTGTACCGCTGCAACATTTCAGTACATCAATGCCAGAGCAGCCTCGCCGATAATTCATGAGATGCATGCTGCCTTGTCAGCAGTGAGTGGTGTCAGCACAGCTCGCATGATCCCAGCAGTGACGCCCCTGACTGGCAGTGTGACCATGGCAACACCATGCATGGTATACCATGGCCATGGCATGGGGAGCTTCCTCCCCACGTCAAGCTCGTGTTTGTCAAACACCGGTGCTGCCATTCAAGTCCCGACCCCGGTAGTCCATGCAACAGCCGAATGGGCTCCAGCTGGTGTACGTCCGTGGCCATTCCACGAGAGGACGACCGGCGCTGCTGTGGATGTAATGCTTTATGCGGTCATTGGCCATTTCGTAATACAACACCAACCTGACACCGCCCACAGCATGCCACAAGGCCCGTTGATGCAGACAAGCGTGCTATGAGGTTTTCTGTGAGCTAGCACGCCTCAGCTCTGCCAGCAGACTTCCTTCGCCACCCTCGGCTGACCATCCCGGCGAGTCCACATTTCTGTCTGGTGCATATCACACCGGCGATTGTCAAGTGCAATTTCGTCTTTGCTTGATGGCTGTGTGCATTCCTTGGTACAGCAGGTATCACAGGATGGTTCTGTTGTGGTCAACTTGATCGCTACTGTCGTCCCTCTGTCTCCAGGCTGCAAATGCATGTTCAGTACGATGGACGCGCCGGCGGAGGCCAAGGCACGAGGGCTGCCAGGGACAGCTTTGCTAGCCACCACTTCAAAGTCTACCTTTGGTTAGGTGCTGATGAATGCTGTGGTGTTCTGGTTTGACATGGGAGGGGATGCGCGTGCGTCTGCCAACGTGCTCAGGCATCTTTTGTGGCCGCGGCCTGCTCCCTCGCCAATGCAAGCCTGACATGATGTTGACGCAGCTGGCCAGCGCCTGTTGGGGTCAATCTGCTCGTGCATGGAGTGAAGACCGGCCCTTATCGTCAACCACCACACCACCAGCTGCAAACAGCAACTGCAGAGAGGAGTGGATCCTGCGGTGCTAAATGCCTCTCAAACTGAGTCCTTGTGACACACATCCGCACCCGCACCCATATGGAAGCCCACCGCAGCCACCTCCGAGGCGGCCACATATGATGTTCGGTACCTGCTGGGGACATTCTTTGCTGGAGGCTTCGACCCTCTGCCCTTCCCACATGGCAAGGCCGCAGCCGCACCGCTGCACCATTGATCCGCTCCCGAAGCCCTCCCCACGTCATGTCAAGGCTCTTTCGCCTTAGACATACCCATAGTAGGCTATGCAGCCACCAAAGCCACTGTATGTCGGACACAGCTCAAAAGTCGGATGTCGGCGACCCATGCATGTGTCGATGCCCTCTACTTGTTTATGCATCCCGGAGAGTCGTGCATCCTGCACACAAGCATCCTCTGCCATACTGATGGCACGCCAAACAAGCCAGGCAACCAGGCAATTGCGTCACTTGCGATCCCGTCCGACAACCTTATTTCGCTCACAGGCCATCGATGGCCTGTGAGCGAAATAAGGTTGTCGGACGGGATCTGGCCTGAGCGGCGGGCCAGATCTGGCCTGAGCGGCGGGCCAGATCTGGCCTGAGCGGCGGGCCGCCCCACGAGATCTCGGCCCACATGGCGCCACTGGCATTGCCATCGGGCTGCGCGACAATGCCCCCTGCGCGGTGGCGTTTGTGGCTGAATTGCCTGTGGTGGTGGCGCCATGGACGGCACAGCTCTGATGTAACCTGGTTCAGGCTTCGGACGGGGAGGGCTACGAGGCGGTGTCATGCGTTTGCTTGTTCTGCGGGGGATGATGGCTGTGGCTCAGATGTGTTGTGCTGAGCTGGTCAATTTGTTTTGGAGATGTTTGCTACTTCGCCCCCAGTGGCTGTGCCGCGTGTAGAGGACGTCCCAAGCTGCGTAGCCGATCGCATCTACATCGCTGTCCAGGTGGAGCCAAAGGGCTGTGCGCCACTGCAGAATGGCCTTTTAAACCTTGGACCGCATGGTGAACGCCATCCTAGAACCAGAGTTCAACTGGAAGAGGCAGTCCCCGTCACGCTGCAGCTGGTTGGCTGCGGCGGGGCCATGCTTCCACCTGTGCACGCAAAGCTGCCTGCTCAACAGGGCCAGCTGTGCCGAAAGCATGGTCCGTCCACGCGGCCTGCGTATCCATCAGCGAGTCCGTCATCCGCTGCAAGCCCGCCTGGGTGGCATTCTTGCTATGGTTCTCGACGGTTCGCTCTCCCACCCGCGAGAGCTCCTGCAGCATGCCTTGATTGAGGGCCCACGCAAGGTACGGTCCTGACACAAGCCGCAGCAGCGGCGAACGCCTACTAGCCTCACAGCCAAGCATGCCCCCGTGCAAGTGCTGCACATGCACAGTGAGCCACCCATCACGGACGTAAAGTGGCAGTGCTGCTTCTCCGGTGTGCCAGTCACTCATTCAACAGGCGAGGTGTCTGACAATGTCTAGCGGTCAGGAGAGAACCTTGAAGCCTTTGTTTCCAAGTTTGCCTCAAACTGCACCAGGCTCATGCCAATACTGGCATCTTTGACAACAAGGTACAAATCCTCCCCGGCGACGTCCTCCAAATGCAGCCACGCAAGCACTCTTCAAGCAGCCAAAATCTGTCGGCTCACCGGCCGCCTTCAAGCGGCGCATCAGAGCTCCTTGGACACATGAAGCGACATGGCGGAACCGTCACAT
This sequence comes from Ulva prolifera, assembly GCA_023078555.1. Lineage (NCBI taxonomy): Eukaryota > Viridiplantae > Chlorophyta > Ulvophyceae > Ulvales > Ulvaceae > Ulva > Ulva prolifera. The sequence continues at coordinate 10,590,092 of CM041198.1, read as the reverse complement.
GCCCTTGCAGCCGTCAAAGACACTACCGACAGCTTCAGGATGCCAACGTAGTTGCAGGCCTGGAGCAGGCAGTCATAGGTGGTGCCAAGAAGTCGCGGGCAGGGTTCCAAACATCTGGGAACGTACTCCTTCGTCAGTGCGGGCCTGGAGGACCAGGTGCTGCCAGACTGCGTGGGCGCTGCTTCCGTGTGTGTGTGTGTGTGTGTGTGTGTGTGTGTGTGTGTGTGTGTGTGTGTGTGTGTGTGTGTGTGTGTGTGTGTGTGTGTGTGTGTGTGTGTGTGTGTGTGTGTGTGTGTGTGTGTGTGTGTGTGTGTGTGTGTGTGTGTGTGTGTGTGTGTGTGTGTGTGTGTGTGTGTGTGTGTGTGTGTGTGTGTGTGTGTGTGTGTGTGTGTGTGTGTGTGTGTGTGTGTGTGTGTGTGTGTGTGTGTGTGTGTGTGTGTGTGTGTGTGTGTGTGTGTGTGTGTGTGTGTGGCGTGTGTGTGGGGCGTGCGCATGCGCGTGCGCGTGCGCGCGTGTGCGTGCATGCTCGTTCGTTCGTTCGTTCGTTCATGGATGTGTTTACGCGGGGGGCATGGCAATACGCTTTCGAGACTTCGCCAGAGGAGCTAGGATGATCTTTACTAGATTGGTCTACGTTTGTGAGCATTGTTGATGTGATTACGTCGTGCCGTGTCACTGCGCGATGCCTGTGCTACTACCTGCCTGTCCAACTTTGTCCTCGCATCACAGACAATCACACCACAACACGCGGTGGATACATGGGCGGTGCACCGCGGTGCTGACATGTCAAGATCCCCTTAGTCCGACGCACTTCCCAATGAGCCTAGAGCCCTATCCAATCAAGCAACATGCACAGTGAACGATCAGTCCCGCCTGATGACCTCTCGCCGCTTACAGGCCATCCGGCCTGAGCGGTGGGGTGCCCTTTGGGCGCCCCGTCCGCTTGACGCCACCGACCTGTGGCCTCTGACTCCAGCTAGGCCGGGTCCGATGGGTGTGCGGGATGCCTTCGTTGGCATGTGCGGGGACTGCGGAGACGGCTTGGGCGATGCATTGTCCTGGGTGTGGTGCGGCGTGGGCCGGCGAGGCTGCGCGGCGGTGTGCCGGGCCGGCGTGGTATGCTGTGGCTTGGTGGGGTGGGGGTGGGTCTTGGGGCCAGGGCGGCCCCGGCAATCGGGCGGCCATGATGGGCGGCCTCAGGCAGCAGTGTGTTGGGTTTGGCCCTGTCGTATGGCGGCGGGCGTTGTGGTGCTGGTGGTTGTGATGTTGTGTGTCGGCCGTGGGGTTTGTGCGTGCTTGTGTGGGTTTGGATTTGTGGGTGTGTGGGTGTGTGCTTGGCGGTCTACGGATCTGTGTCTTTTGCTGCGCCGGTGCTGGGGTTTTTTTTTTTGTTGGGCGTGGTGGGTGTCGCGTGCGTGGGTGTCTGTGTGTTTGCTTCGTTTGTTGCTTCTTTCGCGGTGCTGCCCGCCTTGCTGCCTTTGTCCTTGTAACACAGTGAACGATGTTGCACGCGGAGCGGTTGGGGCTCATAACAGCCATACTGGTTATGTGTATCAACTTTCAGCGGGACTGCCAAGTATGTTTGACATTGAGCGCCAGGTGTGCTCACCAGTGCTCTACAGGGCCATTTTTTGGAGGGGGGATTTCTCCACATAAATTACTAATTTGAGTGGTAGTACCCCTCTGGACTTTGTCATTTCCAGAGGGCGTTCCCGATGCGATGCTGTGATCCCAGAGGGATGCCAACAGTTTTTTTTGGCGGTGCGACTATATAGGCCATTCACATCGCATTACATACACAAAGAAAAACCACACAGTAACGACGATAATAATAATATTGATATCTTTGATCAGCTTATGATATCTTGATATATTTGATCAGCTCAGCAGACAAAATGCGGTGGGTCACGAGACGCATTCTTCTTGGCTGCAGCTGGTTGCGTGCCTGCAACGGTGGCAGCCTCGACAGAGGCCGCAGCCTCTACAGCTCCTCGGCCATCATTCGTATTAGTATGATTAGGTGAGCTTGATGCAGCTACATGCGTGCCAGACGTGCTCGCGACCTCATCGCGATCGCGCTTCGTTGGGGGCTGAACCCGTGAAACCGAATCGACGAAGCATTGTACACAGCTAAGAAGACAAACAGCGTTGAATTACAGAACGATAGAGCAGCAAACTTTACGTAGCAGTGGAGAGTTATCATGCTATACATGCGGCGCTGACGACCAAGCACGCTGTACCCCTTGAGACACAGTGCACCGCACGTTGCGGACCTGCCCACTGGCAAGCTAGCGCTAGGAGGGTTGTTCACTCCGCTCGTGCTGTCACAACATCCCGCTCGCTTGCCTCGCGTGATGCATATTCCAGCAGGAAAGCCCGCTGAGACGTACAGATGCCAGCGGGCTGCGCCCGCTGACATCGGCTCTGACAGCCCGTTTTCAGCGGGCGATCCCGCTGCCTTCAGCTCACCCGTGGCGGGATTTTCAGACAAAAGCTCTATTTCAGCGGGAATCCCGGCGGGATGTAGAGCACTGGTGCTCACACCTCTGGCCTTGAGAGGACGATCTGAATCGCCCGTTGAACAAGAGCCCACGCTGAATATGCGCGCACATGCCAGATCCCATGACGAAACCTCCTTTGTTAGTTTCCGGGCAACTACACGCCCTTACGCACTGATGTCTGGTTGCTTTGAAGCGGTGTGGCTACAAGGGCTCATAAACCGATGCCATCGTCGACAGCACGCTGCAGCATTGATTCGGTACGCCCGTTCCCACACCATCCCAGACCGCTTTGATGCATGCGCCATGATTGGTCCTTGCTAATCGATGACGCATCCACGCCGCTGTCTGTTGGGCGCTCATCAACAGTTCAGTGTACAATTGCACACTAGATCCGTTTTGGAAACATGGAGCAGATTCTCCAGGAGACTCCGAATCGGATAGTTGTGCACGTAGACCTTGATTGTTTTTACTGTGCGTCCTCTTGCATATGCTTGAATCAGCGATGCTCGAACAACGGCACAACTTGTGGAGCGTGTACAGGTCAAGTTGAGCAGAAGCGCCTTGGCATTCCAAGATTGCAACCATGCGCAGTCCAGCAATGGCAGGGTCTGATTGCTGTTAACTACGCTGCAAGAGCTGCCGGAGTGACCCGCCACATGCGGGTGCAGGAGGCCCTGTCTACATGCCCACAGCTTCAGTGCATTCACGTGGAAGTCCTAGGTGCGCACTCATGAAGTCTGGCAGATCATCAAGCATCATTCCATGACTTAGCCATGAGTCGAGACATTGTGCTCACAGATGAGAATGGCAGCATTGCGGAGGCAGCCATTCCCGCCGGGCAAATACTGGGGTCACAATCAGACAGCGCAGCCAGTTGGAGGGGTAAGGCCTGCCTAGAGCGGTATCGCCGAGCTTCAGCTGAAATTTTCGCAATATTCAAAAGAATGTTTCCGAGGAGCGTCCTGGAGAAGGCCAGCATAGATGAGGCATACTTCGGTATGTGTGACCGCCAATGACATTGCAGTCACATCCAAATTGGCCTTGGTCAAATGTTTGCCTGAATGTCAAAGCGAGCCGCTTCGATCCGACTCCGTTGCTGATTATCATTTGCAATGTTCAGACATTACAGATGCCGTATCAGGAAAGATTGCTGAGCACAGCCAGAATGCATCTTTGTCATGGCAACACATGGTAGAAGAGGCAGCCAAGGTCTCTGTCATAGTCGGAAGCAGTTTGATGGCAGATCAAGAATTCGATGGAAGGTTGGCCATTGCAGCCAAGTTGACGGCGGAGCTCCGTGCACAGGTGGAACAAGAGCTCGACTACACTGTGTCAGCTGGTCCGATCTTGCCCTGCCCTTGCATGGTGCACCATAAGCCACCTCCCCCAGCAGAGAGCTGCATGGATGGTAGTCCTTGATAAATGATAGCCGATAGTGCTTGGCATTAATATGATGTCGGCGCCCGGTCCGAGGAAGCAGCTAAGCCCATGATTGCCTTGCAGGCATCTCTCACAACAAGATTTTAAGCAAGCTTGCATCGGCAATGAACAAGCCAAACAATCAGACTGTCATTCCAGTGCATGCTGTATCACAAGTGATGATGCCACTCCCCCTGAAGAAAATCCGCAACTTTGGCGGAGCTGTCGGCCAGAAGCTTGAGGCTCTCGGCTGCAGCAGCGCAGCTGATGTGCAGGCCCTGTCCCTCTCTGCCCTGGAGCAGAATTTTGGATCGAGCGCCGTGTATGGCTCTCATTTGTCTCGGTGCTGGCGGCTCCTCAGGCGAAAATTCGCCGGCAGCAAGCTCTGCCATGTGGATAACGTAGCTATGCCTGTGACAAGCGCCACCAGCACCGACCAGCACCATCATTCACCAGGGCCAGCCCCAGCACCAACTAATTCAGCTACGTTCGGGATGCAGGTGGGTTGCTCGAGCTGCCAGAGGCATCAGCGATGAGCCAGTGAAGCCCAAGTCAGTCCCCAAGAGCATGCTGGCTGCCAAGTCATTCAGCAAGACGTCAGACTGGAAGGTGCTGCAGCACTGGCTCAAGGTGCTGTGCTCAGAGCTAGCCTCCCGCATGCAGGACGACTCCAATATGCACTCTCGCAGGCCCAGAAATCTTGTGGTCCATTACCGGTCTTCCCGCGCAAGTGGCCGATCTGGAGCAGGCCAAGAACGCTCCAGGTGTGATGCTGCTTGCATAATTTACGCTTTCCAGCAAAAATATAGATTGCTGTGTTTGCGCCAGACAGGCATACACTGCTGCACATTCATCCATGCATGCATGCGATTGCCCTGATTTGCTGAATGATGATCGCACATCCCATCAATGCAGCCAAGGCTCTGCTGTGAATTTGAATCGGAATTTCTTTTCCATGCAGGTCAGTGCATCTGATGACATCAGAGCTGCCAAGGGCTGCGGAGCTAGTGGTCGCTGCGCTGAACGTGCTGAAAAGTAACCCCGATGTGCTGCCATGCAACCGCTTGGCAGTGTCCACAAACGTTTTCGTCAACATGAACAATACAGCTGGGTCTCTCTCGAGTATGTTTCCACCAAAAACAAAGTTACAACATGGCAAGGGTGGTGGCACAAGGGCCCCAGCACAGTTCAGCAATGTCAAGCGAGCGAAGTTACTGCATTCTGCACCACCTGAAACACCGACTTCATGTCAGCCATCTGGCTCGTGTGGAGCTGCAATGCCCACAGCGATGCATGTGGATACGTGCACAGTGAGTAATGGCGCGACCTCAGACCGGCCAAAAGGGAAGCGCTCGCTGCTGCAGCTGGTGCAGCCACAGGGAGCGGTGCAGGGGAAGGTGGACGTTCCTGAGGGTCCAACCAACGATCAAGCTGACAACGCAGCTGGGGAGCATGGGGTTGAATCAGAGTGTCACTCACGGATTACCCGGGCAGAGAAGAGCAACGGTATAATCATCGAAGGAATAGGTGGCACATCTGGGTGGGAACGCGCCTCAACACCACATGACGGCTTTGATTGTCGATGGGCGGGGCCACGTAGCCAACCTACAAGATGTCATTCAGCAGCTGCGGTTGTTACAGAAGTGCAACAGAGATGGCAGGCTGGACTGAGTGACCATGTGCCGGCGCATCACTGCTGCAGCTCAGTCGATAGGGGTATGCGGGGGCCCTTTAAGGCAGATCCGGCCCAGTCGCATGGGGATGCACTGACATCACAGAGTGTGGTGGGCAACAGTGCTGGGAGGCATTGTGCAGGCGTATGTGTTGCACACAACATCTGTCGCAGTGTGGACAATCACGAAGGCATTGATGTTGCTGAGCAGAGGAGAATTTACCATTTGATACAAATGCAGGCGCGGGAACAGAGGCAGGGTGGGCTGTTGTCGTCAGCCTCTGTGCTGCACAGAGCTGCCCAGCCAGCTGCACGGCAAATGCACAAGCCTGCTCGAAAGCAGGCCTCAATTATCTCGCTTCTGAACAAGAAGTGATGGTCTGTTCTTGTGTTCTGCACCATGCGAGGCCTGGGGAATCTGTGGCTACGATCTTTGTCTGGAGGCGATAGGAAAGAGAGTGTCAAGTTTAAATTCTGTCAAAGCAGTCTCAATTGCCGGATTTCATCGTGGCCGTGGCAAGATAACTTTCTTCAACGATGCATGCACCGCCAGATATTCACCGCCTTCTCGTCAAACTTGAAATGGCTGGATCGCGTTACAACTTGTACATGTTCTCCTTCCAGGTCCTCTGGACGCAGGCGCGCTTGTTTCCTGTAAGCATCTGCATTTGCAGACTACGTCGGAAGTGGTTTGGGTGTCTTCGTCGCTTTCGGACAGCTTGTCAGCAGTGCACGCCCAGCAGTAAGCACAAAGGCGCTTGCCAACAGTTATATCGACAACTTCACAGCATCCACAGTTTGCATCCCCTTCAGTAATATGAGGCCTTAAAACGTGCGTCTGCGTCCGTCCGTTCTGCCGTGCCACGCCATGTCGGGTTCAGCACATTCGAAGTGATGAATATGATATGCCATGCTACGGTGCAGCGAGCTTCACAATCTGGATTTAGCCATCTGATGATGTCGTGATTGATCCCTCGGCGTCCAGAGATCGGATGGCCGGACCATCATGAGATTCCGGCCGCGCGTTCCAGAGTATCTAGCAACAGCACCCGATCATGAAGAAATACTTCGACAAAAGTCTGGCAAATCTCAGCAGTAAGGCAGCCAGTACAGCATCGTCGCTGTTCGGTCAGCATCGTACGTCCCGCCATGTAGATCCTGTGTCAACTTGCCGGGCCAGCACTTGCAATTGCGCATGCATGGCGTCTTGTTGCCACGCCGTTACTGCTGCATAGAGCTTGCAGCATATATCGGTATAAGGCGTGCACACGTGGCCATGTGCGGCGTTACTGCTGAATGGTGCCAGTGTTGCACCCGGCACCATCTTTGCTGGAGCAAAAACTATCCTGGTACCGCAGAGATCAGGCATTGCACCGCGATCCTGTTTTCTCTCATATTGACTTCTGCAAACTTGTCTATGATTTTCTCACTTCAGATATGCAGGGGAGGATGTGAGTCTGACTACTGTCGATGTTTCCACATTGACACCGCACGAAGCGATCTCGCAGCTGCAGAACCACAACGGCGCACTGATAGCAAGGGTTAGGCAGCTACAGGGGGCTACAGCCGAGAACGAAGAGTGCCAAAAGCAGATTTCGGATCTCCAGTCCCACATCAAAGAGCTCACAGCAGAAAGGTCTCGCAAGGCTGAAATCTATCGTCAGACACAGAGCAGGCACAAGTGCGCACTTCCTGCTAAATCACGTCCCATGTCACAAGCATGTTGTGGAATCTGACTCCAACAAGCTTTCCTGGACTTGCAGAGAGAGCCTGGAACGGCTGCAGCTGGAACGCGATAGCCTGGCAGATCTGGCCAAGCAGTCGCAATCACAGGCAGCAGAGCACCATGCGCTGCAAGTAGAACTGCAGGAGGCACGTGCGAAGCTCATCATGGCTTGCAGTGAATCGGCAGCTGTGCCTGCTGAGGCAGAGGAGGAGTGGCGATCTCTGAGGACTGAGCTGCAGGAGCAGGTACAGCGCATGAAGCAGCAGGCAGCAGTGTCACAAGGATCACCAACTGCAGGTGCCACAGCTGCAGCTTCAACACGGCTGCTTGAGGCTGAGGCAGCTCTAGAAGACAGCCAGCGGCGTGCTGCTGAGCTGTCCACGAAGTGTGATGAGATGCAGGAGGAGATTGATGGGTTGCAGCGGCAGCGCGCGGCTGCGCTGAAGGCTGCTGCTAAAACTTCCGCTGCAGCGGGGCAGGCTGAAGCTGCCCATGCAGAGGCTGTGGCACCAGATGATAGTGGCAGTGCGCAAGCAGAGAGTGCACCTCCCTGCATGGGGGGTGACGGGTGGGGCTTTGAAGACGACGAATGGGACGACTGGGGAGTAGGAAAAACCTGTGCTGTAGGCGCTGCTCCTGGCAGTGGTGCCAGGCAGGATGCTCCGACGCATGACACCGTGTCCCCATTGCTCGGGGATGCAGACAGTGCTGACTCAGCGCAGGAAATTGCAGACATGCGGCAAGCGGAGGCTTCTGGCATGGTAGACCATGCGCACGAGGCCGAACATCTGGGGACATTAAGCCCAGCGCACGGGGTGCCCGAGTCGTTGGACCCGGAATCGGTGCTGGTGGTTGTTCGCCGCATGCTGCATGCTGAGGCCACCAGCAACTCAGCATGCGAGCTCCGGCGGCAATTGGAGGGGCTGCTGCAGATGGGCACCAGTGAACGCTGTCAGCGCAGCCCATCCCTGGGGCCAGTGATCCTCGTCGATGATGTGGTGCACGACAGCCCCGTGTCGCAACCCCCGCCCGGGCAGGCGCATGCTTTGCAGCTTGCCAACCAGCTCACGCCTCCACCGAAGGCTGGCTGCGTGCCTGTGCCCAACACGTTGTCGAACTTTGCGCGATCGCAACACGACGCCAGCCCCGTGAGTGGCGCCACCGTGAACATTGATGCAGGCAGCAACACTCAACAGGAGCGGCTAGGCTCACCTGCGGCGCTATCATTCAATCCGCTGTTTGATGCCAGCATGCCAACACCTGACCCCCCGGGCGGGGCGGCCCGCCCTGGCATGCAGGCCGAGCGCTCCGCGTCACGCGATGCACCCACTGCACTACTTGCAATCCCGCTGCTCCAGTGGGAGATCCTAGAGCCTGAGCAGCTCAAGGCACATCTTCGAGTGTTGCACTCTGTCAGCGCGGCTCTGGAGTGCGCCAAGGCGCAGGGTGGCTCTGAACTGGAAGGGCCCGCCTCGGCACAGCCTCAGCTGGCCGCCGAGCCGCAGGCGCAGCAAGCACTCTGCGAGGCCATCCGTGGCGTAGAGCAGGAGCTTGCGAAATGTGTTGCCGATATCGGGACATGCCTGGCTGCAGCGGCACTGCCTCGCAAGCTCAGCGGCCTTGGGTCGGAGACACTGCAGCGCGTGCCGTCTCAGGTGGGGACGCCACACACCCCTGGGGGCAGCCCCGCAGCGTCCACGAGCACATTTGGGCTGCATAGCACCCTGCAGGAGCTGCTGCGGGCGCACCAGGGGCTGCTGGAGGCGTGCAGCGGCGGTGGTGATGTGGCGCAGCAGTGCTGTGCGGACACGAAGAGGCTGGCTGCAGAGGTAGAGGGGGAACTGCAGCGGCTGCAGGAGCTGCATCTACAGCAGGAGACAGAGGTGGCAATTCAGTGGCGTGAGAAGCAGCAGGTGCAGAGTATAGCACAAGTCCAAATGTCTACAAAGGAGCAGGTGTGCCGCTGCCGATGCCCTTGCTTGCCGAGGCTAGTCTATTGCTGCAGTGCTCCAGTGTATCCCCCCCCCCCCCCCCCCCCCACCAGCTAATGCCACACAGCTACAGCTCTGGCCTGCCATGCCGCGTACAGCCTTGTGTGCAGCAGTGGGGATGCACCCTCACACATGCAAGTATGCCTTGTGTGTGACCAACACATGTGGTGGAGTGTGCTTAAGGCACCAATTATGGTGATTTGCAGGAGCTCGTGGTGTTCCAGCAGCAAGCTGAGATGTACCAGGCACAGCTTGCGGACCTAGATGCAGCATATGCGCAGCTCGCAGATGAGTGCCAGGCCCTGAGAGCGGCTGCACAGCACACACGTGGGCCGGCAGAGAATCCGTTTTGGGCTGCTGCAGATAGCAGCCAGACGGGCACGCCCTCCGCTGCAGACACGACGGTGCAGGCGCCTGCACACTCCATTCGCGAAGATGCCCTGGTCGCTGTCCTGGCGTCAGCTGACACAGACGGTGATCTCATCCAGCTGGATTCTACGCCTGGAGAAGCACCTCGGGCTGGCGCGGACATGCCCGACGAGAACGAGGAGCCGGCGCAGGCAGCAGCAGCGGGTGCAGATGGCGCGTTCGCAGAGCGCCTGGCGCAGCTGCAGCAGCAGGTCGTCGGGTTAGAGGAGCAGCTGGAGGCTGTCACAGGCGAGCGCGATATGATGCTCGCCGGTATCACTGACATTGAGCAGGCCACCGCATCGCGGCTACAGAACGCAGAGCAGGCGCATGCAGAGCTGCAGGCAGCGCGTGCCAGTGCAACTGCGGCTATGGCGGAGGCGGACCAGGCGCAGCAGGCATGCTGCGAGGCTGTGACAGAGATTGCGATGCTGCGGGGCATGATTGAGGAACAGCAGGAGGTGCTGGAGGTCGGGCGGCAGGGCGCCGTGCACCTGGAGAGTAAGGTATCTGAGCTACAGGCTGCGCTGCAGGCTGCCGAGGCGCAAGCCGCAGCACAGGCCGCTGCGGATGCACGCGCCGATGCAGACGATACCGCCGCTATGAAAGGATCCCTGGCAGAGGCACAGCAGCAGTTGAGTGATGTGACAGGGCAGCTGGAGGCGAGCCTAGAGGCGCTGCAGGTGCTGACGGAGGAGCATCAGGCGGCGATAGCAGCGTCACTGGAGCGGGAGGAGGGCCTGCAAACACGTGCGACAGACGCAGAGGCGGCCATGGCGGCGTTGCAGGAGGAGCATGCCTCAGGACTAGTGCAATTGCAGGAGGAGCATGCAGGGAGCCTGGAGGATGTGCGGGCGGAAGCGCGAGAGCTGGTCAAGAAGGGTACAGCCGACTTGCAGCAGGCTCTCAAGGGGGCCCAGGCTCAGCTGCAGGTGCGACCACAGCCATTTCCGTCAGCTGATACTGACAGAGCGCATTGTCTGTAGCATGCCACTGTCAGGCCCGACGAAGCTGCCCAGGTGGTACTCGCGACACGCCACTGTGGCTTAGGTACAACATGGTGACTGCCACACCTGATGGGAAGTCATCTGCTGCTGTCCGAATCCTAAGATGACAGCCTGATTGCACTGCAGTAATGCGTCGAGCTCTGTTTGCTGCATTGCTAATGCCGCAAGGTCATGAGTTGCTCCTGACGGCTGCTTCATCAGGAGCCCTCATGGCTGGTGCATGCTTTCACGCTTGGGCATGCTGATGGACGATGGCACAAATGCTCTTATAGCAACAACACATGGGCTGCCGGCACAGTACTGGACCTGCTGTGCAGGTAGCACGGTCCGAGAACGCATCGCTGCTCGAGGAACGCGCCACGCGACTGGAGGAAGCCAAGGTGAAGGAGGCAGATCATGTAGAGCAGCTGAGCAGCGCGCAGGAGCAGATTCAGACACTTCAGGCTGCAGCAGAGGGCCACAGCTCCACTGCGCTGCGTGAGATCGGCCGCCTGCAGTCCGAGGTTGAGGCTCTGCAGGCCCGTGTCGAGCGGATGCAGAAGGTGCGCACTGCCTCTGCCCGCAACTGTGGCATCTCGTTGAATGTGCATAGCACCTAGTCCAAGCACATGCTTCTGACTACGCTCCGTTGTGCAGCTGAACAAAGACAAGAAGGCCGAGCTAGAAACATTGCAAGCGCAGCACAGCAGCACGAGGCAGGCTCAGCAGGTAGCGGAGTCTCGAGCGGATAAGGCTCTTAAGGACATTGCGGCCATGACAGCTCATGCAGAGGCCTCAGCCGCAAAGTTGAAGCAGGCAGAAAGAGACTGCAAGGAGCTAGCAGATGTTAGAGCCAAGGTTGCCAAGGCGGCATCTTCCGCACCCGGCGAGCCTCTCACGCAGCAGGTGCGTCCGCCGGGTAGCACTGTGGGAAGGCTTGCCGAAGAATGAGCACAAGCTACACCAAGGGACAGGATGCTGTGGTGGGCGGAAGTCCGACAGCGCGGCAGGTTGCAGGTAGAGGCGCTGTGCACGGCCGCACAACAGGCCACCAAGCTGCTGCGGGAGGCAAAGCTGCTAAGGACGTCGGCTGATGAGGGGGTGGCGTTGCGTGGCCAGGTGACAGAACTGCTGGCAGCAGCTTCGGAGTCCGCCGCCGCAGCGCAGCTGCTGCAGGGAGAGCATGCACAGGCAATTAGTGACCTTGCCGCCGCGCACGACGAGCTGCAGGTCTGCAAGGCTGAGGTTGTGCGGGTGCAGAAGCAGGTGCGCTGGCACCAGCTATGCTGTCCCGGAGACATGCCCCTACCCGACCACAAATGCCTGTGTACGGCCCGTGCGGGCCATATGTGTGGACGTGCTCCTTGAGCTCAAGCACCACAGTGCATATTGTGCAGGCAAAGAAGGACCGAGTCCAGTTTGAGACAGAGATGAGCAAGCATGGCAGCTACCTGGCATCTCTGCCTCAAAGCAACCTAGCTGCCTGGCCGGAGGCAGTGCAGAGCCTTGTCCAGGCAACAGTGGATGCAGCAGTTGGAGAGGTCCGTGTTGGGCTACAGGCGGATGCCATGATAGCGCTTGAAGAGGCGGACACAGAGAGGCATGCGCTACAGCAGGAGCTGCAGCAGGCGACAGGCAGGGCCAGGGAACTGGAGGCCAGCTTGAGGCACAGCGAGGTCAATGAACAGCAGTTGCGGAGGGAGCTGCAGGAGCAGGAGGCTGCGCTGCAGGAGCAAATCTCAGCTCTCCAGCTCAGGCTGGTGCGTGCAGCTGCAGCAGCCACACACATGCACGGCTCAGATGACAGTTTGAAGAAGCAGCTGCGAGATGTGGAGGTGTGCTACTTGCTGGGAGGACTATGCATCCGCTGACTCTAAGCTGCTGATTCAAATTGGCATGCGTGTATGTGCTGTTTGAGACATGCACACGTGGGCATCGTAGCTGTGTGAGTGTGTGCTATTGTGCAGGCCCACCGAGATGAGCTGCAAGCCGAATCAGCTGCATTGCGGCAGGAGGTGGAGGAGGCACGCATGATGGAGCTGACTGGGAGGCAACATGCTGAGCGGGAGGCCAACGGAGACTGTGTGCTCCACCCCACAGACGATACTGTCTCAGAATTGACAGCCCACAAGTCGCCAGGAGATGGATTGAAGGGACATGGCTCGGAGCAGCCTCCGGAATGGAAATTTCCCCTGCCGAAATTGATGAGTGGCTCGGACACAGAGGCGTTGATAGATTACTGGAAGCAGATGTACAACGAGGCGTCAGCGCGTTTACAGAGGCTACAGGAGGAGGTGTCACTGGTGCAGATGGAGCTAGATGATGAGAGGCATGTGCATGAACTCCGCAGCTTGGCGGATGGCGCCCGAAAACTCGAGATTCAAGAGTTACAGGCAGTGCAGGGCCGTGCAGAGCTTGATATAGAGTACCTGAAGAATGTTCTTTTGGGATTTTTTGAGAGCGGGGATCTGCCTCTGAACAAACAGGTGCTTATAGTACTGGATCGGCTGATGCTATTTACACCACAAGACAGGGCTCGGATATGGAAGACCGAGGCCAAGTCTCAGAAGGTGGGGTGGGTATCATCTCTCTTCAGTTAAATGGGGGGGTGTGTGTGTGTGTGTGTGTGGTTGTGTGTGTGTGTGTGTGTAACCTTGCTGGCTGTCAGATGCAGTGCTTCTGCTTACACAGCTGCAAACTCATATGAATATCAATGACTATATCGCCCTTGTGCAAGTTTCTGCATGTACTTGTGTAAAGAAGGGGTCAAATCATCGCAAATGCATCTCACATCCTAAAGCCACTTGTGGCGAGCAGCAGTGTTACGAATCAGGTGGCAGCGGCATCAATCAGCGTTATGGTGCCTCTGAAGGAGATTTAGTTTCCAAAGACAAAGCATGCACTGGGCCTGCCAACTCTTCTTTCAGCAAGCCAAACACCATGCGGTGTCTCTTGACAGCGTTGATCCCACTGAACGCATCAGACACAATTCTTAGCTTCATATGAGTCTCACCGCTGGGGCTGATGGTTTCTCTTGCTCCGGCATGCCCTGCATGTGATGCAGACTCGTCTATAATCTCCAGGTGTTTCGGATCTAGATCTTTTTCGATTTTGCGACGGATCGACGCTGCAACTGGCTTTGGCTCGTGTGCTGTTGGCTCCCACGGAGATTTGGCTGTACACATCAGGACGGATGGCCCAGATCCGGAAGCACCGCCATATGTGTTACCTTCAGGCAGCGATGGGATGATCTGCCCCTCCTCTTGCATGGCATGGAGAGCTTGCCGCTACATGCACCTCTGATGTCAGTGCAGTGATGCTGACAGCAAGGCTGCAGCGGGCTGCAACAACGCCTGGTCGAACCGCTCCGGAGCAGTTCAAGATAGTGCAGAGCACATGCAGTCGGGAGACGTGGGGAGCGGACCTGCATGAGACGGAACATGTTTAAAAAGCCATTGTTTCTTGATGGTGTCAGACTCTGCTTCAATCCAAGCATTTCAATGAAATCGGGCTCGATGCCGCAGACTTCGTGTGGAGTACACCCACTGAGGCCTTGAACAAGGAGTGCCGCAAGCCCTTTTGTGAGCTGTGCATCAGAATCTGCCTTCCAATACATCTTCCCTTGTTGAACCTCGGGGACCACCCAAACTTGACTCACACAGCCCTGCATATGTCGTTTCTACTGGCACCATTATCTACAGAAGTCCATGTGACCGAGCCTTTCCATTGCAAGTGACAGTGTTAGCTGGATTTCTATGGCTTCCATACACAGTTGCATGGTTTGATCTGCACAATTTGTCTACATATAGCTGTCAGCGTGCAGGCTGTTTTACAGGCTGCCACATATGATCTTGAGTGGAGCATGAACCTGGACTTTGTTCTCCTCTGTCTTATATGAGTCCTCCATTCCATCTAGCTTGGACGCAAAGAAGAGGAGCTGTTTGTAACGGGCCATCGGATCAGGTACCATCTGGAATGCACCGACGATGTTCCGCAGGTTGCCGGGAAGGTCTGCGGCCTGTTGAGCCATGCGAATTGCCGCCCTGGAGACTGAGGGCTTTAACAGACACGCCACATACGGCCTTTGTGGCGCCCATTGCCTTGATCGTACATGTGCCGTGCAGTGAGATATCGATTGTCGCAAAGCACGCATTCTGGTTTTCACACGAATGGCCCGGAGCGTGTGAGTGCTCAGCATCCACACGACAAGATATGCAGCTGTGTAGTCAGCAAGTCCTTATGAGCCAGTGGGACGCAAGTGGACACCTTATGCTGCGACACGCACTGTGCGTCTGTTGTAAGGCGGTGGTGCGGTGGCCACAGGCTCGCTGAGGATCAATGAATTGTGCCACACAAGGCACACCAGAGGCGCTGAAGAACCTGGGATAGCCGAAATTCAGGTGATTGGGTTTCGTCTCCCAGTCTTGACTTCTGGCAGGTCGTCAACCCTTTCACTGGATTCTGCGAAGCAATATGGGCATCCCCGAAGACTTCGAGCTTGCCGCTGCAGCGGCCAAGGACCTTCCGGAAACACTTTCAAACGAGGATAAACTAGCGCTTTATGGCCTTTTCAAACAGAGCACTGGTGGCGATGTGAATACAGGTGCTGCAATTGTTGGTGGCATGTGACTCCTAATTCAACAGCTGCTTGAAGCACTGCTCGACCTTTACGTGCCTGCAGATAGGCCAGGAATATTCGATCAGAAGGGTCGGGCAAAGTGGGATGCGTGGAAAGCTCATGCTGGTGCGATCTGTTTAGAGACGAATTGGCCACAGAATAGCGTGCTGAAGAAGCACCGATTTTTCCGACGAGACTCCACTGAACTTATGCGTAGCTGCTAGTGGTTGGCCGTCGTGCAGGAAAGGCGAAAGAAGACGCAATGTCGGAGTACATCACGTGCGTCCCAGAACCTGACATCGATGCGGAAGCTCTGGATCTTGTCGCGCTGCTAACATGGCACTCATATGCAGGCTAGTGGAGGACTTAAAGGCCAAGTTCAGTTGATCAATCATCTTTTCACATTTCCACCGTGTTATGGCCTACAGAGTGTGTCGAGGTCGAGGGAAACCATATGCAGACTACATGCACAGTGCTGGCATCTTGATAACAGAATAAAGTATCATTTGTGACCTTTTCTGAACTCGAGTTGTAACGATCGGACCACATCAAATCATTTTCGCGTTGGGGTCTTCGCATGTCAGCAACCATTGAAGTTTCTCGGCTGCCGCTGGACCAACCCGTCGGGCGCCAGCCTTCAAATCGGCAAGTTCATAAACAAACTTCCTTTTGTAACCGGTGCATGTCATGTTCTGCGTAAGCACCCCCAGACTGTGATGCTCATTGGTAATTGCTCTCGCTGCAAGTGGGCCAATGTTGACGGCCCCAGCCAATGCCTTGAATACTTGTTGCTGTGCTGGTGGAAACTGTTCACTGCTTCCGATAGAAACAACAGATCCGGATTTTTTCTTCATGAATGCAGCAACACTGTCTTCCCCGCCCTGAAACATATGCGGTATGTGAGGGAACGCTGCCAATTCAAGAAACGTGTCACAACTGCATCTGATAACAACAGCTCTGACAGGAATTTGTCACAAGTGGCACGAGAATTGTTCCCCAAGATCACCCCCTTGACTTATCCTTGTCGTGCGTGGGTAAAACACACGTCTCAAACAAGATGGCTTTCTCACCTTATATGGCTGGTGCGCTATAGCTGTTGTGATACCTAGGACGTGTTCAGCTACCTGCGCTGCATCCTTGCAATCTCGATAGACAATGCCTTCTGCCCAGAAGTGGAGACCAAGGAGGTTTTGCATATGTATTTTCCTGCTGAACCCTTGACTTGGGTCCAAGCTTCCTGCAAAAGCAGACGCAGCATTATGTGGGGATGGACATTGCTTCAATTACTCTGCAGCATGCCGATCTCATGGGCAGCACACACTTGCAGCGCTGCGATGATCTGCTCGCTCCTTGGCCATCAGGCGCCGTTCCAGGCCCACGCAGGTCAGCGACAGACTGACAGCACCGAAAGTCGCATAGACTCTCCGCGTAAGCTCTTGTAGGTGTGAGCGATCGCTCAGCAATTCTTCACCCTGACAGCCATGCACAAGTATCATGACGTATGGAACCTGAACTGTCCCTGCGCCCTACATGCTGCACATTCTGGTCAGAAAACAGATCTCAGACTAGGAAGACCAGCAGACCTGCCTCTGGCGGCTGTTACAACAGGACTTCAAGCATGCAACGTCACCAAATGCATGTCACACCGTAACGACGTCTCGATGCCAGGTGATGGTTTTCCAGTCGGGGAGCTCTGCCTCCCTCAATTCATATCTATATCTTATTTCACTGCTTTCAAATGTTTCTACGACCAGCTTTCCATGCTTCGGTCTGTTCAGCCTGGAATCGATGTACGTAACAACTTCTTCTGTCGCATTGGCACCACGTGCACGTCTCTCAGCTGCCTTAGCCTGCTTCTCCTGTTCTTTGTGCATTACACGCAGATTGTTTTCTGCATCAAAAGCGCTTCGATCGTGTCGCTTGTCAGTTGAGCGGTTCTTGCAGGACATATCTGTATGATGTTGGGTAGCGAAGTCAGGCTCCATAGCCTGTGAGGCCTCTCCAGAAGTCTTGGGAAGTTGCAGGTTTTTGGCAGTCTCCCTTTTCGCTTTGAGATCCGGGATGCTTGCCGTGTCACACCCCCAAGGTGCAATGGGCATGTCCATGCCGTGTGACAGGTGAGGTAACAGATGGCCATGATAATACGTTCCCCCCAGCATCATAATCCTGCATACAGTGACATGCTGCTCTTCAAAATCACTCAGTAGTCATATGACACAGCTGCATCAGATCTGAGGGGGCCCAGACATGCTAATGGCCTGCGCAACTAGATCCAATAGGTATTGCATGGACATACATCGCTGTTTGTGACGTGGTCCATATCTTGGGATGGGCCTATAAGGTCACAAAGAACTTTGGCCAAGGATAAGCAGATCCGAATTCCTGGTCAGAGAAGGGACTTGGTTTTCGCGCAGGAAGAGTATGGGTGTACACAGCGCTACACACACAAACCCCACAGCTTGGCACCAACACGGCGAGCTTATCAGACGTTCTTTTGACGAGCAGGACTCCTTTAGAATCACAAAACAGGTTCCAGTTTGTAAGCCGACATCACGATTGCTGCAGGGCTAGCGTGGTCGGTGATCCACCAAACTAGTGAGCATATGGAAGAACACCGTTCGATATGATGTGTGATACGGCAGAGACGAATCACAACACTGCTTTTTGAGTCTGTCGCCGACGTTCACGTGGTAGAAGCAGTGATTCAGGCACCAGCAGCAACGGATAATTGTCTGAAGTATCAAACAAGGCAAACCCACCGTCCAGAAGTGCACACGTTTGCTACGGAGTGATCGTTCCATTGATGTAGAATACGCAATAGGCCAAAGCAGAGAAGCTAACAACATTGGGCAATGATGCATGCATCGCGAGTCGTCGATGGATCATCGATTCCGCATCGACGCTTCGCGACGGGCCCGACGCAGCCACACGAACAAAGAAATACCAGACCCAGGCCCGGGGCCATGTATGCCAGGGATGCCATGGGACCGTATGTGACATAAGTAGCTGTGGGGCGTCATGTTGGTCTGCCATGAAGCTTTTGACATCACATCCTGGTAGTTTTGAATTCATACATGACCACGTTGCACCTCTTCACCACGAGGTCGCGACGTCTGAAGATCCATGCGTAGGCAATAGCCCTTCCCTCCGAAATTCGGTATGGCCGTTGATCCATTGTCAATCTGAGGATCCACTCGAGGGACCCACTTGCCTGTCTGTATTCGGCAGATTGGTGCACCGGCTGTAGCTTCTTGTCCATACGGAGCAGGCAGGGCACGCTGAGGTGAGTGGCATGCATGATAGCGACTGCTTGAGCAAATGCAATCGTTCAACACTCTATTACCTACCAGGGAGTGGCAGCCGGGTTGCAAAATGTGTTACTCTCGCGGCCCCCCGCAACTATGTCATCCCTCAACTCAAGTCGCAAACTTTGTGATCGCAAATATAACTCAGGTCCATGTGTGGATATGAATGTCGTCAAGTGCGAGAAGAGATTTCCGGAAGCTCTCGTAGCTTGCGATGTGTTCTTGATCACATATGTATTACATCTCGTACTGGTCTTGCAAGTTGACTTGCAACTGGAAGAACTCACCAGCCAAACGATCATGAGAGGTTCGTGAGGAAAAATGACTTGTTCAATGGGCAAGTTATCTCATGAAAGAGAGATTTGCAGCACTCTGCACTACACTCTGCTGCACTGAATTTGCTAAAACCAGTTGGTTGAAGCTGGCATGGGTTTGTCATACAGTTTATCGATCCTTTCAATCAAACATCCTGCTGCCGGACAGACTGCTTTTGCAGATGTAGACCCTGTTTCCTCTGCATAAACATGAATTCATTTCAATACTCTCGAATGGGCAACATCCGACAACCTCAAGCTGCGTACATGCCACATGACCAAAGACGAACAGGAGCGAGACGTTGGAAGCTTTCACCTGTCTCTCCAATGCTGGTCAAGAATGTCAACCTTGTTGGCAGCAATAAAAACCCAGCATTGCATGTGGCACGCATGACAGTGCTATGGTAAGGGCCTAATGAGTCAGCATACGCATCAGACGCCGCTGATGACAGTGCTACATCAGGCCCTGCTGACAAGTTCTGCATTAGCTTTTCAATGAAGAGCAACACAGTTCGAAGACGATGTAGATTGCGGGCCAAGCTCCCCTTGACTGCGACTCGATTTTCCTGCATGCTGTGAGTTGTCATCCTGGGTACAGGAAAATCGCGCAGGACCTGTGGCACCAATTCATTGCACATAGCATAGCTTCATGATACGGCCACACCTGCACGTCCGCTTGTACGAGCTGCTGCACATCAGGAAAATCAGTTGTTGCAGCCTTGATTGTATCATTCTGCAGTCTCAGATATTCTGTTCAATGCAATGTAATATGCACAATCCTGACTCAGCTGTCTCAGAGAAGAGAACTGCACAATAAATTGCCTTCGATCCACAAGCGGCCATGACAGGTCAGGCTGTGGAAACGCGATGCCTGGGCATCGCACACAAGGGTCGACTGCTTCATTGCATTTTGTTGTGCCGATAGCCATTCAGCACAGTGATGCAAGTGAATCGCAATTATCGACGGAGATTGTACTGAGCACATTGACGTTTGGTACCACACCTTCGATATTAGATCCGCTTTCGCAAACTGCAGCACTGTGCCTGCGAAGCGATCAGCTATGGGATCATGTGAAATTCATTCAAGAGCGAGCGGCCAAAACCGGTGAACATACCGAGATGATCAAATACAGGCACGATGCAATCCATTGCGGAGGCGAAGGCGTCCGTCTTCGGAGGATCATTGGCAGATGCTTTGAGCAATGCTTCTGTAAGCGTCGCAAGGAACCTTTCAGTTCCCATGTGTGTATTGATGAGAGGCAGATGCCGCGCTGTACACCTGATCGATGCCTTGACACTCAAAATTCTACTGAGGCGTGAATCTGTTCAGACGCTATCGTCAGTCATACTATTGCGGCATGATTCTGCTGAACAACACAGGCAGTTCTTACATCTGTAAGGGATCACAGCGAAGGCCGGTGCCTGCATCCGCATGTGTCACTGCAGCATGCTCTCCACCATGGCCCCAGTAGACACCAGCATCTTTCCAGTCGCGTTGGCGTGAAAACGCTGGGAAAAGCCAAAATGGAACGTCCTTGTTCGATCACATAGCCCATAAAGAATATCCTGCCATCGTTTGGATAACTGCAACAAAAAAGGCTTCTGCAGGTCCAAATCCTGCCAAAGCTATACATTCTCTATCTCTCTCTCTCTCTCTCTCTATGCATATATATTGGAAACCCCGACTAGAACACTACATCAATGAAATTGGTATCACTTAGATGGATGTATCCCACCAAGATCTTGATGCAGCCGAGAATTCATGGCTTCAATCAATTCGCCATCACATGTGCGTGGGTTTGACTTTGCGCAGCGCAGCTTCACTAGCAGCACATTCATCACTGATTCCAAAGAACTCCGCGTGCAAGCGTTGTACTGCTGCATGGGCATTCTTTGACGGAACTATCAATGATATATTAGTCTTGGATGCACCCTGCATAGCAGCCATGGGTCAGAACATCCACCAGACGCCAGCCCAATGTGTCATCCCCCAAGGCATTGATACCGACGCGCCTGTGAAATCATCTTCACATTCACTTGCATGTCTTCCAGAACCGTGAACACCTGCAGAGCATTGAATGGCCTAAATAATTATAGCCTCCATTTCACCTGCCACTGAAATGCATGCCGGTTGTGCCAGTGTCCGGACACTGACAAGTACAGGTCAAGACCAGACCAGCTGCATCTGTACCTGCTTCAGGATGGCCGAGGAACGCTGCGCATTACAAATCAAAGATATGATGCTGGCTCCGTGCTGGACCTCTACCTCGGCAACGCCCTTAAATCGCAACGCCAGATTTTCCAGCTCCTCAGCAATAAGGCCTCTGCTCCAAAGTTTAGAGCTGTCAAGGGTTACTGACACGGAGATCTCAGATGTTGCAACCACGTCCACAGATATCTGCTCCTGCCGAAACACATCAAACACGCGTGCCAGGAAGCCAAAGCTTCCAAGCATCCTCGTTGAGGATATATCAAGTAAGTGCACGTCCTCCTTTAGTACGATGGATGTCATCAAGTTGCTGTCCAGGCCTTCCCTCCCGTCCACAATCACTGTGCCTTTGGCGTCTAGGTTGTATGAATTCCTGACACGGATTGCCAGGTCACAGGCTTCTTGCTGCGCGGGAAACATTGCAGATGGATGGAGAACCTGCAGTGTCTGAATTGATCATCGCTCTTGCAACTCATCCTGTGAAGACTCATAGATAGAACCATCGGCCCTACCACAAAGGCCGCTCAAAACGAACACACCCATGCATGCAAACATGATCTTTGGAACACCGCCAGTACAGCTGCCAGCACAACAAACTCCCACGCCACACATGTCGAAACCTAGGCTGACACACCTGTGCGCCAAAGTATGCAAGTTCAGTTGCTTCATCAAAGGTCAGCTCATCAATGACTCTGGCATCCCGCACGATGCGTGGATCGGCTGACAACACCCCATTGACATCTTTCCAAATGACTACCTCACATACACCCAATGCAGCGCCAAGAAATGTTGCAGATAGATCGCTTCCACCCCGCCCAAGCGTTGTAATAGCTCCTGAAGGCAATCGTATGTACCCTGCTCGGTCAGTCACAAGAACAGCAGCATGGAGCGAGCTTACTGTCTAGTGAGGAAAGTATGAGCAACACAGACCTTCACATGCACTTGTATACATGTGATGACTTGATACAAGGCGGCGAGATGTACGAATTACCTGAGGAAGCCGCTTTCCCAACAAATCCAGTAACCACCGGCACTGAACCATTTTCTTGCACGTACGCTTTGAGAGAACTACCGACCGCAGGCAGAGATAGCTCATACAGGATTTCTGCGTTTGTGAATTCCTCCGTTGTCTGCATGCCCAGGTTCCATGCATCAAATTGGGAGGCTTTGACGCCCAGACGAGACAGGTAACCAGCGAATATTCGTGAGGACAAACGCTCTCCAAATGAAACCAAGGAATCTTTTGCACGTGGAGTCATCTCCTGTACAAGGCCGTCTGTCAATAAATTGCACCGCCACCGGCTTGATGGAGACAGATCCTCCGGTGCAGGATGGCAATGGCACATACAATCAGAAAGGGTCAACGCAATGATATTGCACCCAAAGCAGAGATTATGACAAACGTTATGACCTGGATTCATGCAGATGACAAATGCAGGCAAAGATTGAGCTGAGAATGCAACCCATGCACACCAGAACCGCAATTCTGCAACCAGAAGAGAGTAGCAAACCTGCATGATGGATAACCCAATCAGGAGCTGTTGCAGCTCAGTCAGCAACTTTTCCACTTGACTGACAGTCGTGTCCGACAGATCCAAGCGGCTGCATGTGTCTCGATGCAGGTCCTTGATGCCACGCAATGGCTTTAAAGATGGAACGTTATCAGTGCCTTTTGTGATAGCCTGCGACCCTGCTTCAAGAAGCATGTTGGTGGTTTTACCCATCGCAGAAATGACTACGCAAGGCAGTTCTTGTGGGAAAGCACAGACGATCTCTGCTACTTGCCTCATGCATTCTGCATCCGCAACTGAGCTCCCTCCGAACTTGTAGATGATGGAAATCTGCGATAGGCTTCTGACGTAAGCACGTCCTGTTCTGGATCCGGATGTTTGTTGAGGAAGACAAATCAGCACAAACTCGTGTTGCTGTAACATCCAGCCACGCTACATACAGGCAATGCGCCAAATATTGAAACATGCACTGTTATACCATTGTTGGTATACCATTGTTGCACACCTTTTTTGACCCTGCGCCTGGCGGGTCCAACGGTGAGATCAACGTGTTGATGGCATCTGTGCTGGCATCGCTCAAGCACGCAACTTTGGCTTGCCTTTGCTCACTTACCGACAAGATACCAGAGCTACATGACCGCCTCGAAGTAAGCGTGCACTTCAGCTGCGCTTCAAAACCGCGAACATGTTTTCGCTCGCGCAGCGTGCACACTGGGCTGCGATGCAGGCAGTGACTTGCCATGGGATCGATTCACGCTATAGCACACGTGAACGTAACACTTTTGCGGGAATATCACCTCAAACGTGCTATCAAGTGACAGGCAGGGCAAGGTAGAGGATCACCGAATAGCTCCGCAAGCAAGAGGGTCAGCATGAAAACGGTGTTTTGGTGACGCTGAAATGATGTTGCATGCTCCCATTGGCATCGACAACGTTAAGCCGTGATCAGACATGCGCACCATGGCGCATCGCCCATCTCAATACGCTCGAATTTAAGCAGATGTCGTCCTCAATACAAGCCGGGAACCCAAGCGCATGTGCAGCTCAACTGGCCTTTGCGCGGCATTCATGCAGACCATAAACATACTTCCGCAGCCATGTGCCTGACGTTAGTCCGCGAATTGCGTACGCTCTGTTGCTTGCTAAGTGCTGTCGATATTGACCGCGAAGGTTGATCTTCACCTGCTCTGCTGTGGCAGAAATCTCCCACATCTTCCAATAAGATTCTGTGTTGCTTGCGACTGATCTTGCATGCGTTTGAACTGTTGATGCTCAGTCAGGCTCGCGCGGTCTTGCGACACAGCTTTGTGGTACAGACACAGCGTCTCCGCGGCATATCACACAGCGCTCCAATGTCCAAGTACGAGCAGTTTTAGCAATTTCCGCCGATGTCCATCCACCAGTCCAAATGGGTGCAAAAAACAGCTTCTTGTTTGGCGAATACAAAGCAAGGTTAGAGTGTACACATCAACACTGAATGCTCGCAGATTTAAGATCTATACCAAAACGGGCGACAAGGGTGCGTCTTCGTTATTCAATGGAGAACGAAGAGCGAAGACTGACCCATTTTTTGCCGCACTCGGCGATGTAGATGAGGTGAATGCGTGCATCGGGCTCGCTAGTGCACATTGCTTGGGAGCGCAAGAGAAGGTTTCGGCTGACAGACTTATGAATCAGTTGAGTGAGATACAGTCACGATTGCTTGACGTTGGATCAGCTGTTGCAACACCACTTGAGAGCTCGTCCGACCGGAAGATTGCCATCACACAGTTTGCTCAGGAACACAGCGATCAGCTTGAGAAATGGATAGATGAAATGGATACAGAACTTCCAGCGCTGACAACATTCATTCTCCCGTCTGGCGGTCACACCAGCGCACAACTACACGTGGCAAGGGCTGTGTGCCGCCGTGCAGAGAGGGCAATTGTGGCTCTTGAAGATGCTGTGCCCAAGAGCGTGCGAGTATACATGAATAGATTGAGCGATTATTTGTTTACAGCTGCAAGATTTGCTGCCATGGAAGAAGGGCAGACAGAACTGACATATAAAAAGACACGGGCCCCGAGTGGCAGTGTCCCATAGCCATTTTCGTTGCCAGCAGGGACATGCACGGCTGCCTCATGCTCCGTGCTCCGTCTTTAAGCCCTGTGTAACCCATTGACGGTTTGTTGGGACGTGAGGTCTGCAGTACATGTGTACATCGCTAGCTTCACAAGTCACCCAACTACCGCTGCTATGCAGTTAATGGAAACTCAGATATGCTCGACTTGCTTGCCACTGTAATCTTTTACATATTCGTAATTGCTACGTTAACCAAATTGTTGGGAAAGGGGAACAAAACGGAAGAATTGTGGAGTACCTCCCCCAAGTTTGCATATTGCCGATGCCGGTGTTTGATAGTACTACCCGATCATAGTAGAGCGATGATGCACCGCATACATAGCATCCCAAATGTGGAGAGCCGAACCCCCCTCCTAGTTTAAGTGGATTTCTTTGATGACAAATGGGCTTCACGATGCAACATGCATGGGGTATGGGGTGCATGGTGGCTATGTTGGGCTCCATGCAGGATTTCACAGAACCCGAAGACCCGGAGAAGCTAGCCTTTGTTTTGAGGGCGCTGATGCCGTGGGGGAATCCTTGGATATGTTATGCAACCTATCTGTGTGGTAGCAGTTGCTTTCAACGTGGTAGCAGTTAGGGCTAGAGGTTTTGTTGTGTGATATCCATACATAGGGATCCAAGACGAAGAGGTCATATATCCACCAAAATCAAGGGAGGGGTCATCTAACAAAGGACTCGTTGCCTCAAGTGAGCCCCAGTGGTTAGAGCATGTCGTGTGTGCTCATGAGGGCACCGTTTCAATTCTTACTTCCATATTTGCCGCTCGCAACCCTACGCAGCAAGGTACGCTCCCTCCACATCATCACGCACAGTTAGCATGCTTACCAGCTCAACAATGGTTTCCCTAGACATTTAGTACTTGTCTCTAGCTAATCGACTGCCACATCTACATATACCGTATGTAATTTAAAGAGTCGTCAGAGTCTGTCCCCGAAAAAAAAAATTGACGACATTAATTGCGTTGTCTCGACCTGTACCGAGCAGAATCGACGACTATGAGGTATATTGTCTCGTGAAGTCCCGGCTTCTCGTCGCTGTTGTGACGACTCGCAAAACAATGAGGTTGTGCCGTTGTCCCGTCCAAACTATCGCCAGTAAAGCACATGTACCAGAAGTATGACTTTCACAATGGGGCAACTCGGTGTTTTGCACCATGCAAGCACTTTCGCATTACACATCCATAACAGTCGCCTTCTGTAACCTCAATCGAACTCGGTTCGCTCGTAGCATCTGCTTGCTTGCGCCGATTCAGACAGAATGAACAGGTAGTGCAGTATCGGTTTGACAAGCGTCCAAACAATAGAATGCGTTTGTCCCATCCTTCACAGCATGTGGCCGACGAACCAGGTAAATATTAAGCAGCCTGTCTGTCCCACTAGCCACGTCAACGACGGCGCAAAAATAAAAAATTTGTCCTTCCGCGTCCAGTCCCAGTGAAACCCACAAAGACTCTTTAAATTACATACGGTAATGAATTTTCTTTTTATCTAAGCGATTACGGATGGATTTCGGCATTTAGTGCTCTCAAGGTTGCCGGCAGCCGATTTACATCCAAACTGCATTGTATGACATGCTGTTGCGCTCGAGACTCACATACTTTTATATAATCTACACATGGCGGCTCTTGTTCGCCTGGCACTTCTTTAAAGCAGTTGTCGTGAGATAGCACCTCATGCTGGAGCAGGCCGGTGGTCAGTGATGACCCCCCTGTCGTACATGGGGTCCATCCTGTTGGAATATGCACACTGCTCAGCATTGGCGGGTAGAACACACGACATACGATAGTCTACCTGCGTAGACCAGCAATACGATGACTTACAAGAATAAAGACAAACCTGTTCAACATTTTTTAGCAAAAGAAATTTTGCAGCTTGCTGCTGATCCGCGGGAGCGCGATAATTGGTGAGCGCTTGTGCGCAACCGAGAGTCATCGCTAATGCTTTGATGTAAGTTTGCCAGACATCGAGATTTCTGTTGATCAGGGGCCCGCAGTTCAAGGTCCGGTCCTTGAACGCGATTGGGCTCCGGGTCGGTTGGCTAGAGCTGCCGGTACCGTCACAGTCGGACATATCTCACAATGAATCGACGTAGCTTTGCGCAGTGGAAGCGTGATGGGCCCATTGTTCGAATGCAAGCGCGAGTGGAAGCGTCATACCGTAAGTTTAGTTGGGTGAAATGTTAAGTATGTGTGTGGAGTACTTAGCACATGACGCATGAGATCTGGGATCACACCTGCATGGTCAGTATCTGAGTCAGATACTTGAGCCATGACCTTGTTCGACCTATACAGAGAGCTGGAATGCGTCTTCTCATTCGCGGGCTGGTGACTGCCACGTGTCACCCCGTGCGTGCATTCGCATGTGCACCTGCCTCGTGCGCTACGAGGCACTTTCACAACACCTCCCCCCTTCACGGGAGCGAGCGTGTGCGAGCTCATGAGGCACATGTGGAAGTTCTCTCGGAGCGCGTCGAGTGTTTGGAATGTCCTGTGGGAAGTTGTGCACACGAGAGTTCATGTTAGAGCGATCACAGGCGTCATGTGGTGCTTACGTTATGATGGGCCCATGTGATCGTGGTTACTCATCGATACCTGTTCGAATGCAAGCGCGAGTGGAAGCGTCATACCGTAAGTTTAGTTGGGCGAAATGTTAAGTATGTGTGTGGAGTACTTAGCACATGACGCATGAGATCTGGGATCACACCTGCATGGTCAGTATCTGAGTCAGATACTTTAGCCATGACCTTGTTCGACCTATACAGAGAGCTGGAATGCGTCTTCTCATTCGTGGGCTGGTGACTGCCACGTGTCACCCCGTGCGTGCATTCGCATGTGCACCTGCCTTGTGCGCTACGAGGCACTTTCACAACACCCATAACCTGTTGGAATATGCACACTACTTAGTATTGACGGGTAGAACACATGCAAGCCACCGTGTCCACCTCTACATGTGAAGCTAAATACATTGCTATAGGTGAAGTTGCCAGAGAAGTTTCATATCATATGTATACCAACTCTCACAATAATTGTTGTTGCAGCCTTCGACTATTCCAATCAGGATTGACAACTCAGCTGCAATATGCATGACCGAAAATCCTCTTTCTGCTCAACGGACAAAGCATATCGATGTAGCTCGCCACGTCGTCCGGGGAAAGGTGAAGTACGGGTGGGTGAAGATGCATCATGTCAAGGGGACATACAATGCGGAAGACATATTGTGACAGTCCAGTGATAAGACCGCTCTACCACTGGACCCTTGCACGTCGCGACGTACAAGTGTCCAGTGGTAGAGCGGTCTTATCACTGGACTGTCACACATATTCACAAAGCCTCTAGGGCGACAACTCCTGAAGAAGCACAGACATACGCTCGGTGTTAGAGCCTGAGACTGCGTGGGAGTGTTGGAGATCTAGTCTCATGCACACCACATGATGTCATGCATGTGCAACCCACCGACTCGCGCTGTGGCTTGCGAGGATTGTGTGCGGTCACTGTGATTATGACCGCCGTAGACTTGACTCATCGGTGGCATAGTCATGTGCCTCCACGTCTACTGAAACCATTCTCTTACAGTGTTACGTGGTTCTTGTATTGCCTCACTGCATTAAAGTATTCCCCCTGATCTGTGCATAGCCGACGTACGACCTGAGTGCTCCACAGGTAACGGCTCTGCATCCCACTAGATAGCTTGATGAATGCTGCACATAGATCCTTGATTACAACACCCCCACTGGTCACAATGCATGTGATGTATAGTGTCACTTATGCATTGAGTCATGATGTACACTCATACACATGCATGTCTGCCAAGGTTGTCAGAAAGTCTATCCTTCGTGCAGGTTAAAAGGTTAGACGCGCAGTCATGCACAGGTCAAGTCAGGTAACCAGCATTCCATACCTGCTGCGCACAGAGGTAAAACCGAGGAATGCTTAGGGAGAGATTGGATACTGCTAGTACCGTGAAACAGTGAGAAGAATGGTTACAGCTCTCTGTGTGCACAGGCATATATGCACACTGAATAGTCAAGATTACGGCGGGAGATCCTCGCAAGATCTCCCTCACTACTCCGGGACAATCCTACTGGCGGCTTACCCTTGCACCAGATCTGCAGACCCATCGTGCATGGGTGCACCTGTCACCACGCTGCTGCCCGCAGGCGCATGCATTGTGACACTCCCCCATAAACCCTGCTACGTTTCCACTAGCTGGAGTTTATTACGTACTTCTTGTAAAGCAGGACCGGGCAGCACCTTGGTAAACACATCTGCAAATTGACCGACAGTGCCAACCCATTCTACCTTACGTTCATCCATCTGGACATATTTCCGCACTCGC
Organism: Ulva prolifera; assembly: GCA_023078555.1. Lineage (NCBI taxonomy): Eukaryota > Viridiplantae > Chlorophyta > Ulvophyceae > Ulvales > Ulvaceae > Ulva > Ulva prolifera. Next base: position 10,560,974 of record CM041198.1, on the reverse strand, counting down.
AAGTGCCGCGCACGAATGTGCTTGGATCTATCTGTGGACACAGCATTCACAGCCAAGATATTGGCACTCTTATTATCACCCCACAGAGTCGGCTTATGTGGGACAAGCTTCACATCGAGAAGCAACTGCTTCATCCACATGAGCTCGTTGGTTGTTGCACTCATTGCAATGAGCTCAGCCTCTGTTGTATCCCCAGCCACTATACTCTGCTTCTTCGAACGCCAGAGAACACAGTTTCCATAACCCGAAAAATCATACTAGACACACTTTTCAGATCTGCAGAATTCGCAAAATCTGCATCGGAGAAAGCCTCTAGCAAACACCCATGTCCCTCAGAGCCTATAAAATTTATTCCTAAATTCTTCGTGGATTGCAGGTATCTCAGAACATGTTGCACGGCAGACCAATGTTCCTTGAGACTACTAGACATGTGCCGGGCGAGGGCATGTGCCACATAGCTCAGGTCAGGTTGTGTCACTCCTGCAATATACTAGATGCTCCCTACAGCACTCATGAACAAAGAATGCTCAGCAGCACTGGCTTTCTCCAGGTCAGGATGCTCTTTCGCACTCCTTAGCTGTTGCCGCGGAACTAAGGGAGTGGGAGATTTACGACAGTCAGACATACTGTACTTGTCCAGCAGGTTCTAGATTTTGGTACGTTGTGTCATTGTGATTGTTTTTGGCCTTTCGATCACGTGTGATCTCAGCGCCAAGTGCCCAAGACAGGTCACCTAGGTCTCTACCTTCGAATTTCGTGAGAATGACACTGATGATTTCCTGCAGCCCCGCGGATCAACTGAAAATGATTAAGTCATCTACCAACAAAAAAACAAAGCATCGACCGGTTTTTCTGCCACACAGTCAAGGATCACTTTGTGCGCACACAAATCCCAGTTCAGCCAAGACCTTTACTAAAGCTTGATGCAACTCGCGAGCGGCTTGCTTCAGGCCATACAGAGTCTTATGCAATTTCCATACACGTGCTGTCCCGTCTGTAAAGTACGGGGGCTGTTCAACGAAAAAAAAAAAACCTCTTCCTCCAGGTCACCGTTCAGAAAAGCACATTGTATATCTATACGCCTAATCTCCAGATCCTCCTGAGGAGTTATAGACAGCAACACACGCAGTGTCGCGGAACTACCGACAGGGGACCGAGTCTCAAAGAAATCTATCCCTTCTACTTGAGAAAAACCACGAGCTACATAACGTGCCTTATAACGCTGAATCTCACCCGCAGGTCCGCGCTTAATCTTAAACACCCAATTGCCCGAAATAGCTTTCTTACCCGCAGGCAGATAGCACAACACAAAGGTCCCGTGCTCACCCAGTGCTTCCACCTCCTCCTGCATGGCACGCAGCCAAGCATCCCTGTCTGGACCCGCGAGCTCTTCCTTCATAGAAGGCAGATCAGGGTCGGAAGGCTTCTGCTTCCTGGCGGCAGCTGCTCTGCGTGGCCCACGACTCTGAGCACTCTGCTGCTCACCAGACTCCAAATGCTGATGCTTCAGGCCTGCACCGGACACTCCACAGTCAGCCGCGGCTGATGTGTCCTGATTGCAGCCTGGAGACTTAATGGCAGCTACTACTGTTTCACTACTAGCAAGATCAGAGCCCGCGGGCTCATGCACAGCAGCTACATCCACAGCCAATGGAACAAGGCGTCTGCGTACAAGAGGATTGATTTTAATGCGGGGAAGAGCAGCTGGAATGGCTCTTACCTCATCAGGCAAATCAACCCCAACAGCGGCAGAGGGGGCAGCCTGGATCCCTTCCCCTAATTCGGATCCGGACTCATCTCATTTTCATCTGGCTCATCCTCCCAGGAAGGTCTCAGCCCCTCAACCCCTCGCAGGGGCTTAGCTACTGCTCCCGCGCCAGATGCTGAGGCCGCAGGTGAATTACTCCCTGATCGGACCCGCTGAGCCTCGCGATTGTGATGGGCCGCAGCCCGTTCATCATCGCTGATGGTGTACTCCTCCATCTCATCTGCATCGTCCTCGCCGTAGATGCCTGGGCTGTCTTCATCATCGTCTTCGTCCATCGGATCATCAGAAGACGGCGGAGCCATAGGCAGGACAAATGCAGCCTCGATGCCAGGGTCATGGAGCTGCGCATTGCGAGTCACCACATACTCGACAGTGCGTGCTGGAGGGGCCCCAGATAGGCGCGCCTGGCCTGGGACCCGAGGAGGAACGTCAACGTCAGGGTGGGCAGCTGCACGAGCAATCGCACGCGTGCGATGCATGGTGTGCCTGGCCACCTCCGGTGTGTCCCGCGCAGGGTGACGCCGGAGCACCTCGGCAGAGGAGCCTGCACCAAAACACGGAGAGTACACTGCCTCGTCCGGCAGTGGGTCTGTCTGAACGTCATTTCCATGACAGGAACCCTACCATGACCTGGGGGGGCGTGCGAGAATTCACGCAGACGGCGCAACACTCCCCCGTCATGTGTGGAGTCAGCCAGGAATGAGGGGAAGTCACTGTCTGTCACGCGGACACTCTCATTATCCTGCTCAAAGATAACGTGGAGGGAGTTCGCAAACTCCGCAGGCTCTCTCTTGTCCACAACATCGGACGCATCGTACTTGCGTACGTGCCGGATCATCTGATCCATGGTGCACATGATCTGTCGCACCACCACAACCCTACCCCCAAGAACGTCCTGGGCGTACACACGCTGCATGCTGGGCCCCAGCCCAGCACCAACCCAGTATGCGACCATACCCCGCGCGGACAACTTCCGCAGCTTGTCATCCCTAGGATACGCATACACCTCAACCCCCCACGGACGTTGCTACTTCACTAAATTATGGAACACCTCAACGGAGGTATCTCTGAAAAAGGACATGTAGGGAATAATATCCCTGTCACAAGACCTGGTTAAAAACTCGTCCACTTAGGTCATTGTGAGCGACTCCCACTTGCGCTTCTCCTCCTCCCTCAACTTATCACGTTTGGCCTTTTTCATGCGCTTGTTAGCCCGCTCAGCTTGTTGTACATCCGCAGCTGTATTGGCATCACGCTGAGCTTTCTGGGCATTCATCATTATTGCCAATTTGTCATGGTACAGCGCCGAGCACGGCGTGAGATTGTGACCATGCATGACACTGGCAAGACATTCAATCCACAGGAACAGAGGGAGACCACTCGCAAGCAGTACAGCCCGGACTGCCTCGAAGGCAATACCGATCCTCCGCTCGATCATGCCATTACAGTGATGATCAGCTGTGGGGGTGGTGCGGTGAGTGATGCCACGACGTTGGAGGTAGAGCTTTAAGGCCTCAACCATGAACCTCCCCCTTTGTCGGTATGAAGGATGCGCACACCCGGTTCACCTGGCTTCACCACATTCACCCGAATGCGCTCAATGATGTAAGAGATCATGGCCGCAGCCTCACTCTTTTTTACGCAAACCGACAATGAAAGTACAACGGGTGAAGGCGCACATCACAAACAAAACATATTTCACACCGCCGATCCCAACTGGAGTGATGGGACCAGCCAAATCAGCATGCAATTGTTCGCCAGGGTATTTCGCCTGGCCTAAGAGCTCACGATTATTGGCTGAGATTCTGCCCGCAGGCACTTTGCCAATTCTGCAGCCGTGACAACGATTCCCCATTGGCTCGGGGTCAATTTTCAAATTCAGGTCACCATAAAATCACTATTTGACTGCATCCGCTTCAAGACCCAAGTCGACTGGTGAAACGACAAATGAGCAAGGAATGCAGGTTCCAGCAAGTAAGCATCATGTTGGACCACAGCTCCCCCATCATTGGGGCGCTTCAGGTCAATCGCCGCAGCGGCCACATGACACGACTGATGTTGATCATCCACAACAGAGGTCGGACTGCTCTGGTCAGACCAGACCACTCCCCTATTGACAGGATGACCCTCAAGAACAGGCTTCTTGATGGAACACATTTTGAAAGCAAAGACACGACACTTATCCTCATCCAGCTCCTGGTATTTGGACGCATCCTCGATACCAGTAGCCATATCTCTGAAACCGGGGACATACAACACACTTCTACGCGTGTCTTAGTACATTTGCTCATGACGGAGACCCATAGTACTCAGTATGTTGTACGGACACTCAGGGGCACAGTACACACCCGGGATTTCCACATCTAGAAGATGCTTATTCCCATGCTCATCTGATATGTGAATCACTATGTCTCACTGTTGTACTCTGTGCATCAAGGTTATACGCTCAGTTATGATGCAATGCTCCGCATGTCGTCTCCATGTCTAGCATCAGATGCAATGGGTGCAGCATGCTACACACTAAAGCAGCGTAGATGCCCTTAGGCAAGCGGTCACATGCCACAACACTATAATGCACAGCGAGCGAATGAAACCGCGATGATGTTCACCGATACCATGGTATAATCAAGAACCTAGATGAACAACATCGAACAAGGTAGTAGGCTGAAGAACCCCAGCCCGTGGAGCACTCGGGTCGCAAGTTGGCTACCGCATAGATCTAAGGTACATTGTAATGCAGTGAGGCAATATATGAACCACGGAAGGGTTCATTGATTGGGTAGCGTAGCGAGCTGGGCACCCTAGCGAGCGTACAAGAAGGACAAGAAGGACACACAAAGGTAACATCACAACGCAAAGGCAACAACGCGTCTACAGTGGAGTGACTGGAACACTAGCACCTCAATCGGTCAAAGGTAATTGTGTCGACCACAGCAAAACACTTGGAATATTTGTGCTCAGGCCCATCCCTACTTTGTGTTGTCCTCGCTACTGATAGCTTTGTGGATGTCACAATGCATGAGCCTGCGGACAGCAATGTGGTGACGGGTGCTCCCATGCACGGATTGATCCGCGGATCGGGTGTAGGGGATCGCCGCCCGTAGGATTGTCCCGGAGTAGTGAGGGGGATCTTGTGAGGATCTCCCGCCGTAACCTTGACTGTTAGTGTGCATATACTGAGATGCACACTATGATCTGTGAACCATTGTTCTTACTGTTTCACGGTACTGGCCCTCCTCTTGAGTATTCCACGATTCCACCTCTGTTCGCATCAGGTATGGAATATCGGCTTACTCTGACTTGACTTGACTAATAGATTGCGCGTCTTACCTGCATTAGAAAGGTTGTCTGACATGGTATCGGTGAATGTTTGCGTTTTGTCTGATATGGTCATTTCAGGAAGCCGTTGGGCCAAAGTCTGTGCACAAACAAGGCAAGCATTCCACTGTTTGCCGGGCGCTAAGGCTGCGCCCAAAAGCGCAAGGATCCTTTAGCTTTCTCTTAGCATATTGTTGTTAGATACAATTCGAGACCTTTGTTTGTAATGATCAGCGTTGGGAAAAGCGGATGCGTTCGCTCTTTTCTCATCATGTCGGCTTGCGAGTCACCAATCGTTTAGTTGCTGCGCGCAACAAAGGATTGCTTGTCCTACTGCAGGATGTCTAGTGTCGGTATCTCTAAACTTAAACCTCTGCTTGAGGAAGGGGCAGACGAGGCTGAGCAGCAGCCACTCGTCGACCGGGAGGCTGAGCAGCAGCTGTCCATCGACGAACAGCCCGCGGGCATGTTACTTCGAGGCGGGCGAATTGTCCCGCCACAAGTCTCTTCACATTCTGGACAGAGCAGTCAGTAGGTGCCTCTTGAATCTAATGTTGTGAACAGTGCTAATCACACTGGATCTTTCATCACACTTGAAACGCTGACTGAAGCACTGCGTGCATCCCATGGTCTTGGCGAGCCTGATGTGACGCAAGGCAAGTTGCCCGAGTGGAACACAAAGACTGAAAGTTTCGTTGCGTACGAACAGCTGGTCGTTTTGTGGCTAGATCAATTCGGGTTAGCTCATATATTGCAGCACGCTCCATCTGCGGACAAATTGCGTGGCCACGCTAGGACGAGAACTCAAGCCTTGATCTCTTTGCCTGACGTGGATAGGACAACTGTCTATCGCATGTCACATCTGTGTGAAGCATGGGCCTCTTTGACTGCAAAGTATACGCCTAGCACTGAAGCTAAGATCCAAGGACTGTGGAGTCGGTTCAACTCATTGTCAGAGAATAATAGAGACGTTGAGTCTTACTGTGGTGATGTGATGAGTGTATACACTCAAGTGGAGGCACAAGGTGTTGATGTGGGCCAGCGATGGCGCAGACAGAAATTGTTCGAAGTGGGAGAGGAGTCAATGCCGTTCGCTGTGATCTCCTCTATGCAACCCCACATGCAATCATCGCGCGTTTGACTGAGCATTCCGATTTGTTGGAATATGCACACTGCTTTATAGTGACGGGTAGAACACACGGCATATGGCAGTCTACCTGTGTAGACCAGCAATACGATGACATACAAGAATGAAGACAAACCTGTTGCAATATGCACACTGCTCAGTACTGACGGGTAGAACACACGGCATACGGCAGTCTACTTGCACAACACCATAAACCGTGATAACCCCACGGTCATCACCAATTTAACCAAGCATCAAACATAATGACCATACCTGCGTAGACCAACAATACCATGACTGGCTACGCTCTCACACACACAAGCTTATATAGCATAGCATAGCACGGGCTAAGCCACAGCGCGAGTCGGTGGGTTGCACATGCATGACAGCATGTGGTGTGCATGAGGCTGGATCTCCAACACAATTTGCTCAAATAGAAGCGGCTGTAGGCTAGATCTGGGGCCCCTGCGGGCAAACTGGGTCATGGCAGGCGCAGACAGCGTCGTGGTGACACTCCTAGAGTGGCCGCCCTCTAGGCTGGGTAGGCTCCTCGCAAGGAGACCTGGACGTGCTTCTTCTGCAAGAGGAAAGGCTATTTGCGTGCGAACTGCCCCCAGCGCAAACAGGCTGCGGCCAAAGATGTTTGTGTTGTAGAAATGCCCTCTGCATTTCGCAACCCGGATGTGTCAAAGCCATGAGCTTCATCACAGATAGTGGCTCAGATATGAACATTGTCGGCAATCTAGATTTGTTTGTCCAATATGGTCCGTGCCAGACGACTGCCAATCCCGCGGGACCAGGCAAGCTTCCCATTATGGGCAAGAAAACCATTTAGTGAACTTGGGCACTTATGTGGATGTACATGGGAACAAGCATCCTCTGGATGTGGAAATTCCTGGTGTGTACTATGCTCCTGAGTGTCCGTACAACAAACTGAGCAAACTTGGTCTGCGTCATGAACAAATATACTTGGACATGCGTAGGAGTGTGTTATATCCCCGGGTTCGGGGATATGGCCACGACGATGCGCCCAAGTACCATGAGTTTGATGAGGATTGCAACCGGGTCTTGCATTTAAAATGGGTATTGAAAAGAAACCTGTTCTGGAGGGCCATCCCGTCGATAGGGGGGGGGGGGGGCGGGGGGGGGGGGGGGGGGGGGGTCCAACCAGAGCAGCCCAATATCTGGTGTGGAGGACCAAAAGCAGTGGTGTCATGTGGCGGCTGCGGCAATTGATCTCAAGCTGCCCAATGATGGGGGAGCTGAGGTCCCACATGATGCATACTTGCTTGAGCCTGCATTCCTAACGCACGAGTCTTTTCATCGGTCAAATTGGATCTTGAAATGGATGCAGGAAAATGATCCGTATTATGGTAATTTCAGTTTGAAATTTGGTGCTGAAGCGATGGGAAATCGCTGCCATGGGTGCAAGATTGGCAAAGTGCCTGTGGGCAACTTTTCAGCCAACGATCGTGAGCTCGTGGGCCATGCGAAATACCCTGGCGAGCAACTGCATGCTGATTTGGCCGATCCCATCACTCCAAGTGGGATCGGCGGTGTGAAATATGTTTTGTTTGTGATGTGTGCCTTCACTAGGTATACTTTTGTTGTGGGTCTGCGCAAGAAGAGTGAGGCTGCGGCCATGATCTCTTACATCATGGAGAGCATTCGGGTGAATGTGGTGAGTCCAGGTGAACCGGGTGTGCGCACCCTTCACACCGACAAATGGGGAGAGTTTATGGTCGAGGCCTTAAAGCTGTACCTCTAGCGTCGTGGCATCACTGGACATTCCCCACAGCTAATCACCGTGCAAATGGGATGATCGAGCGGAGGATCGGTATTGCCTTCGAGGCAGTCCGAACTGTGCTGCTTGTGAGCGGCCTCCTTCTGTATCTGTGGATCGAATGCCTCGCCAGTGTCATTCATGGTCACATTCTCACGACGTGCTCGGCGTTGTACCATGACAGACTGGCGAAGCTCATGAAAGCTCATACAGCGACTCGCGCTGCCAATACTGCGGATGTTCGGGCGGCCGAGAAGGCTAATAAGTGCATGGAAAAGGCAGAACGTGATAAGTTGATGGAGGAAGATAAGCGTCTGTGGGAATTGCTTGCGATGACTCCGCTTGACGGTTTTATGTTGAAATCGTCGGACACGGATATTATTCACTATATGTCTTTCTTCAGAGACACCAGTCTGGAGGTGTTCCCTGACTTGCTGCAGCAGCAGCGACCGTGGGGGGTTGAGGTGTTGCATACCCTAGAGATGACAAAGTGCGGAAATTGTCTGCGCGGGGTATTGTTGCATATTGGGTTGGGCTAGGCCCCAACGTACATCGTGTGTACGCCCTGGACGTTCTTGGGGGTAGGGTTATGGTGGTGCGACATACTATGTGCACCACGGACCACATGATCCGCCACATGCGCAAGTATGATGCGTCTGTTGTGGTAGACAAGAGGGAGCCTGCGGAGTTTGCGAACTCCTACATGGATACCTTTGAGAGGGATAACGAGGGCGTCTAGGTGACTGACGCCAACGTTCCTCCCTTCGTTGATCACGCCACACATTATGGGGGAGTGCTGCGTCGTCTGCGTGACCACGCCCCCAAGGCATGGAACGGTCCCGTTGATAGACATGACCTTCTAGCACAGGGTGGAGCCAGATGCTGATGCATTCTCCCCCCGGCTAGGTCCCTCTGCGGAGGTGATTCAACGTGACCCTGCTCGGGACACACCGGAGATGGCCTGGCACACTTCGCATCGCTTGCGAGCTATTGCGCGTGCCAGTGCACACCCTCACATTGCCGTTCCTCCGCGGGGGACCGGTCAGGTGCACCAGTCGCAAGCCATGCCTTGCCACACCAACGAGTACATGGTCACTCGTGGTGCACGTATCCACAACCCTGGCTGGGATGCTACCCAAGTCGTGCCTTCGACACCGTCCAAGTCGTCCGGTGACGATATGGACGATGATGATGATGATGATGATGATGATGATGATGATGATGATGATGATGATGATGATGATGATGATGATGATGATGATGATGATGATGATGATGATGATGATGATGATGATGATGATGATGATGATGATGATGATGATGATGATGATGATGATGATGATGATGATGATGATGATGATGATGATGATGATGATGATGATGATGATGATGATGATGATGATGATGATGATGATGATGATGATGATGATGATGATGATGATGATGATGATGACAGTCCAGGCATCTATGGGGATGATAAGGAGATGGACTACACCATCACCGACGATGAGGCGGCCGCGGCAATCATGAATCGTGAGGCTCAATGGGTTCGCGCTAGGAGCAATTCGGCCGCGGCCTCAACATCCAACGCGGGAGCAGTAGCTAGGCTCATGCGAGTGGTTGGGGGGCTGACACACTTCTGGGAGGACGAGCCCGACGAGATTGAGGCGGATTCCGGGTCCGAATTAGGGGGAGAGATCCGGGCTGCTCCCTCTGTCGATGTAGGGATTGACCCGCCAGAAGAGCTATTCCATCTGCCCTGCCTCTTGTAAAAATCAATCCTCTTGTGCGCAGATGCCTTGTTCCATTGGCTGTGAATGTAGCTGTTGCGCATGAGCCTGCGGGCGCTAGATGTGAAGCTGGTCCGACATAAGCCGACTCTGTGGGGTGACAATAAGAATGCCGATATCTTGGCCGTGAATGTTGTGTCCACTGACAGATCCTAGTACATTCGCGTGCGGCACTTGCGAGTGCGGGAATATGTCTAGATGCATGAACTGAAGGTAGAATGGGTTGGCACTGTTGACCAATTAGCAGATGTGTTTACCAAAGTGCTGCCCGGACATGCTTTGAAAGATGTTCGTAATAAACTTCAGCTAGCGGAGATGTAGCAGGATTTATGGGGGAGTTCCACAATGCACGAGCCTGTGGGCAGCAATGTGGTGACAGGTGCTCACATGCACGGATCGATCTGCGGATCTAGTGCAGATGTAAGCCGCCAGCGGGATTGTCCCGGTGTAGCAAGGGAGATCCTGCGAGGGTTTCCCGCTGTAACCTTGAGTGTTTAGTGTGCATATAAGGATGTGCACACTATGATCTGTAACCATTTCTTCTTACTGTTTCACGGTATTAGCATCATCCCTTACAGTGTTCCTCGGTTCTACCTCTGTGCGCAGCAGGTATGGAACACTGGCCTCCTGACCTGACCTGACGTAAAGACTGCGCGTCTGACCTGCGCGAATGAAGCATTTCTGACAGTGGCAGCCTCGACAGAGGCCGCAGCCTCTACAGCTCTTGGGCCATCATTCGTATTAGTATGATTAGGTGAGCTTGATGCAGCTACATGCGTGCCAGACGTGTGTCAGAAAGTGCTCATCTGCAGGTCAGACGCGCAGTCTTATGTCAAGTCAGGAAGCCAGCATCTCATACCTGCTGCGCACAAAGGTAGAACTGGAGAGATGCTGAGGGGAGACAGGATACAGCTAGTACCGTGAAACAGTGATAGGAATGGTTACAGAGCTCAGTGTGCACATGCTTATATGCACACTGAACACTCAAGGTTACGGCGGGAAACCCTCGCACGATCTCTCTCACTACATCGAGACAATCCTAGCTGGCGGCTTACCCCTACACTGGATCCGCGGATCGTCCGTGCATGGGTGCACCTGTCACCACGCTGCTGCCCGCAGGCTCATGCATTGTGACAACGTTCTCGCGACCTCATCGCGATCGCGCTTCTTTGGGGGCTGAACCCGTGAAACCGAATCGACGAAGCATTGTACACAGCTAAGAAGACAAAGAGCGTTGGATTACAGAACGATCGAGCAGCAAACTTTCCGTAGCAGTGGAGAGTTAGCATGCTATACATGCGGCGCTGACGACCAGGCACGCTGTACCCCTTGAGACACAGTGCACCGCACGTTGCGGACCTGCCCACTGGCAAGCTAGCGCTAGGAGGGTTGTTCACTCCGCTCGTGCTGTCACAACATCCCGCTCGCTTGCCTCGCGTGATGCATATTCCAGCGGGAAAGCCCGCTGAGACGTACAGATGCCAGCGGGCTGCGCCCGCTGACATCGGCTCTGACAGCCCGTTTTCAGCGGGCGATCCCGCTGCCTTCAACTCACCCGTGGCGGGATTTGCAGACAAAAGCTCTATTTCATCGGGAATCCCGGCGGGATGTAGAGCACTGGTCCAGACCAGCAAGAGCGGGTATAAATACCCGTGACGCGCCCAGGACGCCGCCCTGCTTGGCTGGCCTCGCCGAGATGCCGCACAATCGCGAGCACGCACGAGAGATCCCGAATGTGCAAGGAAAATCTGTATGTTGTGTTTGATATTCATCAGAGCTGGCGTTGCGTTGATATTACGGAGTGCCCGCGCTGGATGTGTGAGCAGCGGTGTATGCATGCGCCCATGTAGGATGCACCCTAAGCCCGCTATGGCGTGGCTTGGTTGCAGGCGCATGGGACGCTGACGGCTCGGTGCGAGTGCTTGTTGAGCAGCATCTCGGTAGGAGGATAGATAGGTGTCACCGTCTGTGATTATTGTGTTGCTAGACGTGGTGTTTGCCGATGAGGTGGTTGTAGACGCGTCAACCGCGTGGCTGTTCATGTCGCAGCGTTCAAGGTTGCCCAACATGCTTTGAGGATGGTGCAGTGTTCGAGTTGCGACCAGACGTATTGTGGTAAACGTTGTTGCCCGAACTTCATGTATTTGTCTTACACGCATTTGGAGTGTGTATTGTGGGTTGTTCTTGGACATGCAAGGGTCGCGTCAGCGAGCATGCATGCATCCGCGTCAGCGAGTGACAACACATGTGTTTGGCTGATATTTTCTGAGTGCCAGTGTGCGATGTACGTCTCACAACAAGCGTCGTACTGAAAGTTGGGCGAAATGTTAAGTATGTGTGTGGAGTACTTTGCACATGACCTGAGATATGGGATAATACATGCATGGAAAGTATCTCAGTCAGATTCTTGAACCATGACCTTGTTAGACCTATACAGCGCGTTGGAATGCGTCTTTGCACTCGCGGGCTAGTGACTGCCACGTGTCCCCCTGTGCGTGCATTCTGATGTGCACATGTCTTGGGCGCTACGAGACATTTTCACATCATCTCCCCCATGTCAGAACACCCTTCTTATGCAAGTCAGTCACGCGCTCTATGTTCAGGTCAAGTCAGATAGCCAGTACTGCATACCTGCTGCGCACAGAGGTAGAACCTAGGAATACCGTACTAAATTGAAAGCATGGACATATATGGTAGCGTTATTGTGTACAAAATATATCCGAGTCACGACAATTTGGCCACCAGTATGCGTTATAGCTGCTTTTAAATTTCTGGAGACTCGGCGCGAAGGCCGAGCGATACACGTGCCGAAGGCGCTTGCGAGCTGCAACACCAGCGCTGCAGCGCGGTGTCACACGGGCTGTGTTTGAGTTGCATAACCAAAGAACATGTAAATGACATTCTGCACTTTGTATGTTCACATTGACCATTAAGAATGACAAAACTTTTGCTTTTTCGCCGAGCGTGAAGTTGTATGCTTGGCCAACATGTCGAACAGTGACAGCATCGTCGATGAGCAAGATGCTGAACACCTCGAATTCGATGAATATGCCAAACCTTATTAATATGATGGCATCCTTGGGCTTATGAACGATTGTGAGGTTGGCGAGGACGAGACGCAAGCGCGCATGGCTGCAGCGGAGCATTTAGACCAGGGGCTGGCTGATGATGACACACTTGTCGGAAATGCTACCATTTGTGCAGGGCGGACGCGCAGTCCTCGTTCAGGTCAGGTCAGGACAGCAGGTATGAGATGCTGGCTGTCCTGACCTGACCTGAACGAGGACTGCGCGTCCGCCCTGCACAAATGGTAGCATTTCTGACATGGTATCGGTGATGTTAGCGATATGTCTGTTTATGGTCTTGTTCAGGAAGCCGTCGGCCAACGTCTGTGCGCAGACACGGCGGGCATTCCACTGTTCCGCCGGCGCTCAGACTGCGGTCAAAAGCGCAGGCATCATTTAGCTCTCTCGTAGTATATTGTTGTTAGACACAATTCGAGAAGCTTGTTTTAATGATCAGCGCTGAGAAAAGCGAACGCGTTCGCTTATTTTCTCGACCTGTTTTGCTTGCGAGCAATCCCACCGGTTAGTTGCTGCGCGCGACAAAAAACCATCTGTCCTGATGCAGGATGTCTCTCTCGAACGCCAACTCCAACGCCAACTCTCCTCGCGAGGAGAGGCGTGACGATGCTGACCAGCAGCCTCTCGTCGACAGGGACGCTGACCAGCAGCTCCCTGACGGAGAACAGCCTGCGGGTATGTTGCTCCGGGGCGGCCGAATTGTCCGGCCACGACCCTCTTCCCACACTGGGCAGAGCAGCCAGCAGGTGCCTTTTTCCTCTCATGTTGTGAACGATCCTGGTCACACTGAGTCACTCATATCACTCGAAACGTTAACCGAGGCGCTGCGTGCATCTCGGGGACGTAGCGAACCTGATTTGACTAAAGGGAAATTGCCTGAGTGGAATTACAAGACTGAAAGTTTCGTTGCGTACGAACAGAAAGTCTTTTTGTGGTTGGGTCAATTCGAGTTAGATCATTTGTTGCAGCACGCACCGTCTGCGGACGAACAGCGTGTTCATGCTAGGGCGAGTACACAGGTCCTAATGTCTTTGCCTGACGCGGATAGGACGACTGTCTATCGCATGTCACACTTGTGTGAAGCATGGTCTTACTTGACTGCCAAGTACAGACCTAGCACTGAAGCCGAAATCCACAGACTGTGGAGTCGGTTTAATTCTTTATCACAACACAATAAAGATGTTGCGACATATTGTGGTGATGTGATGAGTGTTTACACTCAACTGGAGGCACTAGGTGCCGATGTGGGCCAGCGATGGCTCCGTTTGAAACTGTTAGAGGTGGGGGAGGAGTTCAACGCTGTGCGCGGCGAAGTTCAACACTCCTCCCCTCATGTGATAATATCACGTTTGACTGAGCATGCTGATTTGCTCAAACAACAGCGGTCGCTGCAGGCTAGGTCTGGGGCGCCCGCGGGCAAACCAGGCCATGGCTGGCGCAAGCAGCACCGTGGTGATGGCCCTGTGGTCGCTGCTCTCGCAGCTGGCCAGGCTCCTCACGAGGAGACCAGGACCTGTTTCTTCTGCAAGAAGAAGGGACATTTGCGTGCGAACTGCCCCCAACGCAAACAGGCTGCGGCCAAAGATGTTTGCACTGTAGAAATGCCTGACAAGTATCCACAGCCGGACGCGTCCCTTCCGTGGAACATCATTGTTGATAGTGGGTCGGACATGCATATAGTAGGAAATCGGGAAATGTTCACTGAGTACGGTCCGTGTCAGAAAGTTGCCAATCTCGCGGGACCAGGGCAGCTTTCTATCATGGGCAGGGGAACCATTCAGGTGAACCTGGGTACTTATGTGGACAAGCATGGGAACAAGCATCCGCTGGATGTGGAAATCCCTGGTGTTTACTATGCTCCTGAATGTCCGTACAACCTGCTCAGCACAATGGTTCTTAGACATGAGCAGATGTTCCTAGACACGCGTAGGAATGTGTTGTATGTCCCTGGTCTGGGTGATATGGCTACCGACGTAGAAGATAGCGTCAAGTATCAGGAACTAGATGTAGACGGTCATCCTGTCTTTGCTTTTAAAATGGCAGTAGATACAAAACCCATTCTCGTCGGTGCGCCTGTCAATAGGGGGGTAGTCTGGTCTAACCAGAGCAGTCCGACCTCAGTTATTGAGGATCAACAGCAGTGGCATCATGTGGCGGTTGCGGCCATAGACCTGCAGCGACCCAATGCTGGGGGGGCTGAGGTCCCACATGATGCATACTTGCTGGAACCTGCTTTTCTAGCACACTTGTCTTTTCATCAGTCTAATTGGGTCCTGAAACGCATGCAATCTAACAGTGAATTTTATGGTCATTTGAATTTGGATGTCGATTCCGAGCCATTGGGGAATCGGTGTCACGGCTGCAGAATTGGCAAAGTGCCTGCGGGTAACTTCTCTGCCAATGATCGTGAGCTCATGGGTCAGGCCAAGTGGCCTGGTGAGCAACTGCATGCCGATTTAGCTGGTCCTGTCTCTCCAGTAGGAATTGGTGGTGTGAAATATGTTTTGTTTGTGATGTGTGCCTTTACCCGTTATACTTTCGTGGTCGGTCTGCGCAAAAAGAGTGAGGCTGCGGCCATGATCTCTTACATTATTGAACGCATTCGGGTGAATGTGGTGAAGCCAGGTGAACCGGGTGTGCGCATCCTACACACCGACAAAGGGGGAGAGTTCATGGTCGCGGCCTTAAAACTCTACCTCCAGCGTCGTGGCATTACTCACCGCTTGACCCCCACAGCCGCTCATCGCTGTAATGGCATGATCGAG
Source organism: Ulva prolifera (assembly GCA_023078555.1). NCBI lineage: Eukaryota > Viridiplantae > Chlorophyta > Ulvophyceae > Ulvales > Ulvaceae > Ulva > Ulva prolifera. The sequence continues at coordinate 10,545,341 of CM041198.1, read as the reverse complement.
AGGAGGATCGGAGTGGCCTTTGAGTCACTCCGTGCTGTGCTGCTCGCGAGCGGCCTGCCTCTGTTTCTGTGGATAGAATGCCTCGCCAGTGTTGTCCATGGCCACAATCTCACGCCGTCGTCGGCATTGTACCATGACAAACTGGCGAACATCCTCAAGGGCCTTAAAGCTCAGCATGCTGTCAATGCGTCTGCGGACGTTGACGAAGCTGAGAAAAGCCTGGGGAAGGGAAAGCGCATGAAAAAGGCTGAGCGCGATAAGTTGAGGGATGAGGAGAAACGCAAGTACAAGTTGCTTGCGACGACAGAATTAGATGAGTTTTTAGTGCGGTCTTGTGATAAGGATATCATTCCTTACATGGCCTTTTTCAGAGACACCTCCGTTGAGGTGTTCCAAGATCTGCTGCGGCAGCAGCGTCCATGGGGGGTTGAGGTGTATGCATACCCTAGGGATGACAAGCTGCGGAAATTGTCACCCCGGGGTGTGCCTGCATACTGGGTCGGGGCTGGTCTGGGCCCCAGCATGCAGCGTGTGTACGCCCAGGATGTTCCTGGGGGTAGGGTTTTTGTTGTGCGTCAGGTGATGTGCACTGCGGATCAGATGATCCGGCACGTACGCAAGTACGATGCGTCCGCCGTTGTGAACAAGAGGGAACCTGAAGAGTTTGCGAACTCATATACGGTCGCCTTCGAGGGGGACGATGAGGGTGAGCGTGTGACTGATGCTGATGTCCCTCCTTTCGCGGCAGAGCACACGTATGATGGGGGAGTGTTGCGCCGTCTGCGTGACCAGCTTCACACCCCCCCTGGTCATGGTAGGGTTCCTGTCATGGAAATGACTTTCCGGCAGGACAACCCTGAGCCCAGTCCTGCTGTGTACTCTCCACGATTTGGAGCTGGCTCCTCTGCGGAGATTATCCGACGTCACCCTGCTAGGGCAACACCGGAAATAGCCAGAGCAGCTTTGCATCGCACGCGTGCAATGTCCAGAGCTGCTGCTCACCCTGACGTCCCTGTCCCCCATCGTGTGCGCGGCGAAGTGCATCACTCTGTCGCCACGCCCTCCCGTACTGCGCAGTATGTTGTGACGCGCAACGCTGTGTTGCACGACCCTGGTGTAGAAGTTGCGTTCCCTGTTCAAGTGTCTGTCAGTGCGTCTGATGACGACATGGATGAGGATGACGACAGTCCTGGCATCTATGACGACGATGACGAACAGCGCATGGATTACACCGTCTCAGATGATGAAAGAGCTGCGGCTCATCAGCATCTGGAGGCTCAGCGGGTCCGTTCTGGGAGTAATTCGGCAGCGGCCTCAGCATCTGGCGCGGGGGCAGTTGCTCAGCCCTTGCGAGGAGCTGAGGCGCCGAGGCCCTTCTGGGAGGATGAGCCAGATGAGGTGGAGACCGGGTCCGAATTAGGGGGAGAGGATCCGGACCCCTCAGCCGCAGTTGGGGTTGATTTGCCTGACGAGGTGAGGGCCATTCCAGCCGCCTTGCCTCGCATAAAAATCAATCCTCTTGTACGCAGACGCCTTGTTCCATTGGCTGCGGATGTAGCAGCTGTGCATATGCATGAGCCTGCGGGCTCTGACATTGCTAGTAGTGAGACAGTTGTAGCTGCTATTGATGTTTCAGACTGCAACCAGGACACATCAGCCGCGGCTGACTATGGAGTGTCCTGTGCAGGCCTGAAGCCTCAGCATGTGGAGTCTGGCGAGCAGCAGAATGTTCAGCGTCATGGGTCGCGCAGAGCAGCTGCCGCCAGGAAGCAGAAGCCCTCCGACCCTGATATGCCTTCTTTGAAGGAAGCGCTCGCGAGTGCTGACAGGGATGCATGGCTGCGTGCCATGCAGGAGGAGGTAGATGCACTGGGTGAGCACGGAACCTTCGGGTTGTGCTATCTGCCTGCGGGCAAACGGGCTATCTCGGGCAAATGGGTGCTTAAGATTAAGCGTGGGCCTGCGGGGGAGATTCAGCGGTATAAGGCACGTTATGTAGCGCGTGGTTTTTCTCAGGTAGAAGGGATTGACATCTTTGAGACTTGGTCTCCTGTTGGTAGTTATGCGACACTGCGTGTGTTGCTGTCAGTTGCTGCTCAGGAAGACTCAGAGATTAGACATATAGATATTCAGTGTGCTTTTCTGAATGGTGAGCTGGAGGAGGAAGTGTTCGTTGAACAGCCCCCGTTCTTCACTGACGGGACAGCACATGTATGGCGACTGCATAAAACCTTGTATGGCCTGAAGCAAGCCGCTCGCGAGTGGCATAAAGCTTTAATCAAGGTCTTAGCTGAGATGGGATTTGTGTGCGCACAAAGTGATCCCGGGCTGTATGTTAGAACATCTGGTCGTTGCTTCATTTTCTTATGGGTTGATGACTTGTTCATTTTCAGCAGCTCTGCGGGGCTGCAAGAACTAGTCGATATCATTCTCACGAAATTCGAAGGTAGAGACCTAGGTGAACTTGCGTGGGCACTTGGCACAGAGATCATGCGTGATCGCAAGGCCCAAACAATCATCATGACACAACGAAACAAAACTAGAATTGCGCCTGCAGTGTTGTCACAATCCTAGCTGGCGGCTTACCCCTACACTGGATCCGCGGATCGCCCGTGCATGGGTGCACCTGTCACCACGCTGCTGCCCGCAGGCGCATGCATTGTGACACTCCCCCATAAACCCTGCTAAGTTTCCACTAGCTGGAGTTTATTACGAACTTCCTGCAAAGCAGGTCCGGGCAGCACTTTGGTAAACACATCTGCTAACTGATCAACAGTGCCTACCCATGCTACCTTAAGTTCATCCATCTGGACGTATTCCTGCACTCGCAAGTGGCGCACACGAATGTGCTTGGATCTGTCAGTGGACACAGCATTCACCGCCAAAATATTGGCACTCTTATTATCACCCCACAGAGTCGGCTTATGTGGGGCAAGCTTCACATCGAGAAGCAATTGCTTCATCCACATGAGCTCGTTGGCTGTTGCGCTCATCGCAATGAGCTCAGCCTCTGTTGTATCCCCAGCCACTATACTCTGCTTCTTCGAACGCCAGAGAACACAGTTCCCATACACCCGAATAATCATACCAGACACACTCTTTAGATCCGCAGAATTCGCAAAATCTGCATCTGAAAAAGCCTCTAGTAAACACCCGTGTCCCTCAGAGCCTACAAATTTTATTCCTAGATTTTTCGTGGACAGTAGGTATCTCAGAACATGTTGCACGGCAGACCAATGTTCCTTCAGACTACTAGACATGTGCCGAGCCAGGGCATGTGCCACGTAGCTCAGGTCAGGTCGTGTCACTCCTGCAATATACTGGATGCTTCCTACAGCACTCATGAACCTGGAATGCTCAGCAGCACTGGCTTTCTCCAAGTCAGGATGCTCTTTCACACTCCTTAGCTGTTGCCGCGGCACTAATGGAGTGGGAGATTTACGACAGTCAGACATACTGTACTTGTCTAGCAAGTTCTGGATTTTGTTGCGTTGTGTCATTGTGATTGTTTTGGCCTTTCGATCACGCGTGATTTCAGTGCCAAGTGCCCAAGACAGGTCACCTAGATCTCTGCCTTCAAATTTCGTGAGAATGACACTGATGATTTCCTGCAGCCCCGCGGAGCAACTGAAAATGAATAAGTCATCTACCCACAGAAAAATGAGACATCGATCAGTTGTTTTGACATACAGTCCAGGATCACTTTGTGCGCACACAAATCCCAGTTCAGCCAAGACCTTTACTAAAGCTTTATGCCACTCGCGAGTGGCTTGCTTCAGGCCATACAGAGTCTTATGCAATCTCCATACATGTGCTGTCCCGTCTGTAAAGTACGGGGGCTGTTCAACGAAAACCTCTTCCTCCAGGTCACCGTTAAGAAAAGCACACTGTATGTCCATGTGCCTAATCTCCAAATCCTCCTGAGCAGCAATGGACAGCAACACACGAAGTGTCGCGTAACTACCGACAGGGGACCAAGTCTCGAAGAAATCTATCCCTTCTACCTGAGAAAAACCACGAGCTACATAACGTGCCTTGTAACGCTGAATCTCTCCAGCGGGTCCGCGCTTGATCTTGAACACCCACTTGCCCGAGATAGCTTTCTTACCCGCAGGTAGATAGCACAAACTAAATGTCCCGTGCTCACCCAGTGCTTCCACCTCCTCCTGCATGGCACGCAGCCAAGCATCCCTGTCTGGACCCGCGAGTCCTTCCTTCATAGAAGGCAGATCAGGGTCGGAAGGCTTCTGCTTCCTGGCGGCAGCTGCTCTGCGCGACCCACGACGCTGAGCACTCTGCTGCTCACCAGACTCCCCATGCTGATGCTTCAGGCCTGCACCGGACACTCCACAGTCAGCCGCGGCTGATGTGTCCTGATTGCAGCCTGGAGACTTGATGTCAGCTACTACTGTTTCACTACTAGCAAGATCAGAGCCCGCGGGCTCATGCACAGCAGCTACATCCACAGCCAAAGGAACAAGGCGTCTACGTACAAGAGGATTGATTTTAATGCGGGGAAGAGCAGCTGGAATGGCTCTTACCTCATCAGGCAAATCAACCCCAACAGCGGCAGAGGGGGCAGCCTGGATCTCTCCCCCTAATTCGGATCCGGACTCCATCTCAATTTCATCTGGCTCATCTTTCCAGGAAGGTCCCAGCCCCTCCGCCCCTCGCAGGGGCTTAGCTACTGCTCCCGCGCCAGATGCCAAGGCCGCAGCCGAATTACTCCCTGATCGGACCCGCTGAGCCTCGCGATTCTGATGAGCCGCAGCCATTTCATCATCGCTGATGGTGTACTCCTCCATCTCATCTGCATCGTCCTCATCGTAGATGCCAGGACCGTCGTCATCGTCATCTTCGTCCATCGAATCATCAGACGACGGCGGAGGCATGGGCAGGACAAATGCAGCTTCGATGCCAGGGTCATGGAGCTGAGCATTGCGAGTCACCACATACTCGACAGTGCGTGCTGGAGGGGCCCCAGATAGGCGCGCCTGGCCTGGGACCCGAGGAGGAACGTCAACGTCAGGGTGGGCAGCTGCACGAGCAATCGCACGCGTGCGATGCATGGTGTGCCTGGCCACCTCCGGTGTGTCCCGCGCAGGGTCACGCCGGAGCACCTCAGCAGAGGCACCTGCGCCGAAACGCGGAGAGTACACTGCCTCATCAGGCAGTGCGTCCTGTCTGAACGTCATGTCCATGACAGGGACCCTACCATGACCTGGGGGGGCGTGCGAGAATTCACGCAGACGTCTCAGCACTCCCCCATCATGCGTGGAGTCGGTCACAAACGAGGGGACATCACTGTCAGTCACGCGGACACCCTCGTTATCACCCTCAAAGACAACCTGTAGGGAGTTCGCAAACTCTGCAGGTTCTCTCTTGTCCACAACAGCGGACGCATCGTACTTACGTACGTGCCGGATCATCTGATCCGTGGTGCACATAATCTGCCGCACCACCACAACCCTACCCCCAGGAACATCCTGGGCGTACACACGCTGCATGCTGGGCCCCAGCCCAGCACCAACCCAGTATGCGACCATACCCCGCGCGGACAACTTCCGCAACTTATCATCCCTAGGGTACGCATACACCTCAACCCCCCATGGACGCTGCTGCTTCACCAAATCCTGGAACACCTCAACGGAGGTGTCTCTGAAAAAAGACATGTAGGGAATGATGTCCCTGTCACAAGACCTGGTCAAAAACTCATCCAGTTCTGTCATAGTGAGCAACTCCCACTTGCGCTTCTCCTCCTCCCGCAACTTATCACGTTCGGCCTTTTTCATGCGCTTATTAGCCCGCTCAGCCTGCTGTACATCCGCAGCTGTATTGGCATCACGCTGAGCTTTCTGAGCTTTCATCATCATTGCCAGTTTGTCATGGTACAGCGCCGAGCACGGCGTGAGATTGTGACCATGAATGACACTGGCAAGGCATTCAATCCACAGGAACAGAGGAAGACCGCTCGCAAGCAGTACAGCTCGGACTGCCTCGAAGGCAATACCGATCGTCCGCTCGATCATACCATTACAGCGATGATCAGCTGTGGGGGTGGTGCGGTGAGTGATGCCACGACGCTGGAGGTAGAGCTTTAAGGCCTCAACCATGAACTCTCCCCCTTTGTCGGTGTGAAGGATGCGCACACCCGGTTCACCTGGCTTCACCACATTCACCCGAACGCGCTCAATGATGTAAGAGATCATGGCCGCAGCCTCACTCTTCTTACGCAGACCGACAATGAAAGTATAACGCGTGAAGGCGCACATCACAAACAGAACATATTTCACACCGCCGATCCCAACTGGAGTGATGGGACCAGCCAAATCAGCATGCAATTGCTTGCCAGGGTATTTCGCCTGGCCTAAGAGCTCACGATTATTGGCTGAGATTTTGCCCGCGGGCACTTTGCCAATTCTGCAGCCGTGACAACGATTCCCCATTGGCTCGGGGTCAACTTTCAAATTCAGGTCACCATAAAAATCACTATTTGACTGCATCCGTTTTAAGACCCACGTCGACTGATGAAACGACAAATGAGCTAGGAATGCAGGTTCCAACAAGTAAGCATCATGTGGGACCTCAGCTCCCCCAGCATTGGGGCGCTTCAGGTCGATCGCCGCAGCGGCCACATGACACCACTGATGTTGGTCTGCCACAACAGAGGTCGGACTGCTCTGGTCGGACCACACCACTCCCCTGTTGACAGGATGACCCTCAAGAACAGGCTTCTTGATGGAACACATTTTGAAAGCAAAGACGCGACACTTATCCTCATCCAGCTCCTGGTGTTTGGACGCATCCTCAATACCAGTAGCCATGTCTCCGAAACCGGGGACATACAACACACTCCTACGCGTGTCTAAGTAGATCTGCTTGTGACGAAGACCCATAGTACTCAGTATGTTGTATGGACACTCAGGTGCATAGTACACACCCGGGATTTCCACATCCAGAGGATGCTTATTCCCATGCTCATCCACATAGGTGCCCAGGTTCACCTGAATGGTTCCCCTGCCCATAATGGGGATCTTGCCTGGTCCCCCGGGATTGGCAGTTCTCTGGCACGGACCATACTCAATGAACATGTCGCGATTGCCAACAATGTGAATGTCAGAACCACTATCAATGATAAAATTCCACGGTGCTAATGCATCATGATCCGGGAACTCTTCAGGCAGTTCTACAGCACAAACATCTTTGGCCGCGGCCTGTTTGCGCTGGGGGCAGTTCGCACGCAAGTGTCCCTTCTTCTTGCAGAAGAAGCAGGTCCTGGTCTCCTCGCGAGGAGCCTTGCCAGCATCAAGCGCGGCAACTGCAAGACCGTCGCCTCGATAGACAGTGGTCCTATCCGCGTCAGGCAAGACATAAGGACTTGAGTCCTTGCTCTAGCGTGGACACGCTGTTCGTCCGCGGACGGTGCGTGCTGCAACAGATGATCTAACTCAAACTGTCCTAACCACAAAAAGACTTTCTGCTCGTACGCAACGAAGCTTTCGGTCTTAAAATTCCATTCAGGCAATTTTCCTTTAGACAAATCAGGCTCGTTACGTCCCCGAGATGCACGCAGCGCTTCGGTCAACGTCTCGAGTGTTATGAATGACTCAGTGTGACCATGATCGTTCACAACATGAGAGGAAAAGGGCACCTGCTGGCTGCTCTGCCCAGTCTGGGAAGAGGGACGTGGTCGGATAACTCGTCCGCCACGAAGTAACATGCCCGCGGGCTGTTCTTCTTCAGGGAGCTGCTGGTCAGCGTCCCTGTTGACGAATGGCTGCTGATCAGCCTCGTCCTGCCTCTCCTCGCGAGGAGAGTTGGCGTTGGAGCGATCGGAGTTAGACATCCTGCAGTAGGACGGACGGTAGTTTGCAGTGCGCAACGACTAACCGATGGGATGGCTCGCAAGCCGACAGGTTGAGAAAAAGAGCGAACGCATTCGCTTTTCCCAGCGCTGATCATTATAAACAAGCTTCTCGAATTGTATCTAATAACAATATGCTACGAGATCGCTTAATGACGCCTGCGCTTATGACCGCGGTCTGAGCGCCGGCAGAACAGTGGAATGCCCGCCGTGTCTGCGCACAGACTTTGGCCGACGGCTTCCTGAACAAGACCATAAAAGACATAGCGCAAACTATCACCGATACCATGTCAGAAAGGCTATCCTTCGCAAGGTCAGACACGCAGTCTTATGTCAAGTCAGGAGGCCAGCATCTCATACCTGCCGCGCACAGAGGTAGAACCAGAGAGATGCTGAGGGGAGACAAGATACAAGTAGTACCGTGAAACAGTAAGAATAAAGGTTACAGATCTCAGTGTGCACATGCTTATATGCACACTGAACACTCAAGGTTACGCCGGGAAACCCTCGCAGGATCTCCCTCACTACATCGAGACAATCCTGGCTGGCGGCTTACCCCTACACTGGATCCGCGGATCGCCCGTGCATGGGTGCACCTGTCACCACGCTGCTGCCCGCAGGCGCATGCATTGTGACACCCGCAGGCTTATGCATTGTGACACCCCCCCCCTCCCCCCCCCCCCCGGCTTGTCGGGGGAAACCGATGACTCGCTTCGCTCGCCGTCCTGTTTTTTTGCCTTTGTCCAATTTTTCGTCGGGAAACCGATCGGGATGTAGAGCCCTACACGGGAGGTGCCCGAAGCGTTACGGGTGTGCAAAATATTCCAGGAGACACGACATATCCGGCCTAAGTTATGCGTTATGTCGTGGTGTTTTAACAGAATCGGAGACCTGCGTTATGCGTCACATGTCCCTGCTTTTAATTTAGTACGGTACTTGGGAGAGAGTGCTAGTACTGTGAAACAGCAGAAACAATGGTTACAGATCATAGTGTGCACATCAATAGCACAATGACGGTCAAGATTGCGGCGGGAGATGCTCGCAGGATCTCCCTCACTACTCCGGGTCACTCTTGCTGGCGGCTATCCCCTGCACACGATCCGCGGATCGATCCGCACATGGGTGCACCTGTCACCACACTGTTGCCCGTAGGCTCGTGCATTGTGACACTCCCCTATAAACCCTGCTACGTCTTCACTAGTAGGACTTGACCATGCCAAATTAAGTCCATCGACATCGAGGCCAGCGTTATTGTGTACAAAATGTATCCGAGGCACGACGATTGGGCAACCGTTATGCGTTATGACTGTATTTTTTTTGGAGACTCGGGGCACAACGGCTGAGCGGTACACATGACGAAGGCGCGTGCGTAGTGCGCGCGACGTGCTGCACCGGAGGTTCAGTGCCGATGTGGCGCGTTGACACATGGCTGGTGTTTAAACATCAGCGCCGAAGAACATGTAAGGGACATTCCGCAGCTCATGTGTCCATATGCCAACAAGAACCACTGTGAACTGCTTTATCACCAAGCGTGAAGGTGTGTGCTTGGCAAACATGTCGGACAGTGACAGCGTGGGCTGGTTGATGATGACACATTATAGACGTAGTTCTATGAAGCGGATGCTTAAATGAGCAAATTGTGTGTTTCTGTTCGGAATTGTTGCAAGCGTGCTAGACGGTGAGCTGCGACATGCATTACGTGACGGGAAGTGCCCTGATGTTGAGACCTATTGGTCTGGTCTTGGGTGACAGACCTCGATGGCAGTAAGAAGAAGCAGTGATGGGTCAAGATTGCCGCAGCACGAGGGCTGTATAGGCACAAACAGAGTAGAGGTACACTCACACGCAGGGATGCGACGTGCCAGTGCAGAAATGGATGGCGCCCCAACCAGACTACTGTAAAGCGTGTCTGGTCCCAGCAAGCGCTCGGTTTAAATACCGGGGTGTGTGCGCCCAGGTCAATCCCCCTGTCAAAGCTAGCCTCGCCGAATCGTGCCGCATAACTGCCACACTGATCCCAGATCCCGCATAAGCGCGGGAGATCTTAAATTGTGGCTCACAGAGCCTGAGATGAGTGTAAGCAAGGCTGCGCACGTAATTCGTGGGCAGCTCTGGGTGGCTGTACAGATATTATCGTGCATGCCAACCCTGGAGCCCGCCGGGCGGACCCTGTGTAACGGCGGTAATGCACACAGTAAGACGTAATATGTGCAGTAACGATTCGGCTAGCCGCATAAAGCCATAAGAAGCCTATGACGGGACACATTGTGCCGGGAGAAGGCTGTACACAGTGCTGATGCCATGTGCACGTAAGGCTGGTGAACGCGTGCAGTCACACGTGGCGAGTGCAGGCACGTAAGCCCGCTGAGCGTACGTGTGATCACACTGTGTACAACTCGATCGGTAATTCAAAAGCTATGCGTGTGCGACCGTCCACATGGCTGGACAAGTCGCTACGCATATAAGAAGAGGTGTTAATTGTGCCAGCATGCGCTAGCGTGAGAGATATCTCACAACACCTCCCCCCTTAACAGAGGAGCGAAGCTCCGGAAGCGAAGCACGCAAATGGTGGCAGAATACCACATCACAAGCGCAGCGACGCCATGAACACGACAGCGCCCCTGGCGCGAAGCACAGAACGCAAGGCGTAATCACGGTAAGGGCCCACGAGGTGGGGGCGAGACCGGGGCTTTGTAACAAGAGCCGGTGCCGCGTCTGCCCAGCAAACGGGTTACATAAGGTCCGAGAAGGACATCACCAGATCATCCAGATAATGGCCCAACACACGGCCGTGTGAGTGGGTGACCAACTCAATAAATTCATGCAAGCTACGCTCACGGGCGCGGGCGGCAGCAACAGCAGACCGCTCGGCCCGCACATTAGCGACAAGCTTGGCTCTAAATTCATCCCCGCTAACGCCGGAGGTGGGGGTCTTGGACACATCATTCATAAACTTCTGAAAGTTAACCAGCAACCGCTTAATCTTGGAGCTGGTCAAGGCAGAGCCCTCCGATGCGGAAGGTAAGGATGCCACTGCATAGCAGCCGTAAGTCAGAGAAGGTGGCAAATCCCACAAAGGTTGCACGTGCGCAGCCGTGTGAACGGCATGACATAAGGTGCGGAAACACCGGCCCACATGCACAAGAATATAACCCCATAAGTGCCTATCAAGGATGTAACTGGTGCATTCAGGTAGTGTAACACGCTCTATGGCGACTAGGTGCTACCATGCCGAGGTTCCAACCCGGTGAATGACCGTGCCCAGCATGACGAGTGCTGCAGAGATGGCATAAGTGGTTCCGATGTGATCGTGCACATGGACCTAAGACCGAGAAGTATCGGCGGAGCGGGCAGGATACGGTCAAGAATATCCTGCGTCGGACCCAACTCCTCATGACCGGTAACGCCCAGGTAAGTGCTATATGGATCCAGGCGTCCCCTTCAACAAATAGCAGGGCACATCAATGGCCTAGCATAGGCTCGCAGCACAACATGAGCAGAATTGTTGGCTGGAAACTGCTGCAACAAGCGTCGGCCTTGACTTACGCAAGCGCGCTGATTCGCGACGCGTCCTCGGCACTAAGCGCGGTGGCCTCGACATTGTGGCCGGTGCAGTGTCCACGCCACGTGTACTATGCGCACGATGTAAGAGGTGTGCCAGCGGTGCGCGTGCACCGCGCGGGAATTGTGCAATCATCACCTTGCGTTGTTTCGCGGACGCATTTTGAAACAGGTAATTCGCGACCTTGTCTAAACAATTATCCAAATCACCAACAGGCAACCAGAGGTCGTGTTGAGAAGAGTATCCTTTCCACCGGACAAGATAATGCGGACCTTTAAGGGGCCCCGTGTCATGTGATTGTGCCGTCGGCGTGTGCGTGCGCCTATAATCTAAGACGGCCTCGACTTCGAAGACATTGTCAGCGTCCGTATCTGGGCCCGTCGCAGGTGAGGTGCTACACTCATGAAAATGAGCATCAACATAAGGTTTAAGGCACGAGAAATGGAATACATCATGAATCCTTAGTTCTCGCAATGTAGCAAGTAGTTGCAGCCGCGCAGCCCTTGTCCCAATCAAGGCCAAGATGCGACAAGGGCCAGCCCACCTGGCAGTGAATTTGCGTCTAAGCGCCGGGTGATGCAACGCAAGCTTGGACAATGACAGCAGCACATCTTCGCCTACTTGGAATTGTTGTGAGTGCTCATTGTGAACTGTGGAAGACCACATGCTTTGTTTGGCCTCTGAGAGTGCTTGCTTGGCCAAATGATAATACATTCTGTGAAAAATAGATGTATGCACACGGCGTGTTTGTGGCAAGCCAAATTCTAACGCGATAGGTGACAGTGGCGGTGTAATGCGGTTGAGTTGGAAGGGGCTGCAGCCGGTGCTTTCGCTCTTTGAACTGTTAATGCTGAATGCAACATGCGGAAGGAACGAGTCCCAATCGTCGTGTGCGGGGCCGACAAAGTGTCTGAGCGCCTCCTCAATGACTTTGTTGAGCCGCTCCACTGGGCCGTTGGCTCTAGGGTGATATGAAAACGTCAAACGGAGTTGAATGCCCATGTGCTCGCAGACAGATTTGAAAAACTTGTTATTCCACTGCACGCCCCTATCGCTGCATATGCCCAAAGCCAGACCATAGTGTGGATAGATGTGTTGGAAAAACAACTTAGCAAAACCCGGACCATCGATTGTGCTCAGCGTAGGTATAAGCCGGACCATCTTGGAGAACTGGTCCACAAAAACAACGATACAGTCATACCCAGAGGCAGTGCGCGGTAAGTGAGTGATCATATCTAAGCTCACCACCCGCCAGCACGCTGTGGGGACAGGTAGCGGGGATAAAGTGCTATCAGAACAGCCTGGAGATTTCATTATTTGACATGAATGACATTGTGAAATGAATGATTTAATGTCCGTGCTAATGTCATGTCACAATGCATGAGCCTGCGGGCAGCAGTGTGGTGACAGGTGCACCCATGCACGGACGATCCGCGGATCCAGTGCAGGGGTAAGCCGCCAGCAGGATTGTCTTGACGTAGCGAGAGAGATCCCGCGAGGGTTTCCCGCCGTAACCTTGAGTGTTGTGTGTGTTCAGTGTGCATATATGGATGTGCACACTGAGATCTGTAACCATTCTCCTTACTGTCTTACGGTATTAGCACTTCCCTTAAAGCATCTCTCGGTTCTACCTCTGTGCGCAGCAGGTACGAGATGCTGGCTGTCCTGACCTGACTTGAACAAGGACTGCGCGTCCTGACCTGCACAAACAATAGCGTTTTCTGACATGGTATCGGTGATGTTGGCGTTTAATGTCTGTTTATGGTCTTGTCATGGAAGCCGTCGGCCAATGTCTGTGCGCAGACACGGCGGGCATTCCACTGTTCTGCCGGCGCTCAGACTGCGGTCAAAAGCGCAGGCATCATTTAGCTCTCTCGTAGTATATTGTTGTTAGACACAATTCGAGAAGCTTGTTCCAATGATCAGCGCTGAGAATAGCGAACGCGTTCGCTTGTTTTTTCTCAATCTGTCGGCTTGCAAGCCAACCCATCGGTTAGTTGCTGCGCGCGACGAACAACCGTCTGTCCTACTGCAGGATGTCTCTCTCCAACGCTAACTCCAACGCCAACTCTCCTCGCGAGGAGAGGCGTGACGATGCTGACCAGCAGCCTCTCGTCGCCAGGGACGCTGACCAGCAGCTCCCTGACGGAGAACAGCCCGCGGGCATGTTACTCCGTGGCGGACGAATTGTCCGGCCACGACCATCTTCCAATACTGGGCAGAGCCAGCAGGTGCCTCATTCCTCTCATGTTGTGAACGAATCTGGTCACACTGAGTCCCTCATATCACTCGCGACGTTGACTGAGGCGCTGCGCGCATCTCGAGGACGTAGCGAACCTGATCTGACAAAAGGAAAGTTGCCTGAGTGGAATTATAAGACTGAAAGCTTCGTTGCGTACGAGCAGAAAGTTTTTTTGTGGTTAGGCCAGTTTGAGTTAGACCATTTGTTGCAGCACGCACCGTCTGCGGACGAACAGCGTGTTCATGCTAGGGCGAGGACACAGGTCCTAATGTCTTTGCCTGACGCGGATAGGACGACTGTCTATCGCATGTCACACCTGTGTGAAGCATGGTCTTACTTGACTGCCAAGTACAGACCCAGCACCGAAGCCGAAATCCACAGGTTGTGGAGTCGGTTCAATTCGTTATCACAACACAACAAAGACGTTGCGACGTATTGTGGTGAAGTGATGAGTGTTTACACTCAACTGGAGGCACTAGGTGCCGATGTGGGCCAGCGATGGCTTAGACTGAAACTTTTAGAAGTGGGGGAGGAGTTCAACGCTGTGCGCGGCGAAGTACTCCACTCCTCCCCCCATGTAATTATATCACGTTTAACTGAGCATGCCGATTTGCTCAAACAACAGCGGCAGCTGCAGGCAAGGTCTGGGGCGCCCGCGGGCAAACCAGGCTGGCGCAAGCAGGCCCGTAGTGATGGTCCTGTGGTCGCCGCTATCGCGGCTGGCCAGGCTCCTCGCGAGGAGACCAGGACCTGCTTCTTCTGCAAGAAGAAGGGACATCTTCGTGCGAACTGCCCCCAACGCAAACAGGCTGCGGCCAAAGATGTTTGCACTGTTGAAATGCCTGAAAAATATCCCCAGCCAGACGCGTCTCTGCCGTGGAACATCATTGTAGATAGTGGGTCGGACATGCATATAGTAGGCAATCGTGAAATGTTTACTGAGTACGGCCCGTGCCAGAAAGTTGCCAATCTCGCGGGACCAGGGCAGCTTTCTATCATGGGTAGGGGAACCATTCTGGTGAACCTGGGTACTTATGTAGATAAGTGTGGGAATACGCATCCGTTAGATGTGGAAATCCCTGGTGTTTATTACGCGCCTGAATGTCCGTACAACCTGCTCAGTACTATGGGCCTTAGGCACGAGCAGATGTTCCTAGACACGCGTAGAAACGTGTTGTATGTTCCTGGGCTGGGCGATATGGCCACTGACGTAGAGGACGACGTCAAGTATCAGGAACTTGATGTCGATGGTCACCCTGTCTTTGCTTTCAAAATGGCAGTAGACACGAAACCTATTCTTGTCGGTGCGCCGGTCAATAGGGGGGTAGTCTGGTCTAACCAGAGCAGCCCAACCTCAGTTATTGAGGACCAACAGCAGTGGCATCATGTGGCGGTCGCGGCCGTTGACCTGAAGCGACCCAATGCTGGGGGAGCTGAGGTCCCACATGATGCGTACTTGCTGGAGCCTGCATTTCTCGCACACTTGTCTTTTCACCAGTCCACGTGGGTCCTCAAGCGTATGCAGTCCAACGCTGAGTTCTATGGTGATTTAAATTTGAAAGTTGATTCCGAGCCATTAGGGAATCGTTGTCATGGCTGCAGAATTGGCAAAGTGCCTGCGGGCAAATTTTCTGCCAATGATCGTGAGCTCATGGGCCAGGCCAAGTTTCCTGGTGAGCAACTGCATGCCGATTTAGCTGGTCCTGTGTCTCCTGTAGGAATTGGTGGTGTGAAGTATGTTTTGTTTGTGATGTGTGCCTTTACTCGTTATACTTTCGTGGTCGGTCTGCGCAAAAAGAGTGAGGCTGCGGCCATGATCTCTTACATTATCGAACGCATTCGGGTGAATGTGGTGAAGCCAGGTGAACCGGGAATGCGCATCCTGCACACCGACAAAGGGGGAGAGTTCATGGTCGAGGCCTTAAAACTCTACCTCCAGCGTCGTGGCATCATCCACCGCTTGACCCCCACAGCTGCTCATCGCTGTAATGGCATGATTGAGCGGAGGATCGGAGTTGCCTTTGAGTCACTCCGTGCTGCGCTGCTCGCGAGCGGCCTACCTCTGTTCCTGTGGATAGAATGCCTCGCCAGTGTTGTCCATGGTCACAATCTCACGCCGTCCTCGGCACTGTACCATGACAAGTTGGCGAGTATCCTCAAATCTCAGAAAGGCCAGCATGCTGTCAACGCGTCTGCGGATGTTGACGAAGCTGAGCGGAGTTTGGAGAAGGGTAAGCGCATGAAAAAGGCCGAACGCGAAAAGTTGAAGGAGGAGGAAAAACGCAAGTACAAGTTGCTTGCGACGACAGAGTTAGATGAGTTTTTAGTTCGTTCTTGTGATAAGGATATCATTCCTTATATGTCCTTTTTCAGAGACACCTCCGTTGAGGTGTTCCAAGATCTGCTGCGGCAGCAGCGTCCGTGGGGGGTTGAGGTGTATGCATACCCTAGGGATGACAAGCTGCGGAAGTTGTCCCAAAGGGGGGTTCTTGCGTACTGGGTCGGGGCTGGGCTGGGCCCCAGCATGCAGCGTGTGTACGCCCAGGATGTTCCTGGGGGTAGGGTTTTTGTTGTGCGCCAGGTTGTGTGCACTGCGGATCAGATGATCCGCCACGTACGCAAGTACGATGCGTCCGCCGTTGTGGACAAAAGAGAGCCTGAGGAGTTCGCGAACTCCTATACGGTTGTCTTCGAGGGTGACGATGAGGGTGAGCGTGTTGCTGACGCTGATGTGCCTCCATTCGCGGCAGAGCACACCTATGACGGGGGAGTGTTGCGCCGTCTGCGTGACCAGCTTCACACCCCCCCTGGTCATGGTAGGGTTCCTGTCATGGAAATGACTTTCCGGCAGGATAACCCTGAGCCTAGTGAGGCTGTGTATTCTCCACGATTCGGAGCTGGCTCCTCTGCGGAGATTATCCGGCGTGACCCTGCTCGGGCCACACCGGAGATAGCCAGAACAGCTTTGCATCGCACGCGTGCGATGTCCAGAGCTGTTGCCCACCCTGACGTCCCTGTCCCCTCTCGTGTGCGTGGTGAAGTGCATCATCCGGTCGCCACACCCTCACGTACTGCGCAATATGTTGTCACGCGCAACGCTGCATTGCACGACCCTGGTGTAGAAGCTGCGTTCCCTGTTCAAGTGTCTGTCAGTGCGTCTGACGATGACATGGATGAGGACGATGGTCCTGGCATCTACGACGATGACGATGAACAGCGCATGGACTACACCGTCTCAGATGATGAAAGGGCCGTGGCCCATCAGCATCTGGAGGCTCAGCGGGTCCGTTCAGCGGGTAATTCGGCAGCGGCCTCAGCATCTGGCGCGGGGGCAGTTGCTCAGCCCTTGCAAGGAGCTGAGGCGCCGAGGCCCTTCTGGGAGGATGAGCCAGATGAGGTGGAGACCGGGTCCGAATTAGGGGGAGAGGACCCGGACCCCTCAGCCGCAGTTGGGGTTGATTTGCCTGACGAGGTGAGGGCCATTCCAGCCGCCTTGCCTCGCATAAAAATTAATCCTCTTGTACGCAGACGCCTTGTTCCATTGGCTGCGGATGTAGCAGCTGTACAAATGCATGAGCCTGCGGGCTCTGACGTTGCTAGTAGTGAGACAGTTGTAGCTGCTATTGATGTTTCAACTTGCGATCAGGACACATCAGCCGCGGCTGACTGTGGAGTGTCCTGTGCAGGCCTGAAGCCTCAGCATGTGGAGTCTGGTGAGCAGCGGAGTGTTCAGCGTCGTGGGTCGCGCCGAGCAGCTGCCGCCAGGAAGCAGAAGGCCTCCTCCGACCCTGATATGCCTTCTATGAAGGAAGGACTTGCGGGTCCGGACAGGGAAGCATGGCTGCGTGCCATGCAGGAGGAGGTAGATGCACTGGGTGAGCACGGAACCTTCGGGTTGTGCTAACTGCCTGCGGGCAAACGGGCTATCTCGGGCAAATGGGTGCTCAAGATCAAGCGTGGGCCTGCGGGGGAGATTCAGCGCTACAAGGCACGCTATGTAGCGCGGGGTTTTTCTCAGGTAGAGGGTGTAGATTTTTTTGAGACTTGGTCACCTGTTGGGAGCTATGCGACACTTCGTGTGTTGCTGTCAGTTGCTGCTCAGGCAGATTTAGAAATTAGACACATAGATATACAGTGTGCTTTTCTGAATGGTGAGCTGGAGGAGGAAGTGTTCGTTGAACAGCCCCCGTACTTCACTGACGGGACAGCAAGTGTATGGAGATTGCATAAAACCCTGTATGGCCTGAAGCAAGCTGCTCGCGAGTGGCATAAAGCTTTAGTAAAGGTCTTAGCAGAGATGGGATTTGTGTGCGCACAAAGTGATCCCGGACTGTATGTTAGAACATCTGGTCTTTGTTTTATTTTCCTGTGGGTCGACGACTTGTTCATATTCAGCGGCACTGCGGGGCTGCAAGAACTTGTCGACATGATTCTCACAAAATTTGAAGGCAGAGACCTGGGTGAACTAGCCTGGGCACTTGGCACTGAGATCATGCGTGATCGCAAGGCCAAGACAATCACCATGACACAGCGAAACAAAATCCACAGCCTGCTTGAAAAGTACAGTATGTCTGATTGTCGAAAGTCTCCCACTCCGTTAGTGCCGCGGCAACAACTGAGGAGTGTGAAAGAGCACCCGGACCTGGAGAAAGCCAGTGCTGCTGAGCATTCCAGGTTCATGAGTGCTGTAGGAAGCATCCAGTACATTGCAGGAGTGACACGACCTGACCTCAGCTACGTGGCACATGCCCTGGCTCGGCACATGTCCAGTAGTCTGAAGGAACATTGGTTGGCTGTGCAACACGTTCTGAGATACCTGCAGTCCACAAAGAATTTAGGAATACAATTTATAGGCTCTGTGGGACATGGGTGCCTGTTAGAGGCTTTTTCTGATGCAGATTTTGCGAACTCTGCTGATTTGAAGAGTGTGTCTGGCATGGTTCTTCGAGTGTATGGGAACTGTGTTCTCTGGCGCTCGAAGAAACAGAGTATAGTGGCTGGGGATACAACAGAGGCTGAGCTCATTGCGATGAGTGCAACAGCCAACGAGTTGATGTGGGTGAAGCAGTTGCTTCTCGACCTGAAGCTCGTCCCATATAAGCCAACTCTGTGGGGTGATAATAAAAGTGCCAATATCTTGGCAGTGAACGCTGTGTCCTCTGACAGATCCAAGCACATTCGTGTGCGGCACTTGCGAGTGCGGGAATATGTCCAGATGGATGAACTTAAGGTAGCATGGGTCGGCACTGTTGATCAGTTAGCGGATGTGTTTACTAAAGTGCTGCCCGGACCTGCTTTGTTAGAAGTTCGTAATAAACTCCAGCTAGTGGAGACCTAGCAGGGTTTATGGGGGAGTGTCACAATGCATGAGCCTGCGGGCAGCAGTGTGGTGACAGGTGCACCCATGCACGGACGATCCGCGGATCCAGTGCAGGGGTAAGCCGCCAGCAGGATTGTCTTGACGTAGCGAGAGAGATCCCGCAAGGGTTTCCCGCCGTAACCTTGAGTGTTGTGTGTGTTCAGTGTGCATATATGGATGTGCACACTGAGATCTGTAACCATTCTCCTTACTGTCTTACGGTATTAGCACTTCCCTTAAAGCATCTCTCGGTTCTACCTCTGTGCGCAGCAGGTACGAGATGCTGGCTGTCCTGACCTGACTTGAACAAGGACTGCGCGTCCTGACCTGCACAAACAATAGCGTTTTCTGACATGTCACGCCAATAGAATGTGTCCATAATGAGTGCTTGTGTGCGATGAACTCCCATGTGTGCATGCCACGGGTGTACATGATGCCACAACAAAATCTGTTTTCGCAGTCCATCATGGTCCGGAATCACTAGCTTGTGGCCCCATAAATATGCTTGGAGATGTTTGTCGAACCTATACTTGTGTGGAGGTGCACGGAATGCGGGGTCATGAGCATATCCCTGACGCAAGCGTTCCCAGAATGAGTCTATTGCAACATCAAGAGTAAGATGTTGGTTGTGCTGCGAATTCAGGTCCGCACCGATATCCTGGAACGTCTGGGGGTCCAGATCGATGCCCTCGAGGTCAATCACCTCTGAGGGCAGCTCGGAGCTCACGCTGCTTGGGGTCGGGCTGCTCGCCAAGCTCACGACTTTCGGCCGCGGGCTGAGGGAAGCTAAGGTGTTGGGCTGCTGACGAGACGGTGCTGCCCGGCGATTGGAGGATGGCTTGACCGGCCGAGAGGACGCTGCCGCCTGGAGAGTGGGCAGCGGCTGAGAGGGGCCCCTGATGGTGGCCGTGGGGGTGGCAATTGCCTGCCGTAACATGTCCCGGATTACCGGGTAAGCGGGGTTGCTTGGGTTGAGCAGCCCCAGCGCCCGGCGCAGGTCCTGACGATCCTGTGTCCTGGGGGAAAATAAAGTCGTGGCGGCCGGTCTGTCGGCAGTATGCCATGCCGATGGGGAACCCCGGGGGGAGTCCATAATGACCGTGCCACGTGAGGGTGGCTGTGATAATGCCAGCGGTGGAAAACCCTCCGACAAGGCCGGCGCCTGGCCAGGCGACCTGTGTACTAGAAGGCTGGTCAGTGCCAACGCTCTGTAAGGTTCATGCGGCCGTTCAGCGGCCAAAGTATGACCATCATGCAGCACAACTTCCGTTGTAGGCAAGTGTGTGGCACGACTAACAGCATCAGCCACAACATTCTTGTCACCCGGAATATAAGTTATTTTTCCAGTCAATGCGTGATAATGACTCGAGCCAGCGGGCATGTTTGCCCGACAGCTTTTTCTGAGTCTGTAAAAACCGAAGGGGGTTGTGGTCTGAATGAATAAAAACCGTATGGTTATTTTCCAAATAACACTGCCTGTATGCAAATACGATTGCCCCCAGCTCTTTTTCAAGAGTATAATAATTTTCCTCGGCTCTATTCATCTTGCGGCCTATCCAAGCAACACGACAAAGTGTGTGTTCATGTTGCTGGGTAAGTACAGCCCCGTAAGCATAGTCCGATGCGTCGGTGTAAATATGAAATGGTTTGTTAAGGTCCGAGTGCCGCATAACTGTAGCATTGACCAGTGCATTTTTGATGTTCACAAATGCTGCATCACATTGCTTCGTCCAGGGAATGCTTTCCTTGGAGCTAATGCGCTGGAGCAAGGGTGCAGCTAGGGTTGGAAATTGTGGAACAAATCTCCTAAAGTATCCGGCTAAGCCTAGGAACGACCTAATATTGTTGGTGGACTTTTGCAAGTCAGCTACCGGCCAATCTTGCAGCACTTGAACTTTGTATGGATCGGGTTGACCGTGTCGGCAGTGACAACATGTCCTAAGTATTTAACTTCTTGTAAGGCAAATTGACACTTGTACATGTCTATATTGCAGTAAAACTTGTGTTCGGCCAATCTGGTTAACACAAGGTCAAGGTGTTTGGCGTGTTCTTCCTCAGATCGTGCTAATACGACAATGTCATCAAGGTAAGCCAAACAGATTTTTCCTATGAGCCCCTTTAGAACAACGTGCATTGCTTGCTGAAACACTGAAGGGGCATTTGACAGACCAAAATGCATGACTTTCCATTCATACAAACCGTCGGGTGTTCGAAAAGCAGTCTTAGGTCCCGCCGCTGACGACAACCGGATTTGATGGTAACCCGAATGCAAATCAAGTGCAGAGAAAATTTTATGTCCTTGTAATTGGTCTAACATCGTGTCAATGCGTGGTAACGGGTAGGTGTTTTTAACAGTGTGTTCATTCAGATACCTGTAATCAATGCAAAGGCGAAGCTTGCCCCCAGGCTTGGGTGCAAATAGAACACAACTCGCCCATGGAGATACAGAGGGCTGCACCCAGCCCATGGTAAGCAAGTGATTGAGCTGCTTTTCTAACTCCAGAGTCTCGCGGGGTGTGAGTCTATACTGGCGCACGGCCCTCGGGCGGGTGCCCGGCAACAAATCAATATCCATTTCAAAACCGGACGCAGACGTGTTCGGCGGGGGAGGGCCTAAAGTGCCGCCCTCGCCTTTATGTTTGTCAACAACCGACTTAATGCAGGCGGGAATGTTCGATGTGTCTTGCGGGACATGAGCGGGAGCAACCTGCTCCGACAAATAGCCTTTCTTATTTGTGCCACCACAACAGATCGGGGATATCGCGACTGTGGGCCTAATATGAGCTACATATAAGGGTTGCTGGCCGTGTTTGGCCTTGCTAGTTAATGCTTTCAGCTCACGCTGCGAACACATAAAATCATCTTGTGTGCTAGACTCACTTGAGAATTTCGAATGACCAGCATGGATAATATGGAAGTAGGGTTTGTCCTTCTTACGACGCCCACTCCGCAGCGGGGGTACATATACGACAATGCGCGGGTGTTTGAATGTGATGGACATGTCGACTGCAGATATGAAATCCAAAGCGAACAAGGCCTCGTTCGACTGATATGATCCGGTGGCCGCGGGTAGCGAGTCCACCACAGTAAATTTCACACTAATAACACGGCGCCCAACTCGCGTATTTAGAACAACCTTGCCCAAGCATGATGCCTCAGATCCGGAGATTCCGACCGTGACACTCTGCGAAGCAGTGTATGCAATGCTATGGCGATCCAAGAATCCGCGCGTTACCATGCTATGATTTGCTGCCGTGTCGACCAGTGCTTGGGCAAAGTGGCCATGAATGCGAGTCGGCATTGTGCACACCAAATCAACAAAGGCTGCTGGTTGGACAGACACCGCCGCCTTCTTCGATGGTAATATCGATAATCGCTGGTTGCTCACCATTGTGCACACATGGTATTTCTGGTGTCCGGGGACGGGAGCGCCGGAAGTGAATTGCAATAAGTTGCGTGCCTCATCCACCCGTGTCTGCGTGTGTTGTCTTAGGAACGGTATAAAGGTGGAAGACTCAAAGACACGAGCGGGCACTACCACCGTGATTTTGTGCTGATGCATATCAATGGTGTGTATGTGCCGAATGGCCACTTGCGCTTCGGCACTGCAAGGCAGTGTAACCACAATGTTCTCATTGAGTTTGTGCAGGTCAAATAACGATGCCGAGCCTGAAATGAAGGACGAATCAAAACAAGTTGCATGTGGTGGAGATAAATGAGGTGCCAGTACATGTGGCGCTGCCGCCCATTGTGGGCACGCAATGGGAGGCTTGCCTTCGTCTCAGCGGACATGTTGTTGTGGCTGATCATTGCGTGTCCGCTTGGGGTGATTGCCAGTCCCTTTGCGGATGGGGTCATACCGGTCCCTCTTGCCATCTCGACGCCGGGCTGGGGGGCTGGTGTACTGCGGGGGCATCGGAGTAAGAGCCCGCTGCTTGTTGAATTCCTCCACGAAGAATGCCTCGCGGGCGTCCCGTGGCACGGCCGATAAGAAGGCGGCGCAATGGCTGAGCTGGTGTAACCCCGCCTGCGGGTTCTGCCTCGCAGATGGGCAGAGGTAGCATTGCTTAAAGGGGTACAGGTAGTACATGCGCAACATCATGGTGGCACAATAAACAAATGTGGCCTGCACGCCCGGCGGTAAGGGGGTGGTCGCCCTCGCCAAGGCACCATGAACAGACGTGGGGCCACCCTGTAATTCTAGGCTAAGTGCCTTGCGCAAATCCTGTGGTGCCGCCGCAGTTCTGCGGAAGGTCTCGACCCACGGCCTAACGACCGCCTCTTCTGTGGAGTTGGCCACCTCCTTAAGCCCCGGGAAGTGTGCCGCTCTAGCCGCCTTTGGCTGGCCCCCACGGCCTGGCTGCACACCAGTGTCGCGATGAAGAGGAGGGCCGGGTAATACAGCAGCCGCCGCCTGCAACTTGGCGTCGCCGGGGGTATGTGGCTGCGGTTTGCGCTTTGAGTGCAACATGGCATAATCAATATTATAATCCAGTGTGTCATCAGCAAAGTGCTTAACTGTGTTTGCTGACTCACGCACTTGTTGTAGCTGCGTGACGGACCATGTGATAAAGTGAACAGCAGTCGCGTCCGCGCTCTGTGCACAACCGCCCATCGCAGGTTTAAGCTCTACATTAAATTTCTCCAACAGAGTAGACAATGGCATAAACATGCGCAGAGTACCAGCCAACGCCGATGTGCACACAGGCTGCATGAGGTGCTGGAGCTTCGTAAACAATATGCATGCAAAATCCAGGAGGCTTTGCTTGCCTTGCATGTGTGCATAATCCAGGAAAATTAATCTGTAATAAGTTTTAATATGATGAATAAGCTCATTGAAATCGACAGACTCAGCGGCATCATGACGTTGCCATGCCAATTCAATGTTATGCCTAAATCGGCCACTTGTAAAGTAAATCACGTGACCTCAAGCCACTGTCTAAGCGTGCACGACGGATTCAGAGCGGCCTCTTGCGCTGCCGAGAAATGCTGGTCAGTGCGTGAAAATGTGGTCGTGATGTGTTGAATAACCTGGCGCTCAGAAAGCTGTCGACAATTCGAACGCGCATGCAAAACGTCACTCTGAAACTTGTGCCACCGCAGCTCTGACAAAGGGTCACCGCGTAGAGCGGCGGCTGTGGGCATTTTAATGGCTGAAAACGTATACTGTGCGCTACGAAACCAATTGTGAGACTGATCGTCTGCAAAATTTGGGTTGCATTCTGGCAGAGATGATGTAATGGGTAAGACGGTCTGCACCTGCGCTGCGACGCTGGCCGAGCAATCTCGGTACGGAAGCGCCTCAGCCTTGGTAATCTCGGATACGTGCGCCGTGGGAAATAGCTCGGACACGTTCTTAACACAATACTTTGCACTTGTAAACGCGTGCCAGACTGCGTGAGTAATGTCATAAATGATAGGCTCGGCCGCCTTGGCCAAGCTAACAATGGCTGCTCCGTGGCTGGTCACGGCAGACGAGGTTCGGAGCTTCAAGGTCCTCTCCTTTGCGTCCAGCAACCGTAAGTGGTCATTCTTGACGGGACAAGACAGAAACGCCAGCGCAAAGCTCTTGTAACCAGGAGCAAACGCATAGGCCATATCCAGCAACGGCTGGGCAAACTTCGGGCCTAGCCAGACCATAAGGGTCATAGCGGCCGGGATGAGCAGATCACGCACCGGGCCAGCGCAAGGGCCCCACTCCGTGCCGCATGTAAACGCCGTAGCCGGCTTCAATGCACGCTTGAGCACCTCAACCGACTGCTTACGCACAAGTGGCTGGAATGGCACTTCATCAGCAGACAGGGCAGACTCGACGAACAGTTGACGCGCGTCTCTATTCACAGTCTGGAACGCAGATTTGTCAACCTCGGCCGCGCTCGCCACTGACAACGAATGTAACCACGACAACATACTGAACAGCCGCCTGATATAATCCAAATCCGACTGGGGAAATGCAGACAGCCCCGGATTCTGGGATTGGTCAAGCGAATAATTGCACTCAGACGGAGAGACCAGCGAGTCGCGAGCTGTTTCCCACGTAATCGCGGTGTCGCCCATTGTGACGTCGTTGCCAGCCATCTGCATCGAGTTAATCAGGCCAGGGAACTTAGCAGAATCGATACCTGTTGAGACCTATTGGTCTGGTCTTGGGTAACAGACCTCGATGGCAGTAAGAAGAAGCAGTGATGGGTCAAGATTGCCGCAGCACGAGGGCTGTATAGGCACAAACAGAGCAGAGGTACACTCACACGCAGGGATGCGACGTGCCAGTGCAGAAATGGATGGCGCCCCAACCAGACTACTGTAAAGCGTGTCTGGTCCCAGCAAGCGCTCGGTATAAATACCGGGGTGTGTGCGCCCAGGTCAATCCCCTTGTCAAAGCTGGCCTCGCCGAATCGTGCCGCATAACTGCCACACTGATTCCAGATCCCGCATAAGCGCGGGAGATCTTAAATTGTGGCTCACAGAGCCTGAGATGAGTGTAAGCAAGGCTGCGCACGTAATTCGTGGGCAGCTCTGGGTGGCTGTACAGATATTATCGTGCATGCCAACCCTGGAGCCCGCCGGGCGGACCCTGTGTAACGGCGGTAATGCACACAGTAAGACGTAATATGTGCAGTAACGATTCGGCTAGCCGCATAAAGCCATAAGAAGCCTATGACGGGACACATTGTGCCGGGAGAAGGCTGTACACAGTGCTGATGCCATGTGCACGTAAGGCTGGTGGACGCGTGCAGTCACACGTGGCGAGTGCAGGCACGTAAGCCCACTGAGCGTACGTGTGATCACACTGTGTACAACTCGATCGGTAATTCAAGAGCTATGCGTGTGCGACCGTCCACATGGCTGGACAAGTCGCTACGCATATAAGAAGAGGTGTTAATTGTGCCAGCATGCGCTAGCGTGAGAGATATCTCACAACACCTGACCGTTACGGATGTACAAAAAATAATCCTGGAAGTACGGCCCATCTGGCCACCGTTATGCGTTACAACGAGGTATTTCAACGCCATGGAAGGCCTGCGTTATGCGTTACGTGTCGATGTCACAATGCATGAGCCTGCGGGCAGCAGTGTGGTGACAGGTGCACCCATGCACGGACGATCCGCGGATCCAGTGTAGGGGTAAGCCGCCAGTCGGGATTGTCTCGATGTAGCGAGAGAGATCCCGCGAGGGTTTCCCGTCGTAACCTTGAGTGTTGAGTGTTCAGTGTGCATATAAGCATGTGCACACTGAAATCTGTAACCTTTATTCTTACTGTTTCACGGTACTACTTGTATCTTGTCTCCCCTCAGCATCTCTCTGGTTCTACCTCTGTGCGCAGCAGGTATGAGATGCTGGCCTCCTGACTTGACATAAGACTGCGTGTCTGACCTTGCGAAGGATAGCCTTTCTGACATGGTATCGGTGATAGTTTGCGCTATGTCTTTTACGGTCTTGTTCAGGAAGCCGTCGGCCAAAGTCTGTGCGCAGACACGGCGGGCATTCCACTGTTCTGCCGGCGCTCAGACCGCGGTCATAAGCGCAGGCGTCATTAAGCGATCTCGCAGCATATTGTTATTAGATACAATTCGAGAAGCTTGTTTATAATGATCAGCGCTGGGAAAAGTGAATGCGTTCGCTCTTTTTCTCAACCTGTCGGATTGCGAGCCATCCCATCGGTTAGTCGTTGCGTGCTGCAAACTACCGTCCGTCCTACTGCAAAATGTCTAACTCCGATCGCTCCAACGCCAACTCTCCTCGCGAGGAGAGGCATGACGAGGCTGATCAGCAGCCATTCGTCAAGAGGGACGCTGACCAGCAGCTCCCTGAAGAAGAACAGCCCGCGGGCATGTTACTTCGTGGCGGACGAGTTATCCGACCACGTCCCTCTTCCCAGACTGGGCAGAGCAGCCAGCAGGTGCCCTTTTCCTCTCATGTTGTGAACGATCATGGTCACACTGAGTCATTCATTACACTCGAGACGTTGACCGAAGCGCTGCGTGCATCTCGGGGACGTAACGAGCCTGATTTGTCTAAAGGAAAATTGCCTGAATGGAATTTTAAGACCGAAAGCTTCGTTGCGTACGAGCAGAAAGTCTTTTTGTGGTTAGGACAGTTTGAGTTAGATCATCTGTTGCAGCACGCACCGTCCGCGGACGAACAGCGTGTCCACGCTAGAGCAAGGACTCAAGTCCTTATGTCCTTGCCTGACGCGGATAGGACCACTGTCTATCGCATGTCACATCTGTGTGAAGCATGGGCCTATCTCACTGCAAAATATAGGCCTAGCACTGAAGCCGAAATCCACAGACTGTGGAGTCGCTTCAACTCTTTGTCACAGCGAAACAGAGTCGTTGGGTCTTACTGTGGTGAAGTGATGAGTGTGTACACTCAATTGGAGGCACTAGGTGCCGATGTGGGCCAGCGATGGCTCCGATTAAAACTTTTAGAAGTGGGGGAGGAGTTCAATGCCGTGCGCGGCGAAGTCCAACACTCCTCCCCCCATGTCATCATTGCACGTTTGACTGAGCATGCTGATTTGCTCAAGCAGCAGCGGCTGCAGGCTAGGTCTGGTCCGCCCGCGGGCAAACCAGGCCAAGGCTGGCGCAATCAGCAGAGAGGCGACGGTCCTGCAGTTGCCGCGCTCGACGCTGGCAAGGCTCCTCGCGAGGAGACCAGGACCTGCTTCTTCTGCAAGAAGAAGGGACACTTGCGTGCGAACTGCCCCCCACGCAAACAGGCCGCGGCCAAAGATGTTTGTGCTGTAGAACTGCCTGAAGAGTTCCCGGATCATGATGCATTGGCGCCGTGGAATTTTATCATTGATAGCGGTTCTGACATTCACATTGTGGGCAATCGCGACATGTTCACTGAGTATGGTCCGTGCCAGAGAACTGCCAATCCCGCGGGACCAGGCAAGATCCCCATTATGGGCAGGGGAACCATTCAGGTGAACCTGGGCACTTATGGATGAGCATGGGAATAAGCATCCTCTGGATGTGGAAATCCCGGGTGTGTACTATGCTCCTGAGTGTCCATACAACATACTGAGTACTATGGGTCTTCGTCATGAACAGATCTACTTAGACACGCGTAGGAGTGTGTTGTATGTCCCCGGTCTCGGAGATATGGCGACTGGTATTGAGGATGCGTCCAAATACCAGGAGCTGGACGAGGATAAGTGTCGTGTCTTTGCCTTCAAAATGTGTTCCGTCAAGAAGCCTGTTCTTGAGGGTCATCCTGTCAACAGGGGAGTGGTCTGGTCTGACCAGAGCAGTCCAACCTCTGTTGTGGAGGATCAACAGCAGTGGTGTCATGTGGCTGCTGCGGCAATCGACCTGCAGCGCCCCAATGCTGGGGGAGCTGAGGTCCCACATGATGTTTACTTGCTGGAACCTGCATTTCTCGCCCATTTGTCCTTTCACCAGTCAAATTGGGTCTTGAAGCGTATGCAGTCAAATGGTGAATTTTATGGTGATTTGAATTTGAAAGTTGACCCCGAGCCAATGGGGAATCGTTGTCACGGCTGCAGAATTGGCAAAGTGCCCGCGGGCAAAATCTCAGCCAATAATCGTGAGCTCTTAGGCCAGGCGAAATACCCTGGCGAGCAATTGCATGCTGATTTGGCTGGTCCCATCACTCCAGTTGGGATCGGCGGTGTGAAATATGTTCTGTTTGTGATGTGCGCCTTCACGCGTTATACTTTCATTGTCGGTCTGCGTAAGAAGAGTGAGGCTGCGGCCATGATCTCTTACATCATTGAGCGCGTTCGGGTGAATGTGGTGAAGCCAGGTGAACCGGGTGTGCGCATCCTTCACACCGACAAAGGGGGGGAGTTCATGGTTGAGGCCTTAAAGCTCTACCTCCAGCGTCGTGGCATCACACACCGCACCACCCCCACAGCTGATCATCGCTGTAATGGCATGATCGAGCGGAGGATCGGTATTGCCTTCGAGGCAGTCCGAGCTGCACTGCTTGCGAGCGGTCTTCCTCTGTTCCTGTGGATTGAATGCCTTGCCAGTGTCATCCATGGTCACAATCTCACGCCGTGCTCGGCGCTGTACCATGACAAACTGGCAATAATGATGAAAGCCCAGAAAGCTGCCAATGCTGCAAATACAGCTGCGGATGTACAGCAGGCTGAGCGGGCTAATAAGCGCATGAAAAAGGCCGAACGTGATAAGTTGCGTGAGGAGGAGAAGCGCAAGTGGGAGTTGCTCACTATGACAGAACTGGACGAGTTTTTGACCAGGTCTTGTGACAGGGATATTATTCCCTACGTGGCTTTTTTCAGAGACACCTCCGTTGAGGTGTTCCATGATTTGGTGAAGCAGCAGCGTCCATGGGGGGTTGAGGTGTATGCGTATCCTAGGGATGATCACTTGCGGAAGTTGTCCGCACGGGGTATGGTCGCATACTGGGTTGGTGCTGGGCTGGGGCCCAGCATGCAGCGTGTGTACGCCCAGGATGTTCCTGGGGGTAGGGTTGTGGTGGTGCGGCAGATCATGTGCACCACGGATCAGATGATCCGGCACGTACGTAAGTACGATGCGTCCGCTGTTGTGGACAAGAGAGAACCTGCAGAGTTTGCGAACTCCCTACAGGTTGTCTTTGAGGGTGATAACGAGGGTGTCCGCGTGACTGACAGTGATGTCCCCTCGTTTGTGACTGACTCCACGCATGATGGGGGAGTGCTGAGACGTCTGCGTGAATTCTCGCACGCCCCCCCAGGTCATGGTAGGGTCCCCGCCATGGACATGACGTTCAGGCAGGATGCACTGCCTGATGAGGCAGTGTACTCTCCGCGTTTCGGCGCAGGCTCCTCTGCTGAGGTGCTCCGGCGTGACCCTGCGCGGGACACACCGGAGGTGGCCAGGCACGCCATGCATCGCACGCGTGCGGTTGCTCGTGCAGCTGCCCACCCTGACGTTGATGTCCCCCCTCGGGTCCCAGGCCAGGCGCGCCTATCTGGGGCCCCTCCAGCACGCACTGTCGAGTATGTGGTGACTCGCAGTCCTCAGCTCCATGACCCTGGCATCGAAGCTGCATTCGTCCTGCCCATGTCTCCGCCGTCAGCAGATGATCCAATGGATGATGATGATGATGACGGCCCTGGCATCTACAGTGAGGACGATGCAGATGAGATGGAGGAGTACACCATCAGCGATGATGAACGGGCTGCGGTTCATCAGAATCGCGAGGCTCAGCGGGTCCGGTCAGGGAGTAATTCGGCTGCGGCCTCAGCATCTGGCGCGGGAGCAGTAGCTAAGCCCCTGCGAGGGGCTGAGGGGCTGAGACCTTCCTGGGAGGATGAGCCAGATGAAATTGAGATGGAGTCCGGATCCGAATTAGGGGGAGAGATCCAGGCTGCCCCCTCTGCCGCTGTCGGGGTTGATTTGCCTGATGAGGTAAGAGCCATTCCAGCTGCTCTTCCCCGCATAAAAATCAATCCTCTTGTACGTAGACGCCTTGTTCCTTTGGCTGTGGATGTAGCTGCTGTGCATGAGCCCGCGGGCTCTGATCATGCTAGTAGTGAAACAGTATTAGCTGACATCAAGTCTCCAGGCTGCAATCAGGACACATCAGCCGCGGCTGACTGTGGAGTGTCCGGTGCAGGCCTGAAGCATCAGCATGGGGAGTCTGGTGAGCAGCACAGTGCTCAGCGTCGTGGGTCGCGCAGAGCAGCTGCCGCCAGGAAGCAGAAGCCTTCCGACCCTGATCTGCCTTCTATGAAGGAAGGACTCGCGGGTCCAGACAGGGATGCTTGGCTGCGTGCCATGCAGGAGGAGGTGGAAGCACTGGGTGAGCACGGGACATTTATGTTGTGCTATCTACCTGCGGGTAAGAAAGCTATCTCGGGCAAGTGGGTGTTCAAGATCAAGCGCGGACCCGCTGGTGAGATTCAGCGTTACAAGGCACGTTATGTAGCTCGTGGTTTTTCTCAGGTAGAAGGGATAGATTTCTTCGAGACTTGGTCCCCTGTCGGTAGTTACGCGACACTGCGTGTGTTGCTGTCCATTGCTGCTCAGGAGGATTTGGAGATTAAGCATATAGACATACAGTGTGCTTTTCTTAACGGTGACCTGGAGGAAGAGGTTTTCGTTGAACAGCCCCCGTACTTTACAGACGGGACAGCACGTGTATGGAAATTACATAAAACACTGTATGGCCTGAAGCAAGCCGCTCGCGAGTGGCATAAAGCTTTAGTAAAGGTCTTGGCTGAACTGGGATTTGTGTGCGCACAAAGTGATCCTGGACTGTATGTCAGAACAACTGGTCGATGTCTAATTTTTCTGTGGGTAGATGATTTATTCATCTTCAGTTGCTCCGCGGGGCTGCAGGAAATCATCAGTGTCATTCTCACGAAATTTGAAGGCAGAGATCTAGGTGACCTGTCTTGGGCACTTGGCACTGAGATCACGCGTGATCGAAAGGCCAAAACAATCACAATGACACAACGCAACAAAATCCAGAACTTGCTAGAAAAGTACAGTATGTCTGACTGTCGTAAATCTCCCACTCCATTAGTGCCGCGGCAACAGCTAAGGAGTGTGAAATAGCATCCTGACCTGGAGAAAGCCAGTGCTGCTGAGCATTCCAGGTTCATGAGTGCTGTAGGAAGCATCCAGTATATTGCAGGAGTGACACGACCTGACCTGAGCTATGTGGCACATGCCCTGGCCCGGCACATGTCTAGTAGTCTGAAGGAACATTGGTCTGCCGTGCAACATGTTCTGAGATACCTGCAGTCCACGAAAAATCTAGGAATAAAATTTGTAGGCTCTGAGGGACACGGGTGTTTACTAGAGGCTTTTTCAGATGCAGATTTTGCGAATTCTGCGGATCTAAAGAGTGTGTCTGGTATGATTATTCGGGTGTATGGGAACTGTGTTCTCTGGCGTTCGAAGAAGCAGAGTATAGTGGCTGGGGATACAACAGAGGCTGAGCTCATTGCGATGAGCGCAACAGCCAACGAGCTCATGTGGATGAAGCAATTGCTTCTCGATGTGAAGCTTGCCCCACATAAGCCGACTCTGTGGGGTGATAATAAGAGTGCCAATATTTTGGCGGTGAATGCTGTGTCCACTGACAGATCCAAGCACATTCGTGTGCGCCACTTGCGAGTGCAGGAATACGTCCAGATGGATGAACTTAAGGTAGCATGGGTAGGCATTGTTGATCAGTTAGCAGATGTGTTTACCAAAGTGCTGCCCGGACCTGCTTTGCAGGAAGTTCGTAATCAACTCCAGCTAGTGGAGACGTAGCAGGGTTTATGGGGGAGTGTCACAATGCATGAGCCTGCGGGCAGCAGTGTGGTGACAGGTGCACCCATGCACGGACGATCCGCGGATCCAGTGTAGGGGTAAGCCGCCAGTCGGGATTGTCTCGATGTAGCGAGAGAGATCCCGCGAGGGTTTCCCGTCGTAACCTTGAGTGTTGAGTGTTCAGTGTGCATATAAGCATGTGCACACTGAAATCTGTAACCTTTATTCTTACTGTTTCACGGTACTACTTGTATCTTGTCTCCCCTCAGCATCTCTCTGGTTCTACCTCTGTGCGCAGCAGGTATGAGATGCTGGCCTCCTGACTTGACATAAGACTGCGTGTCTGACCTTGCGAAGGATAGCCTTTCTGACAGTTGATGGACTTAATTTAGTACGGTATTACGAACATCTTTCATCAAAGCAAGTCCGGGCAACACTTTAGTAAACACATCTGCTAGTTGGTCAATAGCGCCAACCCAATCTACCATCATCGCATCTATCTGGACATATTTCCGCACTCGCAAGTGCCGCACACAAATGTTTTTGGATCTGTCAATGGACACAGCGTTCACATCCAAGACATTGGCATTCTTATTGTCACCCCGCAGAGTTGGTTTATATGGAACTAGCTGCACATCTAGAAGTACCTGCTTCATCCACATGAGGTCGTTGGCTGCAGCACTCATCGCAATGAGCTTAGCCTTTGTTGTATTCCCAGCAACTATACTCTGTGTCTTTGAGCACCCTGACGCGCATTTCCCATACACTCGAACAGTCATACCAGAGAGACTTTTCATATGTGCAGAGATTGCAAAATCCGCATCAGTGAAAGCCTCTAGCAAACACCCATGTCCCTCAGAGCCTAGAAATTGTACTCCTGCAAGCAGTAGATGTTGCGACATATTGTGGTGATGTGATGAGTGTTTACACTCAACTGGAGGCACTAGGTGCCGATGTGGGCCAGCGATGGCTTCGTTTGAAACTGTTAGAGGTGGGGGAGGAGTTCAACGCTGTGCGCGGCGAAGTTCAACACTCCTCCCCTCATGTGATCATTTCCCGTTTGACTGAGCATGCTGACTTGCTCAAACAACAGCGGCAGCTGCAGGCTAGGTCTGGGGCGCCCGCGGGCAAACCAGGCCATGGCTGGCGCAAGCAGCACCGTGGTGATGGCCCTGTGGTCGCTGCTCTTGCAGCCGGCCAGGCTCCTCGCGAGGAGACCAGGACCTGTTTCTTCTGCAAGAAGAAGGGACATTTGCGTGCGAACTGCCCCCAACGCAAACAGGCCGCGGCCAAGAATGTTTGCGCTATGGAGATGCCTGCCAAGTATCCGCAACCAGACGCGTCTCTGCCATGGAACATTATTGTTGATAGTGGGTCGGACATGCATATAGTAGGAAATCGCGAAATGTTCACTGAGTACGGCCCGTGTCAGAAAGTTGCCAATCTCGCGGGACCAGGGCAGCTTTCTATCATGGGCAGGGGAACCATTCAGGTGAACCTGGGTACTTATGTGGACAAACATGGGAATAAGCATCCACTGGATGTGGAAATCCCTGGTGTTTACTATGCGCCTGAATGTCCGTACAACCAACTCAGCACAATGGGTCTTAGACATGAGCAGATGTTCCTAGATACGCGTAGAAATGTGTTGTATGTCCCTGGTCTGGGTGATATGGCTACCGACGTAGAAGATAGCGTCAAGTATCAGGAACTAGATGTAGACGGTCATCCTGTCTTTGCTTTTAAAATGGCAGTAGATACAAAACCCATTCTCGTCGGTGCGCCTGTCAATCGGGGGGTAGTCTGGTCCAACCAGAGCAGTCCGACCTCAGTGATTGAGGATCAACAGCAGTGGCATCATGTGGCGGTCGCGGCCATTGACCTGCAGCGACCCAATGCTGGGGGGGCTGAGGTCCCATATGATGCATACTTGCTGGAACCTGCTTTTCTTGCACATTTGTCTTTTCACCAGTCGAATTGGGTTCTCAAGCGCATGCAGTCCAACGCTGATTTTTATGGTCATTTGAATTTGGATGTCGATTCCGAGCCGCTGGGAAATCGGTGTCACGGCTGCAGAATTGGCAAAGTGCCCGCGGGCAAGTTCTCTGCCAATGATCGTGAGCTCATGGGCCAGGCCAAGTGGCCTGGTGAGCAACTGCATGCCGACCTAGCTGGTCCTGTCTCTCCAGTAGGAATTGGTGGTGTGAAATATGTTTTGTTTGTGATGTGTGCCTTTACCCGGTATACTTTCGTGGTCGGTCTGCGCAAAAAGAGTGAGGCTGCGGCCATGATCTCTTATATTATTGAACGCATTCGGGTGAATGTGGTGAAGCCAGGTGAACCGGGTGTGCGCATCCTACACACCGACAAAGGAGGAGAGTTCATGGTCGAGGCCTTAAAACTCTACCTCCAGCGTCGTGGCATCACTGACCGCTTGACCCCCACAGCCGCTCATCGCTGTAACGGCATGATCGAGAGGAGGATCGGAGTGGCCTTTGAGTCACTCCGTGCTGTGCTGCTCGCGAGCGGCCTGCCTCTGTTCCTGTGGATCGAATGCCTCGCCAGTGTTGTCCATGGTCATAATCTCAAGCCGTCGTCGGCACTGTACCATGACAAATTGGCGAGCATCCTCAAGTCACTGAAAGGTCAGCATGCTGTCAACGCATCTGCGGATGTGGACGAAGCTGAGAAGAACTTGGGGAAGGGCAAGCGCATGAAAAAGGCCGAACGCGATAAGTTGAGGGATGAGGAAAAACGCAAGTACAAGTTGCTTGCGACGACAGAGTTAGACGAGTATTTAGTTCGGTCTTGTGATAAGGATATCATTCCTTATATGTCTTTTTTCAGAGACACCTCCGTTGAGGTGTTCCAAGATCTGCTGCGGCAGCAGCGTCCGTGGGTGGTTGAGGTGTACGCATACCCTAGGGATGACAAGCTGCGGAAGTTGTCCCAAAGGCGTGTCCTTGCATACTGGGTCGGGGCTGGGCTGGGCCCCAGCATGCAGCATGTGTACGCCCAGGATGTTCCTGGGGGTAGGGTTTTTGTTGTGCGCCAGGTCATGTGCACTGCGGATCAGATGATCCGCCACGTACGCAAGTACGATGCGTCCGCCGTTGTGGACAAGCGGGATCATAAGGAGTTCGTGAACTCCTATACGGTTGCTTTTGAGGGAGACGATGAGGGTGAGCGTGTAACTGATGCTGATGTCCCTCCTTTCGCGGCAGAGCACACGGTTGACGGGGGAGTGTTGCGTCGTCTGCGTGACCAGCTTCACACCCCCCCTGGTCATGGTAGGGTTCCTGTCATGGAAATGACATTCCGGCAGGATAACCCTGAGCCCAGTCCTGCTGTGTACTCTCCACGATTTGGAGCTGGCTCCTCTGCGGAGATCATCCGACGTGACCCTGCTCGGGCCACGCCGGAAATGGCCAGATCAGCTTTGCATCGCACACGTGCGACATCCAGAGCTGCTGCTCACCCCGACGTCCCTGTCCCCCCTTGTGTGCGCGGCGAAGTGCATCACCCTGTCGCCATGCCCTCTCGCACTGCGCAGTATGTTGTCACGCGCAACGCTGTATTGCACGACCCTGGTGTAGAAGCCGCCTTTCCTGTTCAAATGTCTGTCAGTGCGTCTGACGATGACATGGATGCGGGCGACGCTAGTCCTGGCATCTATGATGATGACGATGAACAAGATATGGACTACACCGTCTCAGATGATGAACGGGCTGCGGCCCATCAGCATCTGGAGGCTCAGCGGGTCCGTTCCGGAAGTAATTCGGCAGCGGCCTCAGCATCTGGCGCGGGGACAGTTGCTCAGCCCCTGCGAGGAGCCGAGGCGCCGAGGCCCTTCTGGGAGGATGAGCCAGATGAGGTGGAGACCGGGTCCGAATTAGGGGGAGAGGATCCGGACCCCTCAGCCGCAGTTGGGGTTGATTTGCCTGACGAGGTGAGGGCCATTCCAGCTGCCTTACCTCGTATTAAAATCAATCCTCTTGTACGCAGACGCCTTGTTCCACTGGCTGCGGATGTAGCAGCTGTGCATTTGCAAGAGCCTGCGGGTTCTGACATTGCTAGTAGTGAAACACTAGCTGCTATTGACGCTCCAGGCTGCAGCCAGGACACATCAGCCGCGGCTGACTGTGGAGTGTCCTGTGCAGGCCTGAAGCATCAGCATGTGGAGTCTGGTGAGCAGCAGAATGCTCAGCGTCGTGGGTCGCGCAGAGCAGCTGCCGCCAGGAAGCAGAAGGCCTCCAACCCTGATATGCCTTCTTTGAAGGAAGCACTCGCGAGTGCTGACAGGGATACATGGCTGCGTGCCATGCAGGAGGAGGTAGATGCACTGGGTGAGCACGGAACCTTCGGGTTGTGCTATCTGCCTGCGGGCAAACGGGCTATCTCGGGTAAATGGGTGCTCAAGATCAAGCGTGGGCCTGCTGGTGAGATTCAGCGGTATAAGGCACGATATGTAGCTCGTAGTTTTTCTCAGGTAGAAGGTATAGATTTCTTCGAGACCTGGTCTCCTGTCGGCAGTTATGCGACACTGCGTGTGTTGCTGTCAGTTGCTGCTCAGGAAGACTTAGAGATTAGACACATAGATATTCAGTGTGCTTTTCTGAATGGTGAGCTGGAGGAGGAAGTGTTCGTTGAACAGCCCCCGTTCTTCACTGACGGGACAGCACATGTATGGAGATTGCATAAAACCTTGTATGGCCTAAAGCAAACCGCTCGCGAGTGGCATAAAGCTTTAATAAAGGTCCTAGCTGAGATGGGATTTGTGTGCGCACAAAGTGATCCCGGACTGTATGTCAGAACATCTGGTCGCTGTTTCATTTTCTTATGGGTTGATGACTTGTTCATTTTCAGTAGCTCTGCGGGGCTGCAAGAACTCGTCGACATCATTCTCACGAAATTCGAAGGCAGAGACCTCGGTGAACTTGCATGGGCACTTGGCACAGAGATCATGCGTGATCGCAAGGCCAAAACAATCATCATGACACAACGAAACAAAATTCAGAACTTGCTTGAAAAGTACAGTATGTCTGACTGTCGCAAGTCTCCCACTCCTTTAGTGCCGCGGCAACAGCTAAGGAGTGTGAGAGCATCCTGACCTGGAGAAAGCCAGTGCTGCTGAGCATTCCAGGTTCATGAGTGATGTGGGGAGCATCCAGTATATTGCAGGAGTGACACGACCTGACCTGAGCTATGTGGCACATGCCCTGGCCCGGCACATGTCTAGTAGTCTAAAGGAACATTGGTCTGCCGTGCAACATAATCTGAGATACCTGCAGTCCACAAAGAATCTAGGGATAAAATTTGTAGGCTCTGTGGGACACGGGTGTTTATTGGAAGCTTTGTCGGATGCAGATGTTGCGAACTCTGCTGATATGAAAAGCGTATCTGGTATGGTTATTCGAGTGTATGGGAACTCTGTTCTCTGGCGTTCGAAGAAACAGAGTATAGTGGCCGGGGATACAACAGAGGCTGAGCTCATTGCGATGAGTGCAACAGCCAACGAGTTAATGTGGGTGAAGCAGTTGCTTCTCGACTTGAAGCTCGTCCCACATAAGCCAACTCTATGGGGTGACAATAAGAGTGCCAACATTTTGGTGAATGCTGTGTCCACTGACAGATCCAAGCACATTCGTGTGCGGCACTTGCGAGTGCGGGAATATGTCCAGATGGATGAACTTAAGGTAGCATGGGTAGGCACTGTTGATCAATTAGCGGATGTGTTCACTAAAGTGCTGCCCGGACCCGCTTTGCAAGAAGTTCGTAATAAACTCCAGCTAGTGGAGACGTAGCAGGGTTTATGGGGGAGTGTCACAATGCATGAGCCTGCGCGCAGCAGTGTGGTGACAGGTGCACCCATGCACGGACGATCCGCGGATCCAGTGCAGGGGTAAGCCTCCAGCCGAGATTGTCTCGATGTAGTGAGAGAGATCCCGCGAGGGTTTCCCGTCGTAACCTTGTGTGTTCAGTGTGCATATAAGCATGTGCACACTGAGATCTGTAACCATTCTTCTTACTGTTTCCCGGTGCTAGCACTCCCCTTAAGCGTTCCTCGGTTCTACCTCTGTGCGCAGCAGGTATGGAACGCTGGCTGCCCTGACCTGACCTGTACTACAGACTGCGCGTCTGACCTGACCAGATAGAGCATTTCTGACACGACTCCTCTCGTCAAGACTTTCAGTTTCCTTCGGAGATTCAAGACTTCTTGGTCAAGAATTTCAGTCTCCTTCAGAGATTCTGCATGCCGCTTACCTCGTGACATGGCTAGCACTTGCAGATTTCCAAAGCATTGAGAGGTGCATTCCGTGAGCAAGACACTGTTTGAAAGTCTATTTCTTACAGCATGTGCAAGCGCACAGCGGCAAAGGTATTAGTATCAGGAGCCAAGACTACTTGTGCTGCGAAACGATTTATGGTTGACGTGCTTTGCCAGTGTTCTGGGTCTGATAAGGTCGTTCAAATTCATCTCAATGCAGCTGTCAGAATGAAAATACGGTCAAGCAAAAAAAAAAGTGAATTGGCCCGTTTACCGCCTCTCATGTGATTTAACCTGAAAATAGTCAAGTAATATAGCTTGTCAACTTGATAAAATGGGGTAAAAATACAATTTACAGCTCTACCCACGTGGCCACGGCCACGCACAGAGGTCTGGCCATCATGCGATTCTCTGACGCAATCAGCATGCCGTCCGGCAGCATGGAACAAAGACCTATGCAGCATCTGTATCTTGACGAACAGGACGCGGGACGAAGCAGAGTTGCTTCAGTACGGCCGGGGCATGGAAGTGCTTTTGTAGTTGTCATCTCGGACCCGGCTGGGGCGGTGACTGACGTGGAGGGATGGTAGTTTGACCAAAGATATCTTTCACTGTTTGAGCCGTCGAACGCCCTTGTTTGTCGTGGGTACACATCGCGTGAGATGCACTATACGAATCTGCCCATGAATTTCTCGAGTTGGTCAGCTTCCCCAAACGAGCCACTGGCTTGACATCTTGTCTGTGGTGTAGATGGCATGTCTTGAAAATTCGTAAATGCATCGAACTTGATGATCGCAAGACGTAAAGCCATCAGTACGGCGAGTGTCTTCTCGGAAGGCTGCGGAAGGTTCCCATGCGGACTTGTTCCCAGCTGTTTCTGCGTCGGTTATTCCACCGACAAGAAAGCCTATCCTTATCCGAAATTTGGTGACATCGGTGTTCAGGCTAATACGATATTGTAGGGAATACAGACAATGGTGGCAATCATTGCACTTGCGCTTCGACGTGGTGCACTGCAATGGGTGCCTTTCTCCCTTCTGCGATGGCAAAAGGACGTGTAAAGCGACACTTACAACTCTGAACAGCTCCGAAGATACGACTTCATCGTGATAACACGTGCCGCTTGTTTATAATGGAATCGTGTTTGAGCGCTCCACCTACGCCTCCAACGCGATCGATGCTTCACCATCAGCCATCTAAGCCGCATTCGCAAACTCGTGTTGAAAAAATGCGTATGCGTGCTGAGGGGCTTCCAGGATCAAGCGAAATGCAGCGCTCTATTCAGCAGCACCTCTTCGGAAGAGGCGGACAGAGAGGGGGTGTTGGCCATTCTTGTGATGCGCCATTGACTCCTCGTTATTCAAAGTCGGGGCAATCTCATACCGGGGTAGGTGCTGACGCTTATGTACCGGCTGCACACCTGCGTGGGCGACGGTTGGGATATGCACGAGTCTTGGGAATGTATCGCGTTCGATCGAGAAGTCTGCTTTGAAGTCCTGGCGATGTTCAGAATGTGATACAGGACCAACGACGTGATGCCTGCCGCACTCCCCCGGCTAGGACGGAAACGCAGTACATGCCAAAGCCTGGAGACATGAAGATCCAGCTGAACGCCGCGACAATGGCGTGGGTTGATCGCAAAGGTAGTTCTCCCAGTTGCGCCTCCTTTCATGGCAACGCCACTGCATTGGTCGTTTAGTCACAGTTGTGCTGCTGCATTGTGACCCTGTGAATATTACGTTCAGGTGGCACCCCTGTTGTGACTAGTATCCTGAGATTATCACCCTCACATGTCTGCAACTAATGCACTTCGTATCGTTGCTCCCCTTCTTCTTTTGCAGGTATCAAAGCAAGGATGCGCTTGGTTTACAGGGACCATCTTGCATCAATGGAAGCGAACCAAAAGAGGCACACGAGGAGGACGCAATCGGAGGCCCGACCTGCCTGCCTCTCCACACAGCACGTCTTCCAGTGTAATGGCATCTGCAATTCCTGGCATGCACCAGGGAGCCGAACTGGAATTCAGTTGTGGAGCTGCAGGCTCACAGCCAGAAAAAGCCGAACAAACTCCAGTAGAGAGCGCGCATCAAGACTCTGATTGTTCGTCGGCCAGCGAGGGCCATGTGCGACAGGCTGCTGCAGTTTTAGAAATGACTGAACACGACACCCAGGCGGACGGGGGACAGATGTTCGAGATGTCGGCTGAAGGTGGTGTATCACTCAATATTAACACCTTGACAACCTCTGATCTTTCTGAGTTGGTGAGCCGGCTGTATGGGCTGGTCAACTCTCTGCAGAATGAAAATGAGCAGGTATTGTCCCGACAACACCCACCATGTGCTTGGACCTTTTGGGATTATGTATCAGCCAGTAATGATCGGCATTAGCCACTAACTTTGAGCGAATTTTCCTGTGCAGCTTGCCAGCGCCTGTGCCGAGGCTAAATTCGAGTCACAAAGCACTGCTACAGACGTGTCACAACTGAAGCAGAAGCTGCAGCAGATCACGGCTGAGAGAGATTTGTTGCAGCAACAAGTTTTGTTCCAGCACGACTCAGATCATACTGCTAGTCGATAGGGCCGGAGTAGTAACCATTTAGTGCTTGTCTGTTGAGGGCCCTCTGATCTGATGAATGGTTGGTTGTGATTCCACAGCCATAACACCGATCGGCCCGGTATAGTTTTCGTCAATGTAGAACGTTGTTACTGAATTTAATTTGCCTCATAGCCATTAAAAAATCAGCAGTCGAATATCGAGGTGCTTGTTTCGGCAGTCAACAAAACATGAAGCGCTCAACAATTACAAGTTGATGCATCGGTTTCAGGCTTCTGTGATGTGAGATCCACAGACACCATAGTTTCTGCTTGGGAATTTGAGCCAGACTCCATACCAGGCAATGCTCCAGCCACTTTCCGGAACAAGGCCTGCACATCAGAGACGCATATTTCACTGCCAGCAACAGCTCTGTACATCTGCGACAGCGCTGCAAGCAGAATGTCCACAGCCTGATGCAGAAACCCAGATGACCCAACGAGGGGGGTATCACCCAGATCCAACTACACAAACACCTTGTAAGCATAATTAACACTGGAACTTGTCTTCAATGTATTGCTTGACAACATAGAACGCGCCTTAATGTTGAAGCCTGCTTTGGCTGATGTCTCGATGAACATGACATTGAACTCCCTGGCTTTGCTGTCGCCTTCTTCGATCGACACTTGCCGTTTGTCTACCAAGTCCGTTTTGTTACCGACAAGAACAATGATTACATCGCTGCCACGCTCTGTTCGGACTTCCTCAATCCAGCGAGTGGTGTTCAAAAAGGATTGTCTGTTTGTGACATCATACACAACCACTGCGACTGACGAGTCTCGAATGTAGCTGGGAATCAATGACCTGAATCTCTCCTGTCCTGCTGTATCCCACAGTTGTAATCTCACCGTCCGATCCTCTAGATACATAGTTTTGCTGATGAAGTCGATGCCAATGGTTGCCTGATATGCTGTATCAAATTTATCGTACATAAACCTGCGTCCTGACCCCTCTTGTTGCAGCGGCCGCAGGCGGTTCGCATCAATGTCAGGCGGTCAGCATCAGAGACAAATATGGACGGCATTGAGAAACAGGTGCGACCGTATTGAGACCTTGTAGTCTTTCATAGACTGTTTTGTATTTGACAATATTTGGAGATCCTACCTGCAGATTATGGCTGTCTTCCCGACAGATTGGTCTCCAAGAAACACCTGTGAGACAGATTAACGTCCATAGGAAAATAGAGCGATACCAAGCAGCATGCAATTCGTTGCGTGGCTTCTTTGATAGGATTCAGCATACCAACTTGTACTTGGTGAGATGCGATACGGCTTGGAGCCCAGGTCTGGAAGCCATAGCGGTCAATGGAGCACCGAACGCAGTGCGCGATATCCCGTTGCGCTGAAAGGAGTTTTTATTGCAAACAAGGCAAAATCAACACTGTTTCAGGCTCACTTCTGTTCAGGGAGGCGTAAAGAAAATCAAGCGTCTCCAATGAGCACCGAGTTTTGGTCCGATCACATCTATCCGCGCGGCCGGCAACCACAAGCCATCGTCAGTCGCAGCCGAGAACGCAGCGTGGCTGTTTCGCAGCAGCAGAACGGGTGGCGTGCCGCGGCAGGGTGGTTAGGCAGTCATGTTCTCAAAACTTTCGCATGCATACATAACGTGGCTGTTGGGGTGCTGTTGGGTCATAACAGGCTGCGTCACAGCCCTGACTGAATGGGCCGTGCATGGGAATAATCACATGGCACGCGCTGGCCTCCTCAGATACATCAGATGGTACAGGCTCACGGTATCTGGGCAGGCATATTGCCAATGAACATGGGAACGTGTATGGGAGCCTTGGGGCATGCATTGCAATGTATCGAATCGATTTCTGACATGCACATTGAAGCCGACAGTCGCCCTGCACTGACGACGAAATTGATGCAGGTAGCACCATCAACATCAGAAAGCCCAAGTGCTTGCATCACTTCTAGATGTCCTGGATGAACACTATACAACAAAGACAACACCCTATCCTACAGCGCCAGAGGAGTGGGCAGATCCCTTGCAAACTGGATGTACCAATGCAGCACACGGTGCTTGCAATTGTCCACAGCACGGGCGGGCGCATATTTCTCGTGTTCATGCCAATGACCACACCAGCTGCAAGCCACGTACGCACACCTCCGGCATACTCGTATGGGCAAGGGACGGTCTTGCCTACCGAACGCACCAGCACAGGGACCATGAGGTGTGACACCATTCAGGCCATGTTGCACAGGATTCCTTTAGTGCGCTCCGTGTATACAGAACTATCCAGTGTGGCCTGCTAGCATCGCCCTGAAGCGCTCACACAGGTCCACCAAGAACAACATGAATATATTTACAAAGGACAGAGGCCGGGCATGAAGCCGATTCTCGGAAGCCACTCGCAAACCCACTCACTTATCCACGGCACTAGGCCGGGAACAAGCTTGTTCCACAGCCCTGCCGGCAATTCCACCCAAAGATTAAAGCACTACACAGAGCACACAAGCATTCCGTTTGCGCAGCGCCACACTCAACCGGCGCAAAGCATTCGTCACAAACACACCATGGTCCACCACACCACACCGAGACGCAGCCTCCACCAGCCGATTCAAATGTGCCATAGCAGGCCGCCCCAACCTGCCATGCGTTTCATGCGACAACGGCCCAAAACTATATGCATCAGGGTCGTACAAACGATGAGCATTGCGGCTCTGTACGTCCCACACCACCGCAGCACCCCCGTCCTCCCGAGCCGCCCGGCCTCAATAGGTATCAGCACAGGGGTTCACAATCGACACATCCCCTATGCACAAAGGGTAATCTGGCGGCATAAACATGATGTCCCCCACATTCTCTCGGGCCAACGTCCT
This sequence comes from Ulva prolifera, assembly GCA_023078555.1. Taxonomy (NCBI): domain Eukaryota; kingdom Viridiplantae; phylum Chlorophyta; class Ulvophyceae; order Ulvales; family Ulvaceae; genus Ulva; species Ulva prolifera. Next base: position 10,501,379 of record CM041198.1, on the reverse strand, counting down.
GAGCACTTCCTCCAGCCCCTCCGCCCGCGCGGCAGCGGCCTGCACCCCAGGCCCTGCCATACCCTGGCCATCTTGCACCGCCGCCGCCGCCGCCGCCGCAGCCTGCGCGGCGTCCGGCGCGGGTCGCCCCACATGGGCACTGTGTCCAGCACCGGCATCGGCGGCCTGAGCAGACGTTGGTGGTGGCGCTGCAGCCGTGCGCGCGGCCGGCGGCGGCGGTGGGGCCGCAGGTTGTCAGTTGCAACCCTCATGCAAACAAACAATCCCATCAACAGAGCTGTCAAAGAGGTAGGGATTACAAACGGCTGGCGTATGCAGATATGCCCTCAGGCAGAGGCTGCATGCTATTCAGCATGTGGTGGGAAGGGCTACAGATTCTACGCGGGCCCACTCCGGCAGGTACTACGTGTGTGCAATAACCCATCTACAGGGACAAGGTGGTCAGTTCGGCTGTGTCGAAGGTGGAGAGTGCTGCAGTGCTGCATGTGGGCCCCTGTGCTGTCAGAGATCTGAGCAGAAGCGACATGAGTTGTATGCGGCAGGTTTGGTGACCACCGTCACGATGATTGCGGCCAGGCGCTCTAACCCCGGGGTTTGAGAGCGTGCTTTCGTGGCACACCAGGCTGACTGGAGGGGAATCTGATTGTCTCAGCCTTGCCTGCAGCCTTCACCACTCATCAAGTGCAGGCTGGAGAAAAAACTTGTTCACTGGCAGTCCGCCAGCTGACCAATCCCACAGTGGTGAAAAAATTGCACTGGTGTAAAAGGTCTAGAATGCAGAAATAAGGTAGTCCTTGTGTACCGGCAATCAGCCTCGCAGTATGACAGCACTTGCGAAGTACATGCTGTACTCATTCTGGCTCTCAAGATTGCTTTTGCATCAAGGTGTATTGTTTGTCACGGACCTCCATGTGGACCTCAATCGGTCGACGGCCGTGAAAGAGTGTTGGCGCTTTGTAAAATGATGTTATAGTATCTCAGAGATATTAGTGAGAGGAGCGGGAGGACTCGACGCTGCGGGTTGATTCTTGACCACTGAGCAGTTCGAAACAAACAAATGATTTTGCACGTCGGTTTTCCGATCCTGAGATCTAGAGCCATCTCGAAGGATCTCAGGTGTAATTCTTGCACCGTCCTCTGATGATCAATGCGACTTCGTGAGCTCTCGGATCGCTGATGCGGCATCACATTCTCGCATTGCCAATTGTGCCATTCGCCAGGTGAGATGTCTTTCTCTTTCACGCGCGACACGATATCGGGTCATGGTGAGGGTTGTGCTAACAATTGCCCAAACCTACGCACACGATCAGCTTCAAGGCGCATTGTACCCAACGTGGTCAGCAAAAGAGTCGCAGTATCGCGGGAAGGGGCTGCTCGCACTGGTTAACCTGGTTGGACAGCTTGTCGGACAACGTTCCCACATGTTGCCGGCTTTCACATTAGCGCAGGTTGGTGTTATTGAAAGTACTAGGTGATGTTAGCAGTGATGTAAAGTCAATGCCATCGCTGTACGTGGCTGCCGAATCTACCCGAGCACAGCACGAAACTGGTGGAGCTTGAGACGCGCCTCAGTGGCTAGGAGAAGCTAATCATTTCTACATCGCAGGGGCCGCTCCAAATGTAGCATGAGGGTGTAGTATTGTCATCTGCGTTCAATCTAATCGTCATTGCTGTGCCGCCAGTGCCTGCAATTCAGACGCCACTTGGATTTCAATGCAAAGCAGCACCGAAGCATACTTGCATTTACCATTTACCGCATGTGGAAATTGCTGATGACCATAGCATGTGTCAGCTAATACTGCACCGAGGTTACAGCAGTGGTCTCAGAAACAGACAGTCCGAATAGTATTTGTACAAAGAAACAGGTACGCCAAGCATGGAACATGCAAAGCGAACACAAAAGTACACATCGGTATGCTACATGGCAGCACACGCCAGAATGCTGGAATTATGGTGGGCAATTGAACTAGCATGACACATCTCATCAGCACCTAAAATGCATATTCAATGGACCCCTGCATGAACAATTCTAGACACACGCATTCACAAGGTGATGGTGTGTCAAATGCCACGTAATGTTGCCTCCTGCACATGTGCCATGGTAGATGCAGTTGCATCGGCACCGGGATCAGGTGGCGGTTGCAGAGCCGCCCCATGACCCACCGCATCCATGTCAGAAGGATGTGGCACCCCATGCGACAGATCCTCCGTTTGGTGTGGGACCCCATGCGGACCAAGGTCTGGCTCGGCAGATATTGGCATGTCTCCACTATCTTCAGGATCTAGTCCCCGTTCTAGCATACGCGACATGTCTGCAAGGTGGTGGTCAGGTGGAGGGACCATGTCCGGTTCGTCTTGCCCATGGCCGTGTACATCTTGTGGCTGTGGTAGCATGCCCACGCTAGGTGACGCTTCCATCACATCTGCTGGCGGGGGGGGTTGTTGCTGAGGCTGTAGAGGGGCGGCAAACTGTATACCAGCATACTTACTTATGCGCTTGAATTGGCTCGACTCAATCAGTGACAATGACCAAAGATCAAAAACTACAGGGAAAATTCCAATCCCATCTGGCTTCTTCCCACGCCTCATTTTCATTGGACGATGCATCACCAGGTACTTCCGCAGTGCTTCCATGTTATCATCATCGGTAAGCGTACGATCCCATAGGAATTTGAGATGGTCCGAGGTGTTGGGAGCATACTGCAACTCCTTGCACAATGTCTTAACAATTCGGACCTCGGCCTCATACTGCTGATTTGGGCTATCAGGAGGAAATTTCATTCTAGATAGAATGGTCGGCGGGATTTCTGAGTATGTGGAGGAACTCTGTGTGTGCTTCGTCTTCCTGGGCTTCGCTGCAAAGCAGATGTTGGAATCATGCAAAGCAGATGCTGGAATGAGCGAGTTATTGCTACTTTCAAGGGGCTTTGACAACAGGTGTGCCAAAAAAGCTGTGCATCAATCCTAACCATGTGCACCAGAACACATGGGCGTATGCATTGTGTTTCATAGCTATCCGCCGAAACGAAACCAAACTTTAAGAGCAGAGGGCGCCATGATGCACCCAGGCCGCCAAAATTGATGTACTCAATTAGGGCAGGCAAAAAAAAAAAGCAACAGCCAACACAAGCTTGGGGCAGCAGCACGTACGGTGATTTAGGCGCGGCCTGAGGTCCTTGCGAAAAGCACCTTCGTAGCCACATTCCCGGCACTTATCTGCATAATAAACACGCCAATCGTCCATGGTGATCATACGCTTATCGTACAGCTCCTTGACACGCTTATATGGGCCCATGCCCAAAGGGGGCCGACCACCCCGGAAGACTTTTGGGTCATCAGCAGGGTTCTCGTTGATAATTCCTCTCGCCTTCAGCTCTGCCAGCACTTGGTCCTCATCCAAGTCCAGCTGTAATGATTCAGAGTGCTGTCTCTTTTTTGGCTGCACTGCGACTACATTTCCTGTCTTCTGCATGCTTCCAGATGCTGCATGCTCGGCAGCATGTCCCAATGTAATAAGACCATCAAATTGCCTTGGGTTTTGAAGATACTGACCATCGGCGTAATGGGCCACATCTGCATGGCTGATCACACCAGCGGGCATGGTGAGGGAACCGCCACCATGTTCGATGGGTTCTGGAATGCCAGACGGTTGTGGAGTCGAGGTCATCTCTGGCATCTGCCCAACCCCTTGGCTCATGCTGAGGCCATCCATGAGATTAACTGGACGTCTGCCGTCCTGTAAGCACATGTTCGGAACGGGTGAAACAAGTCTGGCAAACAAACATGCATCACTGTGCTGTGTCAACCCGGACTTTCCACACGTCAAGACATATGGACGACATGAAAGATACGGAAAGCGTCAGTGCAGGCGGACTCCGCCTGCACAATGTGCCAGACAGGAACAGAGCACTGACTGGGAGTAGCATACCCCGGCAATGCTTGCATTAGATCGCTGTGCTTGGGCCACAGATGCCCTCAGCTGAGCCATCTCATGTCGCACAGCTAACATATCTTGTTGCAGGGCGATGACTTGTTTACGCAGTTCCTCAACTTCGGTCTGCAACAGTATTTACTTCCATCTGTCAAACGTCCGACCGGACAGGCATGGCCGGCAGCATCAACTGCGTCAATCTGCCAATCATCGTACCGTGTGTGAGAGCTGCAAGTGGCCTATGTCATCAATTCCATCCACCTCTGCGGGCTCGGGATGCATGTCTGCCTTGCAGTGGCCAAGCTCGTCGTATTGAGGCAGATGCGAGTGCCCATTGTTCTCTTCCATCTGCAAATGAGCCATCGTGACGTCAGCAGTAAGCCCCCGCAAAACTCAGTCATGCTTAACAAATGTCTGGCCACTCTCGCTTCAGAAATGCATCAAGTGGTGCAAGGCAAAAACATTTGTCGTGGGCAGCAATCACCAGATCATCAGCAATACATGCTTCAAAGGTAACAAACAACAGTTATTGAACGCAACAAATACATGGGAACTCGGTGCTGGAAGCACGGCTTTCGCCGCAACCAAAACCTGTGCCAGTTTTGGTGCATCGCAATCAATTGTCAGTTTTCCACGTACGAGGACTAAAACTGGCATATACCCCGATCAAAAGCAGAACTGAAGAAGATGCACACTCACCTCTTTTCACGTGAGATCCTGGAAGCAGGCTTGCCGCCGTCAGGCTCTGTTACGCGAGACGACGACAGAAAGCAGCACATCGCGGATGTGCAATCTCGATATTCCGGATTTAGATGTTTGATCCTTGTGGCGGTCACCCGCGTTTGTTATGTCCCGCTTTGAACCCTCATACATCACAACGGATCGGCTGGGAGACCCGCATGCGTGCGCCTCGACACACATCAAATCTTGTCATCCAGCCAGGTGAGAGAGCTTGCACCAGATCACACTTCAGCTCAGGTAGTCAACTGAGAACAGGTGTGGTATGCTGTAGCTGCAACGCTCGCGGCACTGCCAGTTTTCCAGGCCAACCATCAACTGGCAGGCAGACCGAGGTAAACGAACATCTGCACGATACAGGGATCGGGAAGTTCTGTACAACTCTACTACTTGCACCAAACAACGCAATGGCTGCCGATGTTATGTTTTCTGTCACCATCACGGATTGCATGAACTCCAATGAGGTTTCGGGGTGCATGCCTCAGTTGTTCAAATTGCCACATCGCAGCGAACGCAGTTGATTTTGTCGTGGATTGATGGATCAGTTTACATGTGTAAAGACTTTGACAGCACGGTGGGTGACCCTCAACCATCTCGCCAGGTAGCACACGTATTGAGGGGGCAGGCAAGGCCTGGGTTGCCAAGGCCACTACACAATGAGTTGAGACCATGTTCCCAGAGCGTCTTAGCCAGCTGGAATCGACGACCATCACCCTGCAACAGTGGAACCAACAGCAAATTCGGCATTTTGCGAGCACTCTGTATCCATGAAACGCCTTGGCCCCGATGTTTGCCTGCGATCGCAATTTCCACTTGCGGTGCTGCGGACAGATATAGGCACATCTGTCCACGCCTCAAACTTGTTCCCGCTATCGTACACGCATCCATGCTGTGCAGACATGGCTGCTACTTGCGAGCTCTGGGGACCCTGTGATTTCATGAGGTACAGCTAGCTCCAGTGCGTGTGCCAGACACATGGTAGCTGCTGACAAATTTTAGAAACTCGAGATGGCTGATGCTGGCTGGCATTGCATTGTGCCCGGCATGGCTTCACAGCAAAGTAGCTGCTGCTTGAGGCAGAGGCACCCAACTCAATTTCGGCGTGCCCAGATGTTTGGAATAGCATTGGCACAGCGTTGCACGGAGGTCATGCCAGGTGCTCCTGGCATACGTGCCAAACAGTCGCACGGTTGTAGAATAGGCTTGTGGCGAGTGTCGCTGTTGAGGGGATGCGGGACCGACTGGAGGCCGGTTTGATGCTGGTAGTGACTGCTGCTGGTCGTGACCGTTGTTCGCTGACCTATCGCAGACATATTGCTTGTGAACCTGTGCCTGGGACGTCTCCAGCACCGACACACATCTCATACTACTGCTGGATGCCTGCAAGTGACGCCCGCCTCAGCCCTTGCATTGTAATTGGATGCTGCATCACGCCACACACCAGGGCATCGGCCTCTGCACCCCACAGGGAGGACATACCACAAACTGATTCATCATCCAACAGGGCACACCCGGCAGCAACAGCATCAGAAAGACGACCGCACACCACAGCATGCCGGCAGCCCCACCAACAGCGCAGCGGCGTTGCGACTAATTCTGCAGCAATCCAGCACACCCTTGAACATATGTTCCCCAGAAACCCTGCAACCAGATGGACGCCTATGTCATACGCACAGGTCATGCGCCCAGGTTGCACGTCCCGGCTGGCGCACTCCACCCCTGCACGCAAGGGAGAGCATGGGTCATACTTTGGCTCCATCCTATGAACCGGTCATATTCGCCCAGGCTGGGTGCTTTCCTGCGCCACACCGGGCTGAACATGGTGCAGCTATTCCAAGAATTTTGTTGTGCTGGACGTGATGCCCTCGGACCGCCGCCCGTGGTACTTTTGATCAAGCTTGATCTGTGTTCACCAAGGCCATGCATGTTTCAGACACGCATGGGTAAGTCACCGCTCTGACTACTACATATCGACCTTGCTCCTCGACTATGTTATCCCCCGGCTGCGTTGCGCAACTGGCTCCCGTGAGATCTGTACCCGCCGCGTGTGCCAACCAAGCACCGAAAAGTGGCAAGGCACGTACTGGATTCAATCGCACATCTTGACAACGAAACTCGTGTTCCACATAATTCTGCTCCAAGTGTCCGGTTTCATACCTTACCTGTCATCCGACTGACCAGGCTGTGATTGCCTGGCTGCCTGCGACAGCGGCCTCACACATAGCCCCGGTAGCCTGTACATCAGCTGCGATCAGAGTTTCCCGCACGCCTCTCTGCTTTGTGATGGACGTGCCTGAAGGTGTCAAATTTGTCGTCATGGTAAACAAACAAGGCCACACCAGATTCTCAAAATGGATGCAACATGTGGAAGACGATCCTCACAGACGCCGCATGATGGAACATGAACTCGTTCGAAAGTGCATGCCTCGTGATATAGATCATGTATGCTACCTCTCCGTCTGTGCTGCTGTGATGTGGTCCTCCCTGTTGAACAGTTGGTGCGTTCATGGTGACGTGTAACGCAGGCGAATTTCATTCAACATCAAGGGTACACAATCGTGTACAGAAGATATGCATCATTATTCTTCATCGTGGGTATTGACAAATCTCAGGTGCGATCGCATCGCAAACCTTGTACTTGTATGCCTTCAATGGTATAGGCGACATGGTATGTGAGGCACACAGCTTTCACATTGTTCAGAGTCCACTCTGTGTTTGGGAGTTCATCCACCGTCTGGTCGAGATGCTGAACAAGACATTCGAAAATGTATCTGAGCTCGACATAATGATAAATTCAGCATTGGTGCGGTACTCGTCTTGCTTCCCCTGCCTGTTTGGCTGTCATGGCGTTTGCTGTCATAATGTTCTTGGTACGCTTTGCAGGCACACCTTGTCCTGGATGAAGCGCTAGGTTCCGGATTCGTGATGGATATGAATCCACAGAGTGTGACAGCACCGCTAAGCAAGTTGCCTGTTCATGCCACACGTAGCACGACCTTGAAGTCTTAGTCGTGTGGCACGATGTATGTGAACATATGCAACCTGTGCCATGTGGGTGAATGTATGCGGTGTCGAGGATTGGCATCCCCCATATTAAGTAGCACAGCACAGTATAGGATCAAGCTATTGGGTTGAGCATCATTCGGATCTCATGATCCACATGGACTGTATTATCCTCTTTGATCTGTGTCAAGTCCGCACTTGTTGCACAATATAAAGGCAGCCCGGGACTATATCAAGACGTATTGCTGCTTGTGGCATGGCTTGCAAAATTGAAGCATACAGCGAATACGTGGCGACAAGGGATGTGTCCATGAGGTGAGGTCATGATTGTGCAGAATTTGGGATGTAGACTTGATATGTGCTGCTCGCACTATGTCCAGTAACAGTGGCGTAGGTGATTACACAGGAGATATTTGAATCATGGAGGACGCGATCTTGCCAGACTGAGGTGTGAGTGCGGTTGTAGTGTTCGTGTGTGTGTGTGAGTGTATGTTGATGTTGATGTTTATTCGGATGAGATTCGGTTTCAGTGTTTACTTTCTCCCGTTCGCTCTTTTGTAATCATATTTGAATTGCGTTACCCTGAGAATGATATATTTACTTTAAGAGGTTTGTGGTATTACACTGCAACGGGATTGTATCTGCTTTAATTTGTTCTCAAAAATCCTCAGACGTAGCGGTGGTATCGATGATTTGTGTTCTTTGAACAACCATGAGCTCGAGCAAACGCACCGGAACTGATGCGGACATGGAGCCAGACATTTCCGCGCGCCCGCGTAGAGTGCAAAAGACCGACGTTGACTACATCACGGAGCCCCAGATCACCATTCAGATGACGGAGGAGCAGCGGGGCATATGGCAGCTCATGGGAGATTGGGCTGAGTAGGTAGGACCTCATAAGCGTCCACGTGCCGGGATAACGCTAGCGCGGTTAGCTGAGTATGCGTACGGCAGTCCTCAAATGCACGTCGGGTATGACGTGTATCGTGCCAAGCCGTGTTACACTGGCTTCTATGAAAGACGAGGTGCCGTCGCAACATATGCATGCGAGACTGAAATCATTTTGGGTGATCTTCAACAGTCAGCGGATAAGATTGTAGTTCCAGAGCACATGCCGATGGATGTGAATGAACAATAGAACTACGTCAATTACATGGCAGAAGTGCGCAAGGAAATCTTCGGGCATCTCGGGCGGATCAAGCGCCCCAATACAATGGACGGTGGCGAGCACATCAAGCGCATTTAGGTGTGATTCCACTCATGATCATGACTCAGCACATGCAACCCCCCTGTTCCAATCCTTATATCTTCTGCATGGGAATGTCATAAATCGGGTCCATCCAGGGACACAATGCATGACGTGCAAGTACGCACATGAGCGCGGTGGCCACGGGCCCAACTCCTGCTATGTTAAGACATATGCATGAGCACAATCCATGCGAGGATTGTGTGCGGTCAATGTGATTATGACCGCCGTAGACTTGACTCATCGGTGGCATGTAGCCATGTGCCTCCAAGTCTACTGTAGCCATGCTCGTATAGTCTTACGTGGTTCATGTACTGCCTCACTGCATTGAGGTATATCCCCTGATCTGTGCATGGCCGACGTACGACCTGAGTGCTCCACAGGTAACGGCTCTGCAGCCCACTAGTTAGCTTGATGAATGTTGCGCATAGATCCTTGATTATATCATGGTATCGATGAACGTTTGCGCGGTTTCATTCGTTGTGAGTAATAGTGGTGTTATCATATGGCCGCGCATGCCCAAGGGCATCTGCGCTGCTTTAGTGTGCAGTCATATGACCAGATCAACCGCATGATACTCAACATCAGTAATTCGCATGTTTGATTGCGAACTGAGTGGCTGGGGTTTACATTATATTAATCGTGACGGTCCATGGGCCGGCCGGCGAAGCTGCCCGCGCGAAAGAACAAATCGCTCGCTGCAGGTAGACCATGTCATCACAAGAAGAGGAAGCTGCTCCTGAAGCTGAGGCTACGGCCGAAGCTGAGAGGCAAGCTGCTCTCTTGCACGCTTCGGGCGATGCACCTGGTGTCGTACCCACTGCTAGCCGTGCTGATGGGCCAGCCGCTGGTACTAGACGTGCACAAGCTGCACAAGCTGCCTCTCAGCTTGAAGCTGCTAACGCTACGGCGGAGCAAGCTCGGGTTGAAGCAAGCAATGTTCGCGCTCCTCGCGCGCGCGCGGAACAGGCTCGTGAAGCTCCCGAGGCTGAGGCGGAAGCTCTGCGTGCTACGACCCAGGCTGAAGCTGATGACTCAGGTAATAGTCATCTGAATGCGAACTTAGTTGATGCTAATGCCATAGTTGACGCAATGAGATCTATGAACTTCCGTGAGCCCGCGATTGACAAAGGGAAGTCCCCACAGTGGGATTTTAGTAAAGGTGAACGATTCTCAACGTTTGAGTTTCGTGTTGAGCTCTGGCTCAAAGGCCATGGCCTTCATCACCTTCTGACAGAATTGCCTACTGGTCCCGAGACTGCAACTCATGACAAGGTAATGGCAGTTGTATGCTTTGCACTGCCAGCACAGGACTTAGAATATGTCCGTGTGTTTGTCTCCCTTAAGGATGTATGGAGTGCACTGCGTGCCAAGTATATGCCTAGCAAAGAGGCAGAGATCAGATCCCTGTGGGATAGGTTCTCCCGTGCTGTACTCAAAGGACATAGAGCCACGCAGGTAGAAGAATACTGCACATACATTATGTCCTTAGTCAATCAGCTGACTGCTTTGGGTGCTCAACCTGCTCAGTACCAGGTTAGCAACAAGCTGTTCGAGCCTCTCGGTCGGGAATTTGTATCATTGCGTAGTGAGCAAGGAGGTCGTGATTTCCTCACTCAGATAGCTGCCATCACGAATCACGCACGGGCATTAGATGCCTGTGGACCTCCCCAAGGGGCAGGGCGTGATCATGGCCCTAGAGGTAGGAACCCACAATAGCCACAGCGCCCTGCAGTTGCTGCCGTCGCTGCCAATGAGACCCGCACATGCTACGTGTGCAAGAGGACAGGCCATCTCCAGAAGGACTGCCCGGATATCCATCCGGAGGTCAGAAAGTTCCTCTCTGAGCAGGCAGCTTAGCCTCGCGGCAACACCACCGGCCGCGGACGAGGACGCGGACGCGGACGCGGACGGGGCAGAGGCCCATCCGTCGCTGCACTGGAGTTTCCAGGTGACGGATTCAGCATGGTTGATGTTGCCCGCCTGGGCGAGCTGTGCAATTTTCTCATAGACAGTGGATCTCAAGCTCATGTGATCCGTAATCCTGAGCTATTCGGCTGCATGCGGAAATCGAGAATCCCGTGCATCCAGCCTGTCGGTGACGAGGACATTCCTGTCGTGGGCGAAGGAACAATTTGTTTCAAAGTAGGTTCGTATGTGACTACGGGTGGTGATGTGAAAGAATTAGTCCTAGAGATCCCGAGTTGTCTGTATGTCCCTGCATGCCCCTTCAACATCTTGTCTACGGAGGAGTTGAAGCATGAGAATATTTTCCTGCAAACACGTGCCGTCACGGAGGGAGGTGATATAGTCATCATCCCAGGCTTCTCTGACCAGGCCCTAGGCCACAAGGAGGGTAGGATTAACCAATCCACAGACGCGAAGAATCGACCTGTTCTTTTCATTGAGACGGATAAGGGCAAGCCCATCCTAAGGGGTGAGCAAGTCAATAGTCCTAGTGTGTGGTCCTCGAGCAATGCCGTGGCAAAGCTCGAGAGTGACGAGGCCGATCTCTGCAGAATAGCTGCATTGATTGGCATGGCACAACATGTTCCGGGTGCTGCCAAGCTGAACACGACATTTCTGACACATTTGAGTCTGCAAACGGGCATATGCATTCTGCAAATGATGTCCAAAGCTGAGGTGTATAAGGGTCTAGGAATTAAATCTGATGTGGTGAAGGAGAATCTAGGTCGCTGCCACGGTTGTCGCCTAGCCTCCCATGATTCCGGCTCTAGCAATCAGCATGGCACAAATGTAGAACATGATGAGGCCCAATGGCCAGGTGCATGGCTGCATGTTGATGTTATGGGTCCCATTTTGCCTGTAGGGGTAGGAAAAGCACGGTACATTCTCATAGTCGTCGATGAGCATTCACGTTACAGTTTTGCTTGTCCAATGGATGCGAAGTCTAGAGTGCCGCAGCTGCTAGTTGAAATCATTGAGCACATACGGTCTAGTGTTCTTCCGCATGAGTTCGTTGATGATGAGGGCATTAAGATCACACCTAGAGTCAGGGGTGTACACGGAGATCGCGGCGGAGAGTTTGAGGGTCACAATATCCAAGATTATTTCTCGGAGAACGGAATATCTTGGGAAACATGTGCTCCTGGGCACCATGAGGGCAATGGTATTGCAGAGCGTACGTGTGGTGTCACCTCTGACAAAATGCGTGCTGCAATTCTCCCCACCGATCTACCCCGCCGGCTATGGCCGGAGGGGGCGATGTGTGTCAACCATTGCACTAATCTTGTGCCTAGCACTGCTTTGATGGCTCGTGAAAAGAAAAAGTTCATAAACAAGAATTTGTCCAATGCGATCGAAAATCTCAGTAGAGCTAATAGAAGTAGAGTGCTCGCAGTGAAATCGAAAGGTGTGAGTAACAAGCCTGCTCCAGCTGAAGGTGATAAGCTTATGACAGAAGAAGAGATCACGGCAAAGGCAAAGCGTGGCGAAAGTGAGCGTTGCAAAAGACTCCGGGAAAACACTAATTTCCGACTTGTGGTCCCGTATATGGTCTTCTACGGGAGATCATTGAATCTTGAACGATTCAAACTGCTTGTAGAGCAGATGCGCCCATGGGGTTTGCCAGTGTATTTCTATCAGAATGGTCAGCATCTACGCAGACTAGACGCTAGGGGAGCAAACGCTGTGTGGGTAGGCCCGGGTCAAGGCCCACACATGAATAGGGTTTACCTGTCCGTACCGGGGGGCGGCAAAGTGATTGAAGTGCGGCAGATGGTGTATAGCGCTGCGATGTTGCGTGAGTACATCAAGAAATTCGATAGCGTGGAGATAGGGCTCATGCCGTCAGCGACTAGGAGTGTTGTTGAGAAACTAAAATTCCAGCCCGAGATGGCGGAAAAGGTGTACGCGCCCCCGTTGTCAGATGTCGATGCAGTTGCTGCTCGCAAGCAGTACATACAAGTGCACGGCGCTGCTGAGTATAATTTTGACGGGATGGCCATAGGCAAGAATCTTGTTGACCTGCATGATTCGGAGTACATCGACGATAGCCTGGCCGCAGAGTTTGAGCATGTAGTTCCGGAGCTGGGGGATGACCTCGGTTCAGGGGAGCTACAGCGGAAGACTAGACAGACAACTCCAGAGGTAGTGGAGAACGTCCATGCGGTAGTGCGTAGTCAGGAGCTACGCCAAGGTGCTGCTGATTTGCACCTCCAGCCAGGTGAGAACATCGAGTGCGTCAACAATCACTCCAACGACGACCGCTTTCGGGAGCTTGAGCACTCCAACATCGACATGTCGCCATCGGCCGCACACAACAGCCAGAGGGCGAAGAGCTTCACATCTCCGGGGAGATCTCTCGCCGGCGACTCTGGCAGAGTAGATGAGGTGAGTGTCCGCGACATGGAAATACAACATCAACCCAGCTCTGCCGCGGCGGGATCAGCTTGGAGTATGGGATGGACTACATGCGCGAGCATCTGGGTGGATTTATCTCCAGGGGAGAGGTAAGTCCGGCCCCAAACTCACCTGTCGCTGGGGAGTCTATGCATCTTGCTAAAGAAGTTAGTTTTGATTTGCATGACACTGCTGCTGATGCCCAAGGGCAGGAAGCGCACTCGGCCCCAGTTAGACACAAATGGAACCCGCTGTCAGAAACCGTTACAGCTTGCAGGTCGGACGCGGAGTCTCAGTTCAGGTCACATCAGGTCAGCCAGCGTTTCCATACCTGCTGCGCACAGAGGTAGAACCGAGGAAACGCGTAAGAGGAGATAAGTGCTAGTACCGTAAGACAGTAATGAGAATGGTTACAGATCTCAGTGTGCATATCCATATATGCACACTGAATACACAACACTCAAGGTTACGACGGGAAACCCTCGCGGGATCTCTCCCGCTACATCGAGACAATCCCGACTGGCGGCTTACCCCTACACTGGATCCGCGGATCGTCCGTGCATGGGTGCACCTGTCACCACACTACTGCCCGCAGGCTCATGCATTGTGACACTCCCCCATAAACCCTGCTACGTCTCCACTAGCTGGAGTTTATTACGAACTTCTAGCAAAGCAGGTCCGGGCAGCACTTTAGTAAACACATCTGCTAACTGATCGACAGTGCCAACCCATGCTACCTTAAGTTCATCCATCTGGACATATTCCCGCACTCGCAAGTGCCGCACACGAATGTGCTTGGATCTGTCAGTGGACACAGCATTAACAGCCAAGATATTGGCACTCTTATTATCACCCCACAGAGTTGGCTTATATGGGACGAGCTTCAGGTCGAGAAGCAACTGCTTCACCCACATCAACTCGTTGGCTGTTGCACTCATCGCAATGAGTTCAGCCTCTGTTGTATCCCCAGCCACTATACTCTGCTTCTTCGAACGCCAGAGAACAGAGTTCCCATACACTCGAATAATCATACCAGACACGCTTTTCAGATCAGCAGAGTTCGCAAAATCTGCATCCGAAAAAGCTTCTAGCAAACACCCATGTCCCTCAGAGCCTACAAATTTTATTCCTAGATTTTTCGTGGACTGCAGGTATCTCAGAACGTGTTGCACGGCAGACCAATGTTCCTTCAGACTACTAGACATGTGCCGGGCCAGGGCATGTGCCACGTAGCTCAGGTCAGGTCGTGTCACTCCTGCAATGTACTGGATGCTTCCTACAGCACTCATGAACCTGGAATGCTCAGCAGCACTGGCTTTCTCCAGGTCAGGATGCTCTTTCACACTCCTTAGTTGTTGCCGCGGCACTAATGGAGTGGGAGATTTACGACAGTCAGACATGCTGTACTTTTCCAGCAAGTTCTGGATCTTGTTACGTTGTGTCATTGTGATTGTTTTGGCTTTTCGATCACGCGTGATCTCAGTGCCAAGTGCCCAAGACAGGTCACCTAAATCTCTGCCTTCAAATTTTGTGAGAATAACAGTGATTATTTCCTGCAGCCCCGCAGAGCAACTGAAAATAAATAAGTCATCCACCCACAGAAAAATAAAGCACCGATTGGTTTTACTGACATACAGTCCGGGATCACTCTGTGCGCACACAAATCCCAGTTCAGCCAAGACCTTTACTAAAGCTTTATGCCACTCGCGAGCGGCTTGCTTCAGGCCATACAGAGTCTTATGCAACTTCCATACACGTGCTGTCCCGTCTGTAAAGTACGGGGGCTGTTCAACGAAAACCTCTTCCTCCAGGTCACCGTTCAGAAAAGCACATTGTATATCTATATGCCTAATCTCCAAATCCTCCTGAGCGGCTATAGACAGCAACACACGCAGTGTCGCGTAACTACCAACAGGGGACCAGGTCTCGAAAAAGTCTACTCCTTCTACCTGAGAAAAACCACGAGCTACATATCGTGCCTTGTACCGCTGAATCTCACCAGCGGGTCCGCGCTTGATCTTGAACACCCACTTGCCCGAGATCGCTTTCTTACCCGCAGGCAGATAGCACAACTGAAAAGTCCCGTGCTCACCCAGTGCTTCCACCTCCTCCTGCATGGCACGCAGCCAAGCATCCCTGTCCGGACCCGCGAGTCCTTCCTTCATAGAAGGTAGATCAGGGTCAGAAGGCTTCGGCTTCCTGGCGGCAGCTGCTCTGCGCGACCCACGACGCTGAGCATTCTGCTGCTCACCAGACTCCACATGCTGAGGCTTCAGGCCTGCACAGGACACTCCACAGTCAGCCGCGGCTGATGTGTCCTGATCGCAAGTTGAAACATCAATAGCAGCTACAACTGTCTCACTACTGCCCGCAGGCTCATGCATTGTGACACCCGCTTGTACGCAAGCGCTTGATTCCACATGCAGATGTTGCTGTCGTAGAAGCTAGTGTTGATATAGAGCATAGCACAGTGAGTGAGCAGACGGTAGCACCAAAGGTTGCCGACAGATCAGGCATGTTGGCTACGGCTGACAGTGCAGTGACTGGTGCAGAGGTGACCAAGCATGGGGAGCTTGATGGCGGTAAGTCAGCCCAGCGACGTTCATCCCGTCGGGTTGCAGCCATTAAGAAGAGGAAGCCTTTTGATCCTGATAGCCCGCCTTGGAAACAGGCCTTAGCTGGAGAAGATGCCGAGAAGTGACATGGTGCTATGAAGGAGGAGGTGACTTCGTTGAGCGAGCACGGAACTTATGAGCTCGTTGAGCTGCCAGTAGGGGCCAAGGCCATTTCTGGTAAGTGGGTCTATAAGATAAAGAGGGGACCCACAGGGGAGATCCAGCGTTACAAGGCGCGGTATGTAGCCAGGGGTTTTACCCAAGAAGAGGGAATTGATTTCTTTGAAACGTGGGCTCCAGTAGGGAGCTATGCTACTTTGCGTGCATTGCTTTCGATCGCTGCAGTAGAGGACTTAGAAATGAAGCATGTCGATATCCAGTGTGCCTTTCTGAATGGGGTAATGAATGAGACTGTCTACGTTGAACAGCCTCCTATCCTGAATGACGGTACAAATCGTGTGTGGAAATTGCTTAAGACTTTGTATGGATTGAAGCAGGCTGCACGTGAATGGCACAAGGCCCTTGCACGTTTGCTAGGTGAAATGGGTTTTGTGAGATCACATTCAGACCCAGCACTGTATGTTAGAAAAACTGGTAGGTATTTCATATTTCTGTGGGTCGATGATCTGTTTATCTTTGGACGGTCTACGGGCCTGAAGGAGTTGATCGATCAGATTCTCAAAGCATTTGAAGGTAGAGACCTTGGTGACTTGTCGTGGGCACTAGGTGCCTCAATCACCAGGGATAGGAAGCAGAAGATCATCTCTCTATCTCAGCAGCAGAAAGTAGTGAACCTGCTAGAGAAATTCAGCATGGCAGATTGCAGACCTAGTCCGACTCCGCTGGTGCCAAGGCAACAGTTGAGGAGTGCCAAGGATCATCCCGAACTTGAGGTAGCAGACCAGGCTGAGCACGCTAGATTCATGAGTGCTGTAGGAGGCATCCAATATATTGCTGTAGTTACGCGGCCTGATATTTCTTATGCCTGCAATGTTTTGGCCAAACATATGGGGTGTAGTTTAAAGGAGCATTGGCCAGCGGTGCAACATATACTGAGATACCTGCAGTCCACGAAGGAACTAGATCTAGTGTTTGCGGGCTCATCAAAGAGCTGTTTGCTGGAAGGCTATTTGGATGCTGATTTCGCGAATGACAAAGGCCTAAAAAGTGTGAGTGGCCTAGTCCTAAGGGTCTATGGCAACACAGTATTTTGGAGGTCGAAGCGACAGCCTATCACTGCTGGTGATACAACTGAGGCTGAGCTGATCGCTATGAGTAGTGCAGCAAACGAGTTGATGTGGGCTAAACAGTTGTTGTTAGACCTGCAACTTCGTCCAGAAAAACCTGTGCTTTGGGGAGACAATAAAAGTGCGAATACCCTAGCCAACAACCCAATCTCTAGTGATAGGTCTAAACACATTCGAGTGCGGCACCTAAGGGTCCGTGAATTTGTAGAGGCAGACGAGATTCAAGTGCAATGGGTAGGGACCAAAGACCAGCTTGCTGATGTCTTCACGAAGGTGTTACCAGGTCCTGCATTGAAGGATGTTCGGAAGAGACTTCATCTGATGCCAGTCCAGATTAGTCTCTAGGGGAGTGTCATAAATGAGGTCCATCCTGGGACACAATGCATGACGTGCAAGTACGCACATGAGTGTGGTGGCCACGGGCCCAACTCCTGTTATGTTAGGACATATGCATGATCATATGCATGAGCATAATCCAGCACAATCCATGTTAGGATTGTGTGCGGTCACTGTGATTATGACCGCTGTAGACTTGACTGATCGGTGGCATATAGTCATGTGCCTCCAAGTCTACTGTAACCATTCTCTTACAGTCTTACGTGGTTCCTGTATTGCCTCACTGCATTACAGTACATCCCTTGATCTGTGCATTGCCGACGTACGACCTGGGTGCTCCACAGGTAACGGCTCTGTAGCCCACTAGCTAGCTTGATGAATGCTGCGCATAGGTCCTTGCTTATAACAGTGCCACCCAAAAGTATACCAAAGAATACCTCAAGTGTGCCAGCCTGTACCACGTCGCAGTTGTGCACATGAGTTGCATGCATACAACTATATGTGCATAATTCCACATGTCCAAAAAGTGCCACCAACATTCCTCAGCATGTATAGCCTCACATACCAATCCCATGTATCATGCCACATTATGCCACAACCTTTTGGCAGTGCGAAGTGCCGGCACAGTACGTGACACGCCATGCATGCGGCGCATGCATACTGCTGGACGGCGCTTGCGCACACCAAGGGTGCAGCGGTAATGACCATGCCAGCCAGTCTACGTATGTGTCTCCATGCAGCTGTCAGAAACGCTGTCGTGTCAAGTCAGACACGCAGTCTTAGTACAGGTCATGTCAGGGCAGCTAGCGTTCCATACCTGCTGCGCACAGAGGTAGAAGTGATGAATGCTAAAGAGGAGATGCTAGCACCGTGAAACAGTAGAGAGAAAGGTTACAGCTCTTAGTGTGCACATTCATATATGCACACTGAACAATCAAGATTACGACGGGAGATACTCGTAGGATCTCCCTCACTACTCCGGGACAATCCCGCTGACGGCTTACCCCTACACTGGATCCGCAGATCGATCGTGCATGGGTGCACCTGTCACCACAACGCTGCCCACAGGCGCATGCATTGTGACACTCCCCCATAAACCCTGCTACGTCTCGGCTAGCTGAAGTGTATTACGAACTTCTTGCAAAGCAGGTCGGGGCAGCGCCTTAGTAAACACCTCTGCTAACTGATCAACAGTGCCAACCCATTCTACCTTAAGTTCAACCATCTGGACATATTCCCGCACTCGCAAGTGCCGCACTGTGCTTGGATCTGTCAGTGGACACAACATCACAGCCAAAATATTGGCACTCTTATTGTCACCCCACACATTCGGCTTATGTGGAACCAGCTTCACATTGAGAAGCAACAGCTTCATCCACATGAGCTCGTTGGCTGTTGTGCTCATCGCAATGAGTTCAGCCTCTGATGTATCCCCAGCCACTATACTCTGCTTCTTCGAGCGCCGGAAAACACAGTTTCCATACACCCGAACAATCATACCAGAAACACTTTTCAGATCCGCAGAATTCGCAAAGTCTGCATCTGAGATACTTCTAGCAAACACCCTGTCACAATGCATGAGCCTGCGGGTAGCAATGTGGTGATAGGTGCACCCATGCACGGATGATCCGCGGATCAGGTGCAGGGGTAAGCCGCCAGCGGGATTGTCCCGGAGTAGTGAGGGAGATCCTGAGATGATCTCCCGCCGTAACCTTGAGTGTTCAGTGTGCATATAAGGATGTGCACACTATGATATGTAACCTTTCTTCTTACTGTTTCACGGTATTAGCATCTCCCCGTTTAGTGTTCCTCGGTTCTACCTCTATGCGCAGCAGATATGGAACACAGGCTGTCATGACATGACCTGTACGAAGACTGCGCGTCTGACCTGCGCGAATGAAGCATTTCTGACACACCCATGTCCCCAGAGCCTGTAAATTTATTCCTAAGTTCTTTGTTGTTATAAACAAGGACCTATGCGCAGCATTCATCAACCTAGCTAGTGGGTTGCAGAGCCGTTACCTGTGGAGCACTCAGGTCGTACGTCGGCAATGCACAGATCAGGGGATGTACTATAATGCAGTGAGGCAATACATGAACCACGTAAGACTGTAAGAGAATGGTTACAGTAGACTTGGAGGCACATGACTATATGCCACTGATCAGTCAAGTCCACGGCGGTCATAATAACAATGACCGCACACAATCCTCACATGGATTGTGCTGGATTATGCTCATGCATATGATCAAGCATATGTCCTAACATAACAGGAGTTGGGCCTGTGGCCACCACACTCATGTGCGTACTTGCACGTCATGCATTGTGTCCCAGGATGGACCTCATTTATTACATTTGTGGACTGCAGGTATCTCAGAACATGTTGCACGGCAAACCAGTGTTCCTTTAGGTTACTAGACATGTGTCGGGCCAGGGCATGTGCCACATAGCTCAGATCGTGTCACTCCTGCAATGTATTGGATGCTTCCAACATCAATCATGAGGTTCCTGAGAGGCAGGCGCCTCTCAGGAATGCTCAACAGCATTGGCTTTCTCCGGGTCAGGATGCTCTTTCAAACTCCTTAGTTGTTGCCGCGGTACTAAGGGAGTGGGAGATTTGCGACAGTCAGACATACTGTACTTTTCAAGCAGGGTCTGGATTTTGTTTCGCTGCGTCATGATGATTGTTTTGGCCTTGCGATCACACATGATTTCTGTGCCAAGTGCCCATGCAAGTTCACCTCGGTCTCTGCCTTCGAACTTCGTGAGAATGATGTCGACCAAATCCTGCAGCCCCGCAGAGCTACCGAAAATGAACAAGCCATCAACCCACACAAAAATAAAGCAGCGACCAGATGTTCAAACATACAATCCCGCATCACTCAGTGCGTACACAAATCCCATCTCGGCTACGACCTTTATTAAGGCTTTATGCCACTCGCGAGTGGCTTGTTTCAGGCGATACAAGGTGTTATGCAACCTCCATACATGTGCTGTCCGCCTTATCTTAAGCACCCATTTGCCCGAGAGCCCGCTTGCCCGCAGGCAGATAGCACAACCCGAAGAATCTGTGCTCACCCAATGCATCTACCTCCTCCTGCATGGCACGCAGCCATGCATCCCTGTCTGCACCCGCGAGTGCTTCCTTCAAAGAAGGCATGTCAGGGTCGGAGGGCTTATGCTTCCTGGCGGAATCTGCTTTGCGCGACCCACGACGCTGAGTATTCTGCTACTCGCCAGACTCCACATGCTGATGCGTCAGGCCTGCACTGGACACTCCACAGTCAGCCCGGCTGATGTGTTCTACTTGGTTCGGTAGTGGCAACAACTGTTTCACTACTAGCAAGTTCAGAGCCCGCAGGCTCATGTACAGCAGCTACATTAACAGCCAGTGGCACAAGGCGCCTACGCACAAGAGGATTGACCTTGATGCGAGGTAGAGTAGCTGGAATGGCTCTCACCTCATCAGGCAAATCAACCCCGATTGCGGCAGAGGGGGCAGCCTGGATCTCTCCCCCCTAATTCGGATCCGGACTCCATATCTATTTCATCAAGTGTCACAGTGCATGCGCCTGCGGGCAGCAGTGTGGTGACAGGTGCACCCATGCACGGTCGATCTGCGGATCGCAATGCACGGGTAAGCCGCCAGCGGGATTGTCTCGGAGTAGTGAGGGAGATCTTGCGAGGATCTCCCGCCGTAATCTTGACTATTCAGTGTGCATATATGGATGTGCTCACTAAGAGCTGTAACCTTTCTCTTTACCGTTTCACGGTATTACCAGTACTCTCTCCAACAGTGTTCCAGAGTTTGACCTCTGTGCGTAACAGGTATGAGATGCTGGCTGTTCTGACCTGACCTATATGAGGAATGCGCGTCCGACCTGCACAAATGATAGCGTTTCTGACAGGGACATGACTTTCAGTCACGCGGACACCCTCATCATCCCTCTCGAAAGTAACCGTGTAGGAGTTCGCAAACTCCGTAGGCTCTCTCTTGTCCACCACATCGGATGCATCGTACTTTCGTACGTAACGGATCATGTGATCCGTGGTGCCCATGACATGGTGCACCACCATAACCCTACCCGCAAGAACATCCTGAGCGTACACACGCTGCATATTGGGGCCCAGCCCAGCACCAACCTAGTATGCAACCATACCCCGCGCGGAGAGTTTCCGCAGCTTGTCATCCCTAGGGTATGCATACATCTCAACCCCCCACAGACGGTGCTAGCCCAGCAGATCTTGGAACACCTCCACGGAGGTGTCCCTGAAAAAAGATATATAAGGAATGATATCCCTGCCGCAAGACCTAACAAAACTCATATAATTCCGACATGGCAAGCAACTGCCACTTACGTTTGTCCTCCTCCTTCAACTTATCGCGTTCGGCCTTTTTCATGCGCTTGTTTGCCCTTTCAGCCTGCTGGACATTCTCAGATGTACTGGCAGCACGTTGGGCTTTCGGGGAACTCATCATTCTCGCCACTTTATCATAGTACAGCGCCGAGCACGGCGTGAGATTGTGACAAGGGACAACACTGGCGAGGCATTCTATCCACAGGAAAAGAGGAAGGCCGCTCGCAAGCAACGCAGTTCGGAGTGCCTCAAAGGCAGTACCGATCCTCCACTCGATCATGCCGTTACAGCGATTATCGGCTGTGGGGGTGGTGCGGTGAGTGATGCCACGACGCTGGAGGTAGAGCAACAAGGCTTCGATCATGAACTCACCTCCTTTGTCGGTGTGAAGGATGCGCACACCCGGTTCACCTGGCTTCACCACATTCACCCGAATGCGCTCAATGATGTAAGAGATCATGGCCGCAGCTTCACTCTTCTTACGCAAACCGACAATGAAAGTATAACGGGTGAAGGCGCATATTACAAACAAAGCATATTTTACACCGCCGATCCCAACTGGAGTGATGGGACCAGCCAAATCAGCATGCAATTGCTCACCAGGGTATTTCGCCTGGCCTAAGAGCTCACGATTATTGGCAGAGCATTTGCCCGCAAGCACTTTGCCAATTGTGCACCCATGACAACGATTTCCCATCGGCTCGGGATCAACTTTCAGACGCAAATCACCATAAAAATCAGCGTTTGCCTGCATACGCTTCAAAACCCACGTGGACTGATGAAAAGACAGGTGCGCTAAGAAATCAGGTTCCAACAGGTAAGCAAAAAGTGTGGAACGACAGCTCCCCCATCATTGGGACGCTTGCTGTCGATTGCCGCAGCTGCCACATGACACCACGTCTATTGATCCTCCACAACATAGGTCGGGCTGCTGTGGTTTGACCGGATCACCCCCCTATTGACAGGGTGACCAACCATAACAGGCTTCGTATCGACACTCATTTTAAATGCAAAGGCTCGGTATCCATCTTGATCGAGCTCCAGGTATTTGGACGCATCATCAACACCAACAGCCATATCACCAAGACCAGGGACACACAGCACACTCCTACGTGTGTCTAAGTACATTTGCTCATGCCGAAGACCCATTGTATACAGTATGTTGTACGGACATTCAGGGGCATAGTAAACACCAGGGATTTCCACATCCAGAGGACATTATTCCCATGCACATCCACATACCTGGTAAGTGCCCAGGTTCACCTACATGGTTCCCTTGCCCATGATGGGGAGCTGCCCTGGTCGCGCAGGGTTGGCAGTCCTCTGACACGGACCATACTCAGTTAACATTTCAAGATTCCCTACAATATGTATATCTGAAGCACTGTCTATGATAATATTCCAAGGCATCGACGCATCAAGAGTTGGATACTTTTATGGCATTTCTACAGCACAAACATCCTTGGCCGCAGCCTGTTTGCGCTAGGGGCAATTAGCACGCAAATGTCCTTTCTTCTTGCAGAAGAAGCATGTCCTAGTCTCCTCGCGAGATTCCTGGCCAGCCGCGAGGGCGGCAACTCTAGGACCGCCTCCACGGGGCTGCTTGCGCAAGCCGAGACCTGGTTTGCCCGCAGGCGTACCAAACCGAGCCTACAGCCGCTGTTGCTTGAGCAATCGGCGTGCTCAGTCAATCGTGCAATGATTACGTGTGGGGAAGAGTGGAGAACTTCGCCGCGCACGGCGTTGAACTCCTCCCCCACTTCTAACAATTTCCATCGAAGCCATCGCTGGCCCACATCGGCACCTAGTGCCTCCAGTTGAGTGTATACACTCATCACATCACCACAGTAAGACCCAACGTCTCTATTATTTAGTGACAATGAGTTGAACTGACTCCACAGCCTGTGCATCTCGGCTTCTGTGCCAGGCCTATACTTCGCAATCAAATAGGCCCATGCTTCACACAGATGTGACATGCGATAGACAGTTTTCCTATCCGCGTCAGGCAAAGACATAAAGACCTGAGCCCTTGCTCTAGCATTGACACGCTGTTCGTCCGCGGACGGTGCATGCTGCAACAGATGGTCTAGCTCGAACTGACCTAACCACAAAAAGACTTTCTGCTCGTACGCAACGAACCTTTTGGTCTTACAGGTCCACTCAGGCAGTTTTCATTTTGTCAAATCAGGCTTGCTACGTCCCCGAGATGCTCGCAGCCCTTCGGTCAACGTTTCGAGTGTGATGTGAGACTCAGTGTGACCGGGATCGCTCACAACATGAAAGGAAAAGGGCATCTGTTGGCTGCTCTGCCCGATTTGGGAAGAGGGACGTTGTCGGATGACTCGTCCGCCACGAAGTAACATGCCCGCAGGCTGTTCTTCGTCAGGGTGCTGCTGGTCGGCATCCCTGTCGACGAGTGGCTGCTGATCAGCCTCGTCTTGCCTCTCCTCGTGAGTATCACAATGCATGCGCCTGCGGGCAGCAGTGTGGTGACAGGTGCACCCATGCACGGATGATTCGCGGATCACGTGTAGGGGGAACCCGCCAACGGGATTGTCCCGGAGTAGTGAGGGAGATCCTGCGAGGATCTCCCGCCGTAATCTTGATTATTCAGTGTGCATATATGGCTGTGCACACAGAGAGCTGTAACCATTCTTCTCACTGTTTCACGGTACTACCAATATCCTGTCTCTCCCTCAGCATCTCTCCGGTTCTACCTCTGTGCGCAGTAGGTATGAGATGCTGGCCTCCTGACCTGACGTAAGCCTGCGTGTCTGACCTGACAATGATAGACTTTCTGACAACGAGGAGAGTTGGTATTAGAAGGCTCGAGATAGGACATCCTGCAGTGGGGCAAACGATTCTTTGTTGCACGCAGCAACTATCGGATTGGATGGCTCGCAAGCCGACAGGTTGAGGAAATAAGCGAACGCATTCGCTTTTCCCAGCGCTGATAATTAAAACCAAGCTTCTCGAATTGTATCTAACAACAATATGCTACGAGATCGCTTAATGATGCATGCGCTTGTGACCGCGGTCTGAGCGCCGACAGAGCAGTGGAATGCCTTCCGTGACTGCGCGCAGACTTTGGCCAACGGCTTCCTGAAGAAGGCCATACCAGACATGACGCAAAACTCTCACCGATGCCATGTCAGAAACGCTATCATTTGTGTAGGTTAAACGCGCAGTCCTCATGCAGGTCAGGTCAGAACGTCCTGCATCTCATAGTTGCTGTGCACAGAGGTAGAAATGAGAGATGCTTGGAGGAGAGTGCTCATACCGTGAAACATGAAAGAGAAAGGTTATAGATCACAGTGTGCACATCCATATATGCACACCTACAAGTCAAGATTACGGCGGGAGATCCACGCCAGGATCTCCCTCGCTACGCCGGGACAATCCCGCTTGCGGCTTACCCCCGCTCTGGATCCGCGGATTGTTCTTTCAGGGTGGCACCCGCCACCACACTGCTACCCGCAGGCGCATGTATTGTGACAGCAACAACACTTCGAAGAAGATTCTGGGGCTGCTATCGGGAATTAGCTACAAGGGTGCTTTTGTATTGCTATGGGGTGCAAGATGGTAATCAATTCGCCACAGCTTGAGCTAGGGGGGTGGACTGATATGTGCCGCTCGCACTATGTCGAGTGACAGCGGCGTAGGTGATTACACAGGAGATATTTGAATTGCGTTACCCTGAGACTGGTGTACTTAATATAAGGTTTGTGGTATTACAAATCATCGGGATTGTATCTGCTGTAATTTGTTCTCAAAGATCCTCAGACGTATCAAGTCTGGTCAATTGCTTAAGGATTTGGGATGTAGTCTGGTCAATTCATACAGTTGTCGCCGCTAATGCAAGGGCGCGCTTGCACGCACATTGTTTGGCAGGGTAGGGACTCTTGATTGAAACAAGTCATGTGACCAAATTGGTCATTGGCTGCATGCTTAATTGCTTTGTCCTGCTTGCTGCTCTTGGCTGCTATGTAAAGAAAAGTAAATCTGGATATTGCTCAGCTGCAGTCTTTAGAGGACGCTAGCAACTCCGAATGTGCGGGACGACATGCCGAAAAGGAACCACCTGAACACTCTCCTCAGACGACCTTTGTGGACAGCTATACATTCTAGCCGAAGGCTCTCGTGGAACGGTCAAGCCTGTCCCGTATACATATACGTAGCACTGTCCTTATGTAGCTGTCTAGCTCTCCCGCATTTGGGATCACTGAATTCAGCTGCACCCTATTCTGGTCAGAGGTCCAACAGATGCACATCAAGGTCTGATGGGTCGAGGACGAATGGAAGGTACCTTTATCTTCGGAAGGTCATGGTCTTCTGTTCTGTGCGTGCTTTGGGGAATCGAGACAATCATGGTTGGCCACCTCGCTATGTATAGGAGGTGGCCCTGTGCCGCGTACGGTTGTCTAAAGTGCTAAAGGGGTTGCAGGTTCGCTTTTTCGCCATGTTGGTCTTGGCTATCTGGGACAGTGAATCTCCGATAAGGACGTGGCTCTGTAAATCCAACAATTCTCGAATTCACCTGGGAGCTCCGAACGGTGGACGCGTGACCCGCGCACTGGAGTATCGCGTTACATCTATGGTCGAGTGCCATTTGTACCATGCATGCGCATGCTCCATTTGCTCCACGCGTGGCCACGCGCACTCAGCACAAAGTAAGCTGGCAGCGCAAGCAACGAACACAGCAAGGAAACACCTTCAAAACAGATCCAACACATTGTTTCATTATTGTGTGCTGCATAGACTCTCAACATCTGCATTCAATTTTGCTTGCCTCCTTTGCAACCGCCTTCTTGCAGCCTTCCCTCTCACAGCCATTTCATCAATTGCCCAAAAAGGTGACCGCAGCTTGTATGAGGTGTGGGCATGCAGCTACTGTTTACATCTGTTTTGAGGCTGTCGTCTGCGCACGGGCAAGCCTCCACCAGTCACTACCGCGAGCTATTCTGACTTGACATCTGATGCCTGCAGTACACAGCCACCCCAGGCAGCACCTTCAAAGAAGGACGAAAAGCCATCTCTCGCGGTGTGCACTCGGATGCTCCACACTGCGCATCCTTTCGTGTGTGGCCCAGCTATCATCGCCACGCCAGGTCGGGTAGCACCGATCATGCTTAGAAGACTGGGACAAAACTTTAGCGCATACGCATGATAGTGTGTGATGCGCGTTGTCACCGAGAGGGTGATGATTGCAGGGTGTCAATGTCAAGACTCGCAAGCGGAACGTTGCCGTGCCGCTTGATCCTTCAGGATTCGCAGATAGCGTATTGACCCTGTTCAAAGAGCACTGTGCGAGTGCTGATGACATTACGGGCAAGCTATCAGCAGCAAACAAGGCCCTTGACACTGTCAATCTTGACTACTCCAGATATGGGGTCACACTTTTTGAGATCTACTTTGCGGGTGCGCGCATGGGAATCGGCACCAAGCTCGTAGACGATAACAAGAACAAGATTGACTGGAACGTACGATACATTGATAAGTAGTAGTGCAGCGTGCAGAAAACGCATTTGCTGCTGATGGCATGCATGTCCCACATCATGGGTCAAGTGCAATGTTCTGACGCACCACGACCGCAGAGACCATGACATTGAATTACCTGCAGATATTTGCTTGCCGTGCGGAAGTGGATGAAATTTTGCCATTTGTCAAAGCTTTCCATGGTCTTGTACGCCGCAGGCCATTTTTAGTGCAGCGTCTGGAGGAAGTGTTGAAAAAACTCCTGACATCCCTGGAGTTCTTTGATGATGAGGGCCGCAAAAAGATCGCCATCGGTATGTCTTTTTGTGTTGATTTCAGTTGAGGTTGCCTATGCTGAACCCTGCCCCCCGAAACAGATATCTGTATGCGTAAAGCATCCTGAAAGTGGCACCAGAAACCTTCATGTACGGGATTTTTCTGTGGTGGCCCTGCGCGGTCAGTGTGAAAGTGCATGTACCCCGCACGATCACAGCAGTCACCAGATCATCGACAGTAGGCTGTGTGCGCTATGTGCTCAACTTCCCGCACATGGTAGATGCAGATTTATGTGTGGTGCTTCATTGCAGTTACTGCCTTGGTTTTCACCGAGAAGATTGGCGTGCTGCCAGAGCGAATATTTGAGAGCATGTTCAATGATCGCCTAGTCGCAAAGGGGACTATCCTTCTGATGGTAACAGATATCTTTCGACAGTTCATTGCAATTACTGGAAGTGTGGATGATCTCGTAGTGCTCCTCACCAAGGCCAAGATTGCCAATCGCCTGCTGGACTATTTCCCCCCCGGCCAGCAGACAGAGGCTGCCTTCCAGGAACACTTCCAGAAAGAGGGCCTTGACAAGCTGGAACGCTTCTGGAATACCTTGTTAAGTGACGCCACATTATGTTTTGTAAGCGCAAACATCATGCCATGTATCCTATGTTCGATGGGGGTCATTTCAGTACAGAGCCTGGATACCTGCCCACTTATGTACGATGTAAATCATTACCTGACACGGCACAGAATCTCGACAACGTGCGATGTGCAGGTGCAATGGCAGTTGAAAAACATGCAGGAGAAAAGCCTTGCACAGCTGGAAGGTGAGCTTATGGCACAGTTCCAAGAGGATACAGGTGTAGAGGCATACATTGAGACTGTCAAGCAACACAGTGGCAATGTCGCGGCTGAGGACGTCACTCGTGTAATCTGGACTGTTATGATTCAGTCGTTGAATATGATTGGCAAAAATCAGATGCAGCTGCTACAGATGATACTGAAGAGCATGAAAGCCAACAAAGCGCTGCTTGTAGAGTTCACTAAGACAGCAAAACAGGAGTTGGCACTGCTCAACTGTGTGCAGGTCACATGCTATGAAGACAGCAAGCTCCTCAAGGTAGGGTTTCGCGCGTTGCAGTCTTGCAGAAAGCATGGTCATGTGATATAATGAATGTGTTGAATGCATGTGGGAAACGCATGATCTGCGTGTGCATCTGTAATGGTGCTCTATATGATTGTTGCTGCATCTAGGCTTGGACAAAGAGGAACGCTGTCGACAGCACTGCATGTCATAATTATCGTGCTGTATCGTTGATTTGATCCGATGCAACTCGAGTATGAGCTTCAGCTTGTGCAGATTTTTGTTGAGATTGTCAAGCATTTATATGATATGGATGTGCTGGAAGAGGACACCATCAATTTTTGGTTCAAAAAGGGATCTGTTACACGCGGCCGGAATGTCTTCTTGAATGACATCCAACCTTTCATCAAGTGGCTTGAGGATGCTGAGGAGGATGAGGATGGAGAAGAGGACACTTGACTGGCTGGCCCTATAAACATGGATCATCTCGTGCGCACGTTTTCCCACACTGGCAAGTTTGTAGTGCCATGTGCAGTCCGTCTGGTTGAACAGGTGACGTTGGCATGCTATTCAGAATATGTAGGATGACTCCTGCAAACTGTCTTGAATATGGTCGGCCATGCCGCACTGTTTCACATTTAGCAATGTAACGAGCACAGTATTACCCGCATGCTGCGCGAGTTGTGTTATGTGTAATGTTTGGCCCCTCAACAGCACTGTCCGCTGATAGATTAAGTATATAGTAGAGGTGCGATTAATTTTCCCTGCTCTCCACTAGCGGGACGAGAGCCTAGTTCAGGCACGACTGCAGCCACGGCTAAATGCAATTTTTCCAGAGTTACACAATTACAAATGTTGCAACATGCATGATGTTGCCACTGTAGATGAATCGAAGCGGCTGTAAAAACGATTGGCAGCACATTTGTCCATTGACCGTTGCAGGTCTATCCCTTTTGAGCATGCATTGTATTTTGTTACATGGCTCAATACGACACTATTTTTATGTCAGGAATCTACAACGAAAATGGATGGTATGGCTTTATGCAAATGCCCCCATGGTGTGCTGAACTCATACAGCGGCAAACCACATAGACTACCACTCGAAATTGTGAGGTATGTCATTGCTGAACCATGTTCCCACAAAATGCTTTGTGAGTTGAGCAATAACATCTGCAACCCAATCTTTGGCCAGGCGCGCCACTTGGAAAGCAAATGCACCCCCTTGCCTGCAGCAACATCCAGTTCCAATCTCGTTGAGCACATCTGTGGCTGTGACCTCCCGATGGATAGAAGCCAATCGATCTCTTGCGAGATCAAGGGTCGCTTTGCAGAAGCGATAACCAAGAAGAGCATAATAGAGAGAATTTCCTTGAACTTGCAGTGGTATAATGTACAGTCCCACTTTCCATGTGTAGGTTTCGAACACCTGCTCCACTGCATCTATGCGCGTGCATATAATTAGGCGAGTTGTTGTCTGAGGTCCTGTGGTGCCCGCTTCCTGGCGGCCTCTTGTTCACAACTTCCCTCTTGAGTTGCATGCTGGGCACTGAAGACTGTGGTACGATATGTTTTGTGCTGCCTGCCCCTGCCATTGCCCCCTACTCTGCACTGGACGGTCGCACCCAACCACCACCACCCGTTTGTTGGGACAAGCCTTCCCACGCGCAGCTGGTCACGAGTATATGTGGCCGTGTGCGCAGCGCATATCTGCACGTGGTGCTGTTCTAGCGTGTTTTACCTTGCAGCAGCTTGTGGTTCATCATGCTCTGTCGTGTCGGGTTGCAATGACAGGCGTGAGGAGCTTTGTTGCAATGTCTTGAGGGGAAAACGCTGATGCAGCCACCTTGACACACAGCTCATAATATCATGCGTTTGGGGCTTTGAGTTTGTGCGCAGTGGTCGCACTGTTGAGGGATAGGCTGGTGCCACTGATGACTATGGGCTGGTGCCTCTCCATACTTGATATGAGAGAACGGACGTGTGTGAAATACGGACGGTGGGTGCCATTGGTGGATCTTCTTCCGTGGCATACTATGCTGTGGCCTGATGGTTTCAGTCGATGCTCATGTGACAGCTAGTCACACGTTGTCCCCACACCCACCTGCCCATGCGCAGGCTGATGAAGGCACGCGACAAATGGTACCTTTCGCATGTGCTTGAATAGAGAGCATCTGCATGGAGAGATACAGCAGCAAGACATATATCATGCGGCAAAGGGGGTAACGAGACCGTATAAATCTGTAGAAAAAGTTTATTTTGCGGTATGTCCGTATAATCATGCCGTACACAGCCTCGATACGCTCAAGCAGTAATATATGTGGTATGTTCATGAACATGAGGTGAAATCTCACCACTATATTGTGCACATGTTCACCAGTGCCTGACCCCACACACATCTCATTCCACCATCAAATCCAGATGACGCTGACTGCTAGTCAACGAATAATTTGCTGCACGAAAAAGATTGTTCGTGCCTGCTCAAACCCTAGTTTGGCTCGGTACGGAACATCTTCTTGATCTTCCTCTTCTATTGTCACGACATCAACTGCTGATCTACTTCAGTGCTTTGCGTTGCCAGGCCTGTTCTGGCGACCGCGCAGCAAAGCCAATAAATGAGACGCACCGTACTTCCACCAGCCGTTTGCTTACGCACAACCACGCGAGGAAGTTCAGGGTTACGAGCTTCGCCATGCCATGGCTCTACCGCGGACAGCTCGCCCGACGCTGCTGCAGACGATGTTCCGGGGTCTGTTGACTCGTCTATCGTGCAAAGTGTGTCGCCACAGATGGTCGCCTCTTTGCTAAAAAAAATAGGCACTGCAATGTCTGACGTGCAATGCTGCTGTATTTGTGGCTCGTAAGGGCTGCTTCGTATTCCCCGGTGGACACTGCACAGGTAGAGGACAGCCGTATACAGCCGTATACACGCCGTATACACCGTATAAACTGTAAACTTTCAAAAACTATACGCGTAAAATCGTATACGTATAACTGTACCGTACATGTCTACAAATACGGAGTTGTAACTCCCTGATTAATGCCGCGCTAGGGCAAGCCGCAGGGCGTGTGAAAGAGACGAATTTCAGATTGGCACGGTGGCCATAAGGTTGCAACGGGTAATATGCAGGTCAGGGAGATTTGAAGTTTGCGCGGCGCATCGCGAATACGTGTCGTGCAGCATGGTGCTCACCTGCCAAATCGGCTGACCGTGAGATAGCAAGATTTGCGATTCACGTCTCGTCGCTGGGAAATGCTCAACGCCGGCTCGGGCTCAGGCATTCACCATCGATTCAGCAATACAATGTACGTTTGATGTGATTGCAGGGCAACGAGTGTCATCGGGACAGGTCACGACCGTCTCGGTATTCTGTGTGCATGCCAATACCCCACCGTAGTGCCCAGCATCTATTGACAGCGACGATTGATCGTACAATTTTCTCGTCTGTGCTTCATCTAAATTAGTTTCAGTTTACGATAGCTCATTTCCGGATATGATAGCCTTCACCAGCAGAAACACGCCAGGCGTGGCGCGCCTGCAACGTCGGTTTGGTATCTCCCTCGTTCGTCCACATGTACCACAGTTATGCGGCCACACTGAACGTTCGCAGAAGTACGGTGTTTGCTATGGTAGCCGCATGAGCTCTGCAGAGGTGGCCCGGACAATCACATCGTTGCTGTCGTATGGAACACTGTCTACGATCACCGACGACGGATCCCCTTTGGGAACATTTGTAACATTTGTCCTAGATGATGATGGCTGCCCTCTGCTGCGCCTCCGAGCTGATGCTGTGCACACGTCCAATTTAAAGCAGCGCTCGCAATGTACTCTGTTCGTGCACGCGGCGGAGTCGCCCGCGCGCCACTTGGCGAGGGTGACTCTCTTGGGCTCTGTAGAAGGATTGGGTGAAGATGAGGTGGTCAGTGCGTCGGCGAGGCACTCGGAACTGTATAGGGATGCACTGGGGGTTGATGCCCCGCACCCTGACGACACTTTCATGCGGTTGACGGTACAACAGTGTTTCTTTGTGTCAGGTCTCGGGGTGCGATCCTGGATTGTCACCGTCTCTATGCACCTCACTTGCGATGTTGTGAAGTCGGCGTGCTCATATGCCACTCTTGGACCCGAAACATCTGGAGCTGTCCTGCGACGTCACTGTTCATAGCGTTGCATTGAATGCAGACCGCCCTTGCGGAGCAAATAGACGGAAAGGTGTATCGTGAGGCTGAACCAGATGAGCTGAAGGATTGTGCCGCTCGAATGGTGGATATGTACAATAGCGAGCGGCAGGACGAGGTGTTGCGGCTCGCAGCAAGCGAGATGAGTGTGTCCTCAGACCAGGTACACCCACATCGCACTGGATGTATCTATCGAGAAAGTTCTTCCTGGGATATAATTATTGGTTCAAGCAAACTAAGCTCAAGCCCAACACTGACTTGAACATGCGGTGCACCACTTGTGATGCTCCCTATGACCATCCGCACAAACATGACCATCGGTAAATTGGTGCCAATGTCGACACGCCGTGCTGCAGATGCTAGAGGCCGAGTTTTTGTGGATCGACACAAAAGGTGTTGAGTTCCGAGGGGAGGCATTGGGCGGTGTAAGCAAAACGGGAAGGCATTCGTTCCAACGGGAGGCGCTGGATGAGCTTGATGCCCTCTCTCTCATCACTATGGCTGCGCAAGTGGCATGGGAGCAAGAGCGCACTTATGTTCCGGCAATGCCAGATGTGGTGGCGCAGCCTGCTGAGTGAGGTTCCTGAAAGATGTTTTCACGAGGACAGGGCTCAGCTCTGCCTGTTCCGATTCTGCCACGATATCGGGAGCAGGCCCAGCAGCTGGATAGCAGCAGCTATGCTGTCAGTCTCACTGCTTGTAGTATACAATCTGAACAGCTGTTGCGAAGCCCGTCCTTGCAGTTGACATAAGGCAAATGCATAAGTAACAATATGTTGGGTGGGGGGAGGGGGGGGGCCCAAGTCTTGGACTCGTTGTGATTCCGTTGCATTGCTGGACAGCATGCTGTAGATGTGCAAGCGCTGTCGCGACTCGCGGGGCACGTGCTGAGTGCACATGCAGCTCCTGTTGTGCTCCAGCTGACGGTGGGACTAGCCGAGGCATTGAAGATCTGTCCTGGATTGACGTCTGTATCAGCATACTTCACGTGGGCATGTCGTGTATACAACGCTGTAACGCATCCGTGCACCGTGCTTCATGATAGGTTGGAACGCGATTCAATACCGCGGATGACCATGCTGGATCGTCATGTCAGATCAGCCTTCAGATGTATGAACTGGCGTGGCAGATACCAGCATAATTGACCATGGGCAAGCCTGGCGCGTTGCGCAGGTCATTGATTGTATGTCTACAAGGGGCTCCACGCAGAGCCGTATCCATACGCGAAGGCACGTAGTTTGGGCACCACCCTGACCAGGCCTTCGCAACGAGCTCTCACGCGACGTAGCCACGGGGGCCTGTCGCGCAAATTTGCCACTGTTCTTTATGGTCGTGAGCTGTGGTCAATGCAGTATAATTCCTGCTCATAAATGTGTTTGCACACATTGCCAAAGCACATGCCGCTTTCACGCCGCGCCAGTATGAATCATGTTCAGGGTGGACCTCGAACGTTCAAGCATTTGCAGATAAAGGGTCATCAGAGAAGCGTGGAGGTACAATCACAACATTGGTCTCGGGCCATGTGTTGTCGCAGCAACCACTGTGTTGATACCAAGGCACCGTCTGGCTCGAGTTCATTTGCAGTGGCTTGAGACGTGCATCAACCTTCTCCACATTCTTCCAGCGCTATGCATGTAGGCGCGATCTGCAAAGTATCATCATGACATTTCGAGGCGGGCCTGCACAGCAGCGTTGGCTATCGCTGTGTGCTGCTCTGCTGGACCATCGATGGCAGCCAGAGACAAGCTGCCACCAGTGTCAGGCGACCCTAACCGTTGCAGCCTCGAAGCACTGGACAAGTTTGCAGAGACTCGTGCTATTTTCAGCCAGGAGGCGTCCAGTGGCATGGATGAGGTTCGTTAACCTGGTGCAGAAACGTTTTCATTCAGCATCTGGCAAGTCCCACAGATCTCGGAATTCAACATGCAGGCTTTCGTAGACGTCAGATATTGTGACTATAGCAACATGAATTTGAGATCAAAAGTCTTTTCGGGTGTGTTGATGCGTGGTGCTAACTTTGAGAATAGCACCTTTGTCGGAGCTGAGTTTGCACGGGCAGATGCCAAGGGAGCAAACTTCATGAATGCCGACTTCACTGATATCAATGGATATTCTGCAAATTTTGATGGTGAGTCCAAATCTTTCCTGATGTCCATGCGCTGGGCGGAGTTACAGGATGCGTGTTGCACAAACGCAGCATCTCTTGAAGACTGTGTACTTCCGCAGGTGCAAATCTTGAAAATGCACAGTTCGAGAACGCCATACTGACAGGTATGATTCTAGCGACACTTGCACAGTCGGCTGAACCTCCCAATGTTCATGGGAGTCCGGTGTGTGTTGGCATGTTCCCAAACTGTGGCGCCATGTTGTGTCAGACTCATTCAATCTGCTGTAGTCAGGTGCTCAATGACAGTAATTCATGCCGTGTTCAACCTGCTATGCTGACATGCTATGCAGCAACCATTGGCCTGACTGGGCTTAGTACCCAAACTGGTTTACTCATGTAGGTGCTACTTTTGGGAAGGAGCCAGGAACTGGGACATGGGCGAATTTGAGGAACGCACATTTTGAGGGCGCTCTATTATCATCTTCGGATATCGGCAGGATGTGTGAGAATCCTACGCTGGAAGCCAAAACAAAGAAGTATGAGCTGGGGTGTCGCGTCTCCGTTCCGAAACAATGATATAGAGGTAGCTGCTATCAGATTTACAATATCACGGACATGACCACGTGATTCATTGACATTGTTTCTCGTGTGGCTGTGATGCAAGCGCAGTGTGGGTGAGGACTCCTGTGGTGAGGGCGCAGGTTGGTAGGCGCCTCTGAAGCAAACCATCTTGACAGCTAGGTGCAACAGCCTGAATGCCGGAATCAGTGAAATACATGCGTCTCGAAATGCAGCGCCGCAAGCACCTACTGCAGCTTGACCATGTTCACGACCCCCAAATTGCAGCCCGCAATGCAATCCTGTTTATGCAGTGTGTTCGATTCAAGAGATGCAGTGAAGTATCGATTGTGGCATGGACAGTGTATAGGGATGTAATGGTATTGCTGTCGCTTGACATATGTGCATGTTTTTGGTCATGTCCTGGGCCCATGTTCAACTTCCCAGCATAACCCCCCCCCCCCCCCCCCCCCCAGATGCTGACATTTGCATGCCCGCCGGTCGGTGGTTTATGTGTGTCATCAGATGTGAAAACTTCGCTCAACTGGGCAATATTTGTTGGCCTACTCCCTGTTGGCCAAGCCGGTCGAGGGCTTGAGCCTGTGCACAGCTGCGACGCGCCGCGTGTGTGACCCGTGTAATCTTGAAGCTCTGTAGCTGATGCTGTTGCAAGGAAGGCGAATCATTTCATTTGACTGCCTTTTTCTCATGATTAATATTCTCTGCGCGCTTTGCCCTGGACATGTTCAGCGCACGTGCCGAAAATAACCGATTGTTGCAGAGCTTCAGGGGGTGTACAATTGTGATAACAATCACGAACAGAGCATCAATTTGAAATTTTGCAGTTGATCAGCGTGTTGCGTATCCTCCTCGAACTTAAGCCTAATGCTGCTGCCAGACCCTGGCGGAGACTTTCGCAACGCCAGGCCTATCCTTGGAGTACAGCGATCGCTGCCGATGTTTGAGAAGCAATATGGAGATGCCTTGGTCAGCAGCGTTCTTTGGGACCGTAGCATTGGATTGCCGGACAATTATACTGGCGCAACCTTTTTGCAGCGCCTGGTGCTCGTCGGACACAGAATTGATTCACTGTCTACACAATAGGAGTTGGCTTCCTACACCGCTGCTGCTTAAGAACCAACACAATAACCTCTGCAGGTGCTCAACGCGGACGTCGAGCCACGAACATACATGGCTGTCGTGAATGATGCAAAGGCTGTCAGCCTTCAAGTCAGCATAGTCGCTTCAGCTGTGCAAGTACATCTACTTCTTCACACAGGACATGTAGGGGTCAGTACAATTTTATTCGTCGTACTGGCATTGATCTGCGTGGGACAAGTGCTGGTGCGATGCATCACAGGTGCGCACCCCAATGCGCAGGCAACTCTGAGAACCCGGAAATCAGATGTGCAAATTTCGTGCATTGATCGCACTATGCGATGCAGGCAGACAATTGGGAGGGGGCCTGTTCAGGGCATTGAGACAAAGTGTGCTCCTCATTGCAGGCGTATATTTTCTCTCGCCGCTGTACTCCACTCTTGCAAGAGCAATAAGTGGTGACACGATAACCGCTGCGTCTACATGGCTTTTCCTTGGCCACCTTTATATGCATGACTACTTCTTCCACATCAGTGTTGCTGACAAACTCTCAGGGAGCCTTTCTATGGCCGCAGCAGTGGCTGGTTCCCTGCTGTTGGCCTCCCGATTGGGCGACCCTACCAAAGTCGTACGTTCTCATATTGACGAACCGATGAGTACCCTGGCTTCATCTGATACATCTGTGTGCAATGTGCAGTTCGCTCAAATTTTATATTCACTCACGGCGTTTGTCCTCCTACCCTTCACATGCCAGCACCTCAAGCGACACTCTGAAAGCTGTTTCACTGTCACCGTGACATTGACTGCATTGATGACAAGCAGCGTGGCGTTTACATATTGGTGGAACGCTGCTGCAGTGTACATCAGCATGCAGTTGGCAATAGTTTTCCTCTGCCCATGGTGGCTTGTACACATTGAGAAATTCAAGACTAAGATTAATGGCCCATGGGACGAAGCTATGCCAAGGCTGACATCACTGCTCCGTGAGCAATCATTGCAAAATCAGATGTCCCATTAGCTGACATTTGAATTGTTGAATGGCTTTTCTAATGAATTGTGAGCTGACGAGCATCAAAATGTATACCACACAAAGGACCCACCATAGCCTGTATGAATGCAAACAAGCACGTCATGAAACAGTGAATTACACGTCACGATAGCGAACGTTCTATTCTTTCTTTTTCTCCAATGCATCCGACTCTTTCTCAGCAGCCGGTGTCTTGTCTTGCCGGCTTTCACCGCTTTCAACCTTGATCCCTACCTCCTTACCTTCATTCTCCTGCAAGTGCACCCCGGAATAATTCAGTCTTTCCCACATGTTTTCCTGGGCTTGATTGAGGTATGCGCACCTCTAAGCCTTTTTTCAGCTCCTCGTTGAACTCCTTCGCAGCATCTTGAAAGCTCTTCGCTGTCTGCCCAGCTGCTTTACCTAGCTCCGGTAGTTTGCTAGGCCCAAAGATCAGAGCGGCTACACCCGCAATCACAGCAATTTCGGGGACCCCAAGCCCGAACAGACCCTGCCTACAGAGTTCAACGTAGGGTCGAGTACACGAACAACGAATTCGGCTCAAAAAGTGACTGCTCATATTTTGTTGCAACATTTGTGCAAAACGGAACCGTAGGGGTGCTACATGACCGACAAGGCAACCATACGACTGGTCAAGAACAGGGTGCTGCCTTTGTCAATTTACGTGGAGCTTACCTTTCGATGTGTCTTTTGGTGCGGTTAGCGGTGATGAGCTGCTGGATTCCGCACGACAGTCCGGCACACGGATCGCCGGCACGTTTTCGAACGCGTGGTGGAGCTGCATGGATGCGTGCGCTTTTACAAGAGTACATGCTGTGCTCTGACGATTGATGTGACTGCGGATTCCGGGCGTAGAGCAGGGTAACAGAGCAAGGACGCTGTGCGCAACACTTTGGATTTCCTCAACGCTGATACAATTACGGGAAATACATTTATCCACACGGATAAACACGCTGCCTCATGCAGACACCACCACGCAAATCCATACAGTGACGCGCAGGCGTGCACTTCCATTACGTATCCACAGAACGTTCACATGCACCTGCGGCTACCAGCGGCGGACTGCCCCTGTGGCTACGCAGTGGACCAGGCCAGCCTAGAAACACATAATGTCGACACTGCGGGCTACAAACGGACAGTACTGGCTATTCCAAGCATGTCAATATTCAGGTCAGGAAGCTGGTTCATTTGGTTCAAAAAGGACTTGAGCACGGCAGGCGCCTCGAACCTTATCTCCAGACGGTGTCAAGGCATGCCCGCCACGTGCCTAGGGTCGACATCGCATGCTGGCAATATCAGGGCGACCTTGCACTGTATACTGCTGTTGCAGACGTCGTATAGTCAGCGTACGTCCAATGCTGTTGCGAGACTTTTCGCACCCTGCAGATGCTCGCACAGCTACTTCCGGTTCGAAGGAAATCTGTCGAATCATAGAGCATGGCAGCTTTCGGCATGCTCCACGGGAAGACAGGTGTGTGCGGCAGGCCTCTGGCGCGTGCAGCACCTTGGCCAATTATGTTTGCACCCCAGATATCATCCGCAATCTACAGGCTAAGTATGCATCACTGCTGAAGGTGCGCACGCTGGCTGCGTCTAGGTAGAACACTGCCATATGTAAGCCGCAGGCAGTAGTGGCAGGACTTGTAACAATGCAACCGCGGTCCTAACAGGAAAAGAACAAGCTCTTGAAAGACCTCGACACCTTGCAAACGAGCATGCGGGCTACACGATTGTTAGAACTAGAGAAAGAGAATCAAGTACTATTAACAGAGGTGGCCCGTCTACGACAGATGAACGAATTGGTGCACAGAAGGATGAGTATGAGGCAACAGGCAGCTGATGCGCACGGAATGGGCTTACAGAGCAAAGTGGCGGAGCTCAAACTGGAACGCAAGCAACGCATGTGTATTTCTGGTCCTTCTGCGCAATGCGGAAAGACACGCAATCCTGCAGACGCTTTGGCTGACATACGGGCAAGAATTATGATCGCACATGAAGCCATTGAGCACGCAGTTTCTCATTGCAAGCATATCCTTCGGTCAGACACTATATATCCTTATGATCACATTAAAAAGGATGTTATGGAGCTACTTGGAGCTATCGCCAGCCAGCACTCGATGTATGTTTGACGGTAGAACTGCTTTGTGCACACCGACTGCATAAATAGCAATGCATGCCACCTCAATGCTTCCCTTGTGCAGGATTTATGTTGAGGTTTGCAGCTTGACTAAGCGCTGCGGCGCTGGGACTGGAGGGCAGCTTCTGAACAAGCAACCTGTAGCGCGTGAACCCCAGACTCTGGACACAATTGTTCCTGTGGAGGCCAAGTCTGGAATCCGTCTTACAAAGCAACATGCTGATGATGCTAAAGCTGCCCTATCCCTGCTGATCATTGACCTGCGTCACATAGAGCCATCCCAGTATGCTTCCTCTCTGACTCTGGGCGGGATTGTGTTCTCCTGCGGTCCGGCCTCTCAACTATGAGTGTGCTACCTGGTGCATGGATGTGTTTATCCGTATCACACTTGAGTGCGGCCTTTCAGTATGTGTCGAGCATCTTCCTTGCACATGGCAATGATTTCACCATTGTAGGTTTGCAAGCGAGGATGATCTGCAGCAGCGGACTCGTGCGGTGGGCAGACTTGTCACCAATTTTGTACAGCGCCATATAAAGCTTGATCCAGCTGTACAGTGCCAGCCCAAAATGAAGGTCAAAGCAGGCTCATGTGTTGACTGCGCCTCGCTACTGCAGACACAGTACCATGACAATGAAGGCAACATCGTGGTTAAGGGTCCTAGGCAATCATTTGAACTGCCAACGAATCATCAGAGCAAGCTTGGCGATGTCCCTGCAGCGTCAGCCGGTAGTGTGCTTGACACGGATTATGCCTTGGCATCGGCAAGACATACAACAGCAAAAACACTTGCATCAGGTGTTGCGCGGAGTTTCTCCGGTCAAGCATCATTGCAATCCAGGCCTGAGAGTAGGTCTTCACAAAAGGACTGTGTGGATTCGCTCGAAGAACCAATACACAGCGATATGCTCAGTGGAGTCACTAGCCATCAGAGCTTGGACGGAGGCACTGGCCAACCTTCTGTTTGCATTGCGACTAGCAGTGTTCATGCAGAAGATATGCGCTGCAAGGCAGTGGAAAGCACTGGTCATGCCCGACAAGGCTCCTTCTGCAAAAGTGTCCGGCATACTGCGGTGCCGGATTGCTCGGACAAGGTTACCATGCACTTGTACTTTAATGCTGAGCAGCCAGGCATCAATGATGTAAGAGCCATGCAGAACTTGGGAGGCGCAACAACTGTGCAGGAGGTAGCCTCGACCGAAGGTGACAAACTTGAAGAACCTAATTGTCAAACTAACTGCTTGCACAGTGACTGTGGTGAGTTTGCAGTGCCAGTTCCCGATGTTGCAAAGTGTATGGCTGTGGAGAAAAATCAGGGACTACACTTACATGGAGGACCAAATGTAGCAACACAGAGCAGTGATACATCAATGACTGGCGACTCCAGCCAGCGAGTGATTACGCAGGTCCCGCGAGAGCTTTATGATACAAAGTCCGGCTTTGGTGCGAACATTGAGTCTCAAAGAACGCAACGCACAATGGCAGTGGGTACACCTGGTAAAACATTTTACGCATTGGGTTAGCTGGACCTGGACAGGATACTTGACTAAGCTGAATGTTTGTCTGCAGTGATGCAAAAGACGGCATCCTTGGCAGCTGGGGCACATTGTGACAGCGTCCAAACCACTGGCAAGTGTAATGACGACTTGGAGAATTGCAGCACATCAAATTCAGCAGCATGTTCCTATAACAACAGTGTGAACAGTCTGCAAGAGGACATAAACCACACATGTCACTTATCACCTGCCTCAACAGTAGGCGATTCCATCTCAGCTGAACCCACAAATGAACAAAGCAGCAGTGCGAACTGCAAAGTAGCTCAACATGGAAACAAACATTCAACTATAGAAAACCATAAAGGTGAAAGCCGATGCAGCAGTAGCCCGATGGGTCATGACATGGGCAGATGCAGCATGCAGAGCATATGCTTTAGCTCAAGTTTG
Source organism: Ulva prolifera (assembly GCA_023078555.1). Taxonomy (NCBI): domain Eukaryota; kingdom Viridiplantae; phylum Chlorophyta; class Ulvophyceae; order Ulvales; family Ulvaceae; genus Ulva; species Ulva prolifera. The sequence continues at coordinate 10,459,671 of CM041198.1, read as the reverse complement.
GCTTCCGCATCAGGACGAACTCTCGAAGTGGATGCTGTGCTTGATGAAATTTGTGACGAGCTGGAAAGATCAAAATCTGTAAAACGCATGTGATGCTTTTGTTGCCATCGGATTCATTTGTATTGGAAATAGACATATGTGCTCTCCACTGCTTCTTGTACTTGTGTTGGGAGGCACGTATTTGTACAAATTACTCGAAATATGTGCCTACTGGTGCTCAATCCAAGATGAGCTTGATAATTAGTTGTAGCTGGGAATTGTTGCGATGTACACTGCAAGACCCCATGAGGATGTGTGTGGACCTGGTGACATGTGGCTGGGGCATGCGCACACCAGGGCGTGCATCAAGCACTTGACCCTTCATGCACGCTGTAACATGGGTGTGGACCCAGGCAGGGTCTTGATCACGACCCCGTCGACACTTTTGCAGCATCCATCCCATCAAGAGTAAGGAACTATGCCAAAAACTGGCATGTTCCAAAGCATGTACGCAACGATACCTGCCGCAATGGGCACCGAGATATTGTCATCAACATATGTTGCAGGTATTGATTCAATTCCGGTGCAGACAAATGATGTCAACACAATCACAGGGAATGCCTTGAGTGCTGTCACTGCCATCAAGCCCTGCGCATTGAAATACGCCACCAGCCTGCATATTTGACAAAATGACACTAATGGCTCAGCATACTCTTGGTCACTGTGTAACATTCTGCATGACTTCACGCGGACTGCAGATGAGATGTATGTCAGTACGACAACTTGCGCACCCCTCCGAAAGCGCAGCACCAAACAAGAACATTGCGAAGCTTCCTTCAGCAGTCTTCACATCATTCCATGGCAGCTTGTTCTTCCCAAACCGACGTCCAATTATGTCAGCAAATCCATCGCCCCCACACATCATTGACAAAGCACAGATGCCCGGCAATGTAACTTGCCATCTCATTGCTGTAATCACCACCAGCACCACACAGTAGACAAAGGGGCCTCTAAGAAGCTCTTTGCGATCTCCTCCCCGGCTCACAGTGGTCATTGCTTGCATGTTCAGCAAGCCGTTTCCGGTCAAAAATAGCGCCAAGCCAGCTGCGAATGGTACCAACGTTGCAAAAAGTGCGGCCGAAGATGTGGCACTGCAGGAAAGCACCCCAGATGATCATGTCCTACATTGATCATGCAACGGCATGGCAAAAACTGTTCATTACCTGCATGTCGGCAGCAAGGACAAAACCGATGCGTGACCAAAAAAAACATGATGCATCTGCTGCATTGATGAAATTGACGAAGTGCACGGTGTTCACACCTGTATAAGGGCCAGAAAAATATGAAAATCGGGCCACATAATATATGCACAAGCTTTCGTGTGTCCTTCTGCACGCGCATGCGACTGATGTGACTGCTTGGATGAGTACGTCAGAAAAAACATTCTACATCGTCGTAACAGAGAGGTCGAAGCAATGATCGAAACAGGCAAGTACATGCCATTTATTTCATCCCTGTGTCATGTGTCACACTTCCACACGTGGCATGCGCAAGCACAAGTTCGCGGTGCAGGATGAGGGGCTGGGCTCACCCTATCAACGAAGCTTCTTGATGACAGAAAGTGAAGGGCGTAGATTAAACTTGCGGCACTTAATAGTATTCCTCCGGTAGTAGCAGCGTCGTTCAAGGTCGGATTGGCAATCCAGGCCTGCCGTGCTGTCGACGAACGCGATTGCCGAGAACGCCGTGCTGCCCCAACGTAAAAGCATGCACGTCGACATACGTATATATTGCGCGCTAGCCGTTGTGGCGAACCATGCTTCATATCCTGCGGGTGGAATCTCGCTCGTTCGCACGACTGCAGTCACACACACCTTGAAGCCGACGGAAGGTGGTCTCTGCAGACTACATCATCACAAACGGCGCCGTCACTGGTGCAATGGGATGCGCTCCACTTATTCGTCTAGAAGCGCAACGGGTGATGTTGTAACAAGGTGCGCAGGTGTGGACGCACGAGACTGCATGCATGTGGAGCATACGTCCATCATTGCTGTGGTTCATGTCTAACAAGCTGGACATTAAGGCAGCCACAGCGTCATGGACATGCACAATTCAGATTATCCCATTTTGGCCAGCGAGGGAAATTTCGGTAGACAATATCCGGGCTGTCTGCCATGGCATCTCGGCGAGTGGTCATGGCGTGTAGAGCGCTAATCCAAAACGGAACTCTGAAGTGTTCGCAATGGTGCTCCAGGCATCGTAGTTTTGAGCTGAGCAGGTGCAAGTCCCACGTATCGCGAGTGATCTGCGTCCGCTGTCGGTGCTGGCCTCGGTGTCACTTGTTCACGTACATCATCACGTGTGTACTAGCAATCCGATTCAACATATCAAATCACGTTGACTGGATAAGCTCTGTGTACCGCTGCTCATATTGAGCGTGTTGCAGGCACTCCTGCCGGCGAATAAGCAGTTCATCAGGTGCTTCACAATCACCGAGTTGTTGAGTTTCGTGGTGCTACGTAATCACAACTTGAACGCTTGATCATCTGTTGAATTTATGGTTCAGTGAGGTGGGACTACTGCTGTTGCGCTGCAGTGTCCTTACAAGTCAACGAGATGACAATGCCTTCATTGTCCCCTACGATGACCATGGTTTGGCCTCTCCCCAGTTGATCCATGGCATGTGCTCAAGAATCAAAGTATGAGCATAGTGCGGTTGCCTCATTTTCAATTGTCTGGGTACGTATTCAGGGAAATATCTCTCAGTGGAATGTTAGGGAGGGGCAAGCATTCTCTGCTGGCGACATGATCGCAGAAATAGAGACAGATAAAGCCACCATGGGATGGGAATCGCAGGACGATGGCGTGATGGGCAAGATTTTGAAGCCTGCAGGAACCAAAGACATAGAAGTGGGTACACTGGTTGCTCTTACTGTTGATGACGAGTCTGAACTTGAACTTGTCAAGGATTATGTACCTGGTACTGCTGCACCTGGTGCAGGCTCGTTCAGCCCTCCTGTCAGCAATGAGGTCAGTCCTACCGCTCCATCCTCTGCATTTCCAGCTCATGAAGTCTGGACAATGCCGGCCTTGTCTCCCACCATGGTGCAAGGGAACATCGCCAAGTGGTATAAACAAGTTGGCGATGAGGTCAGTCCCGGAGACGGTCTGGTGGAGGTTGAGACAGACAAAGCAACCATGATGTGGGAGTCTGTCGAAGAGGGTTATGTTGCCAAGATCTTAGCCCCTGATGGCTTGCAAGATATATCTGTGCGCTTTATGTACCTCTGCTGAATACATGTCAACTATCTCAGTTGTAGACCTCTATTCCACTGGACTCTCTCTGTCAGTGGTCTTGAGCTTTTCATATGAGCCTCCAGGACGTATTTCAGACTGGACTGATTGCAGGTGGGAACACCTGTGGTGGTCATTGTAGAGGACGCAGATATGGTACCGGCTTTCTCAAGCTATACCGCTGCTGACGCTGGTATGGGTGGAGCCTCTGGTGGTGTCAATACCAGTACCAAGGCTTCTGACGAGGCAGTAACAGGCATACCTGCAGCCCCTGCAACTGCAGGACAACGATTCGAACATGCTGCTGTATCTCAGCCATCAGTAATGCAAGTCAATTCAACTGCTGGGCGCAAATTTTCGTCTCCTTATGCACGAAGGCTCGCCCGTGAGGTTGGCATAGATATCAGCATGCTTCAGGGATCAGGGCCAGCTGGTCGAATCATATCAACCGATGTGGACCAGGCAGTCGCAACAGGAGGCACTGTGGTCGCTACAGGACATTCATCTGCTGCATTCACCGAAGAAGCAGTAAAACAGGTTCAGAAGGTGACAGCCAAGCGCTTGATCGAGTCGAAGACTACAGTCCCACATTACTACTTAACATATGAATGTCAAGTTGACAAGCTTTTGACCCTGCGGAAGAAGTTAAATGAGCATCTCAAAGATGCGGGGGCCAAAGTATCTGTGAATGACTTCATCATCAAAGCGAGTGCTGCCGCGCTGCGAACTGTCCCTGATGTCAATTCATCATGGCATGGAGACTTCATCCGCCGATATCACAATGTAGACGTGTCAGTGGCAGTGCAGACTCCTGCTGGTCTCATGGTCCCTGTGATCCGAGATGCAGACCTCAAAGGTCTGCAGGCAATCTCAGAGGATGTGAAGCTTCTTGCCTCCAAGGTTTGCTCCTGTAGATCTCATGTGTATCCATGAATGGCATGAGCATAATGTCTCTTACATCTGATCCACACAGGCCACACTCCCATTGGACTGCTTGTCGCAAGTACCATGACTAAAAGGTTGCTTGTTTGCCCTATCGACTTGGTAACGCTAATTATTCTCAATTCTGCTGTCAATGTGTCGGATGCTGGCCCATGGTGCACGCTGACGTACGCCGGGCACGCAGCGTGGAATAGACCGTGCTGAGCAGACTCTTAATCGCAGGCGAAGGAAGGCAAGCTTTTGCCGGAAGATTACACCGGTGGAACGTTCACCGTTTCAAACTTGGGCATGTACGGGATCAGCAATTTCGCTGCCATCATAAATCCGCCACAGGCTGGGATTCTTGCGTGTGGCAACGCTGAGCCGAAGGTTGTCCTGGACAAGAATGGGCAGCCCAAGCAGGTATGGGGAACCAATGATTGTGGAGAGCTGATCTGCATGCAGAAACAGTACAGCCCGCAGATGGATCAACGCGATGTCTCTGTGCAGGTGATGGTGATGAACGCCACAATGAGTTGCGACCACCGGGTTGTGGATGGTGCTGTTGGGGCAACTTGGCTTCAAGCTTTCAGAGCACTGATCGAGAATCCAGAACGATTAATGTTGTAAAGGGATGCCGGGATTCGAATGATTCACTCTACACCTGCTGCTGCATTTCGCGGAGGCATGTACAGTTGAGTATCAGTGGATGATTGAGCCTTCCTGTAATGCATCAAGTGCTCTATGAGAGTGACGACATTCGGGTCCGATATGTGGATTCGTTTTCAGTATTGAATGTACCCATCCCCTGTAGACACAAATTACTGCTCTGCAACCGGTCGGTTGCCAGTGCACCATCACGCGACGTGAACAAGAACGGCGCTGATGGTATTGCGATGTTCAGCATCCCGCATGTGAGGTAAAAGACTTCCTTGTCAGGCATAGATGCGGACAATGGCCGAGCCCGGGCCTCCTTCAACACTGCGGTATGCCATAGGCTGTCTATTGCTCTTGATTACTGTCATTCTTCCATTTAGTGTTTTTTTGGCCCGCAAAAAGAAATCTGTGCCTCAGTTCAGGCGGCCAACAGGGCGACCGCAGTCCAACGTGTAGACGCTTGTCTCGAGGCGCATGTCGCAATCGAACCATTCTTATCTTGCTTTTGTGTGTGGACTAGGTGTTGGCTTGGCCGCTTCCTCGGCTGTATGTCTGGCGTGGAGCCGGTGTCAGTCATACAGTGATCGTCCCCATGTAAGGTCAGAATTAGGCAACGATGCTGGATTCAAAACCAGTGGCCCACTCAACATTTCAGACGTGGTGGTCCGAGAACACTTGTCGCGTAATTCACTCTTCTTTGGAGACCGCGGGACTCGATCTGTGGCGTCCAGCAGAGTCATTGTTGTGGGGTTGGGTGGTGTGGGAAGCCATGCAGCTCACATGCTGCTTAGAGCAGGCGTAGGCTATATGAAGCTTGTAGATTTCGACCAGGTCTGACCCATTGTTCTCATTTCTGCTGTTGTGCTCGGGCAAGACGTGTAAAGGAAGTCAGGCAGCCAGGCAGCACACAGGTTACATTGTCATCGCTCAACAGGCATGCGGTCGCCACGCGTGGCGACGTTGGACTTCCAAAAGCTACAGTCCTTGCGAAGCATTTTCATTCGATTTTCCCCGAGGTCACTGTCGTGCCTGAGGTTGTGATGTACACGCAAGCGACAGAGGAGACGATCCTGGGAGGTCAGCCACCGGATATGGTGATCGATGCCATTGACAACTTAGATACCAAGGTAAGGCCCGATTGACACCAGGTTCCTTCCATCTATACAAGTGGAATCACGTTTGTGAGCGCATGCAGGCAGACCTGATTGCTGCATGCAAACGCCGAGGCATACCTGTCCTGTGTGTGGGTGGTGCGGCAGCCAAGGCAGACCCTACTCGGCTGCGATTCGTAGACCTCGCAGAGGCAACAGGAGACCCCCTGATTCGAGCGGTGAGGCATCGGCTTCGCACAGTCCATGGTGTGAAGGCCGGTGTGCAGATTCTGCTGTCGACGGAGAGGCCGCGTTGTGGTCTGGTTACCACGGCCGAGCAAGCTGCTGCCCCATCTATTCTCGACTATCAGGTGCGGTCATGTCCCGGGAATCACCTGTTCAGCGTATCAGGCAGTATCCTTTTTTTCACATCCTGCTCTTGCTGAAGTTGCCATGGGAGTGCACTGCAAAGAAAATATTGGAATCGCCTATCTGAGCCTACGCAGGCAGCGTACAGGTTATACCTAACTTTCGCATCAGGACATTACCTGTGCTGGGAGCATCACCAGCTATGTTTGGAATGGCTGCAGCGTCGTGGTGCCTGTGCCAGCTCGCTGGGACCCCCTTCTTCTCAGAACCCCACTTCCAAATACGTCGATCCCAGTATGAGACTATCTTGGAGAAACTTCAAGACCAAGAAATTTCGTTGAATGGGCATTGCGACCATGTCCAAGTGGACCTCGAAGAGGTGCTTGATAACGCCTGATGTTTCATTCTGTTCTGCAGACGTGATGGCATGTGTATGCTTCCAACTAAATTACTCATGTTAATTCCTGTACAGGTTGAGTTCCTTGTGGGGTCAGTGTGGAGAGGCTTGAGTGCTTTCGACATTGGAAAGAGTGACTGCGCACCGGATAAAGGCTTGCACCGCCGCACTGCAGGAATGCAACTTGCACGCTATCGATCTGACCGGAGATGTGCGCCTGACAATCTAATTCTTATGACTGATGACCAGGCAGGCGAGTTCAACAGCATGGGTCTGCAGATGTGGGTATTGAAGTATCCAAACGTTGGCAGCTTCTGTGATTCAATGTTACATCGTGTTGCATTGATATTTGGATGTTCAGAAGAAGTCTGATGTTGTAGCTTAGTGTGGATTTCCGTATGTACAAAACAAAGGAAAATCAATGGGCCAGATGGCGACATACTGTAATGACAACGTATGCACAACTATATCGCACAGCATGGTGATGCAAACTGAAATTCACCAGGCAACAGCATCCTATGTCCACGTGATGTCGTACACCTCCTGATCAGGGGTCCAAACCTGCACACAGTTTCGATGTAGTGCTTATGGCGCACTGGTGGTAACAATTTTTTAACTGTCCACGGGTAAATGCATGTAGACATCAATCTTTGAGACAGAAATGCGCTCATACACAGGAACTGCAATACCACATCGACGTACCTCAGCATGGCCTTGACAGCGCATCTGTTCAGGTCCGTCATTGCTGCAGCCATTGCCATCCCACATGCTGTTGTCAGCTATGTCTGCACCATGCACAAGTCCTGGATCTACCTCATGAATGCTGCAGTCCCCATGGTCAGGACTGTTGCTTCCAAAGCCCTTTCCTGACGATTTATTGTCAAAGCCACCCATAGCATAACACGCATTGATGTCTGACGGAGTGATTTCAAAGTCTTCGACTGCCTCTTGACTGTCTGTATCAGTTGCAGGCATGGCACTCGATCGAGGCAAGATATCAAAGACCAGGGGCGTAAGCGCGGCGCTTGTGACACTGATCGGATTTGTGGGGACGCTTGCATCTTGCAAATCGTCACCAAGCTCAGATATGTCAGCCAACATTTCCGCCCTCGAGTCTCCCTGTGGAGTGGAAACGGGTATGTCGCGGCCAGTGCATTGCGCCTCGTCAGCAGCACATTCCCCCCCATTACATCTACATCCTGCCTGTGTCTGCACTTGCTCTCGCTGCTTCAATTCTTGCCTACATACAGATTTGCCCTCATACAGATTTGTGTACAAACACTCGTAAACAGTGCAATGCAGCTATCACAGTGTGACCATTCTCAGGCCCTGTTGAGTGTCTCGCACTTGCACAAAGCCAGCATATGCTCCGGGTCCTTTGCAGAACAAGATCGCCTCCGGTAGAAAAGAACGTATGCTGAAGGTGTCACAACACCTGTGGCAGACGTGGGCATGACATGGCGGTCATTGTATGAGTGCCAGCTGCGCAGTGCATCGGTATCAGGCATCAGTGTTCTCTCATGCAGGCAATATGCTGTATAATGACCTCCTGAAACACTGCCCATGTGGTTTGAAACTGCGAAGCAATCATATATTGCGTTTGGATCGCTGCCATGAACAAAACCTGTCATGTCCAGCCCCTGAACACCAAAGTTTGAACATTTACCTGGTTTGTATGTATTGGCACTGCAGACATAGAAGATACAAATTCAGCAATAATCGGACCTGAAGTGGAAACGTGACTAAATTGTTGATCTTTGAGGTTGTTGTAGAGTAGTAGCCGAATCCAGAGTAACTAAAGCGTTTAAGATGTATAATCAGCACCTCGGGCAAACACCACACATCAAGGGCTTTCTTCGCACGGACATCTGTGCGGCATTTCGGGCAGTGCCACAGATCAGCAGGTCCCAAAACTTCTTCAGCCAGATATGTCTGTACTGACCACGGACTGTCAGAGAATCAGGCACTGGCGAAACAATAGTAGGGTGCATGCCATCTTGCATGGTCGATTCATCTGCCAGTTCTCCATGGCACATCTGATGCACCTTCGATCTGTGAGAGCCCGTAGTTGTGTTCAAGACTGCATCATAATCATTACGATTGATCAGGCACGTACCCCAATGCAATCCTCCAACGTGTAGTCATGATTCTCCTCCAGCTGTGAAAGAGAGCTGTGTTCTTCCACCTTAGTCATGGCCTCCACATCCATCACTTGTTTCGCATCGTCCATACGCACATCGAGCCTAAAAAAACACGTATCAGTGACAGATGGAAGTGTTAAAAGCGGGTGTCCATTTGCCTGAACTGCCAGTAGCCTCGCACAGGGCTGCGCCTGCGAGGTGTCCGCTTCTATGGTATCAGCTGCGCCCCGCCACTCCTTTGAGGCCTCGACAGGGCTTGTGTCCAGAGCAAAGCCATCTGGTATATCTGTACCTACCCCAATCCCATGCACCGCAAGTTTGGGAACATATGGCAAGGCTATGGTGCCAGCTGCCTCCGCAGCGGCACATGGCCTGGGAGACCCTGGTCCAGGACCGTCAGTAGCCGAACCAATGGGTGAACCCTGTGCATGGCCGCCACGCAGACCATAAGCTAAAACTGGTTCGCAGTCCTCATCCATCAGCCTAACCGGGGGGTCTTCAGCTGCATCTGATATGACAGACGGTTTCACTCGTGCTTCGTCATCTTGTCGTGCGTCTGCCATGTCACAGTCTCGCGGTGTCTCTCCACGCTCCGAAAGAGGTGCCACTGAGACAACCGGGACCGCGAGGGCTACACTGCTGGCTTGCTCACCAGACGCAGCAACCCCAGCACCTGGGGATAGCCTGACTGTGTTGCCTGAACAACAAAGGCTCAACTCTACATCACCTGCTGCATTGCTCTGCGCTCTGATTGCATCATCATCTGGTTCACTCACATCGGCCGAGTCTGCCGCAGGTTCTTCCCCTGGTGGGGTATACACGAGGTTGCTGTGCACCCGCTGCTGCTTGTAGGGCGTCAAGAGGCCTTCTACTCGGCGCGCCAGATCACAATCGCTTCGCAGAGACAACCTCTTGCAACCTGATGACTGCCCCACACGCGTCGAGGGGAGCGTCACGTGCTCGACCGAAACAGCTGAGTGCGGGACACGCAAGAGAAGAGGCAAGGAGTCGGTCCCTCCTGGAGGAACAATTGCTGCCAGTTTGTGATTTTTTTCGTTGACACTGTCTTCTCCATGTTGGTACACCAACAGCTTCTCTTTGCCACTGCACACAATCGCGACACACATGATCGAAGTAATGAGACTGTTTGGAGCCGCTCAACACTCCTGTGACGTCTCACAAGAACAGTCACGACTTGCACACAAAAAAAAATCTGGTACCCGCATGCATGCCACATTGGGTTTGGTATCACGTCAGAATCATTGTTGACAGATCATGAAATTACTCTTACAAATCTGAATCTGCGATGCAACAGAACCGGCCAGACATGCTCTGCCAGTGCGGACACACAACAGTGTGGGCTGGACTGGAGGATCTGACAAGATACCAGCGTGCATGATCCTGCATGGCTATTACACGAGCTCTGATACTGGGCACCCTTGTGCAGTGCAGGTTGCATGATGCTGAATCCCGCCACAGCAGGCATCAGGGAGGGTACACACTAGCTGGGGCGTTCTGGTGGTAGCTCCTTTGATGTGTCTTCGAGCACCTGAAGTGTAGAGTACTCATGATCCCTGTTGTAAGCAGCGTACGAGCTTTTCTGCAACACAGCTGTCAATGAATTGAGCGCTGCAGCAACTGGCAGTCCAATCATCTGAGCCACAGCCTCCAGAAGTGCGCCAACTGTATCGTGCTTATACAGCTTCACACAGAATTCCTGAGGCCGTGATTCTCCTGCCGCTGGCACCAAAACCAACCGGCGCAGTTCTGTGTTTGCACCTGGTAGCGGCACGGAGAGATACATGAACGGGTCAAACTTGCGTTTATGGTGCCCACAATTCGGGCAGTCTAGCGTGGACTTGAGGAGGCCCTGAAAGTGGTCTACAATTGCTGAGTCATTCCTAGCCCTGCACGCAAAGATTACCGCCCCCTGAAGAAAAGGTGACATCACATTTTCGGGGCAGTCACCTGAATGACACAACCAGTGCACTAGCACCGCCACATCCGCGTATGGATCAATGCACATGACAGCAGTGAAATCATACATGACAAAGCTTAGGACCAGGATGCCAACTGACAGTGTCAGGCCAGCCAGCAAAGTTGACTTCAGCACTTTCAAAATCCGCTGCCTCCAGGGAGGGACGCAGCAGGAGCCAAGGAAGTTGCCAACAAGTCAGCAGGCACACGTCTGCATCAACATCGAAAATGCATGCAGTGGAAATGAACGCTTCAGCAGTTTCAGAAGGTCATGCCTGTACAAATTCCACGCCTCCTTGGCTAATTCCTCGTCTGAGCGCCCAATATCCTCTCCTTCCTCAATGTACGGCTTGTCCCGCACACGGTTCAGGTCTTCGTGCAGCATGTCCAGCAAGTATGACAGGAACTCTTGACTGTCATGCTGTTCATATCCCTGAAATTGGGCAGCATGGCACCCGAGCACGCGCTTGAATCCTTCAGGTGACACATGCTGCACATCACCATGCCAAAGTTTGTGAGTCAGCTCTCCAAAAGCTTGTGCCATCTGACCTTTCTTCCCCAACGGATTTTCGGGGTTCAAGTCTTTTACGAAAGCTCCAGATAGAAAAACACGCAGAACAGGCACGCAATGAGTGAGGCATTGCAAAGCGCTGTTCATGTAGCAGGTGTTTCCCAGATTTTGAAGACCAACAAAGCCAGGCAATTGACCTGCAATGACAGATGGGATCTTGGTTTTGTAATCAATTGTGCATACGCGCCAGTTCTGGTGACGTCACGTGGGCGCATTGTCTCTCACTGCCCCTGGTGCAGCTTGTGGAGCATACCTCTACACTCGGTCACGACATTGGCACTTCTGAAGCATGACTGAGATGGCTGCGTTGAAGGCTTCCTTATTGCAACAGGGCGGATGGTGTTCCTCTCCGGCACAGCCCTGTCACCATCAACAGTACTTGAGCCGTCATGTTCAACAACGAGATTTGAATCCAAAACGGCCTTAGGCTTGACGCTACAGTGTGGCTGTGCTTGTATACGCAGGGTCATCTCATTCTGCAGAACCGATTCGGTGTGTTCCTACCTGCTAAATTGCTTTGTTGAAGACCAGCACCCATGCAAAGGATCCGACCTTGGACATTCGTCCATATCTGCACCACTCTTTAAAAACAAAAACGACTGTCTTGAAACAAAAAGGCCGCACCTGTATGCCAATTTTCGCCAAAGTGGCATCGCCAAGTGATGCAGCCACATCGCCATAATTCCGTTGATGGTCTGCGGTACAATCCATCAGGGTCCACTTCTCTATTTCATTGAGCCCGTGAGTCTTCAAAGAGAAATTCAGAAGCGCGCTATATGACAAGCTGGGAGGTGCTTTGATGCGAATTGCACCGGAATTCCCTTCTTCTTGCAAAATGAACACATTGATCAGTGCTTCAAGCTCCACAATTCCTGAGGAAGAGTCCAGCGCGCACATTCGTGGGATCGCTGGCCCACCCGAGAAATGAGTAGTGAGGAAATTCCATGCAGTAGCAGGCACACTTTCATACTCGGAGCAAGGTCTGCATAACTGTTCTGAGTAATGCCGGGCCATGCAACTGCCTAGTCATGAACAGCTGCAGATGGAGTGGAGCTCACATTTCAGGCTTCACATCATTCAGCCAGTCCCGACCGTCGCTTTCCATCGTGGTGGGCACATGAACCACTGTGTCGACACCTTGTATAGCTTCGACGATCTCACTATTGTCTACTTGGCCAGGCCATGGTGCAGGGGTGGCTCCGAGCTGCCGCTGAGATATATACGTATCGAATGCATTGAGCCACCTGCACGTTGGCAGCAAGATAAAGTTAAGCGCAGTCAAGACAGCAACTGGGGTCCAGGCGTTACCGACTCTATCTCCACCATGAGCAGCACAGCCTGTGATGCCACCTCTACACACAGGAACGAATCGGCGCCCTTACTGCTTGCATCACGGTATCATGCACAGCCACTACTGATCAGGATACTGTCTGCACGGCGGACTGAGCTGCCGCCGATTCCGCAGCAGCACGTCAGAGATCTCTTACGCCGAGGGAACGATCATCCGGTACATACTTCTGAACATCACTCAGACATGCCAGCACAATCATCTGACATAGCGATAAATAGGTCTCGAGCTCTCCGCATGAAATGGTCAACTGCCACGTTTCTGTAAATGTATGCGCGGGCCGCGAAGGATATCCCAAGCCGATCAAACAGCCCCTCGATCACACCAGAACAATATTCTACGTGCACTTGTTCGAGACGCATTGTAACCATGCAAAGCCTGTTTGTGCGAGGCTGCAGAATTGGAAGAGACGTCGCGACACACTGGAGCCGCACTTTTTGCTGACAATATACCAAACATCTCCAGATCGCTTAGGGAGATCCTTATTTATAGCTGCCCAGCCCTCTGGTATGTCCAAGGCATCTATGCCGGGCTGGTCCATGCCAAACAGGGCTACAGATGCAATCCAGCGGGCGGATGCGATGAGAGATGAAGACAGCACGCTACAATCCCATACTTTTGGCTACTAGACAGTGCCACTGCAGTTGTTTGTCAGCTGTCAGCACGCCAGGTATGGAGCCTCGCGAGCGTGGTTTCTGCCGTTTAGCCGAGCCTCCTCGTCCACTAGGATCGTCTGGTGGAGGGCCTGAGTAAAGGAGTGAACGGGCCAATAACTTTGAAAGCCAAGCCGAGCATGGCACCAACTATGAACGCAAAGGCGTTGAGTGGCCAGTGACGACCAGGGTCGCGGAGCTTATGTGGTTCGTGTGCGCACACAGACACACTCTGTGTACACGTGCTCTCACTGACATAAATGCGTATGCAAATCTACAATTAATCAAGGGTGACCACTCCCGGGTAAGAGCCCAGTCTTCTTGTGCATTGCTGTAGACTGGTGGAGCGGACAAACAGTGGATGGTGGATGCGCAATGGGAAACCAAAAAATTCTCGAGGAACAACTGGATCCCACTTATGAGCCCAATGCAGAGGGTATGTGCTATACAGACTGTCAATTATTTTCCATTGACTGCGGGTGCCCGTGCCGTGGTAACGTCCAACCATTTCGCTGCTTGAAGAGATCCAGGAATATGCGGAGTGGCTAGGAATCGATGTTGAGTCCGAGAAGGTTCGATAAAATCTGCCACAACACATCGCTGTACGGTCCCTTATTCAAGCACGGCACGAGTTTTGCAGGATCTTCTGTGGATAGCTCGTCAAGGATTGACAGCTAAGCTACCGACACAATGGAAGCCTTGGTGCGCTTGCTTCAATAATATCGAGCTGTAGATGTTATTATGAGTGGTCTAAAAGTGGTCAGCATATGCCTGCAGCCAAAACGAGGATGGCCAGCTTTATTACTTCAACTTTGATACTGGCGAGTCCGTCTGGGAGCACCCATGTGACACAGTTTCTAAGTATGTCCTCTCTATGTAATGTGTTGCTTCAGATTCAGCAGAACCTGAAACACAGAAAATGTTGTAGGCAGTTGTATAAAAAGGAAAAATCGTTCCCTATTGTGCGTCCATCACATGGCTCTGGGGGCCTTTCGCCGTCAGATATGCAATTAAGGACCAACATGCATGAACGGTATTTGTCCACCAGAATTGGTAACAGTGCTTCTGACGACAGACACATGTATACTAGTTGTGATGTCCCCCCAGAGCTGGGAGCACTTGAGTGTGTGTTCATGGTCGTGAATCCAGACCAATGCCAGAAATTGCTCAAAGCAGGCCCAGATACAGATCAGGCCAGGTGCACACTTGGCGATGCTGATATCGATGTGCGAACATACACTCAAGGTGATGAATCAGAGGTACCACAAGAGATCTTTGACGAATGCTCTCTGTTGGGAACTGAAATATCACCTGAGCACAATATTACTGGTACCTGGGCATTATGTAAGCATGCAGGAGAGTAACATAGATGGTGCACTGCTACATGTAGCGTGTACCCACACCGTTGAGGCAAGTCCATCGGACATACTTTACGACTGCGTCACGCAAAGATCTACTGATGCAGACACAAAGCTATTGGAGCAGACAGTACAAGATGCCGTCTCTCGACTCAAGGCAGAGCTTGAGGTCAAACAGAGTAAAGCCTTGCTGGAGCTGCAACAATCATTCGACAAGAAGTGCAGAGAGATGCAACTAAAATACTCTTCTGAGTTGCAGCACTTGAGAACTCAGATGGTTGCACAGCACACATGCCAGAAACAGAGCCATGCTGTCCAGGAGCCTGTGCCAACTCTCGCAGTATCTCTGCCAACCGCTCATGATGAACGACATGTACTGAAGCAGGCATGCACATCACAGATGGATTCTACTGACATCGACAGTCGTTCACAGCCTCGTGGTCGTTTGGCATTCGTTGCGGAGAACGCACTTGGATCTGATGCCGGTTTTGACATGCCTGCACAGCATGCCGAGGACGATACACAGGAGCGGTATGAATACATGATCACTACATTGCCCATCAGAGCACGGAAGCACACAGCAACCCAGTGCGTTGGTCTGTCAGTGCAGCTGTACACGAGATGACAATCGGGCCACAGTGAGCGAGCAGCTGACAAGCCATGAGGATGGAATCGCAACTCGAGACAGCATGAAAGGCCTGGCTGTGGCTGGCATACC
Source organism: Ulva prolifera (assembly GCA_023078555.1). Lineage (NCBI taxonomy): Eukaryota > Viridiplantae > Chlorophyta > Ulvophyceae > Ulvales > Ulvaceae > Ulva > Ulva prolifera. The sequence goes on along the minus strand of CM041198.1, from coordinate 10,444,197 downwards.
ATTTGCACAAATACATCGTGACAAACAGCCTGGGTACCAACAAAGTGCAGCAACACAACAGGATGGGTCAGACCTCCAAATAAGCGCAGAGATCACTACCAGACAGAGCGTTTGTGCCGTGTTGGATGCACTCGTGAAAACTGGTAAGGCGTCATCATGCCATATCATTGTACCTTGTCACGTACTCCATCTTGTCCATGTGCTGATCGTTGCTCAGCGCCCCTTTCCATTACAGTTTGTGAAACGTAGACCACAAGGTTTGTAAGGCTGCGCCGCCTCCTTTTCCGGGTGTGCCGGAAATCTCGGAAGGACCAAATGAGAATAGTCTCCGCAAACAGGCACTTGGATTTTTCAAGGAGCAAAAAAAAATGCTCAGGCGAAGGCAAGTTGCAATGCACAAGGCCCGTGAAGAATGGAATCGCAATGCAGAGATGCTTGCATGCGTGCAGGCCTCGCCGGCACGTACCGAAATGGTTTCCATGTTGAAGCAGGCACGCTTTGAGTCAGAACACCATATTTCTCAGAGCACTGAATACATGCATCACTGTTGGGAGAGACCATTTACAAACTCTACATAGGAAACGCAGGTGCACCACACCCTAGAAGCGCAAGCACAGCGCTTGAATGATGATGCAATGCAACTCGCTGTCGCAAAAGAACGGATGGGAATTACACATTGGCGTAGTGGGTCAGTCGAGTCTCACTGTGCAACAACGGGGCTGAAGCCAGTGCAACAAGATTGGGTGGATAGCAAGTACGTCTCCATGTGGAATTGCATCAGGGTGCCATCAGGATGTGAGGCCAGTCACACTGAAGGGTGCAGCGAAGGTCACCGATTTGACATCTAACCCTGCACACCAAAGTCACTCCAAGCTGAAAATTGGCATTTGGCAAACATTGCCGATCATGACCATGGCTTGTGCCATACAGGACAGCATGTTTTCGTCGAGCAATGCAGAAAAAAGAGCGGCGTACAAGTGCCTCTAATTTGGGAGATATCTCCAACCATGCAGAAGCGGAGCACGCACTCCATAGCCATGCAAAATGGCTCAGGTCATTGCGGGAGCAGATCGTCAAGGTCAGCCAGAAGTCTGAAAGCAAACGGGGCTCTTAAACCCGTGGCGGTCAGAGAAGTGGCGTTCTCATTCCTAATGGGGCCATCATACTGAAATTGTGAGTTCTGGATTTGAAGCTAGGAGGGTGATGCAACTTCTTACGCAGTGTTCCAGTCCAAAACGAAATCGAAACAAAAAGGCTGACAAGCAGTCTAAGTTATGGACACAATTTTCTGACGGTTTGGCCACAGCTCTGAGCCTGGTGTTCCATCCCAGTGGAGCTTTGGCTTGTGCTGCTGAATTGGCCCAGCTGACACCGGTTTAACCACTGCACAGTGATTCATTGCGTGACACCTGCAATGCTGATCACTACACAAGCGCTATCTAGGTAAAGCATCTACAAAAAAAACTCGCGGGGGCACGCACTCCGCATACCCCTCATGCATAACGGGATACGGCGACTCCTTTGCATTTCCAGACGTGGTCAAGGACGGCCGTTGCACACTCGGTTCGCATTTGCTTTACATCTTCTGGTCGATTTCCCTGCAACCGCGCCGAAGTGCAGATCGACACTGGAGGCTCAACCGGTAGCGAAGCATTTATCAGGTGGCATGGGGGGGATCAAAAGACACTAAATCTTGCATACATCACGTCCGAAGATGATCGGGACGATCTCATTCACCTTGCATGCGGTTATACTGGGCTTATCAAGCCACTTCAGCTCTGCGGATTCTGGCCGAGCCTTGCTGTCGGAGACTGATCATCGATACAAGAGGGGCGAGGAAGTCAAAGTGTACGCCAACAAAGTCGGGCCTTTTCACAACCCAAGGTGTGACAATGGCTGTTTTGACGCGTTCTCTTTATCGGAAGTCCAGGCGCATATCTGCACGCATCCCCCACTCCCCCCCCTCGCCCCCCCACCTTCTTCAACCCCCCACTCATCCCCCCCCCCCCCCCCCCCCCCCCCCTCCCCCCCCCCACCGCTCCCCTCCCCGTGAACCAGCCCAAACAGTTCTTTTGGTTTCACTAAGGAGACAAGTGGCTGTCAGTGATGACAGCTTATCTGGCATTACGGTATAACTCGTGCATAATGGATTGTGCAGTGAAACGTATCAGTACTACATACTTCCTTTCTGCGAACCAGAAGCCAAGGAATATAGGTCTGAGGGTCTTGGTCAAGTTCTGGCAGGAGATAGGACTGTCAACTCTTTGTATGTCCTGACTTTTGGGGAGGATAGCCCGAAAATCAACCTGTGCACAAAGAAACTGAGCCCAGAAGATGTGTCCAAGTTTCGGAATGCTGTCGCGAATGAGTATTACTTCCAGGTTCGTTGGCCATCGCAATGACACCTCTATGGAGCCTTTTTAAGACCCTCTCGATGCCAGTGATACTGCTGCAGATGTTCTTTGACGACCTGCCGATCTGGGGATTTGTGGGAAAAGTTGAAAAAATCGCATTTCGGAACAATCAGCTTCAGTACTTCCTGTTCACGCACTTCCACTTTGAAGTTCGGTACAATGGCGACCGTATTATTGGCATCAATACGTCTGCTGATCCGCAGCGCACTGTCGAGATAACAGAAGATGCTACCCTCAACGTTGAGTTCAGCTACAGTGTCAAGTGGACAGAAACCCAGACATCGGTAAGGCCAGATTCGGATCTTGTTATTAGGCCGATGTGCATACATCCACTTTCAATAACATCAGCAAAAGATACAATTTGTGCAGTTTGAGAAACGCATGGACAAGTATCGGGAACAGAGTTTTTTGCCACAGCACCTTGAAATTCACTGGTTCTCTATTATCAATTCATCAGTGCTCGTGTTACTACTTCTGGTCATTCTGGTGACAATATTCACGCGCGTGCTGAAGCATGATTTTGCAAAATTCAGTAGGGATGAGGAGCTGGGTGATGAGGCAGAGGAAACAGGAACGTGTTTGGCTTGTAGTGTTTGGCTGACGTTCATGTGCCACTTCAACCTCACTCGTCTTCAATTGCAGGCTGGAAGTACATACATGGGGATGTGTTTCGTCTGCCCCAGCGCATCAATCTCCTTTGTGCCATCATTGGGTCAGGATTTCAGATTCTGGTGCTGACACTTGCAGTCTTCGTTCTCGTGATGCTGGGAGGATATTCACCAACCAATCGCGGCGCCATCATTGCGTCCAGCATCCTGCTGTATGCTTTCACGGCTTCTATTTCAGGATATGTGTCCGGCTACTATTACAAGATGTTTGGAGGCGCACACTGGAACAGAAACGTTTTGCTGACAGCCTCTCTCTTCTCTGGTCCTATGGTAGCGACATTTGCAGTGCTGAACACAATCGCGATCGCCTACCGCAGTACACAAGCTCTGCCGTTTGGCACAATTGTGCTGATCATCTTTTTGTGGGCTGTTGTCACTTTTCCGCTGACAGTGCTGGGTGGGATCATGGCTAAGAATACCAAGGTATGACATTGCCTTTCCCTACACTTGCAATCACTGTTTTCGCACATCCGCTGAAGTATGTTGCATTGCTCACCATAAACTTGCATGCATATGTGATTGCGCAGCTCCGCAGCATTGTCCAATCTGTGCGTTGGGATTCTTAAAAGAAACGGTGTGACTCCATGACGCCATGTTGTCATTTGTGATGCAGGTCAGCTTTGACCCTCCTTGCCGTACAACCAAGTACCCTCGTGAAATTCCAGCACTACCATGGTACAGAAAAACTGTTCCACAGATGATGTTTGCTGGCTTCCTACCCTTCAGTGCCATCTACATCGAACTTTACTACATTTTTGCTAGTGTATGGGGACACAAGGACTTCACCATCTTCTCGATATTGTTTGTTGTGTTTGGCATCCTTCTGATTGTCACTGCCACAATCACTGTTGTCCTGACATACTTCCAACTGGCTGTCGAGGATCACCACTGGTGGTGGCGCTCGATGCTGTGTGGGGGAGCAACAGGTCTGCGTCCATATCCTGAGCAGATTGCATCGTTGACAGGCAATGTATGTGTTCGACCTCAACAATAGACCAATGGCACACCTGCTATCATGGGTCATTGGCGCCGTCTAACGTAATCGTAAAATCATGCAGGATTATTTGTTTTCGCGTACTGCTTCTACTACCACTTTGCAAGGTCCGGATTCACATCGTTCATGCAAGTCAGCCGATATTACGGATACATGGCAATGGTGTGCTATGCACTGTTCCTCATTCTCGCGTCAGTTGGCTTTGTATCTTCCATGGCCTTCATCCGGCTAATATACAGAAGCATCAAGAGCGACTGAAGGGATTCCACTCTGTAAATGACAGGGGCAGCCTCTGCAGGATGTGCAATCGGCGCTCCTGCAGGTTTGGTTTTTACAATTCGAGTTTGACCCCTCATAGGCCACACACCCAATCACATATCAATCGGCAATCAGGGCACAATGTGCATGGAAATCAAATTGTATCCCGGTGACCAACCCCAGTAGTGTAAGTGCACCGGGCTGTGGATTTGAGCTGTCTGGGCTCATGGTACCCGGCAGCACAGGCAATCCTGGCTTGGCTCTTCAGGCCGAGGTATCATACTTAGCCACCTGACTCACGAGCCAATATATCACGGGCATGCACACGATCAATCCCAGCTACATACTGTAGGCACACAAACGATGTTCCTTCGTAAAAGATCAATAACTTTACAAGGCTACAGCTAAAAAAAATTCAGTTTTTCACTTCAGTGCAATTCTTCGGATGCAATTTGTTTGTAAGAAATGGAGCCAAGCAGGAATAGTTCATTCTGCTATCTGTACGTTTCCCGGCTGCGATCCTGATGGCTGTACCGCCGATCTCTCTCATCATGGTGATATCGAGGCCTGTCACGACTGTCGTGCCTTTGATCGCCCACAATGCTGATACGGTCGTGTCCGTGCAAGGTCTGTGACATATGCCCATTGCGCCGACTCGCTGCATCACCTCTCTGATCGCCCCGATTGTGGTGACTGTGCTTGTGTCTACTGTGTACATGCCCTGTTCGCCGGAACTCCTTTGGATTTGATGTTGTGGATCGCTCATTCTGAGGTGTGTGTCCTGTGCAAGACTGGCCATGACCATGTCCCACACGCCCGAGAGATGCACCAGTTCCTTCACCATGCGCTCCAGACTTAAGCTTGAACCTTCCACCAGCAAGCAGGATCCCTTCACCAGGTCTGCTCGAACGCTGCGATTTAGATGCATGGTCAATGTTTACTTTTCTGTATTCCTTCCATTGATGGTACATGGACTGCGAAAAGTCCACTTTGATCCTTCTGCAATCACAAGCCGATCTGTGTATTACGCAAGCAGTCTGATGTTGAATTGTTGGCGCTGCATGCACACTACACATTGGCACTATCGGACTCACCTATCGTCAATCAGAGCATTGTTCATCTTCAGATACGCCTCTTCTGCAGCTTTTTTCTCCGTGAAACCAATGAATGCATAATTCAAGCTGTCACCCGTTTTTCTGTCCCTGATGATGTCACATGCTACGATTTCTCCAAATCGTGCAAATATTGTCTCAAGGTCTTCCTCTGTTGTGACCGGATTCAATTTACACACAAACAGAAATTCTTCAGGTGCCGTTGCCTCAGCGTGTGGTCTGTCTCCAATCATCTCCAGCAAAATTCTCCTATTTTTTGCTTTCTGAGCTTCTAAATCAGCCTCAATCTCTGCTTCAGTTCTACAAATATTTGGCACTGTGGCACTGGCATCTTCAGCTTCCCATTGAGCTGTGAAGGCTTTTCAGGCTCTTGTAAGATAAAGCGACAGGATAGACAAACTGGTCAACATAACAAGCATCTGCTGCATTGACATTCCAAGCCAAAACACACCGGTCGTCTTCTGCAGGTTTCCAGTCTTCTTCAAGCCTGTCTCCGAACTCATAAACTGCAACGGGCGACGTCTCTGGAATTAAAGCCTCAATTCCGTCAGGATCTGGGAATGGGTCATCTAGTATGACTGTTCGTCTGATGCGTATGTTCTGTAGGGGACGATCCATTTCATCGACAATAGCTCCATTCAGTTTCTTGATCACACCGTCCTCATCCTCTGCTACCTCCCCAAACAACGTGTGTTTCATGTCAAGGCTCTGCAGCAGCACCACATGTCTGATTGTCTGTCCGGTGCACTCGCAAGCAGATTCCTCTTCAAAGTTATATGCGTCGGCACGATTCCATCTACATTTTGGCAACAAGGGTTACCAGTAGAGAGCACACATCAAGATTTGGGGCGAGGGTGATGTAGAATTGCGAGGCGTTGGAGTTGGGCTTGCCTGTGGCCATTCCGATCATGCCAGCGCTAACATGCTTCAGTTCAGGCAAAAGTTCATCTTCAAAACAGCGGTGTGATGAGCCGCTCAGTAATCTGCATAGTGCATTTTTGCAGGCTTGCGTCACACGGGTCACCAAAAAATGTCATCAATCCTTGCCATCACGTACCCAGTTATAGATGAGCCACCCGAGCCGTCATTGCAAGGATCGCCACTTTGTGCTATGAAGTTCCGCGACACCTTGAAGAACAAGGAATTATGGTAGTACTTGATTCTGCATGTCGGTGCAACTGATACTGATGATGAGCCAAGACCCAGGGGGAGCAAGGATTTGAAGAGTTAAAGGTACATACTTGCACAGCTTTAGAAAGTTTTGACATGCTTGGGGACATTCGTCTGTAAACAGATCCACAACGATGTCTCCTGCCGAAGTCTCGATATAGACAGACATTGTGACACAGGCGCTGACGCTTCACAGCTTTCTACACGTCAGAGCTGCTACGGCATGTATTGACTACGCATGCTGCCACAGAAAATGCAAAAGAACCTGGGCGTTGAGCCGACTACTTGCAGTGGCGAAACGAATTCGCGCGCATTCGCATGCTGGGCGCGGGCATCAAACCCAGTAGGTTCGATATTAAGCTCGACACAATCAATTTGAGGAGCGAAGCTTGGAATCTCGTGTAGCTTTGACGGCGCTACAGGCGAACGGGCTGGTCGAAAGGGTGTCACCTTGCCTAGAAGTACTACGAAGCAGCAGCGGGCGTGTATCATACACAAAATGCGCACGTACAGTCTGAGGTGGTTCGTACATTACGGCCGCAGCTGAATGCAAGCGATGCGACGCAGCTGTACACCGATGTGGAAGCGTTCGGGCCTCGTCAGGTGCCAGATTGACTCGGTCACGCGGCAGGCGATGCACCCTTCCACAGATGCACCAGACGCAAAAAGAAACATAAGTTCTGTAATAGAGCGTCAGCAGATAACTGCATGATAGACAACCATGCAACGACGGTTAGCGTGCAGCCGGCGTGGGTTGGCTTGTTATCCGTGGGTTTCGAAACAGCAGTGCCTATCATGATCGATTACAGCACTGAATATCATGATCGATCACGAGCGCGAGTACCGTGCAATCTCCTCTCCTCTCCAGGCAATCGAAATTGTAATGTACGTGCCGCTTTTAGCTGTCACTATATCCAAATTGGAGACACACTTGCTGCTCGTTCCCCCACCAGCAAGGCAAGCAATGCGACTGAATGAAATGTAGGAGGTGCAGAGCTATTGGGTATGACGGATAAATGGAAGACATCTCTCACCACATGCAGACTTCTAACATGTTCCAAGTGATCGGCAAGGGAGGTGCACATGCTATTCTGCTCAGCGAAAACAATCAGGTAGCAACGTTACATCGTGGAAGTTCATCGCGGAGGTTCATAATATCGGAATCTTCAACACACAATTTGCACTCCATCAACAAGTCATCACCTGTTGAACCACAGCTATGTTGGTCTTCCCCTGTGGTGTTATGCCGTGGCAAATTTCACAGCCCACGTACATCGTCGACCACGTGTATAATTCAATTAACAAATAGAAATAAACAATGAATACGTGCTGCAGCTTCGCTGTTTGCAGGCAGTCGTTGTTCGCGTTGGACATTGTGCATGGCAGCAGACATGCGAGGATGAGCAAGTCAACGCGTCAGTGTGGAGCCCACAATTTTGCAGCTTTCTCAAGGCCGTTGATGTTGAGATGCCTTCGCATCAATTTGATGATTTTGTTTGGGACTTGGTGAGCACCTCGCAAGAATGTCCCGACACCTGAGATGTACATGCATGATCCTTATGTTATGCAGGGGAGGACAACAGTGAGACAAGATTTACTGGTGCAAGCAAAAGATTGGCCACTCATGAGTGGAACAGCAATCGGCACCATTCTGCCCAATTTTCAATGGCTCCCGGACAGCACCAGTACATTCAGTGTAGAGATCAAGCCAAAATGTGGATTTCTGCCGCAAAGTACTCTCATTCATCCGCAGAACAGTATCAAGCACAGAATTTGCAGGTATCAGCTACACCAACATCTTAAACATGAACAGGTGAGGACATGTTATCGTCTCACAAAAGTGATCAAGTATATAAATTCTTACATTCGAGTTCATGTTATCATCTATGTTCAGAACTGGCAGTGCTGGCGCAGGGCAAAACTACAAGGATCAGCTCTTACGTGCCCACCGACCTTTTTGGTGGGAATGATGACCTTCAGGCTGCCGCGTTATCAGCCTTGCTGGAGAATCCACAGAACAATATCAGGATCTGGATGAACGGCCAGGCAGTTGTGCTACCTCCAACGGGCCTCGGCGTCGTTCATGGACAGTCAAATCTCACATGGCCAACGTTCATGAAGGTGTTGTTGGTACGCTTTGTTCAGCGTCACCAATGTTTCACTACCCATGTGCACATTGCCACTCAGTGGCACTGTTCCTTGAATATTAACACATGGATCTGAACCATTACAGGGCATTCTACGGGCTTCATCAGTCTTGTCAGCCATTTTGGCCGCACAACGTTTAGATGAATGGGACGTTGAAGGTATTCATCCTTTGTACTGCCATGCCAAGCACCATATCCGGCATGGTGCGGTTGTCCAGGCGTTTCTATTGAGCCTTTCATGTGAAATATGCCTTGCTATGCTGGTATTTCATTACGCAATACCGGCAAGCATCCTAACCAGGACAATCTGGCATGCCCGATAAGTTGTGTGGATCATGCAGGGTCAATTTGCTGGAAGGGCCGACCTATGTGCAGCGATCTTAATACTTGTGCATGGTTACGGCGGTGGCGTCGTGATGCTGAATTTGAGTGTAAAAGTAGTGGTGAGAGAGAAGCCCACATTGCAATGCATCGCAGCTCTTGGGAGGAGGTGCTTTCAATGCTTCGGCGTTACCTAATTGCTATGGCCGCTAAGGATTGCAGTATAATGTGTGCATTTGAGGCTGAACACCTGGACAGCTCTGGCTCACAGCCACATGCACAATTTTCGCCCTGTCTATCAGGGCAGCGCCAAGATGGTGCCCAGGCGTCCACGGCCAAGGACTGCAGGGCGTGTCATCTGCAGGCAGCCTCTTTGAAGGAATTGTGCTCACCCATGCCCGCTTCAGGGAGTTTGCGTGACTTCCAGGGATCTGAAGCCGTTCACACGTGTTGCCGTGTTCTGCAAATCGCCGGGAACAATGTGAAGTACCGTGTTGCAGTCATGGATTTGGATCGAAAGCATGCATGCAGAATTCCTGTGCAAAGTGTATTGGATCGATATATCATGGAGTGTTGCCGGCGGAAGGGCATGGTGACCACGCCACAAGCTAAGTGACAGTGCGAATCCGCACCATGCACGCTGTAGCTAGCAGGGGGCGGGTGGCGTCCAGCTAATTTCGGCCGGTCAGCACGAACCTGAAAACGGACTTACGTTTGCAGGTCTTTTCTGTGCCATTTGCGTGCCACAGCGACAATACACTGCATGCTTGTCGTGTCGTCGTGCGTCGTGGCGCCTGCTGAAAGGGCAACTGACAGGCTTTTAGATGACTTCCATAAACGCTCGTGGCGTCAGTTCAAGCATTTTTATATGTACTGAATCAACTATGTTGTAAGTTCAACTTTGTGCATGTATCGGCTGTGTTGACCTGACACAGCCCGTCATCGATGCATGTGGCTTGTGATTTTCACCACATCTGTGAAGACTGGAACCTTTGTGGTACAGTACTGGTAGATAGAGAGAAAGTGGGTCTGTGTCGGCGGGGCAATCTCAGCACAGCCACCACCCTCTGAAGAAGCAACGACGATCCGAACGTAAATTACAGCGCGCAAATTGGTGGGAGAATCAGTGATAGCTGATCATTTGCAATGTCATATGCTGGCGGTGAGCAGCTTGCGCATTGTACACAGGCTGCAGGAGTGGACGCGACATTCAAGGGCGTCATCAGTGCCGAGATTTAGGGTGAAACCTGGGCAATCCGGACATGGCTACCAGCTTGCAGGCGCCTGCCCGTTGAGCGAGGAAGGAAAATGAAAGATCAGGGAATTGTCGACGTCTGTCCTGCTAATGGCGTGGATCAACGGGCTGGCCTCGATCGACACATTCCATTGGATGCTAAATCCAAAATTGATTGCCTACCGCAGCCACGTCGCAGCAATATTTTACGTACGGACTGTATGAATGTTGAAAAATCACAGACGACAGCGTGCTGCAGGACTAGAGGGGTCTTGTCCGGCAGGAATTGCAGGTTCATGTTGGATGCCTCACGAGCGGCGATCATCACTAATAGCAGCCAGGAAGGCACTCTCAGCGCTCAATCAACATTCACAGTGTCGATCAGCCCGAGCAGCAATAGCGGTATCTGTGATGAGGTACCTAAGATGGCGGACATCGGCACCTGCGAAATTGAACCCAGGAATTCTGCACAGCCAGAGCAGCAGTATTTCATCAGCGGAAGCGTCACTGGTTTGCAAAGTTCTTTGCATACATTTCCGCTGTCAGCATTACAGCACTCCAGTGACGAAGTTGTTCCCATCACTACCTGCCGTGCGCACCGAGAGCATGACGACCGGTGTGGAACTACCTCATGTTTTTCAATGCGCATGTCTATAACGTCTGCGTGGTGCAAGGATTCAAGGCGCGCTACACCACATTGCTAGTTCCTTCCACCCTTGTAGGGCCTGTCAAGCGAAGCAAGCACCAGCGATGGTGTTACAATCGAAGCTTCCAGGTTGGCCTGCCACCATTGCATTTTTCGGAGACAGAAGTGGATGCACTTTCATTCGAGGTTCACGGCCAAAAGTTAAATTTGGAGGCATTGCAAATCGCGCGATAAAAGCTGCATTCTGGAACGCGGGTTTCCAGGAAACATCTGGCTCCAACTGGAATGTGCTTTGGGGCTCGTTCATGCAGAGGACAGCAATGAGGTCATTAAGAACGCATCAGATCTGCAATCACTGGCCTGGAACTTGGGAGCTAGGCCGGAAAGACTTGTTTTACCAGTGTGCAACTCCCCACACCTGTCCGCGATCTGCATACATATGGACAGTGGTCAATAAATGCTCAATCCAGGAATGTTGCAAGAATGAGGAGGCTGCATGGCAAGATATTTGACATCATCCCACTGTTCTACATGCTCCCACTGGAATGGGCAGCATTCCAGCAGCACGCGAAACGCAGTCCTGGAACCATGTGGATCCAGAAGCCACTTGCAAGTAGTCGAGGCAGGGGTGTACGGTTGGTATTGAAGCCATCTGCCATTAATCGCAAGTGCAAGAAGGCTATTGTTCAACAATATGTGCATAAACCTCTTTGCATCGATGGCTACAAATTTGACCTTCGAATCTACCTGGCAGTGACCAGCTTTCATCCTCTTCGCGCATATGTATATCAAAATGCTATGGTCAGATTTGCTTCAGTCAAATATGATCGCAGTAAAGCAAGCATGAGCAATCGCCAGATGCACCTCACAAATCATGCAGTCAATCGAAAATTCTGCAATGGTCAAGCTCATCCAACTAAATGGGAGATCAGCGACCTGTGGGACCACTTGAAACTCCAGGGCAAAGGAGAATGCTGTGGGCTCATTTGGAGACAGGTCGAAGAGCTGTGTGCATTGGCACTACTTGCAGCTCATTCGCGAATGACATCACAGGTATTCAACAAGACATGCAGCATGCCATAATGGGCCATGCCTCATGCTGTCCTCATGTGCCTGCAAAATTTGTAGGTGATGTGTCACACGGGTGACAGGCACAGCTGCTTTGAAATTTATGGGGTCGACCTGATTTTGACGGAATCACTCAAGGCAAAGCTTCTTGAGGTCAACACTTGCCCTGCCTTATCCTGCACTAGTGACACGGACAAACGTGTCAAGTTTCCCATGTTGGCTGAGCTTCTGCATATCGTTGGAATCCAGCCTGAACCTGGGTGCAAGGCTACAGAGGTGTACAGTGAGAGCAAGCAAGTGAAAGAGAAGCGGCATGCCAAGGTAGCGCCCTAGTGAACCTGTAAGCAGGCATATGGGACACCAACATGAGGATGTGAATGTTTCAGCACATCAGTGACGTCACGACTTCAGTGGATCTGGTATCTGCAGAGTCTGGTCAGAAGCGGCGAAAAGAGCGCAGGAGGTCACGCCCGTAAGTGGCGAAGCGCTCGCCTAGATTATGTCCCCGAATCAAATTTGCCACAAGAGATCAAGCAATCCGAAGCGGAGTGGAGCCGTATGACCTTCTGGACACCATGTCTACCGCCAGTACATGGCTCAAACCAGCTAAAGCAGATCTATACGAACATGCACTGGACACACATGATGTTGATGAGATGGGTTGCATGTAGAAGCAAAACATTTCCCAACAAAATGTCTTCTGATACTCGAACCATGGGTGATAAGTCTGCTGAGCGCTCTTGATCAGGCCACACAGGTCCCCACAGTGCATGTATGGGCAATGTGACGATGCTACTAAATCGATGGTGACAAGAATGCCGCAACAACTTTCGACTGGCTAGTTCATGTCTGTTATGAATGTTTCACATGGAACTGTGAACCTGCTGCATATGCATGGTCGCTTCTCGCCTGGTGAATTTCCATCAGCTGTGAAATGCCATCGTGTTTGCCATGAAGATCATCCGTAGTTCTTTGGGGGATTGTCCTGGGCACAGTCTCGATCTATTGCTTTAAAAAGTGCTGGTTCACATGTACAGATGGGGTTTATGTGTAGCCATAGCGTTTAGATGTGATGAGGCTCTTGCATATCTGGGTTTCGCTAGACAAGACTATCAAAGCAATGTGACGAAGATGTGCAAGCACCGCAGGACTGTAGGCTAGACATTCTATCACGAGCGAGAAGCGAATATATGCACGAAACCGTTTTCCTGTGTTCAACCTGCACACATGCTCAGGTCGAAACTTCAATAACAATGCATGCATATGGGACACGGAGCGGTGTGTCATTCTCCTGTGACACAATGCTCAAGAACAAGACAACCCTTGCCTCCACGACATAAGTGCATATAATAGAGAATGCTTATATGTTGCTTGTTCATTCTGCAGCTTTGGGGACTACCGATTCACCGACGCGATGTATGGCACACAGGTGTAGCAACAGCAGCAATGACTCGAGCTGGCGCCTGAAACTTGGTCCAAGCGTTCGAATTGCAACTGCCCGTAGAGCCATACACATCTGATCTACACTTAGTGATGAAATCTCAGCAACATATTGGATAATTCATGCAAGCTCACAGATAGACGATTTAGTCCAGCTTCGCATTCCTACATCTCAGGAACGATGTCAAGACAGGCATATACTTCATATGCCGGGAGAATGCCAGATGTAGCACATGCAACCTCTTATGGATCGTATTCTGCGGGTGCATTGGCTGTTCTGCTTGATGGGCGCCCACCTGCACATGCAGGTGACACCAATTAGGCAGATCCATCACTTAACTTTGAGACAGTGTCCAGGGCACCCTGGGTCTACAAAGAATCCTTGGTCAGTGCCAACAGGCAGAGCACAGTATGCGCCTTACCTTCACCTGCTTTAATGGAGGCTTTTGCATCTACTAGAGAGTGAAGGCTTGCACTTCTCCGTACAGGTTCAAGTGTAATGATGCGAGGCTCATCTACTGACATTGCTGGCTGGCTTTTGTTGCGCTTCATGGCACTCGCTTCTTCATTCCGTCCAGTATGTTCGGATGGAAAGCTGGGCTCTTGCCGAGCATGAGCAGAATGTCGTTGCAACGTATTCAGCGCAAGTGAACCCGGAACAACGTGGCTGACGAAGTGCCGCTGCAGATCATGGTACTCGTGAGAGGTCAGCTGTGCCTCTGAAACCTCCTCAGAGTGTACTTGCTCATGCACCTGTCCAAGTCGGCCAAAGGTGGCATGTCGACAGAATGTATTGCTTGGAGCAGGCACAGCAGTTTCACTGGTATGAACAGGAAAGCACGCCCAGGAGAGCCTGCGATGCTTGAATGACAAGGCCTGAGAACGTTGTACCGTGGAAGGCATGCTATCAAGTATGTCGTCCAAAGTTCCTTCAGAGGGAAGAGATCCAGAGGCTCGGTGCAGCGACAACTCAGCAGTGAGCGTTGCTGCCCCGACCCGGTCCTCAAATGGTGAAAAACCAATCACAGGCATCATGTGCATCTCATCTGCCAGAGAACCTGCTTCTTCTGCCATCCAATCAGGAGATGGCCAAACTTTGACTGCTTTGGGACTCAGTGACAGTGGAATATCAAGCTGCAGAGACGCTGAGCATTCCCGAGAGATGCTATTGTGGGCACGGGAATTAACTAGACGTGGACCCCGACTAATCCGGCGCAGCCTTACAGGATGTGCAGACACGGTTGGCCTTGGCACCTCCAAGAACATGCTTGAGTAGCCACCATCTCGCTCCAGAGTGTGGTCTAAGAGTGCTGCGTCTACCGCAGGAGAAGGAGCAATCAGGCGCCTGCAATAGGCTACCCCTGAGTGGCACATGCACCTGCTTCTCAAAAACCCGGCACAGAGCGAAATGGTGCAAGATCACAAATGACACACATGGCAAGAAAGAAGCGGAAATTCACTCCTGACAACAGAAACCGAACCTTGCCAGGCGTGAGTACCCTTGCCTGTAGACACAAAGAGTCCGGTATCGGGTTTCCTTTCGAGGTGGAATTCTAACTTCTTTACTGCGCTGCATCAACTTGGCTCGCCATCGCTGCGATGACCAAAAAGTGGAAACCTTCTTGCCAATCAATTCGGGCTTCGAGACAACAATGTAGATGCTCCACCAAAAGTACCCCAGCACTGCGACTAAAAACGCATACACAATTGCAACAGCGGCGGAGCTCCCGCCCCCATCTCCATACGCCGTTCTTGGAAAGAAGCCACTTCCCCCACCACCTCCTCCGCCACCTTGCGAACCATCACTGCTGCGACCATCACCCCCTACATTAGAGACAACATCAAAATTACCAATACTAAGGCCAAGCGCTGACCATGAAACTGGCTTATACTGCGATTCTCCAGACTGCCAGTGACGTGCACGGGCATCATTCGCCGTATCAGCGACCCATCCCTCCTCATATGGATCCCCAGGTTCCACACCACTGATCAAGCTGTCACACTGCACAATCTGCACACAATTTATCTAAACACAGAGCGTGTTCGAAGCGTGTAATCCCCTGGAAGAACGCTGGACAAACAGTTGTGGCGTAACATCGATCGTGACAGACAAGTCATACATGGACAGGCTCAGTGCTGCACCTGGTGCGCAGGTCGGGTGACCCCATCATCAAGAACTTCGTAAGTGATATCAAGGATAGCTTCTTCTACAGGCTGCTCCCCCCTGCCTTTTTGAAGGCTGTCTAAGACCTGGACAGTGGCATTGTGCACAGAAGCATCGACTGTGGGCCTGCCCGACTGCCTGACATCAATGGCGTGTTCTTCCTGAGACGAGTCGGCCCCCCTTTGGAGATTCTGCTCCCTAGCTATGCTGACATTGGATCGTGGCATGTGTTTTGCAGGTGACTCGCTGTGTAGACCATCAGTCTGCGAACGAACAGGCTCGTCTCCCATCGCACCACACTTTGACGAGCACTTCTGGAAACGAAAGCCACTTTCAAATCCCACATCAGCTCTACGTGCGCATGGCTGACTCCATAGACACGGCGCGCGATGGCTGCTCTTGACGCGCATCCGCTGTGCATCTAAATTGAACACCTTGTGGGGTAGCAAGGCACAGTGTTCACTGACGTCCCTGCACTACGAGAGAATATGCACTACATCTAGCGCCTATCAAGCGCCCTGTAAAAATGCTCCCACATCGAGTTGACAGACAACAAGATGCGCAGATATGAATACTGTCAGATCGACCAGACTGGATATAGACACCTCGTACGTCTCTCGGCTTTCTATTAAGCGGGATTTTATATGAACATGCCAAGCAAGGCTTCCGCAGAGCAGTTTACTTCGACACGCTACAAGCAATAGCAGGACTGAACCTCGGAACGCACCTTGCAACGCGCTTCTGTGAAATGCTGACCTGATTGGGGAGACAGAGCCTGCTCAATGCCATGAACGCCCCAAGATTATGGGCTTACTGCCTGGTGCAGCCTCGGACAGACCCCCGAACACAAACTCACAGCTGCCTATCGATCATGCAGAGATCGAGTCTAGCGAATTCTATCCATCAGCGTCATTTTAACGTGTATTTGCATCAATATGTTTGGACTGACGGATCTTCCGAAAAGTCGATGCCTGAATGTCAGCCGCAGCAGATCACGCACTTGTACAGTGCGGATTACATCTATTGCGGCGATCTGCAGCGTTCGTGAAAATCAATACAACGGTGAGGGGGCCGAGCGCTCAATGCATGCTGTGCTACGCAAGCGCATGCACCTCGTTATATTTCATCGTCGGGACACGATCGGGTTTAATCAGGTCGCATGGTTTGGAGCGCCAGACGTGTGGCACATGTCCAACTGTTTCAAAGTGCAGTTTTCGTCCCAATAGCACCCGAAGAATAACACCCGAGCGCTGCCGAGACTACATGAAGTCGACGCCAGATGATGTCGACGGACGATTGACAGCGTGCCTGCTCAAGAGCGGCTGCATATAGCTGGGACTGGCTAGTCGCGGTCGAAGCAGTGTTGTGTGGGCTCAGCCAGGGCTGTGCTGAGGCTGGAGATCCTTGCTCACTGGGTCATGGTAAATGTGATCTGCGCCTGTGTAGCCATGCGTAGAAGCATGGCAAGAATCGACCGGGGTGAGGGAGAAGTAACAGTGGAGCGGACTCTTGGAGGAAGGCGACATCTCGAGCGTTGCGAATGCCATGGCTTGCTGTTGGAAAATGCAAGTTTCATGAACTCGGGCCATTGCATGGGAAACGCCAGAAAGCACAACATAGCGTCCCGATCGAACACACTCGATCCAAACATTGATCAAACATACTACAAATAAAAGCTCAGGGCAGGCAATGTGCAGGAGTCCATTGTAGGTTCCCATGTCCTGTGACTGCATCGCAGGTACCTGAGCTCGACTGAAGCTTGATGGGGTTGGCATGACCTGGACTCTTAACAGGGCCTTTCGATCCCGGGGCATTCCCCCCAGGCATGCGACAAGCACATCTGTGGTGCTGAATGTAATGTGTAGCTGTTACAGTTTACCTCGAGTGATGTTCTGCTCGAGAGCCTCTCAGTTTGCACACAGGCTCCAAATGGCATTCTACGTGTGGTCCCCCGAAAAATCGTGTGCTGAACTATTTCATGTGAGCCAAGCTGCTATGCATTCAGTCTCACAAATCAAATGCATCCATCAGCACATTTTTTGCGAAACTGCGCTCCAGTTGTCGACAATGCTCTCGTAGAGTGCATGGCGTGGCAGCTTGGCGAGTGCTGTCGCGTGACGCATGCTGCATGCGAGATGTCAAAACCCCGAGTTGGCTGAAAACCGGTGTCCCGGGGCACAGGCAGAATCGAAAAACGAGCAGAGGTAGCACGGTGGTAGAGTGGCATTGTTGATAGCATTATGTAGTGCCCGGCAGCTCGGAGCCGGAGTTACTGGGCTGCGCGGGCTCATACGATGGCGTGGGCTCATACGATGGCCTTTAGCTAAGCTGCCACGGTTACCATCGATATACCACACTTGGCCGCGGTAGGTAAATGCGGCAAGCACAACGCAACAGATCGCCGCTGCACCGCTCCTACGCCCATGCATGTGATATTAATGTTACAACGACTTCTGCCCTGACATGACTTGTACTAAGTGTTATAAACTAGAACCTATTATGTATGCATTAGGAGGTTAGTAGGGCCTATATCTGGAGCCGCCAGGTCGTACGAAAGGTCACTGCACATATCAGGGAGTATACTGCATTGGATGCAAGACAGTGCAGGAACCTATGGAAGATGTAAGAGAAAGGTTACTTCAGACTTGGACGCATATCAGACTTGGACGCATACGACTATATGCGACCATTCGTGCATGTCTACCGTGGCCCAATGACAATGGCCCGGGGCGAGCCTCTCACGGAGCGCCCCAAGTATGCTCATGCATACTATCCTAACATAACACGGGATGGGCCCTTGGCCACCATACCCATGCGCAGACTTGCGCGTCATGCATTGCAGGTGTACCTAGACACTGATTTATGACACTCCCCTAGAAGGTCTTCTGATCTTGAATCAGATGCAGCTTCTCTCGAACGTCCTTCAATGCAGGTCTAGGCAAAACCTTAGTGCAGACATCAGCTAACTGGTCTTTGGTCCCTACCCACTGCACTTGGATCTCATCCGCCTCTACAAATTATCGGACCCGTAGGTGCCGCACTCGAATATGTTTGGACCTATCACTAGAGATTGGATTGTTTGCAAGGATAGTCGCACATTTATTATCTCCCCAAAGCACCTTTTTCCTGGGCGAAGATGCAAGTCTAGCAACAATTGCTTGGCCCACATCAACTTGTTTGCTGCACTACTCATTGCTATCAATTCTGCCTCAGTCGTATCACCAGTTGTGATTGCCTGTCTCTTTGACCTCCAGAACACAGTATTGCCATACACCCGTAGGAGTAGGCCACTTATGCTCTTCAAACTCTTGTCATTTGCAAAATCAGCATCAGTGTATCCCTCAAGCAAACAGCTCTACTCAGACGAGCCCTTAAACACCATACAAAGTCCCTTCGTGGACTGCAGGTATCTTAGCACATGCTGCACCGCTGACCAATGCTCCTTTAAGCTACACCCCATATGCTTGGCCAAAGCATTACAGGCATAAGAAATATCAGGTCGCGTAACTACAGCCAGGTACTGGATTTCCCCTACAACACTCATGAACTGAGCGTGCTCTGCCTGAGTGGCAACCTCAAGGTTAGGGTAGTCCTTCGCACTCCTCAACTGTTGCCGTGGCACCAGTGGAGTCGGACTGGGTTTGCAATCTGCCATGCTAAACTTTTCTTGTAGGTTCACAATCTTCTGCTCTGGGACAATGTGATCGTTCTCTTTTTCCTGTCACGCTTGATAGAGGCGCCTAGTGCCCAAGACAAATCGCCTCAGTCCCTTCCGGTGAACACTTTGAGAATTCGGTCTATCAACTCCTTCAGGCCCATGGACCGTCCGAAGATAAACAAATCATCAACGCATAGGAAAATGAAACATCTACCAGTTTTCCTAACATACAGTGCAGGGTCTGAGCGTGAGCGAACGAAGCCCATCTCACCCAGTAGACGTGCAAGCGCCTTGTGCCATTCACGTGCTGCTTGCTTCAAGCCATACAGGGTCTTAAGCACTTTCCACACTCGACTGGTGCCATCGTTCATAAGCTGAGGTTGTTCTTCATAAACGGTCTCATTCGTGACCCCGTTGAGAAAGGCACACTGGATGTCCACGTGTTTCATCTCTGAATCCTCCACTGCAGCTATTGACAGAACAACACGAAGAGTGGCATAGCTCCCTACTGGAGCCCACGTCTCAAAGAAATCTACACCGTCCTCCTGGGTAAACCCTCTAGCAACATACCGCGCCTTGTAACGCTGGATCTCTCCCGTAGGTCCCCTCTTAATCTTCATGACCCACTTACCAAAGATGGCCTTAGCCCCTATTGGCAAATCTGCCAATTCATAGGTGCCATGCTCACTCAAAGAGTTCACCTCTTCCTCCAAAGCTACCATCCACTTCTCCCTATCAGGCCCAGCCAACGCTGCCTTCTAGGGTGGATTGTATGGATCAGCAGGTTTCTTCTTCATGACGCCAGCAACCCGGCGGGATGGATGTCGCCGGCCTGACTGACCACCGCCATTTTCCACATGCTCAGCTACCTCTGCATCAAGCAACGCACTGTCAGCCGTAGCCGCCATGCTTGAACTGCCCGCAACCTTTGGTGCTACTGTCTGCTCACTCACATCACTGTGCTCATCATCACAAGCTACAACATCTATCGCAGCAACATCTGCATGTGGAATCAAGCGCCTGCGTACAAGCGGTTTCCATTTTTGTCTAACTGGACCAGATTGCGCTTCATGCCCATGGGCATCAGCAGCAGCGTCATCATGCAAACTAATCTCCTTAGCAGGATGCATGGACTCTCCATCGACAGGAGAGCTGGGCGGACTTACCTCTCCCCTAGGTGTCAGAAAGTCACTCATCTGTAGGTCAGACGCGCAGTCTCAGGTCAAGTCAGGTAGCCGGCATTCCATACCTGCTGCGCACAGAGGTAGTAGCGAGGAATGCGGGGAAGAATCAGGATACAGCTAGTACCGTGAAACAGTGATAATAATGGTTACAGATCTCAGTGTGCACATGCTTATATGCACACTGAACACTCAAGGTTACGGCGGGAAACCCTCGCACGATCTCTCTCAATACATCGAGACAATCCTAGCTGGCGGCTTACCCCTACACTGGATCCGCGGATCGTCCGTGCATGGGTGCACCTGTCACCACGCAGCTGCCCGCAGGCTCATGCATTGTGACACCAGGGACAAATCCGCCTCCTGAACTAAACATGAGTTTCTCCCCTGGACCCAAGCGGCTAGCCATAATTTGGCCAAACCCGGGCATGTCAAGGGAGGGTCCCCCAACATCAGTTGCGTCACCTCGCGGCGGGTCAGCTGCTCCCGCCGCGGCAGTTGGCGGCGGATGTTGTTCCTTAACGCCGTCCATGACGCTCACCTCATCAGTCTATGGGGCATCTGGCCTCGGAGCTCCGGCGGGGCTGCCAGATTCCCGAGCCCTCCCCTGCTGGGCACAGCTCTTGGTGACGGGCCTCATGTCGATCTGAGCGCCACTCAAGTCCCGGAAGTTGTGGACGTTGGAATAGTTGAGAGTGTCCCTACTGACATACATCTCCCCCGATGGAGGAGGACAGCGCACTTCTGTCTGCCCCAACACTTAGGTGCGCACGACATCATGCACTCCTTCCACCACCTCAAGTGTGGACATCCTAGTTCTCCCCTGCAACTCTACCGGAACATCCGGCTCACCGACTCTGGCGCGATGCTACGACCTACTTGCAATTCCTCACGCAAGTCACGCAGCTCTAGCGTGTCCTCCATATGCTGCGCGGGCGCCAACTGGATGAAATCACTGTCATGTAATTCACCAAGTTGTCTACCTATGGCGAACCCATCGAAATCAAAAGTAGCAGCGCCATGCACGCGCATGTGCTCTTTGCGGGACTCAATCAAATCCAGATCGGGAAACGGAGGGGCACCAGCCATCACACACTTCTCCAGATCGGGACCAAACGTCAACTCCTCTTCCGGGCCCATAGGCACCAGAGGCACATTTCCCCGCGTCACAGTAGCTAGCGTACGCAAGTGATCACGCAACATGGCGGCAATGTATGCCATTTGCCGCACCTCCAGCACTCTGCCACCCCCGGGGCAACGCTAGAAGACTCTTTTCATGTGGGGCCCTTGCCTTGGCCCCATCCACAGTACAAGTTCACCCCTGGGGTCTCACCTACGCAACTTATCAGAATCAAGGTAGACGTAGACCGGCAGCCCCCATGGGTGCATCTGCGCAATCATGAGCTTGACACGCTCAGAGTCATATGTCTCTTTGTAGAACAACATATACGGGATGACATCTGCAAGATCATTGTCTATCCATTCTTTCCGCAGCATTTCGTTTTCTTTTGCCTGATCTATCTGCTGCTTAACTCGTTCTATAGTTTCCTTGCTAGGTTCGACAGCCGAAATGTCGGCAGTGGTCTTATGGACCCCCCCAGACTGCACTGTATTGATGTCCCTACACGTCGTGAAACTATATCAACCTAAATTGGTCAAAAAGCGCTCAAGCTTGTCCGCAACATGTTCCCTCTTCAGGCGGTTCATGACAGCGGAATTAGGAACCAGATTCGCTGCAGCGGTCCCACACAACATCCCCTCAAGCCATGCAAGAGTGTTATGTTGGTTGGACACATGAGCGCTCTCAGTCTATCAGAAGTGGCACCACATTCACGCTCAGCTATGCCATTGCCCTGATGATTGCCTGGTGCACAGTCTTCCCACACGATGTGCTTGTCACGAAGATCGGCCTGGAAGACATGGCCCAGAAATTCTCCGCCCCTGTCACCACGCAGGAATCATACACGTCCTGGAACAGGCGGCTGGCCTTTCTTGATGACAACTTGCCCAGGAACAACTGTAGAATTGCAGTGTTGTATGATCTCTACAAGCAATTCTGGGACTCTAGACTTGGCATCCATAGGGATAGTGGATCTAAAACGGGAAAATTAATCAACTACAATCAGCGCATACTGTGCTTTCCCAACTCCCATAGGAGTAATGGAACCTAGAACATCTTCATGCAAGCACGCCCCCGGATACGTCGCACAGGAGTGCGTGGCTGTCTCACCGTGCTGGCTTCTAGACCAGGTACTATTTCTAGCAATCATACAGCTGTGGCATTTGTCTATCTCATCACTCACCTTTGCTGGATCAATACGCAAGCCCTGGTACATCTTGGCCTTAGCCATCAGACGCAGGTTTGTAGCTCCTGTGAGGAAACTAACAAGTGATAAGAATGTAGTATTCAATTTTGCTTGTCCACGCACATTAGGAGACCCAACTAAAGCAGCTATACGATTGTACGAGACCTCGTCATCCTCTAGCTTCGCAACCGAATTG
Source organism: Ulva prolifera (assembly GCA_023078555.1). Taxonomy (NCBI): domain Eukaryota; kingdom Viridiplantae; phylum Chlorophyta; class Ulvophyceae; order Ulvales; family Ulvaceae; genus Ulva; species Ulva prolifera. The sequence continues at coordinate 10,421,220 of CM041198.1, read as the reverse complement.
GAAGCAAGCCAAACAGTGGGATTACTGACTCGCGAGCCCTATAGGATTGGCTTGCCCACATCCGTAGTCACAACAAACACTGGCCGATTCTGGTGGTCATGCGATTGAGTAATCCGACCCTCCTTGTGGCCCATGGCCTGGTCAGGAAACCCAGGTATGAAAACAAGATCACCTCCTTCCGTCGCCACACGCGTTTGCAAGGTGATGCCGACATTCTTCAACAAATGTGTAGACAAAATGTTGAAAGGACAATGTGGCACATACAAGTAATTCGGGATCTCAATGGTCAGATCTTTCATCTCCCCATCCATTGTGACATAGGACCCCAGACGGAAACATATAGTTCCCTCCCTTAGAACTGGAATATACTCATCCCCTATTGGGTGAATGCGCTCTACAGATGCAGAATGCATTGACAAGAACAGCTTGGGGTTCCTAATGACATGGACATCAGATCCGTTGTCCACCAAGAAGTTCAGGCTTTCGCCTAGGTGCGCAACATGTGTCATAGAGAAGTCGTCGCTAGGAAATCGCACGACAGCAACAGAGTTGCCACTGCCCCGTCCTCGTCCGCGTCCTCTGCCGGCGCCTCGTCCCTGGCGGCTGGCGTTGTTGGCAGCCTGTTTGTGAAGATACTTCCTGACTTCCGGATGCAGATCCGGGCAGTCCTTCTGGAGGTGTCCAGTCTTCTTGCATACGTGGCAGGTGCGCGTCTCGCCATTGGCGATCGCGGCAACAGCTGCCGGTTGTCCCCGGTTCCCATTGCCCCCTCTGTAGCCATGGCCTTGGCCGTGGCCTCGGCCTGCTATGCCACCAACATGTGCGCGCCCACAGGCTTCTAAAGCCTGGGCATGGGTGGTAATGGCAGCTATCCGATTCGGGAAATCTTTTGCGCCCTACTCACTACGCAATGATATATACTCTCGGCCGAGAGGCTCGAACAACTTGTTGCTCACCTGATATGGAGCAGGCGCAGCACCGAGAGCAGTAAGCTGGTTCACCAGGGACATGATGAGGGTACAATAATCCTCAACTTGTTTTGCCCTGGCACCTCTGATCATGGCACGAGAGAACGTATCCCAGAGACTCCTAACCTCAGCCTCTATGCCAGGCATATACTTAGCTCACAGGCAGCCCAAATATCACACAGCGTAGCATGAACCCGGACATAAGTTCTATGCAGGCAGCTGAAAACAGACTACAACCAACACTTCTCATGGACACTTGTCTCATGTCCAGTGGGGAAAACAGTGAGCGAATGGTACAAGCCATGGCCTTTCAACCATAGCTCGACACGGAAGTCAAAGGTTGAGAACCTCTCGCCCCTTGAAAAATCTCAAGACGGGGTCTTGCCTTTGTCTATTGTGGGTTCACGAACAGACACAACTCTCATTGCATCTACAATAGCAGGAGCATCGAGTACAGTACCAGGCGGATGGAGATCAGCGACAGGGTCAGCATTGCCTTGAGCCATAGCTCGCAGCGCAGCAGCCTAAGCCTCAGCATCGATCGCGCCTGTTCCGCTCGCTGTAAAGCATCACGGAGAGAGTTTGCTTCAACCTGGGCGCATTGCCATAGCATTGGCAGCCTTAGGCTGAGAGGCAGCTCGGGCAGCAGCAGCATGCCCTCGGGTGCCGGCTGCAGGGCCTTGTGAGCTAGCCCCAGCTCCTGCAGCCCTGCCTGTGGCTTGAGCAGCTGCAGCCATGGCTGAGCGCTCAGCCTCGAGTCTTTGTACATCAGCCATAGCTTCAGTATCAAAGTTCTCGTCTGATTCAGGATTAGACATCTACCTGCAGCGAAACAAATCTGCTTTCGCTAAGGGTCAAGTCGATCAAACCCGTAGGCTTTGACGACGCACAATCCTAAACCGTCGTCATTCAGTTCACAATCAAACATGTGACAACCTGTGACATAATGACGGTTGATCTGGTCATTGATTACGCACTGATGACAGTGCGGTTGCCCGTAGCCGCGCGCAATCATATGACAACCACCACATCGCGCAAGTAATGCAGCGACACTACACATCACCGATACCATGTTGTAAAACGAGAACCTATTATGTGTGCATTAGGAGGTTAGTAGTGCCTATTCTTGGAGAGCCGCCAGGTCGTACGAAAGGTCACTACACAGATCAGGGAGTATACTGCACTGGATGCAAGACAGTGCAGGAACCTATGGAAGATGTAAGATGTAAGAGAAAGGTTACTTCAGACTTGGACGCATACGACTCTATGCGACCATTCGTGCATGTCTACCGTGGCCCAATGACAATGGCTCGGGGCGAGCCGCTCACGGAGCGCCCCAAGTATGCTCATGCATGCTATCCAAACATAACACAGGCTGGACCCTTGGCCACCATACCCATGCGCAGACTTGCACGTCATGCATTGCATGTGTACCTAGACACTGATTTATGACAGCATGGGCCTATTTGAATGCAAAGTATAGGCCTAGCACGGAAGCAGAGATCCACAGATTGTGGAGTCGCTTCAATTCATTATCACAGAAAATCTGAGATGTTGGGTCTTAGTGTGGTGATGTCATGAGTGTGTACACTCAACTTGAGGCACTAGGTGCCGATGTGGGCCAGCGATGGCTTCGATTGAAATTGTTACAAGTGGGGGAGGTGTTCAACGTCGTGCGCGGTGAAGTTTTCCACTCTTCGCCACACGTAATCATTGCACGATTAACTGAGTATGCTGACTTGCTCAAGCAACAGCGGTTGCAGGCTAGGTCTGGTGCGCCTACGGGCAAACCAGGCCATGGCTGGCGCAAGCATCCTCATGGCGATAATCCCGGAGTCGCCGCTCTCGCGGTAGGCCAGTCTCCTCGCAAGGAGATCAGGACCTGCTTCTTCCGCAAGAAGAAAGGATATTTACGTGCGAATTGCCCCCAGCGCAAACAGGCTGTTGTCACAATGCATGAGCCTGCGGGCAGCAGTGTGGTGACAGGTGCACCCATGCACGGACGATCCGCGGATCCAGTGTAGGGGTAAGCCGTCAGCCGAGATTGTCTCGATGTAGCGAGAGAGATCCTGCGAGGGTTTCCCGCCGTAACCTTGAGTGTTCAGTGTGCATATAAGCATGTGCACACTGAGATCTGTAACCATTATCTTCACTGTTTCACGGTTCTAGCTGTATCCTGATCTTCCCCAAGCATTCCTCGGTTCTACCTCTGTGCGCAGCAGGTATGGAATGCTGGCTGCCTCACTTGACTTAAGACTGCGCGTCTGACCTGCAGATAGAGAGCGTTTCTGACAGCTGTGGCAAAGGATGTTTGTGCTGTAGAAATGCCTGAAGAGTATCCAACGCCTGATGCGTCATTGCCTTGGACTTTCATTGTAGACAGTGGGTCCGACATGCATGTAGTGGGCAATCGCGAAATGGTCATTGAATACGGTCCGTGTCAGAGAACTGCCAATCCTGCGGGATTTGGCGAGCTCCCCATCATGGGCAGGGGAACCATTCAGGTGAATCTGGGCACTTATGTGGATAAGCATGGGAATAAGCATCCTCTAGATGTGGAAGTCCCTGGTGTTGACTATGCTCCTGAGTGTCCATACAACATACTGTGTACAATGGGTCTTCGGCATGAGCAAATGTACTTAGACAAGCGTAGGAGTGTGTTGTGTGTCCTTGGTCTTGGTGATATGGCTGTTGGTATTGATGATGCGTCCAAATACCTGGAGTCAGATCAAGACGGATACCGAGTCTTTGCGTTTAAAATGAGTGTAGATACAAACATTGTTCTGGTTGGTCACCCGGTGAATAGGGGTGAATAGGGGTGATCAGGTCTAACCAGAGCAGCCCAACCTCTGTTGTGGAGGTCCAGCAGACGTGGTGTCATGTGGCTGCTGCGTCAAGTGACATCCAGCGCCCCAATGCCGGGGGAGCTGTTGTCCCACATGACGCCTACCTGCTGGAACCTGCTTTCTTAGCGCATCTGTCTTTTCATCAGACCACGTGGGTTTTGAAGCGTATGCAGGCAAACGCTGATTTTTATGGTGATTTGCATCTGAAAGTTGATCCCGAGCCGATGGGAAATCGTTGTCATGGAGGGGCAAAGCGCATGCGGGCAAATACTCTGCCAATAATCGTGAGCTCATAGGCCAGGCAAAGTTCCCTGGTGAGCAGCTGCATGCCGATTTAGCTGGTCCCATCCACCCTGTAGGAATCGGTGGTGTGAAGTATGTTGTATTTGTGATGTGTGCCTTTACCCGTTATACTTTCGTGGTTGGTCTGCGCAAAAAGAGTGAGGCTGCGGCCATGATCTCTTACATCATTGAGCGCATTCGGGTGAATGTGGTGAAGCCAGGTGAACCGGGTGTGCGCATCCTTCACACCGACAAAGGAGGCGAGTTCATGATCGAAGCCTTGTTGCTCTACCTCCAGCGTCATGGCATCACTCACCTCACCACCCCCACAGCCGATCATCGCTGTAACGGCATGATCGAGCGGAGGATCGGTACTGCCTTTGAGGCACTCCGAGCTGCGTTGCTTGCGAGCGGCCTTCCTCTTTTCCTGTGGATACAATGCCTCGCCAGTGTTGTCCACGGTCACAATCTCACGCCGTGCTCGGCGCTGTACCATGGTAAAGTGGCGAGAATGATGAGTTCCCCGAAAGCTCAGCGTGCTGCCAGTACATCTGAGAATGTCCAGTAGGCTGAAAGGGCAAACAAGCGCATGAAAATGGCCCAACGCGATAAGTTGAAGGTTGAGGACAAACGTAAGTGGCAGTTGCTTGCCATGACGGAATTATATGAGTTTTTTTTAGGTCTTGTGGCAGGGATATCATTCCCTATATGTCTTTTTCCGTGGAGGTGTTCCAGGCCTGCTGGGCCAGCAGCGTCTGTGGGGGGTTGAGGTGTATGCATACCCTAGGAATGACAAGCTGCGGAAACTCTCCGCGCGGGGTATGGTTGCATACTCGGTTGGTGCTGGGCTGGGCCCCAACATGCAGCGTGTGTACGCTCAGGATGTTCTTGCGGGTAGGGGTATGGTGGTGCGCCAGGTCATGTGCACCACGGATCAGATGATCCGTTACGTACGAAAGTACGATGCATCCGATGTGGTGGACAAGAGGGAGCCTACGGAGTTTGCGAACTCCTACACGGTTGCTTTCGAGAGGGATGATGAGGGTGTCCACGTGATTGACATTCATGTCCCTGTCATTTGTGCAGGTCAGACGCGCAGTCCTCATGCAGGTCAGGTCAGAACAGCCAGCATCGCATACCTGTTGCGCACACCCGTAGAACCGAGAGATGGTAGGAGGAGAGTGCTAATACCGTGAAACAATAAAGAGAAAGGTTACAGATCACAGTGTGCACATCCATATATGCACACCTACAAATCAAGATTACGGCGGGAGATCCACGCCAGGATCTCCCTCGCTACGCCGGGACAATCCCGCTGGCGGCTTACCCCTGCACTGGATCCGCGGATCGTTCGTGCATGGGCGCACCTGCCACCACACTGCTCCCCGCACGCATGCATTGTGTCAGTCCCCCCATTCACGGATGATGCCACGCATGACGGGGGAGTGTTGCGCCGTCTGCGTGACCAGCTGCACACCCCCCCGGGTCACGGTAGGGTGCATGTCATGGATGTGACTTTCAAACGGGACGCACTGCCTGACATCAAGGTGTACTCCCCACGGTTCGGGGGTGGTTCCTCTGCGGAGATAATCCGGCGTGACCCAGCTCGGGACATCCCGGAGGTGCCTAGGCACAACATGCATCGCACGCGTGCAATTGCCCGTGCTGATGCGCACCCGGACATCGCAATTCCCCTTCGGGTTGTTGGTCAAGTGCATCAATCTGAGGCCAGACTATCCCGCACCGTGGAGTACGTGGTGACTCGCAACGCAGAGTTGCACGATCCTAAGATGGAAGCTGCCTTCATCGGTCCCCTCACGTCCAGCTCATCAGGATCCGGCATGGACGAGGATGATGATGACGACGACGAACCAGGCATCTATGATGACGACAATGTAGAACAAATGGGCTACACCGTCAGCGATGATGAAGCGGCTGCGGCCTATCAGAATCGTGAGGCTCCGCGGGACCGCTCTGGGAGTAATTCTGCCGCGGCCTCAGCATTCAACGCGGGAGCAGTAGCTAAGCCCCTACGAGGGGCTGAGGGGCTGAGGCCCTCCATGGAGGATGAGCCTGATGGCAGAAACGCTATCATTTGTGCAGGTCAGACGCGCAGTCCTCATACACGTCAGGTCAGAACAGCCAGCATCTCAAACCTTCTGCGCACAGAAGTAAAACCCTGGAACACTGTTGGAGAGAATACTGGTAATACCGTGAAACAGTGAAGAGCAAGGTTACATCTCTTAGCGTGCACATCCATATATGCACACTGAATAGTCAAGATTACGGCGGGAGATCCTCGTTGTCACAATGCATGCGCCTGCGGGCAGCAGCGTGGTGACAGGTGCACCCATGCACGATCGGTCCGCGGATCAGGTGTAGGGGTAAGCCGCCAGTAGGATTGTCCCGGAGTAGTGAGGGAGATACCTATTACCTATTACCTATTACCACACTGCTGCCCGCGGGCACATGCATTGTGTCACCTGATGAAATAGATATGGAATCCGGATCCGAATTAGCGGGGAGAGATCTAGGCTGCCCGCTCTGCCGCAATCGGGGTTGATTTGCCTGATGAGGTGAGAGCCATTCCAGCTACTCTACCTCGCATCAAGGTCAATCGTCTTGTGCGTAGGCGCCTTGTTCCACTGGCTGTTAATGTAGCTGCTGTACATGAGCCTGCGGGCTCTGAACTTGCTGGTAGTGAAACAGTTGTTGCCAGTACCGAATCAAGTAGGACACATCAGCCGCGGTTGACTGTGGAGTGTCCAGTGCAGGCCTGACGCATCAGCATGTGGAGTCTGGCGAGCAGCAGAATGCTCAGCGTCGTGGGTCTCGCAGAGCAGATGCCGCCAGGAAGCAGAAGCCCTCCGACCCAGACATGCCTTCTTTGAAGAAAGTACTCGCGGGTGTCGACAGGGATGCATGGCTGCGTGCCATGCAGGAGGAGGTAGATGCATTGGGTGAGCACAGATTCTTCGGGTTGTGCTATCTGCCTGCGGGCAAACGGGCTCTCGGGCAAATGGGTGCTTAAGATTAAGGCGGGACAGCTCATGTATGGAGGTTGCATAACACCTTGTATGGCCTGAAGCAAGCCACTCGCGAGTGGCATAAAACTTTTTATAAAGGTCTTAGCCGAGATGGGATTTGTGTACGCACTGAGTGATGCGGGATTGTATGTTTGAACATCTGGTCGCTGCTTTATTTTTGTGTGGGTTGATGGCTTGTTCATTTTCGGTAGCTCTGCGGGGCTGCAGGATTTGGTCGATATCATTCTCACGAAGTTCGAAGGCAGAGACCTGGGTGAACTTGCATGTGCACTTGGCACAGAAATCATGCGTGATCGCAAGGCCAAAACAATCATCATGACGCAGCGAAACAAAATCCAGACCCTGCTTGAAAAGTACAGTATGTCTAACTGTCGCAAAGCTCCCACTCCCTTAGTGCCGCGGTAACAACTAAGGAGTGTGAAAGAGCATCCTGACCCGGAGAAGCCAATGCTGTTGAGCATTCCAGGTTCATGATTGATGTTGGAAGCATCCAATACATTGCAGGTGTGACACAATCGGAGCAATGTGGCACATGCCCTGGCCCGACACATGTCTAGTAACCTAAAGAAACACTGGTCTGCCGTGCAACATGTTCTGAGATACCTGCAGTCCACAAAGAACTTAGGAATAAATTTATAGGCTCTGAGGGACATGGGTGTTTGCCAGAAGTTTTCTCAGATGCAGACTTTGCGAATTTTGCGGATCTGAAAAGTGTGCCTGGTATGATTGTTGAAGAAGCAGAATATAGTGGCTGGGGATACATTAGAGGCTGAACTCATTGCGATGAGCAAAAACAGCCAACGAGCTCATGTGGATGAAGCAGTTGCTTCTCGATGTGAAGTTGGTCCCACATAACCCGAATGTGTGGGGTGACAATAAGAGTGCCAATATTTTGGCTGTGATGTTGTGTCCACCGACAGATCCAAGCACATTCGTGTGCGGCACTTGCGAGTGCGGGAATATGTCCAGATGGTTGAACTTCAGGTAGAATGGGTTGGCACCAGTGTTCGAATTTTCAACTGACCGTCATTATGAATTGTCGGAGGGCTAGCCGACAGACGTTGGCAGATAGTTTTTTTTTGTGTTGGGCGTAGCCGACGAAGCCACCTTGGTACGTGATTATGTGTCGTTGGTGATCACGGAGTTTTACACATTTGCCACTGTCACTACTTCTGGCTCGGACCCAAATAACGACCGCGCACAGGTGCCATTTCATGCCATGCATCCAGAGCTTCATCATAAGGAAAGGTTGCATGCGTGAATAGGTTCTGCACCTTCGCACGAACACACGTCTCTAGATTGCGATCCAGTCGATGCCGCCACTTCCCAAGCACGAACGTTGCAGCGGAGAACACACGCTCATCTTCGACACCGCCACCTACAACAACGACCAGAACTTCGGCAAGCTTTGCAAACTCTCCGATCCGAGTCTCTGCGTGTTCGGAGTGATCATGCCTCAAGTTGTACATTGTGGTAATATTCAAAAGCACAGTTTTGTCTCTCTGTTGTTCATATTCACCGATGATCGTCTTCAATGTTCGCTCAGCAAGTAGATCTGCTACTGCACACAACACTAAGTTGTAGAGTACACAGTGCCTTGGCAGTCCAGCCTCAACAATAACAAGCGTCATACCAGCTGCAGCTATCATCAATTTACCTTCATATTTGGAAACATATATTGCATGTCTGCATGCCGAGTTCCTCTTTCCATGCCAGAGTGTCGCTTGACTGTGTCCTCATTGTCCACAAGCACAACCTGTTTTCTAGAAATGCATGTACAAGCTATACATCTGACGTATGCCTTTCTTGAGTCAGCTCCATCGGGTGGTTCCACTCGTTCCAAGTATCGCCTGTAGTTTGCAATGTCGTCACGGCGTCGTCTGGCAGCTTGTTTCTTCCCATATTCGCCAACGTCCTCGACATTCTCCTGATCCGAATCATCATTGCCATCAGTAACTTCTTCAGTTTGCGGTTGGCTGGCTGCTTCTTGCTTCTTGCGTATGTGCGCTTGGCGAGTCGACGACGGGTCCACCGGCCTGCCAAGCTTTTGGCGAGTCTCCAAGTGGACGACCTTGTTTGCGACACCAAAGAAACTAGAAATTGAATTGCAAAGAGGTCTCTTCGTACACTGGCTGCGCCCCGAGGACGGACCAGCTTGCAGCGAGCTAGACGGGCTGAAGGCGTCGTGCTCCATACTGACGCACACACACGCAATGCAGCCTTGCTCAGGTTACAACTTTTACCCGCCACTCGTGTCAAAACATTTATATGTGTGGCGCATTGTAGCCGCTCATAGTCTCGAATCAATTTATTTATTAGGCGGTGGCTAGCCGCACAAACAGGTCAAAATCTTTATATTTGGCCGACCAAATTTCGGATTACTTATTTTTGAGCGGCCTCTAAACGACAGCTTCCCTAATATTCGAACACTGGTTGGCACTGTTGATCAGGTAGCAGATTTGTTTACTCAAGTGCTGCCCTTACCTGCTTTGCAAGAAGTTCGTAATAAACTTCAGCTAGCGGAGACGTAGCAGGGTTTATGGGGGAGTGTCACAATACATGCGCCTGCAGGCAGGATTGTGGTGACAGGTGCACCCATGCATGATCGATCTGCGGATCCAGTGTAGGGGTAAGTTGTCAGCGGGATTGTCCCGGAGTAGTGAGGGAGATCCTACGAGTATCTCCCGTCGTAATCTTGATTGTTCAGTGTGCATATATGGATGTGCACACCAAGACGTGTAACCTTTCTCTCTACTGTTTCACGGTGCTAGCATATCTTTAGCATTCATCAATTCTGTTATAAGCAAGGACCTATGCGCAGCATTCATCAAGCTAGCTAGTGGGCTGCAGAGCCGTTACCTGTGGAGCACTCAGGTCGTACGTCGGCAATGCACAGATCAGGGGATGTACTGTAATGCAGTGAGGCAATACAGGAACCACGTAAGACTGTAAGAGAATGGTTACAGTAGACTTGGAGGCACATGACTATATGCCACCGATCTGTCAAGTCTACAGCGGTCATAATCACAGTGACCGCACACAATCCTAACATGGATTGTGCTGGATTATGCTCATGCATATGATCATGCATATGTCCTAACATAACAGGAGTTGGGCCCGTGGCCACCACACTCATGTGCGTACTTGCACGTCATGCATTGTGTCCCAGGATGGACCTCATTTATGACACTCCCCTAGAGACTAATCTGGACTGGCATCAGATGAAGTCTCTTCCGAACATCCTTCAATGCAGGACCTGGTAACACCTTCGTGAAGACATCAGCAAGCTGGTCTTTGGTCCCTACCCATTGCACTTGAATCTCGTCTGCCTCTACAAATTCACGGACCCTTAGGTGCCGCACTCGAATGTGTTTAGACCTATCACTAGAGATTGGGTTGTTGGCTAGGGTATTCGCACTTTTATTGTCTCCCCAAAGCACAGGTTTTTCTGGACGAAGTTGCAGGTCTAACAACAACTGTTTAGCCCACATCAACTCGTTTGCTGCACTACTCATAGCGATCAGCTCAGCCTCAGTTGTATCACCAGCAGTGATAGGCTGTCGCTTCGACCTCCAAAATACTGTGTTGCCATAGACCCTTAGGACTAGGCCACTCACACTTTTTAGGCCTTTGTCATTCGCGAAATCAGCATCCAAATAGCCTTCCAGCAAACAGCTCTTTGATGAGCCCTCAAACACTAGATCTAGTTCCTTCGTGGACTGCAGGTATCTCAGTATATGTTGCACCGCTGGCCAATGCTCCTTTAAACTACACCCCATATGTTTGGCCAAAACATTGCAGGCATAAGAAATATCAGGCCGCGTAACTACAGCAATATATTGGATGCCTCCTACAGCACTCATGAATCTAGCGTGCTCAGCCTGGTCTGCTACCTCAAGTTCGGGATGATCCTTGGCACTCCTCAACTGTTGCCTTGGCACCAGCGGAGTCGGACTAGGTCTGCAATCTGCCATGCTGAATTTCTCTAGCAGGTTCACTACTTTCTGCTGCTGAGATAGAGAGATGATCTTCTGCTTCCTATCCCTGGTGATTGAGGCACCTAGTGCCCACGACAAGTCACCAAGGTCTCTACCTTCAAATGCTTTGAGAATCTGATCGATCAACTCCTTCAGGCCCGTAGACCGTCCAAAGATAAACAGATCATCGACCCACAGAAATATGAAGTACCTACCAGTTTTTCTAACATACAGTGGTGGGTCTGAATGTGATCTCACAAAACCCATTTCACCTAGCAAACGTGCAAGGGCCTTGTGCCATTCACGTGCAGCCTGCTTCAATCCATACAAAGTCTTAAGCAATTTCCACACACGATTTGTACCGTCATTCAGGATAGGAGGCTGTTCAACGTAGACAGTCTCATTCATTACCCCATTCAGAAAGGCACACTGGATATCGACATGCTTCATTTCTAAGTCCTCTACTGCAGCGATCGAAAGCAATGCACGCAAAGTAGCATAGCTCCCTACTGGAGCCCACGTTTCAAAGAAATCAATTCCCTCTTCCTGGGTAAAACCCCTAGCTACATACCGCGCCTTGTAACGCTGGATCTCCCCTGTGGGTCCCCTCTTTATCTTATAGACCCACTTACCAGAAATGGCCTTGGCCCCTACTGGCAGCTCAACGAGCTCATAAGTTCTATGCTCGCTCAACGAAGTCACCTCCTCCTTCATAGCACCATGCCACTTCTCGGCATCTTCTCCAGCTAAGGCCCGTTTCCAAGGCGGGCTATCAGGATCAAAAGGCTTCCTCTTCTTAATGGCTGCAACCCGACGGGATGAACTTCGCTGGGCTGACTTACCGCCATCAAGCTCCCCATGCTTGGTCACCTCTGCACCAGCCACCGCACTGTCAGCCGTAGCCAACATGCCTGATGTTTCGGCTACCTTTGGTGCTACTGTCTGCTCACTCACTGTGCTATGCTCTATATCAACACTAGCTTCTATGACAGCAACATCTGCATGTGGAATCAAGCGCTTGCGTACAAGCGGGTTCCATTTGTGTCTAACTGGGGCCGACTGCGCTTCCTGCCCTTGGGCATCAGCAGCAGTGTCATGCAAATCAAAACTAACTTCTTTAGCAGGATGCATAGACTCCCCAGCGACAGGTGAGTTTGGGGCCGGACTTACCTCTCCCCTAGAGATAAATCCACCCAGATGCTCGCGCATGTAGTCCATCCCATGCTCCAAGCTGCGAGCCGTAGCCCGATCGCCTGAAGCCCTGGGGATGGGTCCCCCAATATCCCCCATGGCCCCTCGCGGCGGGCCAGCTGATCCCGCCGCGGCAGAGCTGGGTTGATGTTGTATCTCCATGTCGCGGACACTCACCTCATCTACTGTGCCAGAGTCGCCGGCGAGAGATCTCCCCGGAGATGTGAAGCTCTTCGCCCTCTGGCTGTTGTGTGCGACCGATGGCGACATGTCGATGTTGGAGTGCTCAAGCTCCCGAAAGCGGTCGACGTTGGAGTGATTGTTGACGCGCTCGATGTTCTCACCTGGCTGAAGGTGCAAATCAGCAGCACGTTGGCGCAGCTCCTGACTACGCACTACCACATCGACGTTCTCCACTACCTGTGGAGTTGTCTGTCTAGTCTTCCGCTGTAGCTCCCCTGAACCGAGGTCATCCCCCAGCTCCGGAACTACATGCTCAAACTCCGCGGCCAGGCCATCGTCGATGTACTCCGAATCATGCAGGTCAACAAGATTCTTGCCTATGGCCATCCCGTCAAAATCATACTCAGCAGCTCCGTGCACTTGCATGTACTGCTTGCGAGCAGCAACCGCATCGACATCTGACAACGGGGGCGCGTACACCTTTTCCGCCATCTTGGGCTGGAATTCTAGTTTCTCAACGTCACTCCTAGTCGCTTTCGGCATGAGCCCTATCTCCACGCTATCGAATTTCTTGATGTACTCACGCAACATCGCAGCGCTATACACCATCTGCCGCACTTCAATCACTTTGCCGCCCCCCGGTACGGATTGGTAAACCCTGTTCATGTGTGGGCCTTGACCCGGACCTACCCACACAGCGTTTGCTCCCCTAGCGTCTAGTCTGCGTAGATGCTGACCATTCTGATAGAAATACACTGGCAAACCCCATGGACGCATCTGCTCTACAAGCAGTTTGAATCGTTCAAGATTCAATGATCTCCCATAGAAGACCATATACGGGACCACAAGTCGGAAATTAGTGTTTTCCCAGAGTCTATTGCACCGCTCACTTTCGCCACGCTTTGCCTGTGCCGTGATCTCTTCTTCTGTCATAAGCTTATCACCTTTAGCTGGAGCAGGCTTGTTACTCACACCTTTCGATTTCACTGCGAGCACTCTACTTCTATTAGCTCTGCTAAGATTTTCAATCGCATTGGACAAATTCTTCTGTATGAACTTTTTCTTTTCACGAGTCATCAAAGCAGTGCTAGGCACAAGATTAGTGCAATGGTTGACACACATCGCCCCCTCAGGCCATAGCCGGCGGGGTAGATCGGTGGGGAGAATTGCAGCACGCATTTTGTCAGAGGTGACACCACACGTACGCTCTGCTATACCATTTCCCTCATGATGTCCAGGAGCACATGTTTCCCACGATATCCCGTTCTCTGAGAAATAATCTTGGATATTGTGACCCTCAAACTCTCCGCCACGATCTCCGTGCACACCCATAACTCTAGGTATGATCTTTATGCCCTCATCATCAACGAACTCATGCGGAAGAACACTAGTCCGTATGTGCTCAATGATTTCAACTAGCAGCTGTGGCACTCTAGACTTCGCATCCATTGGACAAGCAAAACTGTAACGTGAATGCTCATCGACGACTATGAGAATGTACCGTGCTTTTCCTACCCCTACAGGCAAGATGGGACCCATAACATCAACATGCAGCCATGCACCAGACCATTGGGCCTCATCATGTTCTACATTTGTGCCATGCTGATTACTAGAGCCGGAATCATGGGAGGCTAGGCGACAACCGTGGCAGCGACCTAGATTCTCCTTCACCACATCAGATTTTATTCCTAGACCCTTATACACCTCAGCTTTGGACATCATTTGCAGAATGGATGTGCCCGTTTGCAGACTCAAATGTGTCAGAAATGTCGTGTTCAGCTTGGCAGCACCCGGAACATGTTGTGCCTTGCCAGTCAATGCAGCTATTCTGCAGAGATCGGCCTCGTCACTCTCGAGCTTTGCCACGGCATTGCTCGAGGACCATGCACTAGGACTATTGACTTGCTCACCCCTTAGGATGGGCTTGCCCTTATCCGTCTCAATGAAAAGAACAGGACGATTCTTCGCGTCTGTGGACTGGTTAATCCTGCCCTCCTTGTGGCCTAGGGCCTGGTCAGAGAAACCTGGGATGATGACTATATCACCTCCCTCCGTGACAGCACGCGTTTGCAGGAAAATATTCTCATGCTTCAACTCCTCCGTAGACAAGATGTTGAAGGGGCATGCAGGGACATACAGACAGCTCGGGATCTCTAGGACTAATTACTTCACATCACCACCCGTAGTCACATACGAACCTACTTTGAAACAAATTGTTCCTTCGCCCACGACAGGAATGTCCTCGTCACCGACAGGCTGGATGCACGGGATTCTCGATTTCCGCATGCAGACGAATAGCTCAGGATTACGGATCACATGAGCTTGATATCCACTGTCTATGAGAAAATTGCACAGCTCGCCCAGGCGGGCAACATCAACCATGCTGAATCCGTCACCTGGAAACTCCAGTGCAGCGACGGATGGGCCTCTGCCCCGTCCGCGTCCACGTCCGCGTCCTCGTCCGCGGCCGGTGTTGTTGCCGCGAGGCTGAGCTGCCTGTTCAGAGAGGAACTTTCTGACCTCCGGATGGATATCCGGGCAGTCCTTCTGGAGATGGCATGTCTTCTTGCACACGTAGCATGTGCGGGTCTCATTGGCAGCGACTGTCACAATGCATGAGCCTGCGGGCAGCAGCGTGGTGACAGGTGCACCCATGCACGGACGATCCGCGGATCCAGTGTAGGGGTAAGCCGCCAGCTAGGATTGTCTCGATGTAGTGAGAGAGATCGTGCGAGGGTTTCCCGCCGTAACCTTGAGTGTTCTGTGTGCATATAAGCATGTGCACACTGAGATCTGTAACCAATCTCTTTACTGTTTCCCGGTACTAGCACTTCCCTTCAGCATCTCTCGGTTCTACCTCTGTGCGCAGCAGGTATGAGATGCTGGCTGTCCTGACCTGACCTGAACGAGGACTGCGCGTCCGCCCTGCACAAATGGTAGCATTTCTGACAGCGACGGCAGCAACTGCAGGGCGCTGTGGCTGTTGTGGGTTCCTACCTCTAGGGCCATGATCACGCCCTGCCCCTTGGGGAGGTCCACAGGCATCTAATGCCCGTGCGTGATTCGTGATGGCAGCTATCTGAGTGAGGAAATCACAACCTCCTTGCTCACTACGCAATGATACAAATTCCTGACCGAGAGGCTCGAACAGCTTGTTGCTAACCTGGTACTGAGCAGGTTGAGCACCCAAAGCAGTCAGCTGATTGACTAAGGACATAATGTATGTGCAGTATTCTTCTACCTGCGTGGCTCTATGTCCTTTGAGTACAGCACGGGAGAACCTATCCCATAGGGATCCGATCTCTGCCTCTATGCTAGGCATATACTTGGCACGCAGTGCACTCCATACATCCTTAAGGGAGACAAACACACGGACATATTCTAAGTCCTGTGCTGGCAGTGCAAAGCATACAACTGCCATTACCTTGTCATGAGTTGCAGTCTCAGGACCAGTAGGCAATTCTGTCAGAAGGTGATGAAGGCCATGGCCTTTGAGCCAGAGCTCAACACGAAACTCAAACGTTGAGAATCGTTCACCTTTACTAAAATCCCACTGTGGGGACTTCCCTTTGTCAATCGCGGGCTCACGGAAGTTCATAGATCTCATTGCGTCAACTATGGCATTAGCATCAACTAAGTTCGCATTCAGATGACTATTACCTGAGTCATCAGCTTCAGCCTGGGCCGTAGCACGCAGAGCTTCCGCCTCAGCCTCGGCAGCTTCACGAGCCTGTTCCGCGCGCGCTAGAGCAGCACGAACATTGCTTGCTTCAACCCGAGCTTGCTCCGCCGTAGCGTTAGCAGCTTCGAGCTGAGAGGCAGCTTGTGCAGCTTGTGCACGTCTAGTACCAGCGGCTGGCCCATCAGCACGGCTAGTAGTGGGTACGCCACCAGGTGCATCGCCCGAAGCGTGCAAGAGAGCAGCTTGCCTCTCAGCTTCGGCCGTAGCCTCAGCTTCAAGAGCAGCTTCCTCTTCTGGTGATGACATGGTCTACCTGCAGCGAGCGATCTCTTCTCTCGCGCGGGCAGCTTCGTCGGCCGGCCCGTGGACCGTCACGACTAATCTAATGTAAACCGCAGCCACACAGCTCGCAATCAAACATGCGAATTACTACTGTTGACTATCATGCGGTTAATCTGGTCATATGACTACGCACTAAAGCAGCGCAGATGCCCTTGGGCATGCGCGGTCATATGACACACCACTATTACGCACAACGAATGCAATCGCGCAAACGTTCATCGATACCATGTTATAAGCAAGGACCTATGCGCAGCATTCATCAAGCTAGCTAGTGGGCTGCAGAGCCGTTACCTGTGGAGCACTCAGGTCGTACGTCGGCAATGCACAGATCAAGGGATGTACTGTAATGCAGTGAGGCAATACAAGAACCACGTAAGACTGTAAGAGAATGGTTACAGTAGACTTGGAGGCACATGACTATATGCCACCGATCTGTCAAGTCTACAGCGGTCATAATCACAGTGACCGCACACAATCCTAACATGGATTGTGCTGGATTATGCTCATGCATATGATCATGCATATGTCCCAACATAACAGGAGTTGGGCCCGTGGCCACCACACTCATGTGCGTACTTGCACGTCATGCATTGTGTCCCAGGATGGACCTCATTTATGACAAATTCTACCTCTTTGCGCAGCAGGTATGGAGCGCTAGCTGCCCTGACATGACCTGTACTAAGACTGCGTGTCTGACTTGACAAGACAGTGTTCTGACAGCTGCATGGAGACACATACATAGACTGGCTGGCATGGTCATTACCGCTGCACCCTTGGTGTGCGCAAGCGCCGTCCAGCAGTATGCATGCGCCGCATGCATGGCATGTCACATACTGTGCCGGCACTTCGCAGTGCCAAAAGGCTGTGGGATAATGTGGCATGATACATGGGATTGGTATGTGAGGTTATACATGCTGAGGAATGTTGGTGGGACTTTTTGGACATGTGGAATTATGCACATATAGTTGTATGCATGCAACTCATGTGCACAATTGTGATGTGGTACTGGCTGGCACACTTGAGGTATTCTTTGGTATACTTTTGGGTGTCACATGTTGGCCGGACACTAGCCTGAGATACATACACATGTATCCACAATTGGTGCCTGCATATCTGGAATATTTGTGCTTCTGAGCAGACAGACTTTGTCAGAAAGTCACTCATCTGCAGGTCAGACACGCAGTCTCAGGTCAAGTCAGGCAACCAGCATTCCATACCTGCTGCGCACAGAGGTAGAACCGAGGAATGCGGGGAAGAATCAGGATACAGCTAGTACCGTGAAACAGTGATAAGAATGGTTACAGATCTTAGTGTGCACATGCTTATATGCACACTAAACACTCAAGGTTACGGCGGGAAAACCCTCGCGGGACCTCTCTCACTACATCGAGACAATCTCGGCTGGCGGCTTACCCCTGCACTGGATCCGCGGATCGTCCGTGCATGGGTGCACCTGTCACCACACTGCTGCCCGCAGGCTCATGCATTGTGCCAGACTTGGCCATTACAACAACCGCCTGGTCCCGTGGGGCGAGGGCATTGGAGGTGCGGAGCGGAAGCGCTGGAGCCGGTGAAGCGCACTGTGCGCGCTTTACACGTTTTAGTCAGGCACATCTGCAGTCATGAGTGGTGGGCCCGTTTTGCTGTCATGTGACGTGTGATGTATCTATACGACTGTTCGCCGTGATGAAGCATCTGTTGCACCAGGGCGTTGCTGCTTAGTTGCTGCAAAGCTTATCTGTTGCACTTGGCACAGTGACGATTTCCAGATCGGGTCCATAGCCATGTTAGAACCAGAGTTTTGAGAGGTGGCGTCGCTGCTGTACGCATCACTGCCGCCGCTCCAGCAAATGCACGTATCTTGGTGTGCACTATGGGATCCATCGCCAATGTTGGAGCTGACACTTCGGGTAGCCACGGCGGTCAAGCCCTGCACTTCGGTGCATGGCCACTTGAACACACCCAACAATGCGCATGTGCGGTAGATGTTTGGAGGTGTACAATGATTAAGCCTGAAAATCGGCACATCGATCGGTACTTATTCTCGGTACATCGGAATATGTGGAACATGTTCCGGAACATCATACATTTTAGGCACATGCAAATCAGAAACATGAAGCTACCAGCCGGCAAAGTTTGAATCAAAGCATTTGGTATTTTGCTAATAATATGCAACAAGTGTAGGCATATTGTGACAAGGTTTCAGTTGTGTTGGACTAGAGGGGGCTATTGTAGCGGGGGTACACGTTTTTCCAATCTCTGAAAACGGAGCTCAATGACATGTTGTGGTCATGCAATTGACACAATGTGATGAGAAATCGGATCAGCACAAGATAGATATCATTGAAAAGTACAGAACAAGTGATTCCATAATTACAAAACAACACAATTAAATGATTTGTATGCAAGCAACTATGTGCTTGTATAGCCACCTCAATATGTGCAGCCCACTGTGCTATCGCGCGCACAGCAATACTCCCACACAACACCGAATTGAGTGAATATATCGTAGAGTCGAGCTCAGGCAGTGAAGGTGGTCATATGTGCGCTTTTCGTTGGTCAAACGACTGGTGTTTGATCAGGATGGTTGTGAGTCTCAGACCCTTGCGACACTGACACCTTGCACAAAGCATGCCCGTCTTGCCCAGCCGTAGCCACACTGTCCAGAATTAAAGCAGCCCAGTCCACTACTGTAAAATAAAGTGTGGCACGGCTCTTGGCCTCAAGGGAGCTTGGCGAGGACATTATAGCTATGTGAGCAACGATGCTTTCATGCTGCTAATCGTGCGTGTCTTTGGATAAATCAACATTGATGCTATATTTGGTGACTTGTTCTCTGATGTGCCTAGCTAGAGTTGTCAAGATGCAGCGTTGCACAGGGACACACACCTCGCATGTGTGCAGCACTCAATTTTGCAGCACCATTGCGTACCGTACATGAATCTGGACATTTGATAGTTGAAGTTGATGTGACTCGAGGCCTCGGTAGCGTTGTTATGTTCATATCAGCGCTCACAGACTAAAAAGCGCAACGCGCACACTGCAACATGAGCACTGCGTGCGCTGCAAACGAATTTTGGAATGGCCGCAACCTTATAAAACTGAAGAATATTCCGAACATCGAAACATTGTCACTCCAATATGTACCGGACAACGGTACATCACGGGACACCCAAATGTTCCTTATGTACCGCACTTTGCCAATGTGCCGGTATTTTACCGCGTACTTTTGTACATGTACCTGTACCGGTACATGTCAGCCTTAACAATGATGCTAAATCTGCCACAGCACCTCCGTGTCAACCACAGCCAACTCATGACAATTATCGGCCACAGCGCCCCCAGCATGGCATGTTGAGCCCAGGACACCCAGCGCTATGCACACATCGCATCACACACTCTTGCACAAGCATACACAACAGTGTGAGAAGTACTAGAATCTCATTTGCAACTTGGTCACGCAAAAAAAACACACACAGGACGACTGGTGCACCATGGTGTGGTATACAGCACGGAGCAGGCAGCGCGCACCTGGAAGTCAGTCGATGCGCACGCCACCGAGACCTGCAAACGCATTACTGCTTATGTACATGGAGTCACGCAGGGATTCCGCAACCTACATGCACGCAGAGCACACGCTTAGGGATAACAATGTCAAACACCCAGTGCACATGTCAACCTATCGATCGGATGCACGAGAGCACCAGTGAGACAGCGGGTGGCTTGAAGTATCTAGAAGTGTGAAAGTATGTGACGCGAGCGGAGCTTACTGTGCAGATGTATGACATTGCTATGCTCGCCTTTGTTCACGAAGTCACTCTTTTGAGCCCAGTAGGACCACAGATTGCGGTGCATGCCCTGCTCAAACAACGCTGTCAATTTTTTTTGGCTGGGCAGTGGACCGTGGTGCTCCTGCTGACCGTGGGTAGGATCAATGGCTAAACAATGACAGGACCAATTCACTCGACTCTGGTCAGCATAGCTTGCGCTGTGCTAGACCATCCTGCTTTGTATGCAGCACCTGCCTGGTCATGCCCCGGTGCGCAAATGCACGAAGCAACCAAGCATGCAGGCGCAGCACTGATTCGATATGCATTCGGTTGCCAAAGAAAAGCTAGCTCTCCTGACGATGAAATGTTCCGATTTTCTGCTGCTGTGCCGGTGCTCGTAAATTGAGCATCGTCTACAGTCCACGGTAGCAAGGGTGGCCTGAGAAAGTGACACGGACATTTCTCAGGTGACGCAATGCACCAATCGAATGAATTGAATCCTTTGATGAGCTGGTATTTACTGACATTTCTCTGAGATATGGTCGTGGTTGTATGGAAACCCACTGTCGGGTCTGCAATTCATTTTTCAATGTAATTCTTCTCAGTATTATGACAGTGCGCTTTCTGTAACATTATCTCGGGTTACGGTATGTGTGCGTGCAGACATGGTTGTGCAATGCATGCGTTCGTTCGCCTTTTGGTCGCCATTGGCTTGTGATGTCTGTGTCACATCTTTGGTCCGGTTGTGCAGGGGCGCGCTCAGTCACCGTCAACATGCATGTATGTGCCATATCGACAAACGTGCATCGGTGTACAAAAGCTTCAAGTGGCGCGGTTCGCCCCGAGGCTATGCGGGGCCAAAGAGTGCCCTAAACTTCATGCATGTGGCCTGTGAAGGAATTGTTCTCCGCCTGCGCCCATCTGCGCTCATATCGGCACAAGCATGAACGGTACGGGAAGTCGAGGTATCGAGGTTTTGCGCCTCAGCTGAGCTTAGGTCCAGTCACCTCTGCAGTCCGCAGAGGCATGGTCGGCCTTCGATTGATGTATATTTACACGATCTTGCAGCCCGATGTAATTGACATACATTGGAATCATCTCAAGGTGCAAACCTACAGTATCGAAGTCCGCCATCGTCGACTTCAATGCCACTCCCGGCAGAGGTATCTTCGCAAGACCGATCCACACTAGAGACGCTTGCAAAGGTATATAGACTCTCAGCTATGGTTCATGTATTTTTCACGCTGATATTTTTGCCACTGTCGACAGAGCATCTAGAAACTCTGATGAGCCTGCTCGTGCGCTGGTCTACGTCACGGCTCTCTCAACAGCATGTTCGAAAGCCCAGCTGACCTACTTTGACCGCTGACTGTGGTAGCTACAGGCTTTTATGTCACATCTCTGGGCCTTGTGCTGTTTATGCTTCGATTGCCCGTGCAGTTCTGGCTCTGCTAAATTGAGCTGACTTCAGCTCGTCGCCTGAAACTGGATCCGGCATTGACGACACATGTCTCCAACGAATCGTCCAACTCACGGCTCTTTTCACGGACAGCCAGCGAGATGGGGGACTGCGGTATCAGTATCGTATGTGCGTGGAATTCGCGCTTTACCCAGGTGCGCATCACAAGCCCACGTGGACATCCGCTTATCTCGTGGACCTCACATGCATGCACCTCCGCTGCAGAAGTGTGCGAACATTTGCACACGTTGTAACTCGCATTGGCAAGGCACTGGTGGCCTGTTGTCTATGCCAAAAGGTGTATTTCCGGTTCCGTTCATGCTCTGCTGGGATGTGATGTGCAAGTCATCTCGACACAAGCTCTAGTCTGCGCACTACTATAGCAGCCGGCAGTACTGGCGGCACTGCACTTACATACGTAATCTCGGCTGCCCGCGACCTGCACGATCAAACAGTGCCGCTCATAGTGGATTCGCTATGTTGCTGAAGCACAGAGCTCAAAGAAATTGGCTGCTCGTTTATAATCTGGGACCGCGTGTTTATCGGTTTGTACTTTGAATGAATGTGTATTTTAGCCAGAAGGCTGGCATGATCGAATCAGGCACAGCTTTGGCGGCCTGCGTGCATCAGGACATTTAGCAGGCCCAACTGGCTTAACCAGCTCCGAAGCACACTATCGCTTCGAGGATGACGAGGCGATTGTGCATGAAGCGCAATTGCCGTGTCCAGGCATCGTCTAGCCCACTGTCCTGGGCGAAGGCTAGCAGAAACAGGCGAACGGCTTGTGCCCAAGTCACACAAGCCAGCTCCTGGCTCAGAAGGATCGCACTTTGGCACGCTTGGGCCAAGCAGTCACAAATTGGCAGTTGCTGCACTTGATGCGGAGCCCTCACCCTTCTTCGAGGCAATGATTCGTTGCTTTTTGCTTGGGGTCTCATTCGGAGGACTCTTTGAGTCTCTTACAGTTCTATCTCAGGTACATGATTCCCCTTGGAGCACAACATGCTTGGGTTTTCCATCGTTCCGGTGCCGCCACGGGTATACCAGTATGCCTGCTGTTCTTGGTATGCTCTATAATGTTTTAGCAGGCATCAACATATGTGGATATTCTATGGGTTACAAGGCCAACAATCGTCCATGTTGACCATGGTTTTGTTGTCTCAGATGGCCGATTTGTCCAGCCACACCGCAAACGTGTGGAGGACACTGGCAGACTCTTCTCCCCAGTTTGTCGCTGACCATGTGTTGGCGGTCGGTCTTTGGCTTCTGTTTTACGCTGCAGAGTGTTCCGGACATGGCACAGTCGCCCAAGGTGGGAATGGCTCCCTGCTGGTGAAGATGGCATTGCTGCCCAAAATACTTGTGCCTCTTGAATTCAAGGGTGTAGCACAAGCCTGGCATCAATCTCCATACTTTACGAAACGTGCGGGTACTTCTCAGAACTATTGAGTCATCTACCTGACGGAAGTTGACTTGTCCTGCTTGCTTGCAGTGCGATTGTCCTGCCTGCAGGAACTCATGTGTATTGTTCTTCAGCCACACTGGACTCGTCACCGAAGCCTTACGCCGGAACAGCGAGCCCCACTGCTCCTGTACAGCCTGGACATGATCATACACAGGAGAGGAGGCAAGTCATGGATTCACCGTTTATTGCGCCCAGACATCGCGAAGGTCTAAAGCCAGGGCAGTGGGATCCTGCTCAGAACCCGTACGCACAGGCAGAAGTTGCTCGAAGAGGCCTGCTTGAAAACATGCACTACTGCCTTGGTCCTGTCCCTGAAGGTGGCGCCAAAGTCAACACGATGTACGATGCTGCAGCAATGGGAACTCGACTGGCGTACTGGATAGGTTTGCATTTTGCCATGCCTGAATGCATTGTTGCAGTTTGTCACATGCGCTGATATGGGTTATGTGACACACGTGTGCTCAATGTGTGGCTCTTCCTATTTGATAAGAAAACCGTAACAGATGCCCGTCAGTGCATTTACAGATGAAACAGGAGAAGCACACATGCTGTCAAGCACCTGTACACATCGAGGTGCACAGCTGTCAAAAGGCTGGGTGGAAACAGTGAATGGGGAATCTTGTGTCAGATGCCCATACCATGCCTGGGCTTACAGTGGAGATGGAAAAGTACAAGACATTCCTGTCCAGGCTGACGGTCGCTTCCCCAAGCGAGCACTTCAGCAGTCGTATCAGTTGAAAATACAGGGAAACCTGCTTTGGATGTTGTGGGGACCAGCACAAATGCGCTCTGATGAGCAACCACCAGTTCCTGGGCTGTGCCACAAAGAAGTATGTTACACAACCACTGAGAGCGGGGTTTTAACGAGTGCATATGGCTTTCCTCTCGCATATTGCGAGTTGTGCCTGAACAGCGCTGGCTGCAGTCACTTCAACATGTATACTGTAGGGGACAACGGCGGCATCGACCATCACCAAGCTGTGTGAAGTTCCACACCACGCCATCTTTCAAGTCATGGCGTCAGAGGCTGCATTCATCCTGTTCAGCAGAGTGTTTTTGGACGTGCCTGATGTACATCTGTCTGCAATGGGCTCAGTGGAGCATCCAGATGACTTTTCAAGAACACAGAACTATTTGATGATACCCAAGGCGCAAGGATTGTGTCCACTGACGCCGCAAGGCTCGGCTATACCTACCCTTCTATTGAATGTGAAGGCACAATTGCCATCGAGCGTGGTTATGTCATTTGATCTTGACCTTGGGCGTATGATAATTCTCGAAGCGCATGTACATCCTGAGACCTACGGCACTTCCAGACTGACTCTGGTGGCGTACAGAAACTTCGCTAAATGGCCAGGTGCAAGCTTAATGGTCAGGTACAGTCATCCGTGCTTCATGACCAACAGCGCCTTGACGCTTGCACATGCCAGACACTATTATTTTAGTCAACCCTCAGGAAAAAAATTGCAGGGAAGCGCTGATGGTTTTTTCAGAAGCCGTTCAAGGCATAGCTGAAGGAATTTCGTCTTCCGACCACCTCAAAGGGATAGCCACACCATGCACAAGCGAACCATTGCTAAATACCTTCTACAAGCTCAGGGCTAGTGACAAGTACATGCAACATCTGCTTCCTGCTGAGATTGCTTTAGTACAGCAACGCAGTGACATGTAGGTGTCTGGGGAGGTATTGCTGGCGAGGTCATACGGGTCTGCACCCCACTGGCCAGGCATCTCTTGCTGAAGTTTGTTAGCCATATATGTACCACAGAACAATAACAGCAAAGTGCTACTGATGGTTCCTCGACATATCACGTAGACGGATGGACAAACAGGTCCATGCCCAAAAGTATTCACCTTGGTCATGTGGAAATATAGCCACCATTAGCAATTTCGATTCGAGAATTGTTGATGTGATGCTCGGCTAACCATTCTGGCCTCCAAATATTCTGTTCACATGTGAGCGTCCCCTACCGCCGCGCCAAATCACCTTTTGATTTCTGTTTTTTTTTTAACACAGATCGTCTTCGCTTCCAGTCATCTTTCTCGAGATGGGTCTGACGTTCAAGATGGGCCATTGACAACTGCGCGGTGCAGCCAAACCAATGCATCAGGTACGACATCGATAAGTCTACGTATACCCTCCTTGCTGTATGTGCAGACGCCAGCACAAGCAAAGCTATCTTGCTACATCGTGCGTTGCGTCCGACGCCTGGTTCGGCATCGCCTTTACAAGCCATTCGCCTGCTTACATCAATTCATGACAAGTCAGTGCATGACAAAACGCTATTTATTATCTATTGCGATAGCTTGCCCGTCCATTTGATCTGGCAGCAGCAGTGCATGTGTGACATCGGGGGACCCAGGCCTTTTCATGTGCGAGCATGTTGTATGTATGAGCTGAAGTTGGCAGGCTTGATTTAAACCGCTTTGAGTGTCTGTGGCTGCTTAATTGCCAAATGGGGCATGCCCCCTACACAACGAGTGAAAAAGTGCTGTGTGTGAAACAACGGTGTTAGGCAACGCGAACGTAGGGAAGCAACAACACCGGAGAATATTATGTGCACGTGTGATCGCACTGATACTGCATCACTTGAAATGAGGGGAGATCAGGATCACCAGCACAGCACTTCCACATGCGAAGATTAGTGCATGCACTGACGTGGATGGCTGAAACATAAACTTATTGGAGCGATTGACTCTCACGCCCTTGTTGAGGTGAGGCTCAGCCACTGCGGCCAGATTATGTGATATGATTCATATCATATGAAGCAGCAATCATTGAGCGCTGTTGCTGGGTAATCACTGGGGCTGGTATTCAGATGTTGGGTCTGGCTGCTGGCAAATCTTACATGGGCCACAGCCTGCATGTGATCATTGCAACTTCAGCATGGGCAACGGCAACGACTGATGTGTTTGCAGAATAGGCTTTGTTAAGCGTCGTTTGCGTCTGAATTGCTGTTTGATTTTGACTTCTCCAATCCAACTTGTGGTCCCGAAATCCGGAGTTGTCAATATCCAAATGGATATGGCTATATGCATACACTATTTGTGGAGGGTGCATGCAACTTGGCACGGCTTTGCAGCTGTGCTTGCCGTGCAGCCACCCTTTGGTTGAGCACCCTGCCACTCTCCCAGGCGCTGCGCATGACTGACATGCTGTGCATCAGGTATCTCCTGGGCATGTCTCCAGCCCCTCCCAATGCGGTCGGCTCGCGCTGCGAATGTGGCACGTTCATACAGCCACATGATCTCGACCACGTGATCAATTGCACACACAATTCGGGGACCTGGACTTCGCGCCACAATATCGTTGAAAAACAATGGCGCGAGATCGGGTCCCACGGATGTTTGGCATCCACGCGCATGCCGCGCACAGCGCCGTTCGTCCGCGCGCAGCTCGCGACCGCTGCGAGGCACATCCATGCTGGCCCGCCGTGCCCGCCCCCCCTTCTCCGCCCCAGTCCGCCTCCCAGGTCGCGGGCCCCTTCGCGCGGGGCGACCTTGCCTGCGGAGCCGATGCCTGCAGCCCCGCCGCCGCCGCCGGCCGCGCGTGCGGCCGCGGCGCTGGCACCTACGACTGCTCCGGCCGCCGATGCCGATGCTGGACACAGCGCCCAGATGGGGCGCCACGCGCCGGACGCAGTGCAGGCTGCGGCCCTGGCGGCGGCAGCGGCGCCGGGTGGCCAGGATCCGGTGGGGCCTGGGGAACAGGCCGCTGCCGCGCAGGCGACGGCGCTAGAGCGGGTGCTCAGGGCAGTGGCCCAGGAGAAACTGGGGGACATCATGTCGATGCCGCCAGGTGACGCTTTGTGCATAGGGGATGTGATGGTTGTGAACCCCTGTGCTGATACCTATTGCGGCCGAGCGGCCCGGGAGGACGGGTGTGCTGCGGAGACGCAGGACGTGCACAAACGTACGGCTTATCGTTTGTACGACCCTGATGCATACATTTTTGTACCGTTATCGCATGAGACGCATGGTCGCTTGGGACAGCCTGCAATGAATCACTTGAATCGGCTGGCGAAGGTTGCGTCTCGGTGTGGTAAGGTGAACCGTGCTTTGTTTGTGACGAATGCTCTGCGCCGGTTGAGTGTGGCGTTGTGCAAGGGGAATGCTCTTGTGCTCCGTACAGGGTTTCAATCTGTGGCTGGCATCACCGGCAGGGCTGTGGTACGTGCTTGTACCCGGCCTAGTGCCATGACTGGGTGAGTGGATTTGCGGATGGATTCCTAGGAACGGCCTGATATCCGGCCTCTGTCCTTTGTAATTACATACTTGTGATGGTTCTGCAGGTCATGCACTCAGCACCATGGCACCATGGATCCAACCTGGGCAAAAAAGTCTTCTGCGTTTGAGCAAGTGGCTGTCGTTCGCGCCTTACAATTGTAATATGATCTGAGAGGTACTGTCATGTACCGCTACTGTACGTTTGAGTGATCATGAGCGCAGGGCGGGTCAGAAGGTTGCATGTGCACAACCACGTTCCTGGCAACCACTGAGCACCACAAGGAATTCAAAACAAATATTCAGAACCTACAGTTCATGGGACCTGCACGGCAATGCTCTGATCTGGGGCACCTGCGGCATGTAGCATTTGAGCCAGCAGTGGTCGTGGGCTTGCATTGGAACAGAGCCACAGGTGGCAAACCACAATGTAGGCACGCCGCCCGAATCCTCCACGACCAATCAAGGAAAATAAATTCCTCATGCCACTCCGGAAGCTTCTAGATGCTGACTCACTTCCAACACATTCATGCCTAGTGACTCACTCGTAGTGAGCCAACAATGCTATGCAACCTTCTTGGGAAGTCAGCAAGCATCTGCAATGGCGATCACTATCTCGCTGTAGCAGAACTGATGCTTATATGGCAACCAGCTTGTATGCACTCAGAAGCATTGTTTGCGCAATCACAGTCACAGGTGTTTAATGTTCCTGCAGGCATGTAGAAGGTATGGAGCTTGCAGCTGGCCTAACCTGCATGTGTGGGCACTGCATTTATACTTGTAGGTGACAATACGTGCGGCATTGATAGCTTCGAGAACTGGTTTGTGGCAGTCATGCTCTACTGCTGCAAGCTCAAAATCACCCCTGTAGAAGCAAGTAGCAGCAGATTTTTTTGTTTCCAAGCAGCCTTGCACGGATCAGGCAACATTTATGGAGTACACAAGCATGTATGCGGACTTCAGTGACGATTGTTGCAGTGGATGCAGGGCAGAGGAAGGAATGAGTTCACGGAGTGTGGAGCGAAAGACATTCCCTTTCCTCCTTCAGTGATGAATTTCGAAGCTTGATTGCATGGCATATGATGTTGTACATGTATTATGTGCAACGTCACCTGTTCAGTTGCCATCGATGACATCTAGCATATGCGACGCCAGTGGACCCATCTTTTGAGTGTGGTGGCGCACATCCTGGGTGTCAGAAACACTCTCTATCTGCAGGTCAGACGCGCAGTCTCAAGGCAGGTCAAGCAGCCAGCATTCCATACCTGCTGCGCACAGGGGTAGAACCGAGGAATGCGAGGGGGAGATCAGGATACAGCTAGTACCGTGAAACAGTGATAAGAATGGTTACAGATCTCAGTGTGCACATCCTTATGTGCACACTGAACACTCAAGGTTACGCCGGGAAACCCTCGCAGGATCTCCCTCGCTACATCGAGTCAATCCTGGCTGGCGGCTTACCCCTACACTGGATCCGCGGATCGTCCGTGAATGGGTGCACCTGTCACCACATTGCTGCCCGCAGGCTCATGCATTGTGACACTCCCCCATAAATCCTGCTACGTCTCCACTAGCTGGAGTTTATTACGAACTTCTAGCAAAGCAGGTCCGGGCAGCACTTTAGTAAAAACATCCGCCAACTGGTCAACGGTGCCCACCCATGCTACCTTAAGTTCATCCATCTGGACATATTCCTGCACTCGCAAGTGCCGCACACGAATGTGCTTGGACCTGTCAGTGAACACAGCATTCACAGCCAAAATATTGGCACTCTTATTGTCACCCCACAGAGTCGGCTTATGTGGGACAAGCTTTATGTCGAGAAGCAATTGCTTCATCCACATCAGCTCGTTGGCAGTTGCACTCATCGCGATGAGCTCAACCTCTGTTGTATCCCCAGCCACTATACTCTGCTTTTTCGAACGCCAGAGAACACAGTTCCCATACACCCGAACAATCATACCAGACACACTCTTCAGATCTGCGGAATTCGCAAAATCCGCATCTGAAAAAGCCTCTAGTAAACACCCGTGTCCCTCAGAGCCTACAATTTTTATTCCTAAATTCTTCGTGGACTGCAGGTATCTCAGAACATGTTGCACAGGAGACCAATGTTCCTTTAGACTACTAGACATGTGCCGGGCCGGGGCATGTGCCACATAGCTCAGGTCAGGTCGTGTCACTCCTGCAATATACTGGATTGCTTCCTACAGCACTCATGAACCTGGAATGCTCAGTAGCACTGGCTTTCTCCAGGTCAGGATGCTCTTTCACACTCCTTAGCTGTTGCCGCGGCACTAAGGGAGTGGGAGATTTACGACAGTTCGACATAATGTACTTGTCCAGCAAGTTCTGAATTTTGTTACGTTGTATCATTGTGATTGTTTTGGCCTTTCGATCACGCGTGATCTCAGTGCCAAGTGCCCAAGACAGGTCACCTAGATCTCTGCCTTCAAATTTCGTGAGAATGACACTGATGATTTTCTGCAGCCCCGCAGAGCAACTGAAAATGAATAAGTCATCTACCCATAGAAAAATGAGACATCGATCAGTTGTTCTGACATACAGTCCAGGATCGCTTGGAGGGAAACCGTGGAGAATACACATCACGACTGGGGCTAAGGATCGTCCTGACGGAAAGTCCATCTCCATGACAGGAACCCTACCATGACTGGGGGGGGGGGGGGGGGGGGGGGGGGGGGGGGGGTGTGCAACTGGTCACGCAGACGGCGCAACACTCCCCGTCATACGTGTGATCAGACAGGAATGGGGGGACATCACTATCAGTCACACGCTCGCCCTCATTGTCCTTCTCAAAGGCAGCCGTGTAGGAGTTCGCAAACTCCGCAGGCTCCCTCTTGTCCACACAGCGACGCATCGTACTTACGTACGTGGCGGATCATCTGATCCGCAGTGCACATCACCTGACGCACAACAAAGACCCTACCCCCAGGAACATCCTGGGCATACACCCGCTGCATGCTGGGGCCCAGCCCGGCCCCGACCCAGTACGCGAGAACTCCCCGCGGGGACAGCTTACGCAGCTTGTCATCCCTTGGGTATGCATACACCTCAACCCCCCACGGACGCTGCTACCGCAGCAGATNAGCTTCCGCCTCAGCCTCGGCAGCTTCACGAGCCTGTTCCGCGCCGCTAAGAGCACGAACATTGCTTGCTTCAACCCGAGCTTGCTCCGCCGTAGCGTTAGCAGCTTCGAGCTGAGAGGCAGCTTGTGCAGCTTGTGCACGTCTAGTACCAGCGGCTGGCCCATCAGCACGGCTAGTAGTGGGTACGCCACCAGGTGCATCGCCCGAAGCGTGCAAGAGAGCAGCTTGCCTCTCAGCTTCGGCCGTAGCCTCAGCTTCAAGAGCAGCTTCCTCTTCTGGTGATGACATGGTCTACCTGCAGCGAGCGATCTCTTCTCTCGCGCGGGCAGCTTCGTCGGCCGGCCCGTGGACCGTCACGACTAATCTAATGTAAACCGCAGCCACACAGCTCGCAATCAAACATGCGAATTACTACTGTTGACTATCATGCGGTTAATCTGGTCATATGACTACGCACTAAAGCAGCGCAGATGCCCTTGGGCATGCGCGGTCATATGACACACCACTATTACGCACAACGAATGCAATCGCGCAAACGTTCATCGATACCATGTTATAAGCAAGGACCTATGCGCAGCATTCATCAAGCTAGCTAGTGGGCTGCAGAGCCGTTACCTGTGGAGCACTCAGGTCGTACGTCGGCAATGCACAGATCAAGGGATGTACTGTAATGCAGTGAGGCAATACAAGAACCACGTAAGACTGTAAGAGAATGGTTACAGTAGACTTGGAGGCACATGACTATATGCCACCGATCTGTCAAGTCTACAGCGGTCATAATCACAGTGACCGCACACAATCCTAACATGGATTGTGCTGGATTATGCTCATGCATATGATCATGCATATGTCCCAACATAACAGGAGTTGGGCCCGTGGCCACCACACTCATGTGCGTACTTGCACGTCATGCATTGTGTCCCAGGATGGACCTCATTTATGACAAATTCTACCTCTTTGCGCAGCAGGTATGGAGCGCTAGCTGCCCTGACATGACCTGTACTAAGACTGCGTGTCTGACTTGACAAGACAGTGTTCTGACAGCTGCATGGAGACACATACATAGACTGGCTGGCATGGTCATTACCGCTGCACCCTTGGTGTGCGCAAGCGCCGTCCAGCAGTATGCATGCGCCGCATGCATGGCATGTCACATACTGTGCCGGCACTTCGCAGTGCCAAAAGGCTGTGGGATAATGTGGCATGATACATGGGATTGGTATGTGAGGTTATACATGCTGAGGAATGTTGGTGGGACTTTTTGGACATGTGGAATTATGCACATATAGTTGTATGCATGCAACTCATGTGCACAATTGTGATGTGGTACCTGGCTGGCACACTTGAGGTATTCTTGGTATACTTTTGGGTGTCACATGTTGGGCCGGACACTAGCCCTGAGATACATACACATGTATCCCACAATGGTGCCTGCATATCTGGAATATTTGTGCTTCTTGAGCAGACAGACTTTGTCAGAAAGTCACTCATCTGCAGGTCAGACACGCAGTCTCAGGTCAAGTCAGGCAACCAGCATTCCATACCTGCTGCGCACAGAGGTAGAACCGAGGAATGCGGGGAAGAATCAGGATACAGCTAGTACCGTGAAACAGTGATAAGAATGGTTACAGATCTTAGTGTGCACATGCTTATATGCACACTAAACACTCAGGTTACGGCGGGAAAACCCTCGCGGGACCTCTCTCACTACATCGAGACAATCTCGGCTGGCGGCTTACCCCTGCACTGGATCCGCGGATCGTCCGTGCATGGGTGCACCTGTCACCACACTGCTGCCCGCAGGCTCATGCATTGTGCCAGACTTGGCCATTACAACAACCGCCTGGTCCCTTGGGGCGAGGGCATTGGAGGTGCGGAGCGGAAGCGCTGGAGCCGGTGAAGCGCACTGTGCGCGCTTTACACGTTTTAGTCAAGGCACATCTGCAGTCATGAGTGGTGGGCCCGTTTTGCTGTCATGTGACGTGTGATGTATCTATACGACTGTTCGCCGTGATGAAGCATCTGTTGCACCAGGGCGTTGCTGCTTAGTTGCTGCAAAGCTTATCTGTTGCACTTGGCACAGTGACGATTTCCAGATCGGGTCCATAGCCATGTTAGAACCAGAGTTTTGAGAGGTGGCGTCGCTGCTGTACGCATCACTGCCGCCGCTCCAGCAAATGCACGTATCTTGGTGTGCACTATGGGGATCCATCGCCAATGTTGGAGCTGACACTTCGGGTAGCCAACGGCGGTCAAAGCCCTGCACTTCGGTGCATGGCCACTTGAACACACCCAACAATGCGCATGTGCGGTAGATGTTTGGAGGTGTACATGATTAAGCCTGAAAATCGGCACATCGATCGGTACTTATTCTCGGTACATCGGAATATGTGGACATGTTCCGGAACATCATACATTTTAGGCACATGCAAATCAGAAACATGAAGCTACCAGCCGGCAAAGTTTGAATCAAAGCATTTGGTATTTTGCTAATAATATGCAACAAGTGTAGGCATATTGTGACAAGGTTTCAGTTGTGTTGGACTAGAGGGGGCTATTGTAGCGGGGGTACACGTTTTTCCAATCTCTGAAAACGGAGCTCAATGACATGTTGTGGTCATGCAATTGACACAATGTGATGAGAAATCGGATCAGCACAAGATAGATATCATTGAAAAGTACAGAACAAGTGATTCCATAATTACAAAACAACACAATTAAATGATTTGTATGCAAGCAACTATGTGCTTGTATAGCCACCTCAATATGTGCAGCCCACTGTGCTATCGCGCGCACAGCAATACTCCCACACAACACCGAATTGAGTGAATATATCGTAGAGTCGAGCTCAGGCAGTGAAGGTGGTCATATGTGCGCTTTTCGTTGGTCAAACGACTGGTGTTTGATCAGGATGGTTGTGAGTCTCAGACCCTTGCGACACTGACACCTTGCACAAAGCATGCCCGTCTTGCCCAGCCGTAGCCACACTGTCCAGAATTAAAGCAGCCCAGTCCACTACTGTAAAATAAAGTGTGGCACGGCTCTTGGCCTCAAGGGAGCTTGGCGAGGACATTATAGCTATGTGAGCAACGATGCTTTCATGCTGCTAATCGTGCGTGTCTTTGGATAAATCAACATTGATGCTATATTTGGTGACTTGTTCTCTGATGTGCCTAGCTAGAGTTGTCAAGATGCAGCGTTGCACAGGGACACACACCTCGCATGTGTGCAGCACTCAATTTTGCAGCACCATTGCGTACCGTACATGAATCTGGACATTTGATAGTTGAAGTTGATGTGACTCGAGGCCTCGGTAGCGTTGTTATGTTCATATCAGCGCTCACAGACTAAAAAGCGCAACGCGCACACTGCAACATGAGCACTGCGTGCGCTGCAAAACGAATTTTGGAATGGCCGCAACCTTATAAAACTGAAGAATATTCCGAACATCGAAACATTGTCACTCCAATATGTACCGGACAACGGTACATCACGGGACACCCAAATGTTCCTTATGTACCGCACTTTGCCAATGTGCCGGTATTTTACCGCGTACTTTTGTACATGTACCTGTACCGGTACATGTCAGCCTTAACAATGATGCTAAATCTGCCACAGCACCTCCGTGTCAACCACAGCCAACTCATGACAATTATCGGCCACAGCGCCCCCAGCATGGCATGTTGAGCCCAGGACACCCAGCGCTATGCACACATCGCATCACACACTCTTGCACAAGCATACACAACAGTGTGAGAAGTACTAGAATCTCATTTGCAACTTGGTCACGCAAAAAAAACACACACAGGACGACTGGTGCACCATGGTGTGGTATACAGCACGGAGCAGGCAGCGCGCACCTGGAAGTCAGTCGATGCGCACGCCACCGAGACCTGCAAACGCATTACTGCTTATGTACATGGAGTCACGCAGGGATTCCGCAACCTACATGCACGCAGAGCACACGCTTAGGGATAACAATGTCAAACACCCAGTGCACATGTCAACCTATCGATCGGATGCACGAGAGCACCAGTGAGACAGCGGGTGGCTTGAAGTATCTAGAAGTGTGAAAGTATGTGACGCGAGCGGAGCTTACTGTGCAGATGTATGACATTGCTATGCTCGCCTTTGTTCACGAAGTCACTCTTTTGAGCCCAGTAGGACCACAGATTGCGGTGCATGCCCTGCTCAAACAACGCTGTCAATTTTTTTTGGCTGGGCAGTGGACCGTGGTGCTCCTGCTGACCGTGGGTAGGATCAATGGCTAAACAATGACAGGACCAATTCACTCGACTCTGGTCAGCATAGCTTGCGCTGTGCTAGACCATCCTGCTTTGTATGCAGCACCTGCCTGGTCATGCCCCGGTGCGCAAATGCACGAAGCAACCAAGCATGCAGGCGCAGCACTGATTCGATATGCATTCGGTTGCCAAAGAAAAGCTAGCTCTCCTGACGATGAAATGTTCCGATTTTCTGCTGCTGTGCCGGTGCTCGTAAATTGAGCATCGTCTACAGTCCACGGTAGCAAGGGTGGCCTGAGAAAGTGACACGGACATTTCTCAGGTGACGCAATGCACCAATCGAATGAATTGAATCCTTTGATGAGCTGGTATTTACTGACATTTCTCTGAGATATGGTCGTGGTTGTATGGAAACCCACTGTCGGGTCTGCAATTCATTTTTCAATGTAATTCTTCTCAGTATTATGACAGTGCGCTTTCTGTAACATTATCTCGGGTTACGGTATGTGTGCGTGCAGACATGGTTGTGCAATGCATGCGTTCGTTCGCCTTTTGGTCGCCATTGGCTTGTGATGTCTGTGTCACATCTTTGGTCCGGTTGTGCAGGGGCGCGCTCAGTCACCGTCAACATGCATGTATGTGCCATATCGACAAACGTGCATCGGTGTACAAAAGCTTCAAGTGGCGCGGTTCGCCCCGAGGCTATGCGGGGCCAAAGAGTGCCCTAAACTTCATGCATGTGGCCTGTGAAGGAATTGTTCTCCGCCTGCGCCCATCTGCGCTCATATCGGCACAAGCATGAACGGTACGGGAAGTCGAGGTATCGAGGTTTTGCGCCTCAGCTGAGCTTAGGTCCAGTCACCTCTGCAGTCCGCAGAGGCATGGTCGGCCTTCGATTGATGTATATTTACACGATCTTGCAGCCCGATGTAATTGACATACATTGGAATCATCTCAAGGTGCAAACCTACAGTATCGAAGTCCGCCATCGTCGACTTCAATGCCACTCCCGGCAGAGGTATCTTCGCAAGACCGATCCACACTAGAGACGCTTGCAAAGGTATATAGACTCTCAGCTATGGTTCATGTATTTTTCACGCTGATATTTTTGCCACTGTCGACAGAGCATCTAGAAACTCTGATGAGCCTGCTCGTGCGCTGGTCTACGTCACGGCTCTCTCAACAGCATGTTCGAAAGCCCAGCTGACCTACTTTGACCGCTGACTGTGGTAGCTACAGGCTTTTATGTCACATCTCTGGGCCTTGTGCTGTTTATGCTTCGATTGCCCGTGCAGTTCTGGCTCTGCTAAATTGAGCTGACTTCAGCTCGTCGCCTGAAACTGGATCCGGCATTGACGACACATGTCTCCAACGAATCGTCCAACTCACGGCTCTTTTCACGGACAGCCAGCGAGATGGGGGACTGCGGTATCAGTATCGTATGTGCGTGGAATTCGCGCTTTACCCAGGTGCGCATCACAAGCCCACGTGGACATCCGCTTATCTCGTGGACCTCACATGCATGCACCTCCGCTGCAGAAGTGTGCGAACATTTGCACACGTTGTAACTCGCATTGGCAAGGCACTGGTGGCCTGTTGTCTATGCCAAAAGGTGTATTTCCGGTTCCGTTCATGCTCTGCTGGGATGTGATGTGCAAGTCATCTCGACACAAGCTCTAGTCTGCGCACTACTATAGCAGCCGGCAGTACTGGCGGCACTGCACTTACATACGTAATCTCGGCTGCCCGCGACCTGCACGATCAAACAGTGCCGCTCATAGTGGATTCGCTATGTTGCTGAAGCACAGAGCTCAAAGAAATTGGCTGCTCGTTTATAATCTGGGACCGCGTGTTTATCGGTTTGTACTTTGAATGAATGTGTATTTTAGCCAGAAGGCTGGCATGATCGAATCAGGCACAGCTTTGGCGGCCTGCGTGCATCAGGACATTTAGCAGGCCCAACTGGCTTAACCAGCTCCGAAGCACACTATCGCTTCGAGGATGACGAGGCGATTGTGCATGAAGCGCAATTGCCGTGTCCAGGCATCGTCTAGCCCACTGTCCTGGGCGAAGGCTAGCAGAAACAGGCGAACGGCTTGTGCCCAAGTCACACAAGCCAGCTCCTGGCTCAGAAGGATCGCACTTTGGCACGCTTGGGCCAAGCAGTCACAAATTGGCAGTTGCTGCACTTGATGCGGAGCCCTCACCCTTCTTCGAGGCAATGATTCGTTGCTTTTTGCTTGGGGTCTCATTCGGAGGACTCTTTGAGTCTCTTACAGTTCTATCTCAGGTACATGATTCCCCTTGGAGCACAACATGCTTGGGTTTTCCATCGTTCCGGTGCCGCCACGGGTATACCAGTATGCCTGCTGTTCTTGGTATGCTCTATAATGTTTTAGCAGGCATCAACATATGTGGATATTCTATGGGTTACAAGGCCAACAATCGTCCATGTTGACCATGGTTTTGTTGTCTCAGATGGCCGATTTGTCCAGCCACACCGCAAACGTGTGGAGGACACTGGCAGACTCTTCTCCCCAGTTTGTCGCTGACCATGTGTTGGCGGTCGGTCTTTGGCTTCTGTTTTACGCTGCAGAGTGTTCCGGACATGGCACAGTCGCCCAAGGTGGGAATGGCTCCCTGCTGGTGAAGATGGCATTGCTGCCCAAAATACTTGTGCCTCTTGAATTCAAGGGTGTAGCACAAGCCTGGCATCAATCTCCATACTTTACGAAACGTGCGGGTACTTCTCAGAACTATTGAGTCATCTACCTGACGGAAGTTGACTTGTCCTGCTTGCTTGCAGTGCGATTGTCCTGCCTGCAGGAACTCATGTGTATTGTTCTTCAGCCACACTGGACTCGTCACCGAAGCCTTACGCCGGAACAGCGAGCCCCACTGCTCCTGTACAGCCTGGACATGATCATACACAGGAGAGGAGGCAAGTCATGGATTCACCGTTTATTGCGCCCAGACATCGCGAAGGTCTAAAGCCAGGGCAGTGGGATCCTGCTCAGAACCCGTACGCACAGGCAGAAGTTGCTCGAAGAGGCCTGCTTGAAAACATGCACTACTGCCTTGGTCCTGTCCCTGAAGGTGGCGCCAAAGTCAACACGATGTACGATGCTGCAGCAATGGGAACTCGACTGGCGTACTGGATAGGTTTGCATTTTGCCATGCCTGAATGCATTGTTGCAGTTTGTCACATGCGCTGATATGGGTTATGTGACACACGTGTGCTCAATGTGTGGCTCTTCCTATTTGATAAGAAAACCGTAACAGATGCCCGTCAGTGCATTTACAGATGAAACAGGAGAAGCACACATGCTGTCAAGCACCTGTACACATCGAGGTGCACAGCTGTCAAAAGGCTGGGTGGAAACAGTGAATGGGGAATCTTGTGTCAGATGCCCATACCATGCCTGGGCTTACAGTGGAGATGGAAAAGTACAAGACATTCCTGTCCAGGCTGACGGTCGCTTCCCCAAGCGAGCACTTCAGCAGTCGTATCAGTTGAAAATACAGGGAAACCTGCTTTGGATGTTGTGGGGACCAGCACAAATGCGCTCTGATGAGCAACCACCAGTTCCTGGGCTGTGCCACAAAGAAGTATGTTACACAACCACTGAGAGCGGGGTTTTAACGAGTGCATATGGCTTTCCTCTCGCATATTGCGAGTTGTGCCTGAACAGCGCTGGCTGCAGTCACTTCAACATGTATACTGTAGGGGACAACGGCGGCATCGACCATCACCAAGCTGTGTGAAGTTCCACACCACGCCATCTTTCAAGTCATGGCGTCAGAGGCTGCATTCATCCTGTTCAGCAGAGTGTTTTTGGACGTGCCTGATGTACATCTGTCTGCAATGGGCTCAGTGGAGCATCCAGATGACTTTTCAAGAACACAGAACTATTTGATGATACCCAAGGCGCAAGGATTGTGTCCACTGACGCCGCAAGGCTCGGCTATACCTACCCTTCTATTGAATGTGAAGGCACAATTGCCATCGAGCGTGGTTATGTCATTTGATCTTGACCTTGGGCGTATGATAATTCTCGAAGCGCATGTACATCCTGAGACCTACGGCACTTCCAGACTGACTCTGGTGGCGTACAGAAACTTCGCTAAATGGCCAGGTGCAAGCTTAATGGTCAGGTACAGTCATCCGTGCTTCATGACCAACAGCGCCTTGACGCTTGCACATGCCAGACACTATTATTTTAGTCAACCCTCAGGAAAAAAATTGCAGGGAAGCGCTGATGGTTTTTTCAGAAGCCGTTCAAGGCATAGCTGAAGGAATTTCGTCTTCCGACCACCTCAAAGGGATAGCCACACCATGCACAAGCGAACCATTGCTAAATACCTTCTACAAGCTCAGGGCTAGTGACAAGTACATGCAACATCTGCTTCCTGCTGAGATTGCTTTAGTACAGCAACGCAGTGACATGTAGGTGTCTGGGGAGGTATTGCTGGCGAGGTCATACGGGTCTGCACCCCACTGGCCAGGCATCTCTTGCTGAAGTTTGTTAGCCATATATGTACCACAGAACAATAACAGCAAAGTGCTACTGATGGTTCCTCGACATATCACGTAGACGGATGGACAAACAGGTCCATGCCCAAAAGTATTCACCTTGGTCATGTGGAAATATAGCCACCATTAGCAATTTCGATTCGAGAATTGTTGATGTGATGCTCGGCTAACCATTCTGGCCTCCAAATATTCTGTTCACATGTGAGCGTCCCCTACCGCCGCGCCAAATCACCTTTTGATTTCTGTTTTTTTTTTAACACAGATCGTCTTCGCTTCCAGTCATCTTTCTCGAGATGGGTCTGACGTTCAAGATGGGCCATTGACAACTGCGCGGTGCAGCCAAACCAATGCATCAGGTACGACATCGATAAGTCTACGTATACCCTCCTTGCTGTATGTGCAGACGCCAGCACAAGCAAAGCTATCTTGCTACATCGTGCGTTGCGTCCGACGCCTGGTTCGGCATCGCCTTTACAAGCCATTCGCCTGCTTACATCAATTCATGACAAGTCAGTGCATGACAAAACGCTATTTATTATCTATTGCGATAGCTTGCCCGTCCATTTGATCTGGCAGCAGCAGTGCATGTGTGACATCGGGGGACCCAGGCCTTTTCATGTGCGAGCATGTTGTATGTATGAGCTGAAGTTGGCAGGCTTGATTTAAACCGCTTTGAGTGTCTGTGGCTGCTTAATTGCCAAATGGGGCATGCCCCCTACACAACGAGTGAAAAAGTGCTGTGTGTGAAACAACGGTGTTAGGCAACGCGAACGTAGGGAAGCAACAACACCGGAGAATATTATGTGCACGTGTGATCGCACTGATACTGCATCACTTGAAATGAGGGGAGATCAGGATCACCAGCACAGCACTTCCACATGCGAAGATTAGTGCATGCACTGACGTGGATGGCTGAAACATAAACTTATTGGAGCGATTGACTCTCACGCCCTTGTTGAGGTGAGGCTCAGCCACTGCGGCCAGATTATGTGATATGATTCATATCATATGAAGCAGCAATCATTGAGCGCTGTTGCTGGGTAATCACTGGGGCTGGTATTCAGATGTTGGGTCTGGCTGCTGGCAAATCTTACATGGGCCACAGCCTGCATGTGATCATTGCAACTTCAGCATGGGCAACGGCAACGACTGATGTGTTTGCAGAATAGGCTTTGTTAAGCGTCGTTTGCGTCTGAATTGCTGTTTGATTTTGACTTCTCCAATCCAACTTGTGGTCCCGAAATCCGGAGTTGTCAATATCCAAATGGATATGGCTATATGCATACACTATTTGTGGAGGGTGCATGCAACTTGGCACGGCTTTGCAGCTGTGCTTGCCGTGCAGCCACCCTTTGGTTGAGCACCCTGCCACTCTCCCAGGCGCTGCGCATGACTGACATGCTGTGCATCAGGTATCTCCTGGGCATGTCTCCAGCCCCTCCCAATGCGGTCGGCTCGCGCTGCGAATGTGGCACGTTCATACAGCCACATGATCTCGACCACGTGATCAATTGCACACACAATTCGGGGACCTGGACTTCGCGCCACAATATCGTTGAAAAACAATGGCGCGAGATCGGGTCCCACGGATGTTTGGCATCCACGCGCATGCCGCGCACAGCGCCGTTCGTCCGCGCGCAGCTCGCGACCGCTGCGAGGCACATCCATGCTGGCCCGCCGTGCCCGCCCCCCCTTCTCCGCCCCAGTCCGCCTCCCAGGTCGCGGGCCCCTTCGCGCGGGGCGACCTTGCCTGCGGAGCCGATGCCTGCAGCCCCGCCGCCGCCGCCGGCCGCGCGTGCGGCCGCGGCGCTGGCACCTACGACTGCTCCGGCCGCCGATGCCGATGCTGGACACAGCGCCCAGATGGGGCGCCACGCGCCGGACGCAGTGCAGGCTGCGGCCCTGGCGGCGGCAGCGGCGCCGGGTGGCCAGGATCCGGTGGGGCCTGGGGAACAGGCCGCTGCCGCGCAGGCGACGGCGCTAGAGCGGGTGCTCAGGGCAGTGGCCCAGGAGAAACTGGGGGACATCATGTCGATGCCGCCAGGTGACGCTTTGTGCATAGGGGATGTGATGGTTGTGAACCCCTGTGCTGATACCTATTGCGGCCGAGCGGCCCGGGAGGACGGGTGTGCTGCGGAGACGCAGGACGTGCACAAACGTACGGCTTATCGTTTGTACGACCCTGATGCATACATTTTTGTACCGTTATCGCATGAGACGCATGGTCGCTTGGGACAGCCTGCAATGAATCACTTGAATCGGCTGGCGAAGGTTGCGTCTCGGTGTGGTAAGGTGAACCGTGCTTTGTTTGTGACGAATGCTCTGCGCCGGTTGAGTGTGGCGTTGTGCAAGGGGAATGCTCTTGTGCTCCGTACAGGGTTTCAATCTGTGGCTGGCATCACCGGCAGGGCTGTGGTACGTGCTTGTACCCGGCCTAGTGCCATGACTGGGTGAGTGGATTTGCGGATGGATTCCTAGGAACGGCCTGATATCCGGCCTCTGTCCTTTGTAATTACATACTTGTGATGGTTCTGCAGGTCATGCACTCAGCACCATGGCACCATGGATCCAACCTGGGCAAAAAAGTCTTCTGCGTTTGAGCAAGTGGCTGTCGTTCGCGCCTTACAATTGTAATATGATCTGAGAGGTACTGTCATGTACCGCTACTGTACGTTTGAGTGATCATGAGCGCAGGGCGGGTCAGAAGGTTGCATGTGCACAACCACGTTCCTGGCAACCACTGAGCACCACAAGGAATTCAAAACAAATATTCAGAACCTACAGTTCATGGGACCTGCACGGCAATGCTCTGATCTGGGGCACCTGCGGCATGTAGCATTTGAGCCAGCAGTGGTCGTGGGCTTGCATTGGAACAGAGCCACAGGTGGCAAACCACAATGTAGGCACGCCGCCCGAATCCTCCACGACCAATCAAGGAAAATAAATTCCTCATGCCACTCCGGAAGCTTCTAGATGCTGACTCACTTCCAACACATTCATGCCTAGTGACTCACTCGTAGTGAGCCAACAATGCTATGCAACCTTCTTGGGAAGTCAGCAAGCATCTGCAATGGCGATCACTATCTCGCTGTAGCAGAACTGATGCTTATATGGCAACCAGCTTGTATGCACTCAGAAGCATTGTTTGCGCAATCACAGTCACAGGTGTTTAATGTTCCTGCAGGCATGTAGAAGGTATGGAGCTTGCAGCTGGCCTAACCTGCATGTGTGGGCACTGCATTTATACTTGTAGGTGACAATACGTGCGGCATTGATAGCTTCGAGAACTGGTTTGTGGCAGTCATGCTCTACTGCTGCAAGCTCAAAATCACCCCTGTAGAAGCAAGTAGCAGCAGATTTTTTTGTTTCCAAGCAGCCTTGCACGGATCAGGCAACATTTATGGAGTACACAAGCATGTATGCGGACTTCAGTGACGATTGTTGCAGTGGATGCAGGGCAGAGGAAGGAATGAGTTCACGGAGTGTGGAGCGAAAGACATTCCCTTTCCTCCTTCAGTGATGAATTTCGAAGCTTGATTGCATGGCATATGATGTTGTACATGTATTATGTGCAACGTCACCTGTTCAGTTGCCATCGATGACATCTAGCATATGCGACGCCAGTGGACCCATCTTTTGAGTGTGGTGGCGCACATCCTGGGTGTCAGAAACACTCTCTATCTGCAGGTCAGACGCGCAGTCTCAAGGCAGGTCAAGCAGCCAGCATTCCATACCTGCTGCGCACAGGGGTAGAACCGAGGAATGCGAGGGGGAGATCAGGATACAGCTAGTACCGTGAAACAGTGATAAGAATGGTTACAGATCTCAGTGTGCACATCCTTATGTGCACACTGAACACTCAAGGTTACGCCGGGAAACCCTCGCAGGATCTCCCTCGCTACATCGAGTCAATCCTGGCTGGCGGCTTACCCCTACACTGGATCCGCGGATCGTCCGTGAATGGGTGCACCTGTCACCACATTGCTGCCCGCAGGCTCATGCATTGTGACACTCCCCCATAAATCCTGCTACGTCTCCACTAGCTGGAGTTTATTACGAACTTCTAGCAAAGCAGGTCCGGGCAGCACTTTAGTAAAAACATCCGCCAACTGGTCAACGGTGCCCACCCATGCTACCTTAAGTTCATCCATCTGGACATATTCCTGCACTCGCAAGTGCCGCACACGAATGTGCTTGGACCTGTCAGTGAACACAGCATTCACAGCCAAAATATTGGCACTCTTATTGTCACCCCACAGAGTCGGCTTATGTGGGACAAGCTTTATGTCGAGAAGCAATTGCTTCATCCACATCAGCTCGTTGGCAGTTGCACTCATCGCGATGAGCTCAACCTCTGTTGTATCCCCAGCCACTATACTCTGCTTTTTCGAACGCCAGAGAACACAGTTCCCATACACCCGAACAATCATACCAGACACACTCTTCAGATCTGCGGAATTCGCAAAATCCGCATCTGAAAAAGCCTC
The DNA here is from genome assembly GCA_023078555.1 of Ulva prolifera. Taxonomy (NCBI): domain Eukaryota; kingdom Viridiplantae; phylum Chlorophyta; class Ulvophyceae; order Ulvales; family Ulvaceae; genus Ulva; species Ulva prolifera. The sequence continues at coordinate 10,377,412 of CM041198.1, read as the reverse complement.
TAGTAAACACCCGTGTCCCTCAGAGCCTACAATTTTTATTCCTAAATTCTTCGTGGACTGCAGGTATCTCAGAACATGTTGCACAGGAGACCAATGTTCCTTTAGACTACTAGACATGTGCCGGGCCGGGGCATGTGCCACATAGCTCAGGTCAGGTCGTGTCACTCCTGCAATATACTGGATGCTTCCTACAGCACTCATGAACCTGGAATGCTCAGTAGCACTGGCTTTCTCCAGGTCAGGATGCTCTTTCACACTCCTTAGCTGTTGCCGCGGCACTAAGGGAGTGGGAGATTTACGACAGTTCGACATAATGTACTTGTCCAGCAAGTTCTGAATTTTGTTACGTTGTATCATTGTGATTGTTTTGGCCTTTCGATCACGCGTGATCTCAGTGCCAAGTGCCCAAGACAGGTCACCTAGATCTCTGCCTTCAAATTTCGTGAGAATGACACTGATGATTTTCTGCAGCCCCGCAGAGCAACTGAAAATGAATAAGTCATCTACCCATAGAAAAATGAGACATCGATCAGTTGTTCTGACATACAGTCCAGGATCGCTTGGAGGAAACCGTGGAGAATACACATCACGACTGGGGCTAGGATCGTCCTGACGGAAAGTCATCTCCATGACAGGAACCCTACCATGACTGGGGGGGGGGGGGGGGGGGGGGGGGGGGGGTGTGCAACTGGTCACGCAGACGGCGCAACACTCCCCCGTCATACGTGTGATCAGACAGGAATGGGGGGACATCACTATCAGTCACACGCTCGCCCTCATTGTCCTTCTCAAAGGCAGCCGTGTAGGAGTTCGCAAACTCCGCAGGCTCCCTCTTGTCCACAACAGCGGACGCATCGTACTTACGTACGTGGCGGATCATCTGATCCGCAGTGCACATCACCTGACGCACAACAAAGACCCTACCCCCAGGAACATCCTGGGCATACACCCGCTGCATGCTGGGGCCCAGCCCGGCCCCGACCCAGTACGCGAGAACTCCCCGCGGGGACAGCTTACGCAGCTTGTCATCCCTTGGGTATGCATACACCTCAACCCCCCACGGACGCTGCTACCGCAGCAGATCTTGGAACACCTCAACGGAGGTGTCTATGAAAAAGGACATATAAGGAATGACATCCTTATCACAAGACCGCACTAAAGACTCGTCTAACTCTGTCGTCGCAAGCAGCTGGTACTTGCGCTTTGCCTCATCCCTCAACTTATCGCGCTCGGCCTTTTTCATGCGCTTTTTGCCCTTTTCAGCTTCATCCACGTCCGCCGCAGCGTTGATAGCATGCTGAGCTTTCTGGGACTTGAGAATGCGTGCCAGTTTGTCATGGTACAGCGCCGAGCACGGCGTGAGATTGTGGCCATGTACAACACTGGCAAGACATTCAATCCACAGGAACAGAGGCAGGCCACTTGCAAGCAGCACTGCACGGAGTGCCTCAAAGGCGATTCCGATTCTCCGCTCGATCATGCCATTACAGCGATGATCATCTGTGGGGGTCAAGCGGTGAGTGATGCCACGACGCTGGAGGTAGAGTTTTAAGGCCTCAACCATAAACTCTCCCCCTTTGTCGGTGTGTAGGATGCGCACACCCGGTTCACCTGGCTTCACCACATTCACCCGAATGCGTTCAATTATATAAGAGATCATGGCCGCAGCCTCACTCTTTTTGCGCAGACCGACCATGAAAGTATAGCAGGTAAAGGCACACATCACAAACAAAACATATTTCACACCTCCAATTCCCATCGGAGTGACGGGACCCGCTAAATCGGCATGCAGTTGCTCGCCAGGATACTTGGCATGGCCCATGAGCTCACGGTCATTGGCAGAGAAGTTACCCGCGGGCACTTTGTCAAATCTGCAGCCATGACATCGATTTCCTAGTGGCTCGGAATCGACACTCAAATTCAAATCACCATAAAAATCAGCGTTGGCTTGCATACGCTTTAGAACCCAGTTTGACTGATGAAATGACAAATGCGCTATGAAAGCAGGGTCCAGCAAGTAAGCGTTATGTGGGACCTCAGCTCCCCCAGCATTGGGTCGCTGCAGGTCAACAACCGCGGCTGTCACATGATGCCAACGTTGCTGGTCCTCGACCACGCAGGTCGGGCGGCTCTGGTTAGACCAGGCTACCCCTCGGTTGACTGGAGCACCGACAAGGATAGGTTTGGTGTCTACTGCCATTTTGAACGTGAAACAGGATGACCATCCACATCAAGTTCCTGGTATTTGACGTCATCCTCAATGTCGGTAGCCATATCACCCAAACCAGGGACATACAACACATTTCTACGCGTATCCAAAAACATTTGCTCATGTCTAAGACCCATTGTGCTAAGCAGGTTGTACGGACATTCGGGCGCATAGTAAACACCAAGGATTTCCATATCCAATGGATGCTTGTTCCCATGCTTGTCAACATAAGTACCCAGGTTCACCTGAATGGTTCCCCTGCCCATGATAGAGAGCTGGCCTGGTCCCGCAAGATTGGCAGTTCTCTGACACGGACCGTACTCAGTGAACATTTCACGATTTCCCACTATGTGCATGTCCGAACCACTATCGACAATAATGTTCCAAGGCAAAGACGTGTATGGTTGCGGATACTTTTCAGGCATCTCTACATCACAAACGTCCCTGGCCGCAGCCTGTTTGCGTTGGGGGCAGTTCGCACGCAAATGTCCTTTCTTCTTGCAGAAGAAACAGGTCCTGGTCTCCTCGCGAGGAGCCTGGCCAGCTGAGAGAGCAGCGACCACAGGACCGTCACCACGGGGTTGCTTGCGCCAGCCTTGGCGTGGTTTGCCCGCGGGCGCCCCAGACCTAGCCTGCAGCTGTCGCTGTTGTTTGAGCAAGTCAGCATGCTCAGTCAAACGCGATATGATTACATGAGGGGAGGAGTGTTGGACTTCGCCGCGCACAGCGTTGAACTCCTCCCCCACTTCTAACAGTTTCAAACGGAGCCATCGCTGGCCCACATCAGCTCCTAGTGCCTCCAGTTGAGTGTATACACTCATCACATCACCACAATATGTCGCAACATCTCTATTGTTTTGTGACAAAGAATTAAACCGACTCCACAGTCTGTGGATTTCGGCTTCGGTGCTAGGCCTATACTTTGCAGTCAAATAGGCCCATGCTTCACACAGGTGTGACATGCGATAGACAGTCGTCCTATCCGCGTCAAGCAAAGACATCAGGACCTGTGTCCTCGCCCTAGCATGAACACGCTGTTCGTCCGCAGACGGTGCGTGCTGCAATAAATGGTCTAACTCGAATCGGCCTAACCACAAAAATACTTTATAGTCAGTCGATCATTCAGTCGATATGAAGGCGGCCCTGTGTGTGGAGCTATAGTCACGTTGACATGCATGTGTCAGGTAGGTACTGTTGGGCGTCAGAGTCACTCACGCCCTTTGCAACAACATGTCATTCAACATCATCGCAGCGGAAGCAGATTGACCGCGGGGATCACAGCTACACTTTCAGACAGGAACGTAGTCAATCGTAGCCAACAGACTGCTTGTGATGTTGTGCTCATTTCAATTTCTGGTTCTGCAGCGAGTTCTGCAGCGCTCGCCCCGGACTGAAAGCTTCGAGCAATTCGTGACTGTTGCACAACCGATGCTGCACATTACTGCTTACGGGTGCCGGCACAGACGTGTTGGAACACGTGTTCCACCCATACACCATGAACCTCATGGATCCGCCACGCGCGGGCCCGAACCGCGCCGTACGGTCTGCTTGTACGCAACGAAGCTTTCGGTCTTAAAATTCCATTCAGGCAATTTCCCTTTTGTCAAATCAGGTTCGCTACGTCCCCGAGATGCACGCAGCGCTTTGACGTCTTGAGCGTGATGAAAGACTCAGTGTGACTTTGATCGTTCACGACATGAGAGGAAAAAGTCACTTGCTGGCTGCTCTGCCCAGGCTGGGAAGAGGGGCGTGGCCGGACAACTCGTCCGCCTCGGAGTAACATACCCTCGGGCTGTTCTCCGTCAGGGAGCTGCTGGTCAGCGTTTCTGTTGACGATCGGCTGCTGTTCAGCCTCGTCACGCCTCTCCTCGCGAGGAGAGTTGGAGTTAGAGCGATCAGAGTTAGACATCCTGTAGTAGGACAGACGGTGATTAGTCGCGCGCAGCAACTAAACACATGGGATGGCTCGCGAGCCGACAGGTTGAGAAAGTAAGCGAACGCGTTCGCTTTTCTCAGCGCTGATCATTAAAACAAGCTTCTCGAATTGTATCTGATAACAATGTGCTACGAGAAAGCTAAATGATGCCTGCGCTTTTGACCGCAGTCTGAGCGCCGGCAGAACAGTGGAATGCCTGCCGTGTCTGCGCACAGACATTGACCGACGGCTTCCTGAACAAGACCATAAAACAGACATAACACTAACATTCACCGTTACCATGTTAGAAACACTCTCTATCTGCAGGTCAGACGCGCGGTCTTAAGTTAGGTCAGGCAGCCAGCATTCCATACCTGCTGCGCACAGAGATAGAACCAGAGATGTGAAGGCGAGACAGGATACAGCTAGTACCGTGAAACAGTGATGAATAATGGTTACAGCTCTTTGTGTGCACAGCCATATATGCACACTGAATAGTCAAGATTACGGCGGGAGATCCTCACATGATCTCCCTCACTACTCCGGGACAATCCCGCTGGCGGCTTTGTTATAAGCAAGGACCTATGCGCAGCATTCATCAAGCTAGCTAGTGGGCTGCAAAGCCGTTACCTGTGGAGCACTCAGGTCGTACGTCGGCAATGCACAGATCAGGGGATGTACTGTATTGCAGTGAGGCAATACAGGAACCACGTAAGACTGTAAGATAATAGTTACAGTAGACTTGGAGGCACATGACTATATGCCACCGATCAGTCAAGTCTACAGCGGTCATAATCACAGTGACCGCACACAATCCTCACATGGATTGTTCTGGATTGTGCTCATGCATATGATCATGCATATGTCCTAACATAACAGGAGTTGGGCCCGTGGCCACCACACTCATGTGCGTACTTGCACGTCATGCATTGTGTCCCAGGATGGACCTCATTTAAGACACTCCCCTAGAGACTAATCTGGACTGGCATCAGATTAAGTCTCTTGCGAACATCCTTCAATGCAGGACCTGGTAACACCTTCGTGAAGACATCAGCAAGCTGGTCTTTGGTCCCTACCCATTGCACTTGAATCTCGTCTGCCTCTACAAATTCACGGACCCTTAGGTGCCGCACTCGAATGTGTTTAGACCTATCACTAGAGATTGGGTTGTTGGCTAGGATATTCGCACTTTTATTGTCTCCCCAAAGCACAGGTTTTTCTGGACGAAGATGCAGGTCTAACAAGAACTGTTTAGCCCACATCAACTCGTTTGCTGCACTACTCATAGCGATCAGCTCAGCCTCAGTTGTATCACCAGCAGTGATAGGCTGTCGCTTCGACCTCCAAAATACTGTGTTGCCATAGACCCTTAGGACTAGGCCACTGACACAATGCATGAGCCTGCGGGCAGCAGTGTGGTGACAGGTGCACCCATGCACGGACGATCCGCGGATCCAGTGTAGGGGTAAGCCGCCAGCCGAGATTGTCTCGATGTAGTGGGAGAGATCCCGCGAGGGTTTCCCGCCGTAACCTTGTGTGTTCAGTGTGCATATAAGCATGTGCACACTGAGATCTGTAACCATTTCTCCTTACTGTTTCCCGGTGCTAGCACTCTCCTTATAGCGTTCCTCGGTTCTACCTCTGTGCGCAGCAGGTATGGAACGCTGGCTGCCCTGACCTGACCTGTACGAAAGACTGCGCGTCTGACCTGACAATAGAGCATTTCTGACATGGTATCGATGAATGTTAGCGTTGTGTCTGTTTATGGTCTTGTTCAGGAAGCCGTCGGCCAATGTCTGTGCGCAGAGACGGCGGGCATTCCACTGTTCTGCCGGCGCTCAGACTGCGGTCAAAAGCGCAGGCATCATTTAGCTTTCTCGTAGTATATTGTTGTTAGACACAATTCGAGAAGCTTGTTTTAATGATCAGCGCTGAGAAAAGCGAACGCGTTCGTTTATTTTTTCTCAACCTGTCGGCTTGCGAGCCATCCCACCGGTTAGTTGCTGCGCGCAACAAACAACCGTCTGTCCTAATGCAGGATGTCTCTTTCTAATGCCAACTCCAACGCCAACTCTCCTCGCGAGGAGAGGCGTGACGATGCTGACCAGCAGCCTCTCGTCGACAGGGACGCTGACCAGCAGCTCCCTGACGGAGAACAGCCCGCGGGTATGTTGCTCCGGGGCGGATGAATTGTCCGGCCACGACCCTCTTCCCATACTGGGCAAAGCAGCCAGCAGGTGCCTTTTTCCTCTCATGTTGTGAACGATCCTGGTCACACTGAGTCTTTCATATCACTCGAAACGTTGACCGAGGCGCTGCGTGCATCTCGGGGACGTAGCGAACCTGATTTGACTAAAGGAAAACTCCCTGAATGGAATTTTAAGACTGAAAGTTTCGTTGCGTACGAACAGAAAGTCTTTTTGTGGTTAGGCCAATTCGAGTTAGATCATCTGTTGCAGCACGCACCGTCTGCGGACGAACTGCGTGTTCATGCTAGTGCGAGGACACAGGTCCTAATGTCTTTGCCTGACGCGGATAGGACGACTGTCTATCGCATGTCACACCTGTGCGAAGCATGGTCTTACTTGACTGCAAAGTACAGACCTAGCACCGAAGCCGAAATCCACAGACTGTGGATTCGGTTTAATTCTTTATCACAAAACAATAGAGATGTTGCGACATATTGTGGTGATGTGATGAGTGTATACACTCAACTGGAGGCACTAGGTGCCGATGTGGGCCAGCGATGGCTTCGTTTGAAACTGTTAGAGGTGGGGGAGGAGTTCAACGCTGTGCGCGGCGAAGTTCAACACTCCTCCCCTCATGTGATCATTTCCCGTTTGACTGAGCATGCTGACTTGCTCAAACAACAGCGGCAGCTGCAGGCTAGGTCTGGGGCGCCCGCGGGCAAACCAGGCCATGGCTGGCGCAAGCAGCACCGTGGTGATGGCCCTGTGGTCGCTGCTCTCGCAGCCGGCCAGGCTCCTCGCTAGGAGACCAGGACCTGTTTCTTCTGCAAGAAGAAGGGACATTTGCGTGCGAACTGCCCCCAACGCAAACAGGCTGCGGCCAAGGATGCTTGCACTATAGAAATGCCTGCCAAGTATCCACAGCCGGACGCGTCTCTGCCGTGGAACATTATTGTTGATAGTGGGTCGGACATGCATATAGTAGGAAATCGTGAGATGTTCACTGAGTACGGTCCGTGTCAGAAAGTTGCCAATCTAGCGGGACCAGGGCAGGTTTCTATCATGGGCAGGGGAACCATTCAGGTGAACCTGGGTACTTATGTGGACAAGCATGGGAACAAGCATCCGCTGGATGTGGAAATCCCTGGTGTTTACTATGCTCCTGAATGTCCGTACAACCTGCTCAGCACAATGGGTCTTAGACATGAGCAGATGTTCCTAGATACGCGTAGAAATGTGTTGTATGTTCCTGGTCTGGGTGATATGGCTACCGACGTAGAGGATGACGTCAAATACCAGGAACTTGATGTAGATGGTCACCCTGTCTTTGCGTTCAAAATGGCAGTAGAGACCAAACCCATTCTCGTCGGTGCGCCTGTCAATAGGGGGGTAGTCTGGTCTAACCAGAGCAGTCCGACCTCAGTGATTGAGGATCAACAGCAGTGGCATCATGTGGCGGTCGCGGCCATTGACCTGCAGCGACCCAATGCTGGGGGAGCTGAGGTCCCGCATGATGCATACTTGCTGGAACCTGCTTTTCTAGCACACTTGTCCTTTCACCAGTCTAATTGGGTTCTCAAGCGCATGCAATCCAACAGTGAATTCTATGGTCATTTGAATTTGGATGTCGATTCCGAGCCACTAGGAAATCGGTGTCACGGCTGCAGAATTGGCAAAGTGCCTGCGGGTAACTTTTCTGCCAATGATCGTGAGCTCATGGGTCAGGCCAAGTGGCCTGGTGAGCAACTGCATGCCGATTTAGCTGGTCCTGTCTCTCCAGTAGGAATTGGTGGTGTGAAATATGTTTTGTTTGTGATGTGTGCCTTTACCCGATATACTTTCGTGGTCGGTCCTGCGCAAAAAGAGTGAGGCTGCGGCCATGATCTCTTATATTATTGAACGCATTCGGGTGAATGTGGTGAAGCCAGGTGAACCGGGTGTGCGCATCCTACACACCGACAAAGGGGGAGAATTTATGGTCGCGGCCTTAAAACTCTACCTCCAGCGTCGTGGCATCACTCACCGCTTGACCCCCACAGCCGCTCATCGCTGTAACGGCATGATCGAGAGGAGGATCGGAGTGGCCTTTGAGTCACTCCGTGCTGTGCTGCTCGCGAGCGGCCTGCCTCTGTTCCTGTGGATCGAATGCCTCGCCTGTGTTGTCCATGGTCACAATCTCACGCCGTCCTCGGCATTGTACCATGACAAACTGGCGAGCATCCTCAAGGGCCTGGAAGGTCAGCATGCTGTCAACGCGTCTGCGGATGTTGACGAAGCTGAGAAAAGCCTGGGGAAGGGAAAGCGCATGAAAAAGGCCGAGCGCAATAAGTTGAGGATGAGGAGAAACGCAAGTACAAGTTGCTTGCGACGACAGAATTAGACGAGTTTCTAGTGCGGTCTTGTGATAAGGATATCATTCCTTATATGGCCTTCTTCAGAGACACCTCCGTTGAAATGTTCCAAGATCTGCTGCGGCAGCAGCGTCCGTGGGGGGTTGAAGTGTATGCATACCCTAGGGATGACAAGCTGCGGAAGTTGTCCCCCCGGGGTGTGCCTGCATACTGGGTCGGGGCTGGTTTGGGCCCCAGCATGCAGCGTGTGTACGCCCAGGATGTTCCTGGGGGTAGGGTTTTTGTTGTGCGTCAGGTCATGTGCACTGCGGATCAGATGATCCGGCACGTACGCAAGTACGATGCGTCCGCCGTTGTGGACAAGCGGGAGCCTAAAGAGTTTGCGAACTCCTATACGGTTGCCCTCGAGGGGGACGATGAGGGTGAGCGTGTGACTGATGCTGATGTCCCTCCTTTCGCGGCAGAGCACATGTATGATGGGGGAGTGTTGCGCCGTCTGCGTGACCAGCTTCACACCCCCCCGGTCATGGTAGGGTTCCTGTCATGGAAATGACATTGCGGCAGGACAACCCTGAGCCCAGTCCTGCTGTGTACTCTCCACGATTTGGAGCTGGCTCCTCTGCGGAGATTATCCGACGTGACCCTGCTAGGGCAACACCGGAAATAGCCAGAGCAGCTTTGCATCGCACGCGTGCGACATCCAGAGCTGCTGCTCACCCTGACGTCCCTGTCCCCCCTCGTGTGCGCGGCGAAGTGCATCACCCTGTCGCCACGCCCTCCCGCACTGCGCAGTATGTTGTCACGCGCAATGCTGTGTTGCACGACCCTGGTGTAGAAGTTGCGTTCCCTGTTCAAGTGTCTGTCAGTGCGTCTGATGACGACATGGATGAGGATGACGACAGTCCTGGCATCTATGACGACGATGACGAACAGCGCATGGATTACACCGTCTCAGATGATGAAAGGGCTGCGGCTCATCAGAATCTGGAGGCTCAGCGGGTCCGTTCCGGGAGTAATTCGGCAGCGGCCTCAGCATCTGGCGCGGGGGCAGTTGCTCAGCCCTTGCGAGGAGCTGAGGCGCCGAGGCCCTTCTGGGAGGATGAGCCAGATGAGGTGGAGACCGGGTCCGAATTAGGGGGAGAGGATCCGGACCCCTCAGCCGCAGTTGGGGTTGATTTGCCTGACGAGGTGAGGGCCATTCCAGCCGCCTTGCCTCGCATAAAAATCAATCCTCTTGTACGCAGACGCCTTGTTCCATTGGCTGCGGATGTAGCAGCTGTGCATATGCATGAGCCTGCGGGCTCTGACTTTGCTAGCAGTGAGACAGTTGTAGCTGCTATTGATGTTTCAACTTACGATCAGGACACATCAGCCGCGGCTGACTGTGGAGTGTCCTGTGCAGGCCTGAAGCCTCAGCATGTGGAGTCTGGTGAGCAGCAGAATGCTCAGCGTCGTGGGTCGCGCAGAGCAGCTGCCGCCAGGAAGCAGAAACCCTCTGACCCTGATATGCCTTCTTTGAAGGAAGCACTCGCGAGTGCTGACAGGGATGCATGGCTAAGTGTCATGCAGGAGGAGGTAGATGCACTAGGTGAGCACGGAACCTTCGGGTTGTGCTATCTGCCTGCGGGCAACTGGGCTATCTCGGGCAAATGGGTGCTTAAGATTAAGCGTGGGCCTGCGGGGGAGATTCAGCGCTATAAGGCACGTTATGTAGCGCGTGGTTTTTCTCAGGTAGAAGGGATTGACTTCTTTGAGACTTGGTCTCCTGTTGGTAGTTATGCGACACTGCGTGTGTTGCTGTCGGTTGCTGCTCAGGAAGATTTAGAGATTAGGCACATAGACATTCAGTGCGCTTTTCTGAATGGTGAGTTAGAAGAAGAAGTGTTCGTTGAACAGCCCCCGTTCTTCACTGACGGGACAGCACATGTGTGGAGATTGCATAAAACCTTGTATGGCCTGAAGCAAGCTGCTCAGAGTGGCATAAAGCTTTAATAAAGGTTTTAGCTGAGATGGGATTTGTGTGCGCACAAAGTGATCCCGGACTGTATGTCAGAACATCCGGTCGCTGTTTTATTTTCTTGTGGGTCGATGACTTGTTCATTTTTAGCAGCTCTGCGGGACTGCAAGAACTTGTCAACGTCATTCTCACGAAATTCGAAGGCAGAGACCTGGGTGAACTTGCATGGGCACTTGGCACAGAGATCATGCGTGATCGCAAGGCCAAAACAATCATCATGACACAACGAAATAAAATTCACAACTTGCTTGAAAAGTACAGTATGTCTGACTGTCGCAAGTCTCCCACTCCCTTAGTGCCGCGGCAACAACTAAGGAGTGCGAAAGAGCATCCTGACCTGGAAAAAGCCAGTGCTGCTGAGCATTCCAGGTTCATGAGTGCTGTAGGAAGTATCCAGTATATTGCAGGAGTGACACGACCTGACCTAAGCTATGTGGCACATGCCCTGGCCCGGCACATGTCTAGTAGTCTGAAGGAACATTGGTCTGCCGTGCAACATGTTCTGAGATACCTGCAGTCCACAAAGAATCTAAGGATAAAATTCATAGGCTCTGAGGGACACGGGTGTTTACTAGAGGCTTTTTCAGATGCAGATTTTGCGAACTCTGCTGATCTGAAAAGCGTATCTGGTATGGTTATTCGGGTGTATGGGAACTGTTTTCTCTGGCGCTCGAAGAAGCAGAGTATAGTGGCTGGGGACACAACAGAGGCTGAACTCATTGCAATGAGTGCAACAGCCAACGAGTTGATGTGGGTGAAGCAGTTGCTTCTCGATTTAAAACTCTTTCCGCATAAGCCGACTTTGTGGGGTGACAATAAGAGTGCCAACATCTTGGCTGTGAATGCTGTGTCCACTGACAGATCCAAGCACATTCGTGTGCGGCACTTGCGAGTGCGGGAATATGTCCAGATGGATGAACTTAAGGTAGCATGGGTAGGCACTGTTGATCAGTTAGCGGATGTGTTTACTAAAGTGCTGCCCGGACCTGCGTTGCTAGAGGTTCGTAATAAACTCCAGCTAGTGGAGACGTAGCAGGGTTTATGGGGGAGTGTCACAATGCATGAGCCTGCGGGCAGCAGTGTGGTGACAGGTGCACCCATGCACGGACGATCCGCGGATCCAGTGTAGGGGTAAGCCGCCAGCCGAGATTGTCTCGATGTAGTGAGAGAGATCCCGCGAGGGTTTCCCGCCGTAACCTTGTGTGTTCAGTGTGCATATAAGCATGTACACACTGAGATCTGTAACCATTTCTCCTTACTGTTTCCCGGTGCTAGCACTCTCCTTATAGCGTTCCTCGGTTCTACCTCTGTGCGCAGCAGGTATGGAACGCTGGCTGCCCTGACCTGACCTGTACGAAAGACTGCGCGTCTGACCTGACAATAGAGCATTTCTGACAGCCACTCACACATTTCAGGCCTTTGTCATTCGCGAAATCAGCATCTGAATAGCCTTCCAGCAAACAGCTCTTTGATGAGCCCTCAAACACTAGACCTAGTTCCTTCGTGGACTGCAGGTATCTCAGTATATGTTGCACCGCTGGCCAATGCTCCTTTAAACTACACCCCATATGTTTGGCCAAAACATTGCAGGCATAAGAATATCAGGCCGCGTAACTACAGCAATATATTGGATGCCTCCTACAGCACTCATGAATCTAGCGTGCTCAGCCTGGTCTGCTACCTCAAGTTCGGGATGATCCGTAGCACTCCTCAACTGTTGCCTTGGCACCAGCGGAGTTGGACTAGGTCTGCAAGCTGCCATGCTGAATTTCTCTAGCAGGTTCACAACTTTCTGCTGCTGAGATAGAGAGATGATCTTCTGCTTCCTATCCCTGGTGATTGAGGCACCTAGTGCCACGACAAGTCACCAAGGTCTCTACCTTCAAATGCTTTGAGAATCTGATCGATCAACTCCTTCAGGCCCGTAGACCGTCCAAAGATAAAAAGATCATCGACCCACAAAAATATGAAACAACTACCAGTTTTTCTAACATACAGTGCTGGGGTCTGAATGTGATCTCACAAACCCATTTCACCTAGCAAACGTGCAAGGGCCTTGTGCCATTCACGTGCAGCCTGCTTCAACCCATACAAAGTCTTAAGCAATTTCCACACACGATTTGTACCGTCATTCAGGATAGGAGGCTGTTCAACGTAGACAGTCTCATTCATTACCCCATTCAGAAAGGCACACTGGATATCGACATGCTTCATTTCTAAGTCCTCTACTGCAGCGATCGAAAGCAATGCACGCAAGTAGCATAGCTCCCTACTGGAGCCCACGTTTCAAAGAAATCAATTCCCTCTTCTTGGGTAAAACCCCTAGCTACACACCGCGCCTTGTAACGCTGGATCTCCCCTGTGGGTCCCCTCTTTATCTTATAGACCCACTTACCAGAAATGGCCTTGGCCCCTACTGGCAGCTCAACGAGCTCATAAGTTCCGTGCTCGCTCAACGAAGTCACCTCCTCCTTCATAGCACCATGCCACTTCTCGGCATCTTCTCCAGCTAAGGCCTGTTTCCAAGGCGGGCTATCAGGATCAAAAGGCTTCCTCTTCTTAATGGCTGCAACCCGACGGGATGAACGTCGCTGGGCTGACTTACCGCCATCAAGCTCCCCATGCTTGGTCACCTCTGCACCTCTGTGCACCAGTCAGCCGTAGCCAACATGCCTGATCTGTCGGCAACCTTTGGTGCTACCGTCTGCTCACTCACTGTGCTATGCTCTATATCAACACTAGCTTCTACGACAGCAACATCTGCATGTGGAATCAAGCGCTTGCGTACAAGCGGGTTCCATTTGTGTCTAACTGGGGCCGACTGCGCTTCCTGCCCTTGGGCATCAGCAGCAGTGTCATGCAAATCAAAACTAACTTCTTTAGCAGGATGCAAATCAAAACTAACTTCTTTAGCAGGATGCATAGACTCCCCAGCGACAGGTGAGTTTGGGGCCGGACTTACCTCTCTCCTGGAGATAAATCCACCCAGATGCTCGTGCATGTAGTCCATTCCATGCTCCAAGCTGCGAGCCGTAGCCCGTTCGCCTGAAGCCCTGGGGACGGGTCCCCCAATATCTCCCATGGCCCCTCGCAGCGGGCCAGCTGATCCCGCCGCGGCAGAGCTGGGTTGATGTTGTATCTCCATGTCGCGGACACTCACCTCATCTACTCTGCCAGAGTCGCCGGCGAGAGATCTCCCCGGAGATGTGAAGCTCTTCGCCCTCTGGCTATTGTGTGCGGCCGATGGCGACATGTCGATGTTGGAGTGCTCAAGCTCCCGAAAGCGGTCGACGTTGGAGTGATTGTTGACGCACTCGATGTTCTCACCTTGCTGGAGGTGCAAATCAGCAGCACCTTGGCGTAGCTCTTGACTACGCACTACCGCATGGACGTTCTCCACTACCTCTGGTGTTGTCTGTCTAGTCTTCCGCTGTAGCTCCCCTGAACCGAGGTCATCCCCCAGCTCCGGAACTACATGCTCAAACTCTGCGGCCAGGCTATCGTCGATGTACTCCGAATCATGCAGGTCAACAAGATTCTTGCCTATGGCCATCCCGTCAAAATTATACTCAGCAGCGCCGTGCACTTGTATGTACTGCTTGCGAGCAGCAACTGCATCGACATCTGACAAAGGGGGCGTACACCTTTTCCGCCATCTTGGGATGGAATTTTAGTTTCTCAACAACACTCCTAGTCGCTGACGGCATGAGCCCTATCTCCACGCTATCGAATTTCTTGATGTACTCACGCAACATCGCAGCGCTATACACCATCTGCCGCACTTCAATCACTTTGCCGCCCCCCGGTACGGATTGGTAAACCCTGTTCATGTGTGGGCCTTGACCCGGACCTACCCACACATCGTTTGCTCCCCTAGCGTCTAGTCTGCGTAGATGCTGACCATTCTGATAGAAATACACTAGCAAACCCCACGGGCGCATCTGCTCTACAAGCAGTTTGAATCGTTCAAGATTCAATGATCTCCCGTAGAAGACCATATACGGGACCACAAGTCGGAAATTAGTGTTTTCCCAGAGTCTATTGCACCGCTCACTTTCGCCACGCTTTTCCTGTGCCGTGATCTCTTCCTTTGTCATAAGCTTATCACCTTTAGCTGGAGCGGGCTTGTTACTCACACCTTTCGATTTCACTGCGAGCACTCTACTTCTATTAGCTCTACTGAGATTTTCGATCGCATTGGACAAATTCTTGTTTATGAACTTTTTCTTTTCACGAGCCATCAAAGCATTGCCAGGCACAAGATTAGTGCAATGGTTGACACACATCCCCCCCTCAGGCCATAGCCGGCGGGGTAGATCGGTGGGGAGAATTGCAGCACGCATTTTGTCAGAGGTGACACCACACGTACGCTCTACAATACCATTGCCCTCATGGTGTCCAGGAGCACATGTTTCCCACGGTATCCCGTTCTCTGAGAAATAATCTTGGATATTGTGACCCTCAAACTCTCCGCCGCGATCTCCGTGTACACCCATGACTCTAGGTGTGATCTTAATGCCCTCATCATCAACGAACTCATGCGGAAGAACACTAGACCGTATGTGCTCAATGATTTCAACTAGCAGCTGCGGCACTCTAGACTTCGCATCCATTGGACAAGCAAAACTGTAACGTGAATGCTCATCGACGACTATGAGAATGTACCGTGCTTTTCCTACCCCTACAGGCAAAATGGGACCCATAACACCAACATGCAGCCATGCACCAGGCCATTGGGCCTCATCATGTTCTACATTTGTGCCATGCTGATTGCTAGAGCCGGAATCATGGGAGGCTAGGCGACAACCGTGGCAGCGACCTAGATTCTCCTTCACCACATCAGATTTTATTCCTAACCCTTATACACCTCAGCTTTGGACATCATTTGCAGAATGGATGTGCCCGTTTGCAGACTCAAATGTGTCAAAATGTCGTGTTCAGCTTCGCAGCATCCGGAACATGTTGTGCCTTGCCAGTCAATGCAGCTATTCTGCAGAGATCGGCCTCGTCACTCTCGAGCTTTGCCACGGCATTGCTCGAGGACCACGCACTAGGACTATTGACTTGCTCACCCCTTAGGATGGGCTTGCCCTTATCTGTCTCAATGAAAAGAACAGGTCGATTCTTCGCGTCTGTGGATTGGTTAATCCTACCCTCCTTGTGGCCTAGGGCCTGGTCAGAGAAGCCTGGGATGATGACTATATCACCTGCCTCCGTGACAGCACGTGTTTGCAGGAAAATATCCTCATGCTTGAACTCCTCCGTAGACAAGATGTTCAAGGGGCATGCAGGGACATACAGACAACTCGGGATCTCTAGGACTAATTCCTTCACATCACCACCCGTAGTCACATACGAACCTACTTTGAAACAAATTGTTCCTTCGCCCACGACAGGAATGTCCTCGTCACCGACAGGCTGGATGCACGGGATTCTCGATTTCCGCATGCAGACGAATAGCTCAGGATTACGGATCACATGAGCTTGAGATCCACTGTCTATGAGAAAATTGCACAGCTCGCCCAGGCGGGCAACATCAACCATGCTGAATCCGTCACCTGGAAACTCCAGTGCAGCGACGGATGGGCCTCTGCCCCGTCCGCGTCCGCGTCCGCGTCCTCGTCCGCGGCCGGTGTTGTTGCCGCGAGGCTGAGCTGCCTGCTCAGAGAGGAACTTTCTGACCTCCGGATGGATATCCGGGCAGTCCTTCTAGAGATGGCATGTCTTCTTGCACACGTAGCATGTGCGGGTCTCATTGGCAGCGACTGTCACAATGCATGAGCCTGCGGGCAGCAGCGTGGTGACAGGTGCACCCATGCACGGACGATCCGCGGATCCAGTGTAGGGGTAAGCCGCCAGCTAGGATTGTCTCGATGTAGTGAGAGAGATCGTGCGAGGGTTTCCCGCCGTAACCTTGAGTGTTCTGTGTGCATATAAGCATGTGCACACTGAGATCTGTAACCAATCTCTTTACTGTTTCCCGGTACTAGCACTTCCCTTCAGCATCTCTCGGTTCTACCTCTGTGCGCAGCAGGTATGAGATGCTGGCTGTCCTGACCTGACCTGAACGAGGACTGCGCGTCCGCCCTGCACAAATGGTAGCATTTCTGACAGTAACGGCAGCAACTGCAGGGCGCTGTGGCTGTTGTGGGTTCCTACCTCTAGGGCCATGATCACGCCCTGCCCCTTGGGGAGGTCCACAGGCATCTAATGCCCGTGCGTGATTCGTGATGGCAGCTATCTGAGTGAGGAAATCACAACCTCCTTGCTCACTACGCAATGATACAAATTCCTGACCGAGAGGCTCGAACAGCTTGTTGCTAACCTGGTACTGAGCAGGTTGAGCACCCAAAGCAGTCAGCTGATTGACTAAGGACATAATGTATGTGCAGTATTCTTCTACCTGCGTGGCTCTATGTCCTTTGAGTACAGCACGGGAGAACCTATCCCATAGGGATCCGATCTCTGCCTCTATGCTAGGCATATACTTGGCACGCAGTGCACTCCATACATCCTTAAGGGAGACAAACACACGGACATATTCTAAGTCCTGTGCTGGCAGTGCAAAGCATACAACTGCCATTACCTTGTCATGAGTTGCAGTCTCAGGACCAGTAGGCAATTCTGTCAGAAGGTGATGAAGGCCATGGCCTTTGAGCCAGAGCTCAACACGAAACTCAAACGTTGAGAATCGTTCACCTTTACTAAAATCCCACTGTGGGGACTTCCCTTTGTCAATCGCGGGCTCACGGAAGTTCATAGATCTCATTGCGTCAACTATGGCATTAGCATCAACTAAGTTCGCATTCAGATGACTATTACCTGAGTCATCAGCTTCAGCCTGGGTCGTAGCACGAG